>JAGKPW010002568.1:605000-1205000 GCA_019926035.1 Melaleuca alternifolia | reverse complement strand
TTCTGAAACTGTTCATGAGGCCACGTTTAATCCGTCTTGATTAAGGGATAATCGTCGATTTTTTTTAAAAATCATCTAACTTCTTCAACAATCTCTCTTCTCTATATAACAGAGCTTCTCCTAGCTCCGAGTGACCCATCCCTCTCTCTCCCTCTTGCAATTTTTCCAAGAAAAACGTCAACACTGATGATGAAACGCAAATTCTATCTCTTCTATGAGGACGTGAAAGCAATCGATGTCTTTGATCCTTCTTGTACTCGCACCACTTTGGCTTCAAGAAGCGCCTCCGTCTCTCCTTTGGTTCTGAATGCCTTGGCTTTTCTTGCTCCTCTATTTCCTGCTTCGCTCGAAAATGATCGTCATGTTACTCCTCTTGCTCCTTCTACTTCACTCCCCATTTCACTTCGAACTCGGAAACAATTCTGTTTACAAGACGGCCCTTTTCAATCACCAACACCTCACCACCACCCTCTCCTAGTACAATGCCCACCAGTAGCCGCGAACCTCTTGTTAGTCTTTGCATCATTGGCGGCGATGATCCATTAACTCTCTTCAGGTACTTGCATTAACCCCAGTGTCTCTGTGCAGAATGTCTGGAAAATAACCCAAGAAAACATATTGTTTGTTGGAAGAAGAGACGAAAAAGAGTGATTGGGGGAAGAATATGTAACACTATTTATCGTCACTGGAAAATCAAATCAAGAGAGAGTGATAACAAAATAAAATAGTAATTGGAGGTGAGGTACGGCTAACCGAATATCTTTAAGATAATTAGTTCCTGCCAACGGTACTAAGCAGCTTCACGAACTTCGTTTCCCAAGATACAACACCTCAAACCTGTTGATATCAGCACTATACAAACAAGACTCTATCAAACACTCCTTGAAACCAACACACTTGGAGAGAACTTGAGGAGAGGAGTGATTTGAGTTACAAGTGAATGAAAGAAGAATGAGAACCATATCTATTTATAGAGATTTCCAAGAAAGGGTTTATGAATTTTATAAATACAACAATTAATCAAATACATGAACGAAGAATATACATGTACGAGAAGATACGTGAACTCAAGAGATTCTATCATAAATCAGATACGTGAATCCAAAAGATACATGAACTTCAAAATACATCAATTAATGAGATATATGAACGAAAGCGACGTATCTCATTTTTGCATGACACATTGATCCATTAACCATAATAATTACAACACAAAACAGATGCCGAGAACTCACAAGGTACGAGAGCTTTGAAATAGCAGTCTTCTGGGATTTCTCCCAAGTCAAGTATGACACGGGACTGGAACTCGTCGAGGGGTTCTCCCTTGTGGTCCCGGTGGACTCACAAGCAGCCTTTCTTCTCGGGGACGTCCCAAAGCAGTGTACCAGGGTGCTACAAGCGCTTGAATTCTATCGTTTCTAGAGCAGAGTGTCACGCCCCAGTCCTAAGTTCGCGACAGTCCTCGAAGATGGTCCTCAACGGTCAATAAATAGGCGACGTTCCCAGGAATAATTGTCGACCAATTAAAAACTCATTAATTAATTAATTATACGTAGTGGAAATAAATAAATAATCCCGGACAAATCCTAGGGTGTCTGAAAACTCATTAATTTAAACAAACTGATTCAGTAATTACAAACAAACTGTACAAAGGTTAAACCCATTAATAATACAATAAAGAATCATGGGTAAGGGGTTAATTATGTGTCTCTCAAAAATACCCCTAACTGATTACAACAAAATAACTAACTTCTCGGCATTCCTAGGCTTTTCCAGCCTCACTGGACTCCACGATCTGGACCTGTAAAAAAGGGTTAACAACAACAATGAGATAAATCTCAATGAGTCTACCACTTAATCCTCGATTAGGAGAGCCCTCACTCTACGGTCCCTATCCAATTAGGCAACCCAACTCTCGTGTCATGGTTGCTTGGTCCAAATATCTAATTAATTCACTAGTCCTCATTCCGTACTAGTCCCAACCAATAAATTAATCAATTAAAATTGACTTAAATAAATAGCAATCACAATCACTTAGCAACCATAACCAATTATCAACTACAATCAAATATCAACCATAGTCAATTGTCAATCACAATCAATTATCAATCACATCCAATTGCGCAATCATTGATATTAGATGACCAATATAACAAGATAATTCAATTTCCAGAATAAATATCAATTTAGATAATTCACCCCTAATTAGGAAAAATTGCAGTAAATAAATTCTAATTGGATAAACTAGCTATCCAAACTCACCAAGCAAATTTACAGAATTAATCAAAACCATTAAATTACCAAATTATCACTAAACTCTATAATTAAGCGAAATACCCCTTAAAATCCTAATTAGGCTGCAAATAGCCGAAATTAGGAAAACTAACAATAATTCTAAAAATTACTAAATCAACTCCAATACTGATAAACCAAATAACTAGAGCTAACAAATTACCAATTTGTCCTCTAGCTATCCAATTTTTCTAAATCACCTTTAATTGGCTAAAATTACCAAATCACCCCTAAATCCTCCAAAAGTTACTAATTTAAATCATAATCAATCAATTGACCCCGTAATCATTCGATTGGCTATCAATTTTATCCGATTAAGCCAATAATTAACTACTAGAGCGAGTAATCGCCCTAATTGGGGATTAGGAGGCGACTCACCTCAGATCCAAGCTTTTCAACTCAATTTCGCGACGACAGTCCATGGTGAGCTTAATTAGTCTTCAATTTCTCGATCCTAATTCGCAATTGAGCTCGAAACTTCACGGTACTACTCGGCACGACGTGATGGCGACGATGAATTATCCGGGGAGACTCCGGCGAGTCGCCGGCAAGATTCCGGCGAGGCCAATCGGTGATTGGACGAGCTAGCGGCTGCTAAATGAGCTGGCTGGACGGTTGGGTGGCACGGTTCAGGGGCTGGACGGCCCTGTGGGTGACTGAACGGTGCGGCTAAACAGCAGGAACGACGAGGAAGCTCCAGCGATTTGAAGTTCCGAGCTATGGCTGCGGTTTTTCAAGCTTTTTGTTGTGGTTTTTCTCTTTTTGCTGCGGTTTTTCTTGCGAGTATGAACAGAGCTTCGACGAGCTTGGCTGAGGTCGATTTGGGGAGGAATTGAGCGACGGGGATAACAGGGCGACGTCTTCAGACAGCAGCGAAGGAAAATGGAGAGCAACAAGCTTCAATTGTCACGGTGAAGGGGAGTTGCAGGCGACGGCCAAATCAGGGTTCTAGGGTTCGGGTTTGGAGGCAAGAAAGGGCTCAACGAGCTTCAAGATGGTGATGGTGAGCTTCGGTGGCCACGACGACTCATCCTTAGCCATTTTCCCCAATTTTCTGCTCCAATCTCATCTCTCTCTACTCATCAATGGCGGCTAGGGTTTCCTCCATCCGGGGGCTTGCGCAAGGGAGAGAGAGGAAGAAGACGAAGGGCTGACGTGGTGAGGTTGGGCCAGCTGGCGCGTGCGCGGCTGCCGCGTGGCCAGGGCCCCGTGTTTGCGCGCGCCGTGTGGCCAGGCCACGCCTCGCTGGTAGCCCGAGCAGCCAAAGTCTAGCTCGTGCATGCAAGGGAGAACCATGGGCCAAAGGGAAGGAAAACAGAGCTGGGCCAAGCTAGGAGAAAGAAGAAGGAAAGAATGGAGGCTGGGCCCGTGAAGGCAAAAAGGAGAAAGGAGGGTTCAGCTGGCCCACGCGCAGAAGAAAGAAGAAATAAGAAGAAAATAGGGGGAAAACAGGAAAATAGGGAAAATTAAAGGAATTTCCGAAATTTGAGGAAAATTTAACTACTTTTCCTTAAATTCAAATTTAACTCTTCCCAAGCTAAATTGAGTACAATTTTCTCCAAAATTTTATTCCCTAAGCTTCCCAAAAACAGGCCGTCACATAGAGTGTACACTAGCTTGTGAAAACAAAAGATTCTATGGCATCAAAGCACGGCTTGTTGGAAGACATGCATATTAAGGCTTGATCATCTCATTCCTTTTATGAATACACAGATTGACTAGGAATTGGGAAAGTAAATATTCGTTTTTATTATTTCCTTTTATTATACATTTGTTTGTAAGTTGCAATATACTGAAAAATATTCCTACAAAGCTTGTGTTCTTCTTGATTCCTATCGTGTTCTTCAACTCCTGACATGGTATCAGAGCTACCCTTGATCTAAACAGCTTCCACTATCCTTCTTTTGTGATTGTCTTCTGCATTGTTGCTGTAGGAAATTGATACCTGCAAAACAGAGTGCGATTTGCACAAATAGAAATCATGAAAACCCATTCTTTCTTACCCTTCATTACCATGACGAAGAACAAGACGACCATTGAAGGAAGTCGATCCTCAGAGGTGATTTTAGATTCGTCATTGGAGAATTTGCCTTCAGAAATAGAAGAACGAAGTAGAGATTTGTCGCTAGATCAACCTGTTCAACACCTGCAGACGCAAGCATGGATGAGAGTGGGCCAGAATGAATTGGCCCATGATAATTAAGCTCAATCGATGCAGACCTAGTGGGGACCGGCCCAAGTACCCTTCTGAATGTATGGGCTTCCACCTTGGTATTATACCGATGGGCTCGCTAATCAGGCCTTAGCAGGGAACTCATCATTGGCGAGCAACGTAATGGGCCACAACACTGGGTCAGCAGCGATTGGTGCGGCCTCAAAAAGAGTTTTTCAGCGAAATGGGCTAAGGATTCTGGGTCAAGCACTTGGACCAAGGAGCCCGGGTCTGAGTTCAGAACCCTACCCGATTCCACAATCGGGTTCAATGCCGTTCCAACTTCTGGATCCTTGCCCGATTCCTCAGCCAAGTTTGGCGTCGTTCCGGTTTCCCTTCATCATTGGCTAGCTGGAGCTCGGGGTTCCTCTATTAACCATTGCCGATGATGGGCCGTAACACCGGCTCATCAACCAAACGCTCAATGGCTCGGAAAATTACATTGGTTGGGCCACGGAGTTCTGGCGAGCCTCGGAACAAAAGATAAAGAGGGCTTCATCGACGGAACAGTTCCCATGCCAGACGATTGAGCGACTTCAGCGAATATGGAACAAGTGCAACAGATTGGTCAGAACGTGGATCGGGAGTACCATAAGTCTGGAGGTTGCATCAGGCTTACCTCCAACGGAGGATCCAAAGGAGACTTTCAAGACACAACATGGATCCAGCATTTTTCATTGTTGATTCGCATGAACAGATGATGCTTATTCCTGTTCCAAGCTTGTTTTGTGTTTTTCGGATTTCTTTTGCACCTCTTCCTATTGCCAAGCATTATGACCTGTGATGCTCTTTCTCTGTTAGTTTGTTGAAGATGTAAATATTTCTATCCTGAAAAAAAATCCATCCTTCATCTCATCTGGCCGGTGTTGAAGGTGGTGATAAGCTTTCGCGAATAAGAATGTCTCTGTTGCGTAATGTTTGCTTGGATTATAACGATTCGATCTTTCAGATAATTTGTTGATTGTTCCACAATTTTACATGGCATCAAAGAGGCAAAAGAAAGGGAGTAGTAGAAATAAAGTTATGAAGTAAAAGGATCTTATTTTCCATTATCTTTCATATAATGGTACAACAGCAGATTTCCAAGGGAAAAAAAAACAGCTATACATAACCACAATATCACAGAAACAAAAAATGAGGAATCAAGCCAAGCAAAATTACAGAGGGAAAAATAATTGCACTGGAAAGAAACAGAGCAGGAGGAACAGTTTTCTGCTCATCTCCATATGTATTTTGACCATATCGCTGTACAGTCAGCAGTCCTATGAGTAAAAAGCTCGACAATTCTACTTCGAAACAAGAATGCAGTTTCTCATCTCCTCTGGAAGTTCAGGAACTTGATACCGTAGGCGAAGACGAAGAAAAAGCCCAAGACCCAACCGACATGGGCCAAAGCCACAGGCACGAGGAAGTCATGATCATATCCCAGATTATCTTTCAGGAATTTATCAATTGGCACTGACGGCACTCCGTCTAGCTCTAGCAGGTCCTTCTTGTCGCCGACCTGGGATGCGAAAATGCCGTAGAGGGTCCAAGCGATGGGCGAGCACCAGTAGTACCATCTCCACCACACAGGGATCAGCTGCAATAACAGTGCATTTTTAGCATTAATTTGATATGTTTACAAAAGAAGATGATGCTCTCTATAATAAATGAATGGAGAATGTTACTAGAACCGAGGTAAGGTGACTTACAGGTCGGGCAATGAGGAAGCCCGAAAACAAGTTCCAAAAGTTGAGGAAGAAGGACATTGTGATGGCAGCGATCTGGTGGCCGGGAGTGAGCGCGACAACCATCATGCCGTACATGGAGAAGTAGGTATAGCACATGAATATGAAGTAGTAGAAGTACAAGACCTTGCCAAGCTTCCACTCGAAACCGATCATTGAGTAGAGAATGAGGGAATAAACAACAGTCTGAACAGCCACATAGATTGTCTCAATAGCCACCTGATACGCGAAGCACAACCATCAGCAACAAATCAAGAAAACACAATTAAGGAAATGAGTGAGATTCTAATCTTCCAAAATGGATAAAATAAATCATACCTGAGCAAATGCATAAGGCAACTCTGAGTACATCCCAGCTGCTCGTTCACGGTAGAAGACGGTTCTTTCAATTGCCACGACAGATTGGACTGCTGAAGCATTAGTGGCTCCAAGGAAGAGAACCGCAGCATAGGCGGCACCAAGTAGATTGAGCAAATCTTGTTGTTTATATCTATCGAAAAAAAAGCCACAGAAACATCATGTGAGCGAACACTTCAGGTAATAGCAGCGGCTCAACCTACATAAAGAAAATGATCTTTCGAATGCAATAGTTTGTCCTTACATTTGGTCTCCTTTGCTCCAGAAAATGATGCCAAACATAAGACCAATGACTATCGTCATGAAGAAACGAATGGCATTATATCGGGAGTTCCTCCAGTAGGACCAGTTCTGTTTGCAGAAGCAAGCATGGCATTGCGTCAGGAAGCCCTGGGAGTATTGGGTGGGGAAGTGAAGGTCCTCTGAACCGGGCTGTGGAGTGCTCAGCTCTTTGATGAGCTCCTGGTTCCTCCTGAAATAAGAACAACATAACAGGGGAATGAGGCGCCGAGTTCAGTGCACATTCATGATTGGAATTTGAAGATTACAAGCAGTGCATGTCTCTCACCTATAGAGATCAGAGTTGGAATAGATTTCTGCAAAGTTGACATCCAGTTGAGCTTCGACTGAGGTAGCAGTGACATCCAACATCCATGTTGCAGGATTGTAGCCTTCTTTGATCTTGGGGACTCCGGGAACAGCCTGCAATTGGTTTCCGACATTAAGCTCTATTCAGTTAATGTATTCATGGATTTTTCAGTCACGCGGGTTTCTTAATTTGAGTTATAAGATAAGCACCTCGAAATATTCAACAAGCTTGTGAGATTGTTCACCGAGTGGCCCTGTATAAATGACTTGCCCTCCTCTTTTCATCAGAAGAAGCTGCAAGAAGAACGCACATCATCAGCTCAAGGATATCTCAAAGAGATTAACCTGAAAAAACACGAAAGGAACAAAGAGTTCAATTATCCTAACCGTACCTCATCAAAAGCCTCGAAAATGTCTATACTCGGTTGGTGAATTGTGCACACAACAGTACGCCCAGTATCCACGGTGTTTCTCACGGTACGCATGACAATTGCAGCTGCTCTGGCATCGAGACCTGATGTGGGCTCATCCATGAAGATAATCGAGGGATTAGCAACCAACTCGACGGCTATCGTGAGCCTCTTCCTCTGCTCAGTGGAGAGTCCGTCAACTCCTGGAAGCCCAACTAGAGCATTCCTCAAGGGATGAAGCTCAACTAAATCCATGACTTCCTCAACAAACATCTGCAAAACCAAGAAAAATCACGTTTAGTCATAATCTCCACCTGTCCATTCACTTGCTTGAAGGAGATGTTGATGAAGAAGATAGCATCATAGTTACGTGCCTTCCTGGTTTCCGTATTTACGTCTTTAGAGAGACGAAGCCAAGCTGAGTATAAGAGAGACTCATAAACAGTGACATATGGCGAGTGAATGTCATTCTGCTCACAGTAACCGCTCACTCGAGCAAAAGTGGCTTGGTTCTTGGGATAACCAGAAACAGTTATGCTTCCTTCAATGTATCCACCAGTTTTTCTTCCTGCTAAGACATCCATCAGTGTGGTCTTTCCGGCTCCACTGACTCCAACCAATGCAGTCAGGACGCCTGGCCTGAAAGCTCCACTGACATCTCTAAGGAGTTGTAGTCGGCTTTCTTCAACCCCTTGAGTATTCATTTCCTGAAGCACACCAAAACAGAGATTTATTTCTAAATCTAATGTTGGGTGGAGCTATTTTACAGTTTGCATCCTGATAAATATGTCTGAAACAGATACTTTAACGACCGAATCTTCCCTAGCATTTTGCTTTCTGATAGGTCGCTCGTTTTATGTGAAATTACGAAAGAAGTGTCATCGCATTAGGGCATGCTTGTGTTGTTTCATCGCTGCATGGAGCTCGGGGGAGTCTTAAAGTAAGGAGGATTGGACTTACCGCGGGCATATCCACATAGTAATTGACATGGTTGAAGGCAAGTGAAAGGGGCTGGAAAGGCAGAACCATTCCTCTCCTAGCCTGGGTGCTTTCACTGACAATGCCATCGTTCGCTCGGGCGTTTCTTATTTGCATAGGAGTACCTGTCCACAAAATTCCAGTCTTACATAAGCATCTACATACAATTTTTTTTAAGGCATCATCCCAGACTTCTCTTTTCAATAAATCCACTCGACAGTCCCAACCACAACAATCATATACCTTCTGATCTAGATTGTCTCTTCTTTTCAGAATCATCATCAGCAAGTATTGCTTTATTATCACCAAGAGCTGAGATACAGACGCAAAGTGATAAATCAGTACGTACTTTTCATTTTACTTTGCAAAAAAGAAGAAGGAAATACCAGAAGAGAGCATCTACTTACGATTCAAATATGTCAATGCAACGGTGAAGAGAATGTTGAAAAGAATAGAGTACGTGAAAAGTGCCATGACACTGATCCAATACCAGCTCTCGGTCTTGTAAAGGCCTCTTTGCTTGAGAAGGGCCTTTCCCACTGTGGGTTCAGAGGAGTTGGGCGGCGAAGGCTGTGAGGTCAAAAGAAGTTAGTTAAGATGTATCCTGCATGATCAACATCTTTAGAAGACTTTTGAAGTTCCATCGTATCCTAAGCCTTGTAGAGAACTTACCTTGTTCCATCTATCCGACAGGAACTCATTGATAGAAATGGCATTTTGCCCGTACATCATGGGAGAAACATAGTAACCCCAGATCATATAACTTGAAATGTCATCTGCGCACCATTGCGCACATTAATCGTTAGAAGCTCATCACCAAAAACAATCTATAGGAGTGAAAGATGAAAAATCCGGATGCCCTAATTAGTGATTGTTGGAATGACAATGCCAAGCGCCAAAAATAGAGCATTTCTAACCTTTCGCGACAATGTAACCACCAAGGATGAATACCAGCAGCAATGTGAAGGTACCTAGTGTGTTGGCGACGACTTCTGTTCTACCCAAAGCCGCTATGAAACGGAAGAGAGAGAGAGCCATCTGGTTCACTCCAAAGAAAGCCAAGAATTGCTTGAAAAACCTGCACAAGCAGAAATCACCGAGATTTGTCGGCAAGAGGACTTACCAGAGATTATCTTCATCGCACTAGTGTCAGTAGCTTATAAACCAAAACAGGAAGGGCCATTGAGAGAGCAGAAAAAGTGATCATACCTGACAGGAGATGGGGCGAACCCCATGGTGTAGTAAGTGAGGATGATCCAAATTCCAGATTCAACCAGTGAGACGGGAATCCTGAGCACCCAAATGGGCAACGCGAAAGCCCAGGCAGGGTAAAACAAGAAATCTCTCTGCTTGAAGAACACCGGAAGCCTGAACACTGTCATTGATAGCTCGGTCACCCCATTAAACATGACATTGAGAAGAGTGTAATATAGAGCTCCCCAAAATCTTGCCCCGTCTCCTATTGAGCCAGTCTTCATTTCTGTTCTTAAAAACACGGTGAACGCAATGCAGGCCATGATGGTGAGCTGAGTGGTCTTGAAGATGTACACGAAAGAGCTGCGCTTCATCAGGAGCCATTCCCTGGCAAAGCAAGCTTTGAAGAGCTCCCGGTTAGATATTCCATACTTTTCCTTCACCAGGGCAGCAGGGTGTGCCCTGGTTTTGTCATAAGGGACTGCGAGCTCTTCCTGAAGGTGCTGACCGACATGGAAACTATTAAAAGCCCTCATGAATTCAGGCACGGAGATGTATCTGTATGGTTGGTCCTTCCTGTACCAGTATTGCTCTTGGTCATTCTTCGAAGTCACTTCCTGCAGGAAGTCAGCTACACCCTTTCTTTGCGGGCATTTGAAGCCTACATACTCAAAGAACTCGAGGACATTCTCTCGCGGCCCTTGGTAGACGACCTGGCCTTCTGAGAGCAAGATTATGTCGTCAAAGAGATCATAAGTCTCAGGAGCTGGCTGCAAGAGGGAGATGACCATTGTCACATCCATGATGTGGACCATCTGCCTCATGAACTTCACGATCTGAAAAGTCGTGGAACTATCCAGCCCCGTTGATATCTCGTCCATGAAGAACGCTTTCGCCGGTCCCACCAACATCTCACCTGTGGTGACACGCTTCTTTTGTCCACCGGAGATACCCCTCCTCATCTCGTCTCCAACCATGATATCAGCACAAATATCTAATCCGAGGATCTGCACAAACATAAGAGAGTCAGCCTACCGCATAAGCTTAAAATATGAAACGTCACATGTGAGGCAGGATTGAATGAACATATTCTGCAAACCAACCTTAAGGACATAGTCTGCCATCAAACTGCTTTCCTGGCCAGTAATGGCAGTGGCCTTCATGAAAGCATCGATTTCGGCGTCCGGCTTGATCCCTGCCTCCCGCTCTCTTCTTGACAGCTCCGCCAACATATCGTACCTAGTTCCAACTCCCAAGCAACGGCCCGAAAAGTCTAGTGTCTCACGGACTGTCATCTCACCATGGTGAAGATTATGCTGGCTAATGTAAGCGCAGGTCCTTTGAGGAACAAATTCTTTGAATTCATGGCCACAGTAGGTGATTTTTCCAGTTATCTGTATCGTTGTAACAGAGCAAATTAATTCAAGCTAAGAATGAGAGAAACTGAAGACAGCAAGCAAATGCATACAGATAGGTCAAAATGCGTCACTAACCCTGAGATCATCGTCAGGCTTTCCAGCAAGTGCTTGTAGCAGTGTTGTTTTCCCAGAGCCAGGAGGTCCAAGAAGCAAGGTCAACCTGAAAATGAATATTTACATGTTTAAAAGCTCCTAAATTAAGCGAGTCGAACTGCAGTTGTTTTCGTAAGCAGTAAGACTAGGATCTTCAAGTTGAGGACCCATGAATTTACCTTGATGGTTTGATTATGCCACTGACATCTTGAAGTATCTTTACCACCCTCTTCTTCGATGGAGAGAGTCCGATAATGCCAATAACTCCCTGTTGACATAAATATTGTTATTGAGGATGCTATGCATAGCAAATGTCAGATTCACTTCATATAGTGAATCGGACCCTGCCATTACCCTGAAGACACGAAAGGAAACAAACTGATTGATTTTTAGGTCCTCGTGCGTCAACAGTTGAACTGCTCTTAGGTTGTGTCATCTCTTCTTTACCTATTCCAGCTTCCATAACATCAGCTTTTCTTTTTTCCTCCTTACTTAAGCAATATAGACGCATCAGTAGACTAAAAGGTCCTCTTTTTGTCTGCATATTTGCAATCAAATGTTACATCTACCGTCATCTCATGCCCGTCGAACCTGCCTACACGGTATAGTCAAAGGCAGTATCAGCCCTATATAAGAAATTCGCAAGAAGCTTTTCCTCCTGAAGTCTCTAAGACAATGAAAAGCCAGACGTAACCAAATACTTCTACCTGATGTAGTCACCTAAGCAATCTTACCTGACTAATTACGACCCTTTTGAGTTTGCCACTGATACTACACTAAACAACACTCGTGATTAACTGAACATGAAAAAGAAACATCGGAGAAAGTAAACCATTCTCACGCAAACCAACCTCAATAGCATTTAAGGTAGAGTTGAGCAGAGTTGGGAGTGCCCTTGTCCCCACATAGGCATCCCCTTCAATGCACAGGTTCTCGAACCTCACTTCGATCTTCGGGACCTCGATACCGACCCGGTCAGTCCTGTTCCGCACCCTCCCCAGGAACTTCTCGTTGTCCTCCTCCACCACTTTGAGTATGCTCTCCATCAGGACCTTCTTGTCCTGCGTCCCAAGCTTCGTCACGTCGACCTCGTCTTGCACCAACCTCCCGTTGCTCCGCACCTGGGTCAGTATCCCCTTCCGCATCCGGTCGTAGGTGGGCAACCGCTCGATGGCGGCCCACCGGAGCTCCTCCTCGTCGTCCGCCACCTGCCGGACGCTCCGCTGGAACACGTCCGGCGCGTTCCAAATCTCCCTCACGCTGCCAGACCGCCAACTGCCGCGGCTGCTCATCTGCCGCATGAGGTCGTCCCCGGCCAATGTTGCCGCCATTGTCAAACCCGCCTCACACGCAAAACTGAATCGAATACTCCTTAAAAGAGTTCTTGGATCGGAGTTTCGAACAAGAGAACTACCAAAAGTGTAATATTCTTTATCTCATGTTGTTTAGGGAGGGAGTTTTGGGTCGGCTCATATAATGTAACTCACAATGCGCATTTTCGTGAGTTGCCACAGAAAAACCAGTAGGGGCCCAAAGCTTTTCCGTGGGGGTGTGCTTACAAGAAAATTTGGAGGGACAGAGGATGAGAAAGAAAGAGATACTTTGAGCAGGTGGTTCTTCATCAACTTTATATATAGATTTAAAGGTGCGTTTGATTCAGCTTTGAAGATTTAATGTCCGAATATTCAGCATGAAGATTCAATATCCGAATATTCAGCATGAAGATTCAACGCTCGAATCCGGTGTCTCGCTCTCCACTCGCGCCCCATTCCAGAAGAAATCTCCTGGCCGTCGGATTCAGGTTTACTTGCGAGCGCATCATTTCTAAATTGTGAGCGCGAAATCGCTTTTCCGGTAATGTTTAAAAGAGGACGCCCGACTGATGCCGTATTTCGCTGACCCGAAATAGATGCTTCGGCTCGAGGACAAAAGAGAGCGTCACATACACGCGCGATCGAGCGCGTGGGGGCGGGAAGGGAGGGGTAACTCTGTTACTTGATAACTACACTAGTTTCCCTCCTCCAACTCCAAGAGCCTAATTATGCAACGGTCAAAGTTCTCCTAAGGAAAATCCACCCCCACTCCGCCCATCATTAAACCTTTTTCTACATCCCACCCGCCCAAATGACTAAACCTTCATTTACTTATTTTATGCACCTTTCGCACCAAAGACCTTTCTCATTTCCAAACGAATTGGAGCAGCAACTACCAATTGAAAATAACATGTTGATGACTTGAAGAACACGACCAACCTGTCGAGGAGTTTATCAATAGCCGGCAATCAATCGACGTGGATACATATATGCTAGGTGGGTATTCTTTTTATGCATATATTGTTGCTGCTACTTGTTTATCGCAAAATACAATCAACAAGTTGTTTGTTCTGAATATACGACTAGGAAGTCTTTTTTTTTTTTTGCTTTTAAATTTAATAGCGATTATAATCATCGACTACATGATGTGAATAGCCATAGTGTTCTCTTTATACAATGGTACAACAGCAGATTTCCAAGGAAAAAAACAGCTATACATTACCACGATATCACAGAAAGAAAAAGATGAGGAATCAAGCCAAGCAAAATTACAGAGGGAAAAACGATTGCACCGGAAAGAAATAGAGCAGGAGGAACAGTTTTCTGCTCATCTCCATATGTATTTTGACCATATCGCTGTACAGTCAGCAGTCCTATGAGTAAAAAGCTCGACACTTCTACTTCGAAACAAGAATGCAGTTTCTCATCTCCTCTGGAAGTTCAGGAACTTGATACCGTAGGCGAAGACGAAGAAAAAGACCAAGACCCAACCGACATGGGCCAAAGCCACGGGCACGAGGAAGTCATGATCGTATCCCAGCTGATCCTTCAGGAATTGATCAATTGGCACTGACGGCGCTCCGTCTAGCTGTAGCAGTTCCTTCTTGTCGCCAACCTGGGATGTGAAAATGCCGTAGATGGTCCAAGCAACGGGCGAGCCCCAGTAGTACCATCTCCACCACACAGGGATCAGCTGCAAAAACAGTGTTTTTTTAGCATTAATATGATATGTTTACAAAAGAAGATGGTGCTCTCGATGAGGAATGAATGGAGAATGTTACTAGAACCAAGGTATGACTCACAGGTCGGGGAATGAGGAAGCCCGAAAACAAGTTCCAAAAGGTGAGGAAGAAGGACATGGTGATGGCAGCAATCTGGTGGCCAGGAGTGAGCGCGACAACCATCATGCCGTACATGGAGAAGTAGGTATAGCACATGAATATGAAGTAGTAGAAGTACATGAACTTGCCAAACTTCCACTCGAAACCGATCATTGAGTAGAGAATGAGGCAATAAATAATAGTCTGAACAGCCACATAGATTGTCTCAATAGCCACCTGATACACAAAGCGCATCCATCAGCAACAAGACAAGAAAACACAATTATAAGGAGATGAATGAGATTCTAAAATGTACAAAATGAATCATACCTGAGCAAATGCATAAGGCAACTCTGAATACATCCCAGCTGCTCGTTCACGGTAGAAGACGGTTCTTTCAATTGCCACGACAGATTGGATTGCTGAAGCATTAGTGGCTCCAAGGAAGAAAACCGCGGCATAGGTGGCACCGAGTAGATTGATCAAATCTTGTTGTTTATATCTATCGAGAAAAAAGCCACAGAAACATCATGTGAGCGAACAGTTTAGGGTAATAGCAGCGGCTCAACCTACGCAAAAAGAAAATGATCTTTCGAATGCAATATAGTTTGTCCTTACATTTGGTCTCCTTTGCTCCAGAAAATGAGGCCAAACATAAGACCAATGACCATCGTCATGAAGAAACGAATGGCATTAAACCGGGAGTTCCTCCAGTAGGACCAGTTCTGTTTGCAGAAGCAAGCATGGCATTGCGTCAGGAAGCCCTGGGAGTATTGGGTGGGGAAGTGAAGGTCCTTTGAACTGGGCTGTGGAGTGCTCAGCTCTTTGATGAGCTCCTGGTTCCTCCTGAAATAAGAACAACAGAACAGGGGAATGAGGCGCCGAGTTCAGTTCACACTCATAATTGGCTTTTGAAGAAATTACAAGCAGTGCACGTCTCTCACCTATAGAGATCAGAGTTGGCATATATTTCTGCAAAGTCGACATCCAGTTGAGCTTCAACTGAGGTAGCAGTGACATCCAACATCCATGTTGCAGGATTGTAGCCTTCTTTGATCTTGGGGATGCCGGCAACAGCCTGCAATTGGTTTCGGACATTAAGCTCTATTCAGTTCAACAGCATAGCCTCATTGGTAGGTGTATTCATGGATTTTTCAGTCACGCGGGTTTCTTAATTTAAGTTATAAGATAAGCACCTCGAAATATTCAACAAGCTTGTGAGATTGATCACCGAGTGGCCCCGTATAAATGACTTGCCCTCCTCTTTTCATCAGAAGAAGCTGCAAGAAGAACACACATCATCAGCTCAAGGATATCTCAAAGAGATTAACCTGGAAAAACACGAAAGGAACACATAGTTCAATTATCCTAACCGTACCTCATCAAAAGCCTCAAAAATGTCTATACTCGGTTGGTGAATTGTGCACACAACAGTACGCCCAGTATCCACGGTGTTTCTCACGGTACGCATGACAATTGCAGCTGCTCTGGCATCGAGACCTGATGTGGGCTCATCCATGAAGATAATCGAGGGATTGGCAACCAACTCGACGGCTATTGTGAGCCTCTTCCTCTGCTCGGTGGAGAGTCCATCAACTCCTGGAAGCCCAACTAGAGCATTCCTCAAGGGATGAAGCTCAACTAAATCCATGACTTCCTCAACAAACATCTGCAAAACCAAGAAAAATCACGTTTAGTCATAATCTCCACCAGGTCCATTCACTTGCTTGAAGGAGATGTTGATGAAGAAGATAGCATCATAGTTACGTGCCTTCCTGGTTTCCGTATTTACGTCTTTAGAGAGACGAAGCCAAGCTGAGTACAAGAGAGACTCATAAACAGTGACATATGGCGAGTGAATGTCATTCTGCTCACAGTAACCGCTCACTCGAGCAAAAGTGGCTTGGTTCTTGGGATAACCAGAAACAGTTATGCTTCCTTCAATGTATCCACCAGTTTTTCTTCCTGCTAAGACATCCATCAGTGTGGTCTTTCCGGCTCCACTGACTCCAACCAATGCAGTCAGGACGCCCGGCCTTAAAGCTCCACTGACATCTCTAAGGAGTTGTAGTCGGCTTTCTTCAACCCCTTGAGTTTTCATTTCCTGAAGCACACCAAAAGCAGAGATTTATTTCTAAATCTAATGTTGGGTGGAGGCATTTTACAGTTTGCACTCTGATAAATATGTGAGCGGATCTTCCTTTAGCCTTTTGCTTTCTGATAGGTCACTCTTTCTGTCTGTAGTTTAATGTAAAATTACGAAGCGACTGTCATCGCGTTAGGGCATACTTGTGTTGTTTCATCGCTGCATGGAACTTGGGGGAGTCTTAAAGTAGGGAGGATTGGACTTACCGCGGGCATATCCACATAGTAATTGACATGGTTGAAGGCAAGTGAAAGGGGCTGGAAAGGCAGAACCATTCCTCTCCTAGCCTGGGTGCTTTCACTGACAATGCCATCGTTCGCTCGGGCGTTTCTTATTTGCATGGGAGTATCTGTCCACAAAATTCCAGTCTTACTTAAGCATCTACATACAATTTTTTTTAAGGCATCATCCCAGACTTCTCTTTTCAATAAATCCACTTCACAGTCCCAACCACAACAATCATATACCTTCTGATCTAGATCGTCTCTTCTTCTCAGAATCATCATCGGTAAGTATTGCTTTATTATCACCAAGAGCTGAGATACAGACGCAAAGTGATAAATCAGTACGTACTTTTCATTTTACTTTGCAAAAAGCATAAGGAAAAAACAGAAGAGAGCATCTACTTACGATTCAAATATGTCAATGCAACGGTGAAGAGAACGTTGAAAAGAAAAGAGAACGCGAAAAGTGCAATGACACTGATCCAATACCAGCTCTCGGTCTTGTAAAGGCCTCCTTGCTTGAGAAGGGCCTTTCCAACTGTGGGTTCAGAGGAGTTGGGCTGCGAAGGCTGTGACGTCAAAAGAAGTTAGTTAAGATGCATCCTGCAATATTAACATCTTCAGAAAACTTTTGAAGTTCCATCGTATGCTAAGCCTTGTAAAAGACTTACCTTGTTCCATCTCTCCGACAGGAACTCATTGATAGCAATGGCATTTTGCCCGTACATCATGGGAGAAACATAGTAACCCCAGATCATGTACTTGAAATGTCATCTGCCCATCATTGCACACATTAATCGTTAGAAGCTCATACCAAAAACAATCTATAGGTGTGAAAGATGAAAAATCCGGACGCCCTTATTAGTGATTGTTTGGAATGACAATGCCAAGCGCCAAAAAAGAACATTTCTAACCTTTCGCGACAATGAAACCACCAAGGATGAATACCAGCAGCAATGTGAAGGTACCGAGTGTGTTGGCGACGACTTCTGTTCTACCCAAAGCCGCTATGAAACGGAAGAGAGAGAGAGCCATCTGGTTCACTCCAAAGAAAGCCAAGAATTGCTTGAAAAACCTGCACAAGCAGAAATCACCGAGATTTGTCAGCAAGAGGACTTAATTACCAGAGATTATTTTCATCGCACTAGTGTCAGTAGCTTATAAACCAAAACAGGAAGGGCCATTGAGAGAGCAGAAAAAGTGATCATACCTGACAGGAGATGGGGCGAACCCCATGGTGTAGTAAGTGAGGATGATCCAAATTCCAGATTCAACCAGTGAGACGGGAATCCTGAGCACCCAAATGGGCAACGCGAAAGCCCAGGCAGGGTAAAACAAGAAATCTCTCTGCTTGAAGAACACCGGAAGCCTGAACACTGTCATCGCAAGCTCAGTCACCCCATTAAACATGACATTGAGAAGACTGTAAAATAGAGCTCCCCAAAATCTTGTCCCGTCTCCTATTGAGCCAGTCGTCATTTCTGTTCTTAAAAACACGGTGAACGCAATGCAGGCCATGATCGTGAGCTGAGTGATCTTGAAGATGTACACGAAAGAGCTGCGCTTCATCAGGAGCCATTCCCTGGCAAAGCAAGCTTTGAAGAGCTCCCGGTTAGAAATTCCATACTTTTCCTTCACCAGAGCAGCAGGGTGTGCCTTGGTTTTGTCGTAAGGGACTGCGAGCTCTTCCTGAAGGTGCTGACCGACATGGAAACTATTAAAAGCACTCACGAATCTGGGCACGGAGATGTATCTGTATGGTTGGTCCTTCCTGCACCAGTATTGCTCTTGGTCATTCTTCGAAGTCACTTCCTGCAGAAAGTCAGCTACCCCCTTTCTTTTCGGGCATTTGAAGCCTACATACTCAAAAGAACTCGAGGACATTCTCTCGCGGCCCTTGGTAGACGACCTGGCCTTCTGATAGCAAGATTATGTCGTCAAAGAGATCATAAGTCTCAGGAGCTGGCTGCAAGAGGGAGATGACCATTGTCACATCCATGATATGGACCATCTGCCTCATTAACTTCACGATCTGAAAAGTCGTGGAACTATCCAGCCCCGTTGATATCTCGTCCATGAAGAACGCTTTCGCCGGTCCAACCAACATCTCACCTGTGGTGACACGCTTCTTTTGTCCACCGGAGATACCCCTCCTCATCTCGTCTCCAACCATGATATCAGCGCAAATATCTAATCCGAGGATCTGCACAAACATAAGAGAGTTAGCCTACCGCATAAGCTTAAAATATGAAACGTCACATGTGAGGCAGGATTGAATGAACATATTCTGCAAACCAACCTTAAGGACATAGTCTGCCATCAAACTGCTTTCCTGGCCAGTAATGGCAGTGGCCTTCATGAAAGCATCGATTTCGGCGTCCGGCTTGATCCCTGCCTCCCTCTCTCTCCTTGACAGCTCCGCCAACATATCGTACCTAGTTCCAACTCCCAAGCAACGGCCCAAAAAGTCTAGTGTCTCACGGACCGTCATCTCACCATGGTGAAGATCATGCTGGCTAATGTAAGCGCAGGTCCTTTGAGGAACAAATTCTTTGAATTCATGGCCACATAGGTGATTTTTCCAGTTATCTGTATCGTTGTAACAGAGCAAATTAATTCAAGCTAAGAATGAGAGAAACTGAAGACAGCAAGCAAGTAAATGCATACAGATAGGTCAAAATGCATCACTTACCTTGAGATCATCGTCAGGCTTTCCAGCAAGTGCTTGTAGGAGTGTTGTTTTCCCAGCGCCAGGAGGTCCAAGAAGCAAGGTCAACCTGAAAATGAAATTTACATGTTTAAAAGCTCCTAAATTAAGCGCGTCGAACTGTAGTTGTTTTCGTAAGCAGTAAGACTAGGATCTTCAAGTTGAGGACCCATGAATATACCTTGATGGTTTGATTATGCCACTGACATCTTGAAGTATCTTTACCACCCTCTTCTTCGATGGAGAGAGTCCGATCATGCCAATAACTCCCTGTTGACATAAATATTGTTATTGAGGATGCTATGCATAGCAAATGTCAGATTCACTTCATATAGTGAATCGGACCCTGCCATTACCCTGAAGACATAAAAGGAAACAAACAGATTGATTTTTAGGTCCTTGTGCGTCGACATTTGAACTGCTCTTAGGTTGTGTCATCTCTTCTATACCTATTCCAGCTTCCATAACATCAGCTTTTCTTTTTTCCTCCTTACTTAAGCAATATAGACGCATCAGTTGACTAAAAGGTCCTCTTTTTGTCTGCATATTTGCAATCAAATGTTACATCTACCGTCATCTCATGCCCGTCGAACCTGCCTACACGGTATAGTCAAAGGCAGTATCTGCCCTATATAAGAAATTCGCAAGAAGCTTTTCTTCCTGAAGTCTCTAAGACAATGAAAAGCCAGACGTAACCAAATACCTCTACCTGATGTAGTCACCTAAGCAATCTTACCTGACAAACTACGACCCTTTTGAGTTTGCCACTGAAACTACACTAAAAAACACTCGTGATTAACTGAACATGAAAAGGAAACATCGGAGAAAGTAAACCATTCTCACGAAAACCAACCTCAATAGCATTCAAGGTAGAGTTGAGCAGAGTTGGGAGTGCCCTTGTCCCCACATAGGCATCCCCTTCAATGCACAGGTTCTGGAACCTCACTTCGATCTTCGGGACCTCGATACCGACCCGGTCAGTCCTGTTCCGCGCCCTCCCCAGGAACTTCTCGTTGTCCTCCTCAACCACTTTGAGTATGCTCTCCATCAGGACCTTCTTGTCCTGCGTCCCAAGCTTCGTCACGTCGACCTCGTCTTGCACCAACCTCCCGTTGCTCCGCACCTGGGTCAGTATCCCCTTCCTCATCGGGTCGTAGGTTGGCAACCGTTCAATGGCGGCCCACCGGAGCTCCTCCTCGTTGTCTGCCACCTGCCGGACGCTCTGCTGGAACACGTCCGGCGCGTTCCAAATCTCCCTCACGCTGCCAGACCGCCAACTGCCGCGGCTGCTCATCTGCCGCATGAGGTCGTCCCCGGCCAATGTCACCGCCATTGTCAAACCCGCCTCACACGCAAAACTGAATCGAATACTCCTTAAAAGAGTTCTTGCGAGTTTCGAACAAGAGAACTACCAAAAGTGTAATATTCTTTATCTCACGTCATTTAGGGAGAGAGTTTTGGGCTGCTCGTGTAACTGACACTGCGCATTTTGGTGAGTTGCCACAGAAAAACAAAGTCTCGGGATCAGTAGGTGCCCAAAGCTTTTCCGTGGGGTGTGCTTATAAGAAAATTTGGAGGGAACAGAGGATGAGAAAGAAAGAGATACTTTGAGCAGGTGGTTCTTGATCAACTTTATGTATGAATTTAAAGTTACGTTTGATTCAGCTCTGAAGGTTCAATGTCCGAACCTTCAGCACGGAGATTTAATGTCCAAACCTTCAGCATGAAGATTCAAGCTCGAATCCGATGTCGCGCCTCATTCCAGAAGAAATCTCCGGGCCGTCGGATTCAGGTTTACCTGTCCGATTATATCGGGCGAGCGCATCATTTCTAAATTGTGAGCGCGAAATCGCTTTTCCGGTAATGTTTAAAAGAGGACGCCCGACTGATGCCGTGTTTCGCTGACCCGAAATAGATGCTTCGGCTCGAGGACAAAAAAGAGCGTCACTTACACGCGCGATTGAGCGCGTTGGGGCGGGAAGGGAGGGGGTACTCTGTTACTTGATAACTACACTAGTTTCCCTCCAACTCCAAGAGCCTAATCATTCAACGGTCAAAGTTCTCCTAAGGAAAATTACCCCCACCCCGCCCATGACTAAACCTTCATTTATTTATTTTATGCACCTTTCGCATGAAAGACCTTTCTCATTTCCAAACGAATTGGAGCAGCAACTACCAATTGAAAATAAGTTGTTGATGACTTGAAGAACACGACCAACCTGCTAAGGAGTTTATCGACAGCCGGCGATCGATCGACGTGGATACATAGGGTGCGCATGATTGAAATTCTATCGAGAAATCTAATTCTGTTTTAGAATGAATTTCTGAAAAAAGAAAATCGTTTGATATGGATAAAGAATTTCTATTCTAGAACTAGAAATCTGTTTGATATGGTAAAAAAATTTTGTTTATGTTTCCATTTCTTTTTTTGTTTCATTTTAATTTTTTAAAATTTTTAAGATTGCAAGATGTTCATTTAATAAAAATCAAATAATTATTATTTAGTCTAAAAAATTGACAAATTTGATCACAATTTCTATTGTAATCGAATTCCGAATTCACTTTAGTTGCATAAATCATAGTATATAATAATTCCCAAAGAACTAGTGGAGAGGAGGATACCCAATATTAAGGTAAGACATTTTTCCTGTGCCTTTTGCTTGACCAATTCGTAACCATATTGGCCATAGTTAATTGAGAAACTAATGATATTTACCCGTATTTTTTTATTGTTAGAAATTGATTTTTCCAAGAAAATTTGGGATTTCCAAATAAAACTTTGATTTTTTAATTTTTAATTAATTTAACTTTTTAATAATATTTTATTTTAATTATTTTTAATTAATTTTGAATTTTTAATACTTTTTAAAATGTTTTTATAATTTCTGAATTATCTGGATTTTTTAATATAATTTTTAGGTTTTTTTACTAGTTTATTAATTTTTTATTTTTTATTCGAAAAAGGACTTCGGATTGGGTCGGGGCATATGTTCGAATGAGAGGAGAGAGAGAGCAATCTTATTTGGGCAAAAAATGAAGAAAACGGGTTAAAAGAGAATTGATTCTCAAATAGTGTCTGAAAATGAGAAATAGAAAAATTTTCAATTCTCATTCTTAACCAAAAATCAATTATGGAATAGAAATCTATTCTAGAATTAGTTTTTCGACAATTTCCTACCAAACAGATTTCTCATTCATAATAAGTTTTTTTTTGCTCCAGAATTCATTTTGGATGAAAATTAGGTGCCTGTCATGCGCACCCATAGATGCTAGGTGGGTATTCTTTTTATGCATATGTTGTTGCTGCTACTTGTATATCGCAAAATACAATCAACAAGTTGTTTGTTCTGAATATACGACTACGAATTTTTTTTTCTTTCAAATTTAATAGTCACTTATAATCATCGAACTACATGATGTGAATAGCCATAGTGTTCTCTTCATATAATGGTACAACAGCAGATTTCCAAGGAAAAAAACAGCTATACATTACCACGATATCACAGAAAGAAAAAGATGAGGAATCAAGCCAAGCAAAATTACAGAGGGAAAAACAATTGCACCGGAAAGAAATAGAGCAGGAGGAACAGTTTTCTGCTCATCTCCATATGTATTTTGACCATATCGCTGTACAGTCAGCAGTCCTATGAGTAAAAAGCTCGACAATTCTACTTCGAAACAAGAATGCAGTTTCTCATCTCCTCTGGAAGTTCAGGAACTTGATACCGTAGGCGAAGACG
Source organism: Melaleuca alternifolia (assembly GCA_019926035.1). NCBI lineage: Eukaryota > Viridiplantae > Streptophyta > Magnoliopsida > Myrtales > Myrtaceae > Melaleuca > Melaleuca alternifolia. The sequence goes on along the minus strand of JAGKPW010002568.1, from coordinate 1,181,778 downwards.
AAGAAAAAGACCAAGACCCAACCGACATGGGCCAAAGCCACGGGCACGAGGAAGTCATGATCGAATCCCAGCTGATCTTTCAGGAATTGATCAATTGGCACTGACGGCGCTCCGTCTAGCTGTAGCAGGTCCTTCTTGTCGCCAACCTGGGATGTGAAAATGCCGTAGATGGTCCAAGCAACGGGCGAGCCCCAGTAATACCATCTCCACCACACAGGGATCAGCTGCAATAACAGTGCATTTTTAGCATTAATATGATATGTTTACAAAAGAAGATGGTGCTCTCGCTGAGGAATGAATGGAGAATGTTACTAGGACCGTGGTAAGGTGACTCACAGGTCGGGGAATGAGGAAGCCCGAAAACAAGTTCCAAAAGGTGAGGAAGAAGGACATTGTGATGGCAGCGATCTGGTGGCCGGGAGTGAGCGCGACAACCATCATGCCGTACATGGAGAAGTAGGTATAGCACATGAATATGAAGTAGTAGAAGTACATGAACTTGCCAAACTTCCACTCAAAACCGATCATTGAGTAGAGAACGAGGCAATAAATAATAGTCTGAACAGCCACATAGATTGTCTCAATAGCCACCTGATACACAAAGCGCAATCATCAGCAACAAAACAAGAAAACACAATTATAAGGAGATGAATGAGATTCTAATTATCCAAAATGTAAAAAATGAATCATACCTGAGCAAATGCATAAGGCAACTCCGAATACATCCCAGCTGCTCGTTCACGGTAGAAGACGGTTCTTTCAATTGCCACGACAGATTGGATTGCTGAAGCATTAGTGGCTCCAAGGAAGAAAACCGCGGCATAGATGGCACCGAATAGATTGATCAAATCTTGTTGTTTATATCTATCGAGAAAAAAGCCACAGAAGCATCATGTGAGCGAACAGTTTAGGGTAATAGCAGCGGCTCAACCTACGCAAAAAGAAAATGATCTTTCGAATGCAATATAGTTTGTCCTTACATTTGGTCTCCTTTGCTCCAGAAAATGAGGCCAAACATAAGACCAATGACCATCGTCATGAAGAAACGAATGGCATTAAACCGGGAGTTCCTCCAGTAGGACCAGTTCTGTTTGCAGAAGCAAGCATGGCATTGCGTCAGGAAGCCCTGGGAGTATTGGGTGGGGAAGTGAAGGTCCTTTGAACCGGGCTGTGGAGTGCTCAGCTCTTTGATGAGCTCTTGGTTCCTCCTGAAATAAGAACAACAGAACAGGGGAATGAGGCGCCGAGTTCAGTGCACACTGATAGTTGGCATTTGAAGAAATTACAAGCAGTGCACGTCTCTCACCTATAGAGATCAGAGTTGGCATATATTTCTGCAAAGTCGACATCCAGTTGAGCTTCGACTGAGGTAGCAGTGACATCCAACATCCATGTTGCAGGATTGTAGCCTTCTTTGATCTTGGGGACGCCGGCAACAGCCTGCAATTGGTTTCCGACATTAAGCTCTATTCAGTTAAACTGCATAGCTTCATTGGTAGGTGTATTCATGGATTTTTCAGTAACGCGGGTTTCTTAATTTAAGTTATAAGATAAGCACCTCGAAATATTCAACAAGCTTGTGAGATTGTTCACCGAGTGGCCCCGTATAAATGACTTGCCCTCCTCTTTTCATCAGAAGAAGCTGCAAGAAGAACACACATCATCAGCTCAAGGATATCTCAAAGAGTAACCTGAAAAAACACGAAAGGAACACAGAGTTCAATTATCCTAACCGTACCTCATCAAAAGCCTCAAAAATGTCTATACTCGGTTGGTGAATTGTGCACACAACAGTACGCCCAGTATCCACGGTGTTTCTCACGGTACGCATGACAATTGCAGCTGCTCTGGCATCGAGACCTGATGTGGGCTCATCCATGAAGATAATCGAGGGATTAGCAACCAACTCGACAGCTATCGTGAGCCTCTTCCTCTGCTCGGTGGAGAGTCCGTCAACTCCTGGAAGCCCAACTAGAGCATTCCTCAAGGGATGAAGCTCAACTAAATCCATGACTTCCTCAACAAACATCTGCAAAACCAAGAAAAATCACGTTTAGTCATAATCTCCACCTATCCGTTCACTTGCTTGAAGGAGATGTTGATGAAGAAGATAGCATCATAGTTACGTGCCTTCCTGGTTTCCGTATTTACGTCTTTAGAGAGACGAAGCCAAGCTGAGTATAAGAGAGACTCATAAACAGTGACATATGGCGAGTGAATGTCATTCTGCTCACAGTAACCGCTCACTCGAGCAAAAGTGGCTTGGTTCTTGGGATAACCAGAAACAGTTATGCTTCCTTCAATGTATCCACCAGTTTTTCTTCCGGCTAGGACATCCATCAGTGTGGTCTTTCCGGCTCCACTGACTCCAACCAATGCAGTCAGGACGCCCGGCCTTAAAGCTCCACTGACATCTCTAAGGAGTTGTAGTCGGCTTTCTTCAACCCCTTGAGTTTTCATTTCCTGAAGCACACCAAAAGCAGAGATTTATTTCTAAATCTAATGTTGGGTGGAGGCATTTTACAGTTTGCACTCTGATAAATATGTGAGCGGATCTTCCTTTAGCCTTTTGCTTTCTGATAGGTCACTCTTTCTGTCTGTAGTTTAATGTAAAATTACGAAACGACTGTCATTGCGTTAGGGCATGCTTGTGTTGTTTCATCGCTGCATGGAACTTGGGGAGTCTAGGGAGGATTGGACTTACCGCGGGCATATCCACATAGTAATTGACATGGTTGAAGGCAAGTGAAAGGGGCTGGAAAGGCAGAACCATTCCTCTCCTCGCCTGGGTGCTTTGACTGACAATGCCATCGTTCGCTCGGGCGTTTAATATTTGCATAGGAGTACCTGTCCACAAAATTCCAGTCTTACATAAGCATCTACATACAATTTTTTTTAAGGCATCATCCCAGACTTCTCTTTTCAATAAATCCACTTGACAGTCCCAACCACAACAATCATATACCTTCTGATCTAGATCGTCTCTTCTTCTCAGAATCATCATCGGTAAGTATTGCTTTATTATCACCAAGAGCTGAGATACAGATGCAAAGTGATAAATCAGTACGTACTTTTCATTTTACTTTGCAAAAAAAGAAGGAAAAAACAGAAGAGAGCATCTACTTACGATTCAAATATGTCAATGCAACTGTGAAGAGAACGTTGAAAAGAAAAGAGAACGCGAAAAGTGCAATGACACTGATCCAATACCAGCTCTCGGTCTTGTAAAGGCCTCTTTGCTCGAGAAGGGCCTTTCCAACTGTGGGTTCAGAGGAGTTGGGCGGCGAAGGCTGTGACGTCAAAAGAAGTTAGTTAAGATGTATCCTGCATTACTAACATCTTCAGAAAACTTTTGAAGTTCCATCGTATCCTAAGCCTTGTAGAGAACTTACCTTGTTCCATCTCTCCGACAGGAACTCATTGATAGCAATAGCATTTTGCCCGTACATCATGGGAGAAACATAGTAACCCCAGATCATATAACTTGAAATGTCATCTGCCCATCATTGCACACATTAATCGTTAGAAGCTCATCACCAAAAACAATTTATAGGTGTGAAAGATGAAAAATCCGGACGCCCTTATTAGTGATTGTTTGGAATGACAATGCCAAGCGCCAAAAAAGAACATTTCTAACCTTTCGCGACAATGAAACCACCAAGGATGAATACCAGCAGCAATGTGAAGGTACCGAGTGTGTTGGCGACGACTTCTGTTCTACCCAAAGCCGCTATGAAACGGAAGAGAGAGAGAGCCATCTGGTTCACTCCAAAGAAAGCCAAGAATTGCTTGAAAAACCTGCACAAGCAGAAATCACCGAGATTTGTCAGCAAGAGGACTTAATTACCAGAGATTATTTTCATCGCACTAGTGTCGGTAGCTTATAAACCAAAACAGGAAGGACCATTGAGAGAGCAGAAAAAGTGGTCATACCTAACAGGAGATGGGGCGAACCCCATGGTGTAGTAAGTGAGGATGATCCAAATTCCAGATTCAACCAGTGAGACGGGAATCCTGAGCACCCAAATGGGCAACGCGAAAGCCCAGGCAGGGTAAAACAAGAAATCTCTCTGCTTGAAGAACACCGGAAGCCTGAACACTGTCATCGCAAGCTCAGTCACCCCATTAAACATGACATTGAGAAGACTGTAAAATAGAGCTCCCCAAAATCTTGTCCCGTCTCCTATTGAGCCAGTCTTCATTTCTGTTCTTAAAAACACGGTGAACGCAATGCAGGCCATGATCGTGAGCTGAGTGGTCTTGAAGATGTACACGAAAGAGCTGCGCTTCATCAGGAGCCATTCCCTGGCAAAGCAAGCTTTGAAGAGCTCCCGGTTAGAAATTCCATACTTTTCCTTCACCAGAGCAGCAGGGTGTGCCTTGGTTTTGTCGTAAGGGACTGCGAGCTCTTCCTGAAGGTGCTGACCGACATGGAAACTATTAAAAGCACTCACGAATCCAGGCACGGAGATGTATCTGTACGGTTGGTCCTTCCTGTACCAGTATTGCTCTTGGTCATTCTTCGAAGTCACTTCCTGCAGAAAGTCAGCTACCCCCTTTCTTTTCGGGCATTTGAAGCCTACATACTCAAAGAACTCGAGGACATTCTCTCGCGGCCCTTGGTAGACAACCTGGCCTTCTGAGAGCAAGATTATGTCGTCAAAGAGATCATAAGTCTCAGGAGCTGGCTGCAAGAGGGAGATGACCATCGTCACATCCATGATATGGACCATCTGCCTCATGAACTTCACGATCTGAAAAGTCGTGGAACTATCCAGCCCCGTTGATATCTCGTCCATGAAGAACGCTTTCGCCGGTCCCACCAACATCTCACCTGTGGTGACACGCTTCTTTTGTCCACCGGAGATACCCCTCCTCATCTCGTCTCCAACCATGATATCAGCGCAAATATCTAATCCGAGGATCTGCACAAACATAAGAGAGTTAGCTTACCGCATAAGCTTAAAATATAAAACGTCACATGTGAGGCAGGATTGAATGAACATATTCTGCAAACCAACCTTGAGGACATAGTCTGCCATCAAACTGGTTTCCTGGCCAGTAATGGCAGTGGCCTTCATGAAAGCATCGATTTCCGGGTCTGGCTTGATCCCTGCCTCCCTCTCTCTTCTTGACAGCTCCGCCAACATATCGTACCTAGTTCCAACTCCCAAGCAACGGCCCGAAAAGTCTAGTGTCTCACGGACCGTCATCTCACCATGGTGAAGATCATGCTGGCTAATGTAAGCGCAGGTCCTTTGAGGAACAAATTCTTTGAATTCATGGCCACAGTAGGTGATTTTTCCAGTTATCTGTATCGTTGTAACAGAACAAATTAATTCAAGCTAAGAATGAGAGAAACTGAAGACAGCAAGCAAGTAAATGCATACAGATAGGTCAAAATGCATCACTTACCTTGAGATCATCGTCAGGCTTTCCAGCAAGTGCTTGTAGCAGTGTTGTTTTTCCAGCGCCAGGAGGTCCAAGAAGCAAGGTCAACCTGAAAATGAATATTTACATGTTTAAAAGCTCCTAAATTAAGCACGTCGAACTGCAGTTGTTCACGTAAGCAGTAAGACTAGGATCTTCAAGTTGAGGACCCATGAATTTACCTTGATGGTTTGATTATGCCACTGACATCTTGAAGTATCTTTACCACCCTCTTTTTCGATGGAGAGAGTCCGATCATGCCAAGAACTCCCTGTTGACATAAATATTGTTATTGAGGATGCTATGCATAGGAAATGTCAGATTCACTTCATATAGTGAATCGGACCCTGCCATTACCCTGAAGACATGAAAGGAAACAAACAGATTGATTTTTAGGTTCTTGTGCGTCAACATTTGAACTGCTCTTAGGTTGTGTCATCTCTTCTATTCCTATTCCAGCTTCCATAACATCAGCTTTTCTTTTTTCCTACTTGCTTAAGCAATATAGACGCATCAGTAGACTAAAAGGTCCTCTTTTTGTCCGCATATTTGCAATCAAATGTTACATCTACCGTCATCTCATGCCCGCCGTACCTGCCTACACGGTATAGTCAAAGGCTGTATCAGCCCTATATAAGAAATTCGCAAGAAGCTTTTCCTCCTGAAGTCTCTAAGACAATGAAAAGCCAGACGTAACCAAATACCTCTACCTGATGTAGTCACCTAAGCAATCTTACCTGACTAATTACGACCCTTTTGCGTTTGCCACTGATACTACAACACTCGAGATTAACTGAACATGAAAAAGAAACATTGGAGAAAGTAAACCATTCTCACGAAAACCAACCTCAATAGCATTCAAGGTAGAGTTGAGCAGAGTTGGGAGTGCCCTTGTCCCCACATAGGCATCCCCTTCAATGCACAGGTTCTGGAACCTCACTTCGATCTTCGGGACCTCGATACCGACCCGGTCAGTCCTGTTCCGCACCCTCCCCAGGAACTTCTCGTTGTCCTCCTCCACCACTTTGAGTATGCTCTCCATCAGGACCTTCTTGTCCGGCGTCCCAAGCTTCGTCACGTCGACCTCGTCTTGCACCAACCTCCCGTTGCTCCGCACCTGGGTCAGTATCCCCTTCCGCATCCGGTCGTAGGTGGGCAACCGCTCGATGGCGGCCCACCGGAGCTCCTCCTCGTCGTCCGCCACCTGCCGGACGCTCCGCTGGAACACATCCGGCGCGTTCCAAATCTCCCTCACGCTGCCAGACCGCCAACTGCCGCTGCTGCTCGTCTGCCGCACGAGGTCGTCCCCGGCCAATGCCGCCGCCATTGTCAAACCCGCCTCACACGCAAAACTGAATCGAATGCTCCTTAAAAGAGTTCTTGGATCGGAGTTTCGAACAATAAAACTATAAAAAGAGTAACATTTTTTATCTCACGTCGCCTAAGGTGGGAGTTTTGAGCCCGCTTAACTCACAATGTGTATTTTCGTGAGTTGCTGCCGAAAAACAAAGTCTCGGGATCAATAGGGGCCCAAAGCTTTTCTGTGGGGGTGTGCTTATAAGAAAATTTGGAGGGAACAGAGGATGAGAAAGAAAGAGATACTTTGAGCAGGTGGTTCTTGATCCACTTTATATATAGATTTGAAGAAGAAGAAACGTCTTCGGCTGAGTTTGATTCAGCTTTGAAGATTCAACGTCCGAACATTCAGCATTGAAGATTCAACGCCCGAATCCGGTGTGTCGCGCTCCACTCGCGCCCCGTTCCAGAAGGAAATCTCCAGGCCGTCGGATTCAGGTTGACTTGTCCAAAGATATCGGGTTGTGAGCGCGGAATCGCTTTTCCGGTAATATATGAAAGAGGACGCCCGACTGCTGCCGTATTTCGCTGACCCGAAATAGATGCTTCGGCTCGAGGACAAAAGATAGCGTCACTTACACTATCAAAATCCCCCCCGCCGCCCCCAGCGCGCCATGATTAAACCTTTTTCTACATCCCACCCATCCACATGACTAAACCTTTACTTCTTTTTTATTCACCTTTTGCACCATAGACCTTGTTATTTCCAATCGAATTGGAGTAGCAACTATCAAATATTTGGAAAAGATTTGTTGATGACTTGAAGAACACGGCCAACCTGTCAAGGAGTTTATCGACATCCGGCGATTGACGCAGATACATAAATGCTAGGTGGATATTCTTTTGATCCATATGTTGTTGTCGTTGCTCCTTGTATATCGCAAAATACAATCAGCAAAGTTGTTTGTTCTAAAAATAAGACTAGGAAGTCTTTTTTTTTTTCAAATTCAATGATCGCTTATAATCATCGACTGCATGATGTGAATAGCCGTAGTGTTCTCTTTATAAAAGATCCATTTTCATTAACAAAAACTATGTATCTTTTGATTTATTAAATCATCTTTCCAATTCTTGCATTCACTTTTTCCTTTAGATATATTAGTTCTTATTCTTCATTGTGTATTGTACTTCATGTCTAATTTGTCACGAGTCTTGACTCAAATATAAATAGAAAATCAACATTTGGTGAAGGGTATTTCATCACTTGGAGCTATTCTCAACGGAACACAGTCTAATGAAAATTACAAAATTTTCTTCAAGTGAATGCCTGACAAGTGTTTTGAAGTCACTCGATCACAAAATTCTTACAATTTACATATGAAAGGGACATACCTCAAAAAGTCACATCGAAATGCGGACGCGACACTTTGAATATCTACGTTAAAAAATATTGTTATATTGCACATATTACTAATAAATGCTTGAAATAACTTATTGGTGTCACATGGACAATGACCTGTTGAATAATCACGGCATGTTTGGGGGGGGGGGGCGAAGGGGAGAAAATATTGGGTACACTAATTGTGACAAGTAGATTGTATAATAATCCATTCAAATTGCGCCATGTGGACGGTCGGGCCCATCAATCTGCCAGCTGTAAAGTCTGAAGCTTTTAATTGATATAAGGGTTTTGAGGATTTAAAAAGTCTTCTGACACCTTACTCTTTCCTCCCTATCTATTGTCATATCAAGCCAGAAGCTCCTTCCTCGTCCAAGCCCTTCCATTATTTTCTTTTCTCCTTCTGAATCGTTCTCCAGTTTTCTCTAAACATCGCTCCGACTCTCCGACTCACCTCGCTCCCGACGAACGCCGCCGCCGTCGCTGCTCCCGACGAACGCCGTCCGTTGCTTGCCTCGACACTCTCTCCCTCTCGACGCGACCCCCTCTCTCCCTCTCGACTCACGTATGGAGAAAGAAAGAGTAGGTGTCAGAAGAAGTTGGGAGAAAAAAGATTTTTCAAATCCTCAAAAACTTCAGACTTTACAGCTGGCAGATTGGTGAGCCCGACCGTCCACATGGCGCAATTTGAATGGATTATTATACCATTTACTTGTCACAATTAGTGTACCCAATATTTTCTCGGGGAAGGGAGGAGAGCGCGAAAAGTCAATGATCTCAAAAAATTTGAGACTACTCAATTTTCCTTGACACGATCACTATAATTGGCCCACTCTGAACTGATAGCTGCCTAATCAGTCTAAGTCATTCACAATCAATCTACGGTCCCAACCCAGTCCTAATGACAATTCAAACATATATATCCATACAATCAAATCATCCTGACCAAAAACAAAAAATCAAGTCATCATTCTACTAAAGTGGTTTAAATAGTCTTAATCGAGGATTATAACGTAAATTCACTTATCGGTCTGTGCGACCTAGGGTAACGACGACGACGACTCGCAACGAGCTCACGACGTCGCGAAACTCCCGTAACGAGAGCTCGGATGATTTGGACTGACGCAGTGGCGACACTATTCCGGCGGAGCTCCGACAAGGCTCCAAACGACGGTTTCGGATCTAGCACAGGACAAGGGGATCCAAATCTAGCACAGGCTTCCTTTTTTACAAAATTAATCCTTCGATTTAGTAAGCTTGAGGAATAATACTTAGATTCGATTTTGATTTGCCATCCCCCTAAATCGCTCATACCGAGAAGGCAAATTAACCTTTAGCTATTTTTTACCATGCATTTCGTATCTCGATTACGTAAAGAAATCAATATATGTCGAGACTATACCAGTTAGCCTATTTTACTGATTTATATACGGAATCAACTGCATCATATGCAAAGTTAATCTGAATCGATCAATGGTCTCGGTCCACAATATTTGCGTCACCCCCTTAAGCTCAAAACGTTTGTGCAGATGTCCATTCGAACGTCTCTTTGAGGTTGAAAACCTTATTGAGTTCATTGTAGATAAAGATTGGAAATGATGAAACTTGTCTCCTTGGTAAGTAGAATCAGCACTTATCTCTAGTATGTAGCTAGTCAGCCAACACGTCCTGAATTTCTCGACAGATTTCTTGTTTTCTATTTTCTTTGTTTTGACCATGGAAATATAAGAGATTGGAAAAGATGAAGAACTAAAATCAGATTCCTGAAACATCATCCGAAATGCATCGGTTCCTCCTCTTATTTCTGCCTCATTTTCCACAAACTATGCCAGCAACTAGCAAACCCAAGAATTTTTGGTCCACCATGTCAAGTCACAGTTTCGCCGAGATCAAAAGTTGTTCTGTTCTCCAAAAAGTCGTTCCAGCTTCTTCATCACTTCGCTCGTCTCCTCCTCTTGCCTCTCCCGGATCCTCGCACTCATTTCCTTGACCCTACTCCGCACTTGCTGGCCTTCTTCTTGTACCACCACTTGATCGATAGCTTTCGCCACCTCCTCCTTCCGGAAGCTGCCATCCTCTCTCCGGACCTCCACACCGACCCCAAGATCCACCACCAGTCTGGCGTTCAAGGGCTGATCGAGGTGCATCGGCATGGCCATGATGGGTTCACTGAAGACTATTGCCTCCAATGTTGAGCTCCAACCGCAGTGACTCACAAACCCACCTGTTATTCACCATGGTGTCACCACATTAAATTCACGTCGAAGCTAGGAAAGCAAACGTAAACGCAAAGAAAATTAGTATGCGAAATGACGTGAAACTGATGGCCTTGTTTGGTCGCTTTGCGGGCACAAACCACCTGTACTGGGGTGCATGAGGATCTTGGCCTGAGGAGCCCATCCTTGGACCACCATGCCTCTGTCCTTCGTCCTCTCCAAGAACCCTTCAGGCAAAGCTTCAGCAAGACTCGCCTTCTCTCTGTCTCCTCCAGGAAACCTCACCACCCACACATACCCCACTTCTTCGCTCGCGAGCTCCAGCCCACCTGCCACCTCCTCCATCTCCTCCTTTGATAGGAAGCACTAGCTCCCGAACGACACGAACACCACTGAGCCGCTCTCTCTCTTCTCCAGCCACCCCATGATCTCCCCTTCGTCATCTTTAGCATCGCCTCCGGCCAGTTCTTCAATCAGAGGCCCGACGGCGATGACCTCCTTGCCGACAAGCTCAGCGAGGTAGTCCACGTACTTGCCCTCGATCTCTCTGCACGTCTTGATCAGGATGGCGCCCTCGGACCTCCTGATGCTCGCTAAGACCCGGTCCATGTCCCTCGTGCCATTGGCCTTGTCGCCCATGAACTGCATGATCTTATCACATTCCCCCCTCTCGATCCTCAGCGGCGGGAAGGGGTACTCCCCCTCCGGGTCCATGCTGTGTAGGATCAAGAACGTGAACGCAGCTGCACCGCAGGGTAAGAAGAGGGACGCAACCCCGGGGAGGCCGCGGTGGCGGGCTGCTCTCGGGGCCCAGGGCTGGAGGAAGTCGTAGATGACCGAGTCGGGTTTGAGAGCGTCGAGGAGGTCAGAGAAGACCGGGCCAGCGGCGTCAAAGGCGGACTTGAGGGAGGGCATGAGGTGGGAAGGGAGGTGACGGGTGGTGTGGAAGCAGGGAGGGAGGGCGGGGAGCGGAGGGGGCGGCGGCGGGAGGTGGAGCTCGACGAGCCGGATCGAAGGGGAGAGACGGGGAGGGACGAGGGTTTGGAGGGAGGCGAGGTTGGGTGGGGTGGAGCAGAAGAAGATGAGGGAGGGGTTTTGGCAGGAAGAAGAGGAAGGAGAGAGCAGCAGCTTGGCGAGCTCCATGAAGGGAGAGATGTGGCCGTGGGCTAACCAGGGCAACATGAGGATACTTCGCCGTCGTGGACCGGTGATCGGCAAGGTGGGTGGTGCGTCCATGGCCGTCCTAGTGACGTGTCGGCAGCTGGTGAGGGATGATGAAGATCTCCTCTCCTTGCAGTAGGAAAAGAGAGATGTTTTGTCTTTGGAGAACAAGAAACTTTGGGAATGCAAGACTAAATATATAAATTCGTTTTGATTCGAATTTGTAAAAAATGAAAAAAAATCAGAAGCAAGAGTAAGTAAATATATAAACTTTGTGGAAGCTAATTAGGCCCAAAAGGCATCACCTCCTGGCCCGCCCATTTCTTCTCCTCTCCGGACAAATACTTGACCCGACCCGGATCTGCTGACCCGATTCTCTCTTTTAGGCTTTTAGCTGGACTGGAGAAACCGCAACGCACCCGAAAGATGGACGGCGTCGCTGAACCGGAGCGAAGCTCGAGCCCTGGCGATGGAAGCCCCGCGTCCGGCGGACGGAAGCCGAAGTTGGTGGTGATAATGGGCCCCACCGGCTCCGGCAAGTCGCGCCTGGCCGTCGACTTGGCCTCCCATTTCCCCATCGAGGTCATCAACGCCGACTCGATGCAGGTGTATCGCGGCCTCGACGTGCTCACCAACAAAGTCCCCCTCGATCAACAGCAAGGTAATTCGCTCGATGCCGTCTTGCCTTCTGAGACTCCTCGTGCGTCTGGTGTTTGATCGTCTTCGTTCCGAAGGTTTTCACGAATTTGGTGGATGTGCAGGGGTGCCTCATCATCTTTTGGGCACTGTGAGCCCGAACGTGGAGTTCACAGCCAAGGCGTTTAGGGACTCTGCTGTTCATGTGAGTTCGCCTTCTTTAACCGACGATTGCATTTGAACTTCATTTTCCTTTTGATGAAATTGAATATCTTTTTCCTTTTTCCCCCCGAATTTCAGCTGATTGATGACATCTTGTCTCGAAATAACTTGCCAGTCATGGTTGGGGGTACAAATTACTACATCCAGGTAGAGTATGCGGCACTTCCTTTTCTCTACATGACCTGCTTAGTCTTTGTCCTTATGATGCTCTGCCTGATTCTGCCATGTGATTCTTCAGTGAAGTATTTGTTGCTGGATATCGTATTTTAGATCTCGGTTTTACTCAATTCGGATCTATAGTAGTGGTAGCTTGGTAGATGGATGTAAGCAGGTATATCCTGGGAGGAATTCGTTCTCTTTAGGAGTTTGGTTAATTTTTCTTTTATCTCTTTGTTGCTAAATAGGCTCTCGTGAGTCCTTTTCTTCTGGATGAGTCGATTGAACATGGGGATGATGGCCACTTAGATGAAACTCCTGGTAACAGTCACTCTCTTGCTTGTGCCCCTGAGGTTATTGTACATTACCGATAGCTTCGTTGACTCTCAGGTGACAAGCATGATGATTGTGAAGTTGACTTTGATAGAGATGGGAATGCTCTCACCTTCGACCGCTTGAAAGACATCGATCCAGTTGCTGCACAAAGAATTCATCCGAATAACCAGAGAAAAGTATGAATGTTAGTGTTGTTGTCATTCAAAATCAGGAATTTATGAATTACGTGAATATATTGATTCGTACCACTTCAGTTTCAATGGTGGATTTTTACAATTTGATGTAATTTAGGGTTAATAGTTCACTTGAGAAGAATTCACATTGTTGAGGCTTTTAAGTGAAGTGAAAGATTCAATTCTTACTCATTGAAGTACAAAAACAGGGGTTGTCAATGAATTGATTTGCACCCACTCCAATTACACTTTTCCTGTTCAGTGTGTTATATTTCCATGTGTATATATATAGGCCTATGCACACTAGCAGACTCATGGTCATGGAATTCCATAATTTCTACCAATTGAGGAGTGCTAGTAGTTCATAGGATATAGGGGCTTATAGATGCCACTGTAAAAAGTAAATTATTTTCATGGCGATTGCCTGCATAGAACTTTAAACTAAGCAATTTTTTTATTTATTTCAAAAGCACTTATGCATTCCAATGGGAAATTAACTCAAAATCAGTCCCGATGACAATAGCGGCATACCTTGCTGCAGATCTTCCCAAGACTGGGCATGATAGGGCAATTCTGATGTCAAATTAGATTGCTGGTGAGGATTGATAGTGTTTTCTGAATTCATCTGTAGTCACTGGTGATTAGCATTGTTGGATCATGTCTCTGCATATGTTGTTTATGTCGTTCACCTACTTTTTAGAATTTCCTGGTTTTTCTCTAACTATAAATTGCTTCATATAGGTAGAGAGATATCGTTTGACTGAAGCTCATTTTACTGGATCCTTTGCAGATCAATCAATATCTCAGTTTGTATGCTCAATCTGGGCTGCTCCCTAGTGAACTATTTCAGAGCAGAACTTTAAAGGTTGGTGACATTTGTCAGCATGGTAAATTTGTTTATTGTTTACGATCAGGGGCATCTGCGAATTTTGTCTCGCTAACAATTTAAGTAGCTCAATTAGTTGGTCTTTTCAAACATGACACATTTGTAGTGGCAATAATTTGATTCACTGGGGTAATGAACTCTTTTATTAATACTTCTGTTAATATGTAATTGTTTTTCTGGGTATTTTACCTTCAACATTTTTCTGTTGTAGACATTTTTCTGTATCTCATCTTGTTAATGAATGATTGCTTTATCTAAAATGTTGGAAAAACTTGGTAATTGACCTTATGTAGGCATTAGTGATATGACTTATTAAAGCTGTATTTACCTCTATCTGCTTCGATTCTGTACATCTTATAAAGTTTTATCGCTATCCCAGGAAGATTGGTTTAAGTTAAGTGCAAGTAAATGTTCTTGCACTTCATGCATGAATAGCTTCTGATGTGAATGTGGTCTCTGGATTCTGGAGGTTGTAATATTTTGAGATGATTCTTCAAATATAGGGTTTGCTTATTTTGACTTCGCAAAAGTCAAAAAGTAATTTTGGATTTCCCACCAACTTTTAACATGAAATTCAAATGTCAAAATTTTATGAAGATGATGATGTGAATCTACATGTCCACATTTATATATTCGTACACAAGATTGGAAAAATCAATATGCATGTGCCCCAATTATTGAAAAACCAAAAATGGTCAAAGGTAAAAGTCAGTTCAGACACACTCTAGAAAGTGTTTAAGAGCACTGAGGTACAAAGCGATACCTTTCCTTTCATTGTGGCAGGGCAGAACTGGGGGCGTGTTGACAATTCGAAGTATGATTGCTGTTTTATTTGTGTGGATGCATGTCTTCCTGTTCTTGATCAATATGTGGAGCAAAGGGTTGACTGCATGATGGACGCCGGATTGCTGAATGAAGTCTACAATGTCTACTCCCCAAACTCAGATTACACTCGAGGTCTGCGCCAGGCAATTGGGGTACGAGAATTCAAGGATTTTCTGCAGGTTTACATTGCAAATGCTGAGGTCTCTGAAACAAGCAGTTCTCATGATGAGAATATGTTGAAAGAAAACATTGGATTAATCTTGGCATCCCTTCCAACAAATCAACTAAAAGTGTTACTACAAGAAGCTGTTGACAAGTTTAAACTAAACACTCGAAGACTTGTGCGTCGACAGGTGAGTATACTGTAGTAAAGCATATTTAATCAAGTTTGGTATATTTTTCTTTCAGGCTATCCCTTCTAACTAGCGAACAGTGTCAAAGCCTAAAACCTTCTTCTAAGAATACATGTCATGATATTCATTCTGTGCATAATAAGAAAAACTGTTATAACCTATAATTCCTCGAGTTCATCTAATAGCTTGAAGCCAGATGCTTTCTCGTACACCTCCCTTTTTCTCAATAGTGTTTATTTGCTTTTCAAGGGGTGAAGGTTATTCTTACTTCTTTTCAGATGAGGTCCCTTTTTTCATATCTTTCTTGAGGTGCAGATGCTTATATGATTGCTTGAGAACCGAAGCATGCAAAGATGCAATCTTTGAACTTCCAATTTTCTAGCTTGATATCATTGTGGCTGTGCTATCTACTGAAAGCTTTCTGTTGTTTCACAGAAAAGGAGCATTCGTCGACTGCAGACATTATTTGGGTGGAACATCCATTATGTGGATGCAACAGAAGCTTTCTCATGTATAAATCTCCTTTCTAAGTGATTTCATTTGTTGTCAGTTTTTCTATTCTCAAGCTATTTCTGGTGATGTTCTCCTGTTTTAGGTCAGTCAGAAGACTCCTGGATCAAGCAAGTAGTTCAACCTTCCGTGCAATGTATAAGATCTTTTTATGAAGAGAGAGTGGGCATCATGCCTGATGTTCAAGCCCCAAAAGGCTCTGGTACCAGTTTGCTGCAAAGAGACTTGTGGACTCAATATAAATGCAAGGTAAACCAACGCCTAAGGGTTGTGTGGAGTTTTTTGTTTCCCTGAATTGGCCTGTCCTGCAAAGATGCTTTTCATAGTCTTTGATTTGAGCTTAATGCTTACAGGCCTGTGGTGATCGTGTGCTTAGAGGAGCACATGAATGGGAACAACACAAGCGGGGCCGAGCTCACCGAAAACGAATTATGGGGCTGAGTAAGTCTCTTGATCAGAGCTTGGTCCCTGTGGTGGAACAACAGTGGTAGCAATCTTGGGAGTCACTTTTTAGGGGGTTGGTGCCAAAAATTTACGGCAGTGTTCCATATGGCTATTCAATCATTAGTAATGAGAGTGTTTATCATTTGTCCACATCAGGTCATTATTATCTTTTACATCTACTTTTTACTGTTTCATTGATGTGCACAACGAGGATCCATTCATAATGTCTCATGAAGTAGTTAACATCGGCTTTGCATATGTCTGTAATTTTCACATTTCAGACATGATTCCGCAGTTTCATTTCCTTTGCAAAACTCCTTATATCATCCGATGGGTCATGAGTAAGTAATGCAAGCTTTAATGTGAAAATCAGTAAGTATCGTTTAAGTTAGAAAAAAACAACTCAGAACAAACTCGTCATGTCAAGACCTATCTCATCTGATTGAAGGGGAGAGACAGCAAATCTTAGATGTGGTCTTTGCTGGTATTGTGGTACAGACAAATATTATGTTGAGGCAAATTTACCCGCAGTGGCTGTATCATGGTAAAGTTGATGGGTCTCAGATTATTGACAATCATCAATCCAATAGCTCGTAAAGGGACCGACATTTTTGCCAGGATTCAGCCCCGGTATGTTACTAAGGCTCGTTAGGCTGTGGTTTAGAGGAGTTGAGGTCTTGAAAGTTTAAAAGTTGTTATCGTATATCAGCATCATCCTTTGCTACAACTATGCTTCCAACATTCGGTCCGGTGTCACTTGAATATGTTAACACGATGGAATGGACTATCTTCTCTTAGATCCATAAAAGGGTTAGGAGGAAAAGCCAGCATAAGTACCTCACCGGTGTTAACATAGTGGTCCCTGATCCTATGGAATGTTTGGTTTAAGCCATTTAACGTTGGAATGGAATTGATCATTCGAGTTGAAAGAATCAAGTAAATTGAATAGTCTCGACATATTTCTCAGAAGAATGCATTCATTGTTTTAGGTTTTAAATCATGCAATTGAACAATTAATAAAGACTATTTTACCTGTTTGGACAGTTACGAAATAACATTTTACCTGTTAAAACTCACTAGAAAACTACAAAGTATCAAATGGTTTTTCCACAGTTCATAGAAGCTGGTCAGCTCAACAAAAATTAGTGCTTGAAGCACACTTCCTTCGGGCGGTGGACAGAGTCTTGAAGCACTGCCTGTGTGAGCGCTTCGTGCGGCTGTTGATGTGCAGAGACGACTTCATCGTGAGCTTCCAGGATTCATTAATTAAATCCTGGCTATAAATCAGCTAGTGTTTTATTGTCCAGAAAATTTGTGATAAGATTTGTGTCATTCCTCCGTACGATTGAGAAATTATCTCGTGAGGAATTATGGGGTTGAATACCGTGTGAGTTGGATATAATTGGAGGCTAAAAAAGATCGAAATTTTTTGAGTGACTCGAGTGTAATTATAATCTCCGTTATTATGTTTGATCTATAATATAATTTTTATTACTTTCCTTGTGATCGTAGGTCACGACGACCGATTTATTTTCTTAATTTGTTTATTATTTGATCATTTGACTTTCGCAACACACCAAATGTTAACTATCTTGGAGTGAAATATATATGACAAATCTACTTTCTGTTTGCCAAGAGCTATTTTGAGTGCATGAGAGGACGGAACCATTTTTATTCACCATTAAGCTTCTCAAACCACCACTACTACAGCCAACTTACCAAACGAGTACAAAGAGTGACCAAGAAGTTGCCAAACATGAATCAAGAGACTATTCACGTTCAGTCATTGCATGGCCAATCACGCCCAAAGGCATTTGAAAGAAAAAAGGTATAAATTTAAGTAACCCTACTCACCGATAGAAAACCAAATCAGATTTAACACTATTGAACTCGAAATTGACACTTTTTGATTCATTTTTATGTGAAAACACCATGTTATTACGTTGATGGTGAGAGAATGATCACATGATATGAATAACAAATAATTCAACATGAATTGTTCCCTCAAGAAAATGATGCATTCATATCCCCAACCCATGGTCAAGTGATTTAAGCCCAGCGTGGACAAATTATGGCAAGCAAAGCAGATGGTATATTACGATTAGTTTACAAGATTAATATATTAAACAATGTGACAGGTTTTTATTAGGGATCAATAAGTGGATCGTATTCAACAACAAATGAAAGTCCATCATACCCTTAATGTTTCATAGGGAGTGTGTATTTCGGGTTCAAGCGAATCATTGGATTATGTGTACTCCGTCGAACCTTTCACACATATAAGATTTGTTCAATCCAATGCTCTAAATATGTCCATTACATGGTTCGATTACATGCAGCGAGGTCTCGTAAATTTGGTTGATTTTGATTTTTTCCTTTTTCCTTTTTCCATAGTCTCGCCCGTCGGGTCATATGAGAATCAAATCTCCTATAAAAGTCATATCCACGTGAGGAAGAACATTGGCATGTGAGGTTTACATAGTTTTCTTCTTGCTTGGTAATTCAGTGATTCATTTAAATAGATTGATATATGCAGGGAGTATACTTATTTCAGTCCCCAGATCTTGCAATCACCTAGAGCCACGAGAGAGGTCAAAGCTTGTATCTTCACACCTAGGATTCATATCATTTTTTTTAGTAACGATGACTCCACCACGGCCCCCTTATGCCCGGACGGTATCGAAGGGTCGAGCCCGTAAAGATTCATATCATTTTCACTTACATTTGTACATAAAACTGCCAAGACAAGTTATTAAAGAAAGGTATGGAGTCGGACATACATTATCTTCTTGAATTACCGGTGGAGTCGCTCTTCAGAGAAGTCTTGAAGAGCGATCCCATCTAGTGGTCGACGCAATGGGGCTATGAAGAGCTTTTCTCCCACGTAAATTCACGGACCACACAGGGTTAGGTATGTTGACTTAGAAGACTTGTGGAGTCAGCAAAAATAAAATAAAATAATGATAATAATTGAGAGAGATCCTCATTGTCTAGTGTTCACATTATAAACTAGATTACTTTCGTGAGTTGATGCCATTTGTGTCTATCTAGTTTTTGTTTCGAGTTATAATGCATCATTAATATCTGTTTTGCGATCGTATAATTTATTAGATCAAGTCTCTATCTCTTCAGAGAAGGTGAAGAGCAATCCCATCAAACAGTAGGTAGATGTGTTAGAGATAAAACTGAGACACCATGCAGGTGGGCAAGTTGGAGCTGACTACCCGGCCTTTGTCTGTTCCTGACCAGACTAGCCTAAATGCACCTGCAAATGCAGGATTTTTTCTTTTGATGAATTTTCTTATGTATTGATTAATTGAAAATGATGTATATGGCCAACAATGATAATAATAATAATAATAATTGAAAAGGCTGTAATTATTGGTTCCGATGCTCAATCAAGACACCGTCCTACTGTGCCAATATAATAGTATTTTGATGGGTTGTAAGTATGCATATAGTCCATGTTGATTTATATTCATTTAGATTTACATGGAAGTGCTATCCGGTACGTCAAATCACGAATTAAAGACATTGAAGAAGATTATAGTTAATCACAGAAAGTGTCGAAACTTTCCAAGGGTTACGGCAATGAAAATCCTAAGTGATGTTACGTAATATATATTAATCCGAGGAAGCGAGAACAACTTCGAAGAGTCGATGGGAATCTCAGGGCCGTGAGCCCTTGCTGGCGAAGTGAGGGGTGGTGGCACCGCCCCTTTTACTTCAGTCCCCTCCGCCAGAGGTTTAACAGTTAAATGTTTTTCTTTTTAACTTTTTCCATTCCCTAGATATCAAATTTCACGACTAATCAAACCCTAGAGATAGAGGAGCACTAGGTGAAACTTTTACTCTTTAGTTCTTTCATTAGTCTTCTCCTATTTTTGTGATAAAACTCTACAAGAAGCATGAATTGAGAGACATCTCGTTAGAAAGCAGGTGATCCATTTGCTACTAGGCCAACTACCTTATTGGCAGGGACTTTGACCTACATGAATTACACAAAGAATATGGTCGCTGATGGGTGTAAAATTGGCTCAAATTTGTGAGAATGATCAATCCGCAATTGCAAATTGTATCTGATTAAAATCAGGTATTGTAGACATTCCCTCATTTCCATCCCCGAGCATTTTGAATTTTCCTTTTCTCAGGCCATAGAAGTTTCTAAGATAATGCGAAATGGAGGGAATCATAAAAGGATGGAGTAGTTAGAAGAGGGTTGCTCATGAAATTCAAGGGTTAGGAAGGCACACTCAAGCCATGTCAAAACTTTTGTCAATTTTTCCTCAATGTATATTTTCTCTTGAAGCAATGCCTTTACGCTTTGATTTCAGTTTAAGGTTTATTTCCCCACCAGGAAATGTCCTAATTGATGGAAATATCTTTCACCAAGGTTGTTCTTAGATTATATATATACAGAAATATGTAGTCATGACAAGAAATCTACGTTATAATATGCTAATTGAATGTATGGAAAAGTTAGACGTAAATACTGAAAATTGATAGACTGATAGATTGACAAATTAAGTACAGGCTTTGTGTTCATGATGGTAGATCCCTTCTAGAATGATTCGACTTGCTTTATTTAGCCCATTACCCACTGTAAACGTCTCTAAGCTGTTATAATTCAACCTTGAAATTAATCATGATGCCCTTGATTTTCGGCTTCCTGATGATGCTCGGTAATTGCTTCGTATGATCAACAATCGATTACGACCCTTCAGCTTTCAATGGGTTTCCCTCAGGCTCCATGATTTGCATTTGCAGTTCCCTTGTTTCCCTATCAATGTCTTCTTAACGGAAGTTTATTTCAGCTTTCAGTTTCGCTTTCACTTAGAACTAATCGTTGACCCCTTGTCCTCGATCTTCACAGCCATCGGCACACTCTGCTGCCTTAAACATCCTGCCGATAACTCAATCGCTAGACACATCGCATCGGCGTAGCTGGTTGTTGAAGTCTTGCTTCTATTGGTAGATTCTCCTCCTATCCCCTTGTTGATATTCAAAATGACCAATCACGGGCTCTGCATCGGCATCATGTCGATTATCGGAATTTAGTCATTTTTGGATGTCAAAAAGGTTTAAGCTTATAATTCATAACGTGCGTTTGTGACACGAGGGAAACTTTCTTAAGCATCGAGAAGTTTGTAACTTTCTTTTGACTTTCATTCCAGCTAAGTTTGATCTTCAGTAATTTACTTGCTAGTGTCAACGTTGATTTCCTGTAGTTTTGTGTTTTCATCTTTAATTTCCTTCAATTCCCGCACTGTTTTTCACTATTATGATAAAGTTCCTTTAATTTTCAAGTCCTGAAATTTACTTTTTCAGCAATTTATGTCTTGTTATCTCCACACGCTTTGCTCTGAGGAGCTGGCACGTAATTTCAGACTACCCATGACACGGAGCCATTTTTGAGAATCCTTACTGTCCAAATGCAAATTTATGATATTTTTATTTAGAAATCAAGAGTTGACTCTTAATATATTTATTACAATAAATTATTAAATGTGACTATCAAAATTTAAGTGCAATACTAATACAAGGACTATGAGAGGATTGTGCAGCACACATACCCTATTTTGGGAGCTAAAATAAGGATTTATTACTGCAACAAAATATTCGATATAAGTCATAACTATTGAGTGATGAAATAAAGTTAATTATTTGCATCGTAAAATCATGTAAATTGAGGAATTAGTTTGATACAAATACTAAGGACTACCTTACCGATAGAGCGCCATAGAGTGTCATCACAATCACACCCAACGGCAACTACTGCCAAGCGAAAGATAGGCATGTCAGCACGTACGAGGACGGATCCATTCTTACTCATCGTGAAACTTCTCAGGCCACCACTGACACAACAGACCAACCAAACGAGTACAAGTAGCGGCCAACTAGTTGCCGAACAGTACACACACGAGAACAACACTCAAGACAACGAGTACGGGGAAAGGCAAAAAAAAAAAAACAAAAACAAAAAGTGAATACTAGAACAAGAGGACTCGTGGCTTGATGGTGGTCCAAAAGACCCTGCCCGAACGAGGACACTCACAGGGGCATCGAGCGCTGTGATCTTATGGGCGTGGCCGTGGCCGTGGCTCGTCAGGGCGTGGCCGTGGGTTCAAGATGGAGCCGGAAGTCGTCAAGCAGGTGAATTCTGGGGGTGGAGGTGGACTCAGGTATGGAGGTGGGTACGGGGGTGGGAGTCGGGGTGGGCTCTCGGGTGGAGATAGGATCTCGGGTGGAGATGGGCACGGGGATGGGGGTTGTCCGTGCCCCTGCCCCTGTCCGCGCCCGTGTCCGCGCCCCTGATGTCCATGATGATGTTGGTGACTGCCGGAATGGCTTTTGTGTCGTTGCCCGCTGGCTCTGGCCTTGGGCGGAGGAACGATGGTATCGGCTTTGTTCGCAGGGTCCATGAGGAAGCCGAACACGGAGTCGAAGACCTTGGAGGGTCTCCCGGCTCTTCTACCCGTCCTCGCTCTGGGAATCGGGCAGAGACGAAGTGGCGAGCAAAAGCGAAGGACGCAGCGGCGGCGGACGACTTTGGCAGTCGGGTCTGGGTCTTATAACAGATGTCAAGAAATCATTTTTGGTGGACTTGGGAAGTACGTAAGTCCACGTTTTAGTAATGGTAAAATGGGAGGCACCATCCACTTTTAATCGATCTTATATCTTCCCTCGCTTGAATGAAAAAGAAGAAGAGGAGAGATGCCATGAAGACAAGCGGACATTCCACGCAGGTGTAGGTACCATCAAAATGTTATGGTCGATTAGGGAGTGCATAGTACTTCTATAAACCAAAGATTTAATGGATTTGAGAGCTTGATTAGGCTAAATTAACCTAACGCAATTTTGGTATATTTTTCTTTTCTTTTTCAAATATATTTTTGTGTGCAGTCTTCGCAAGTTTAATTTCTAAACCTCCAACATGCAATAGGTGTTCATATGGATATGCAATCAATAAATCTAAATGATAAGTAAACTTATAGAATTGGGCAAACCTCAATGCATTAAGTGAAACATAACATCACTATAATTAATTTCTCAATATCTGCAAGATGATAATTAATAATGCACACATGACCTAAATGTTGTTTCTAAATGAAATGACAATCAATATATACATATATATATATAGGTTTAAATTTACGTATATATATATATATATAATCAAATCATACGCAATGCATGAGATGTGATTTCAACCTAAATTATGACTATGTGACCTAACTTAACAAATAACATGTAATATGCAATTTACACGACCTAATCATTTTCCTGGAAAATGATTATACTTTCCGATGTTCGTTTGTCAAAGGCCGCCGGCTTGCGACTCGAGCGAGGATGAGACACGATGTTAGAGACCGTGATGTTTAAAGATAAACAAAGAACGCGAAAAATATTTTCCCCTTTTAAAAAGTAGAAAACATTTTCCCCACTTTTGAAAGTGTTTTTTTTTCCATTGGTAGAAATATATTTTCCTTCACTATTTTATTTTCAGTGAAACGAATGTTAGAAAATTTGAAAAATATTTTTCTAAAAGTTATTTTCCGTAAAATGAACGGAGTCTTAAATTATATGACCCTAAAAATACAATCCCCGAATAACACAAAAATTATGACATTGTTATATTGTGACATGGCAATGATTACATGGCAAGTGATGAAATGGAATTGATGCAACTAACTCTAATTGCCTAATCGATATATGGATGGAGGTCTAATCCAAATTTTTAATGCAGTAAATAGCTAAATGTGTCGTCACAATTTAGGTGTCGAAACTTTCTCTGATATACTACGCCGAGTATAACTTAGTTATTAAATGCCTATGGTTTAACGGTAGTTCGATACTTGCGTATGAACTCATTTCCACTTCACAATCACATGATGCATTTCTATTTTTCCGTAAGATATAACGTGAATTTACATATTTTATTATGTGATCTCTATGATTCGTATCAGGTCAGATCTATCCAATCACTTTTGTCCAAATAAATTATTCCTCTAGTGGAATGCTCGGTATAATCTTAGATATTTTATCGCGGGCCAAAGAATCATACAAATTTGTAAAAGCCAGGATGACTTAGCCAACTACTCGGCTTTTGTCTGTTTCTCAAAAGCAAAAGTCAGGACGACGACTTTTCGTCGTATATTTTATTATTTATGTATATATTGTTTGGAGAGTGCTAAATATAAATAAATTGGTGGGCGTGATGCTCCATAGTGATGATATCTCCATGATGTCAGCGACGTTATCAAACCATCAATGGTAAAATTCATGGATCCTCGATTTGCGGGATCCGGATCACATAAAATCGGATGACGTAAAATTCCAACTATCCGATATAAAAATAAATTCAAAAAAAGTTATTTTAAAAAATTGATTTTTTTTCTTGTCAGAAGATCCATTTCTATGTTAGTCTCCGTAAGAAAAAAAAATCAGCCGCACATTTAAACAAATACAATTCTACACGCTTAATTTCTGTATAGTAATTTACTGTGCTGTCAACCTCATGTTGTATATAACCAAAATGTTTAAAATCGAAAACTTCTTGTTAAATAATATTTTGAAGGTATTATAAAGATACTCATCAACATGACCCTTATATTACATGTGAAATGGCCGCGTAAAGTCCGCCATGCACCTCCCCTCAAGTTTCACATCTTTTTTCTGTCAACAAATTAACGATGAAGATGGTTGTCTTAATCTTCGTTGATTCGTTTTTGTCAAAATCATGTGTTTTAAAGACTTTTGTGCGTTTTAATAATTCTTTTGCTCTTGCGTATTGTTGTTATCAATCGTGGGACTTTAGACTTTCAAGGGTTTGGAGTTTTGGATAGAAAATGTGAACCTTCTTGGAGATAGCTTACTAGGCTCATAGATGTCATGCATCCGCAGGATCGGGGGATGAGGCTGACTGGTCGAGAGATCCGTGCTCTGGCCACAATCTCCTTTCAGTACATAAAATTACTCCGACGACGGAAGACTCACAAATGAACTACAACGCCAAGGTGAAACAAAATATAAGCATTATCGCCTACAAAGACTCATGGCTGCACCCAAGTCACCTGAAACCATAAAAATATAGCACATATTGCCATGGTTCACGTCTGGCCAAATATGCGTTGTCAAAGTTCACTCACTTCGGTGGACGATAATACGCATAAAGTGCATAGAATGCTTGAATCACAGTAAGAACCAACAGAACAGTGGCAGCAACAGCCGAAATGAAGGACCAAGGATTGCCAAAGTACTCGCGCTTGATCCCCGCCCAACGCAGATTGCATTTGTTTTGGTGGTGTTTGTTCACTTTCCCAAATAACCCAGACAAATAGCTATTATTGATATCAAAGGCAGTGTCCTTACCCAGATCGTTGAAGAAAGTCGCGACCTCTGCATTCGACCCCAGATAGTTCACTAGTAGCTGGTTCTCAAATAAGAGCTCTACATCCATCTCTGTGTTCACGAGACATCTCATGAAGGCGATGTAACTGGTTATGTGCCTGGAGCAGTAGATGTAACACTGCTCGAAGGCAATGCTGTTGAGTAAGAATGAGCTTATGAAATCATCTAGAGTCAAAGGAGGGATTTGAAGTACTCCATGATCGAATTGGATGTCGACTAAGTTGAAGTTGTTATCCTTCCTTGGCTCGCATTTAATCCCGGAGCGAAGAAGCTGCGTTGCTGAGGGGATCAATTGTACGTAGACGTCATTGACATCTCCAGGTCGTTCCAGCCCCAAATGGCCGATAAAACTCAGTCGGAACAAGTCAAGCAAGTGTTTGACATCAGAAACTCCGTAGAACTCCTTCAATCTTTCCTTTGGCCTCTGAGCTGCATAGTTGAAGAATCCTAGTGCGAGCTCATTGAGCGAGGGCGTGTTGGCTTTGTTTACTGCGTCGCCCTTCGATAAGTCGAAGACCACTTGAAGGACAAAGAAAGGGATCTGGTTTTCGATTCGAAGAAGGTCCTTTAGGAGGAAGGTGACAATCCATGGCATCGAGAAGAAAGGATCGTCGGGATCAGGCTGAATTATGGACCCGTAGGTGAGGAACACCTCGACGATGAAACAGGCATCAAGGACCATCATCTCCACAAGAGCTGAGCTTTCGCATAGTAGAAGCTCGGAGTAACAATCCCGAATATCGTCCTCCCTCAATGCAATGGCTTTGAAATAGGCGTCGAGGCCCACACCACCATCACTAGTTCGTTTGAGGAGAGCGGAGAAGAACCGCGGTTTATGCTGCTCGACCATATTCAGCCGTTCCCGGCCATGGTGGTAAGGACCGATGGAGACAATTTGGGGCTCGTAAGCTTTCTCGTTGATGTGAACTAGGCTGCGTGGGGCCTTGAAAATGCAGCAGGAGTAGTTAGCGGCGGAGGGTTTCAGAAGATTCGGCCATTGCTTGAACCGCAGCTCCATGGAAGATGAGCATCTGCTCGTCACCCTAATCACATGGCTGTCCGATTCTCCGTTCACCTGGTCTTGACTTCCTCCTCCGGTCATTCGTGCCTCCATTCCGCAATGTTCGCTTCTGCAGAAATCTCAAAACGACATCATCAGTGACCTCGTGCGACGAGGAAAGCAAATAGACGGCCCGACAAAGAGACGACTGAAAAACTGCTGGAAAGAGAAAGTTGCCTGAATTCGCCTCGGGGGCCAGCACGAAAAGTTGTTTGATTCAACTGTTCGCAGTGAGGGGGTGTTCATCATCCAATGGCTTGTTTTCTTTTCTCATTGATAAAATGGTGGTTTTGCAAACCCTCACGGCACCGGGCCAAGGCCTTTGAAAGGAATGTATTTTATTTTTCTCTTTAATGAGTAATATGAGGCCCATTATGGACCCAACCCCATGGAAAAAGCCCATGCCTCTTTGAGCCCCGCGCCCAGCTTGTATATATTTCTTCCTTCAACAGAATTAGAGTCGGGGATCAAGATAAGGAGAAGAAACATCACGTAAATTAAGAAGCCTTAACATATTTCTCAGACGACACGTTAGTCCTTTCTGGTTGATAATCGCGCAATTTCTCTTTATAAACTCTGCATTAGTCTGATTCAATGACTAGATACTATTTTATCGATCCGACGTTACAACATCAATAACTAGACATTCTTAATATTATGTAATATTTTTCTCCGGTTTGTAGAAGTTGGTCAGTTCAAAACGCCGGTATTGTTTGTATGGAACGGTGTTCTTACCCTAGTTGGTATCAGAGCGTTACCTATATTAGAATGCAGTTGATTCATGCGCCTAGTAGGTGTTCCTAGTTGGAACTATCCAGTGCGACGAAGAAGATAATCCACAGAATGAGTGATTCTCCAACAGTTCTTAGTGCACCCGTTTCCCTTACTCATTCACCTTCATCTTCATCCCTTTCTGAGTTTCGCATCTCTAATGCTTCAAAGATTGACTTCCTGTATGAAGTCACTCAAACCGAAGACACTAGAATCTCAGAAACCCAGCTACCCCTCATGAATCCTTACTCTGCTTTTGCAAAACCATCATCATCCTTTTCTCCCATCCGCTCCATCAAACAGCTCATCCGACATACTCCCCCTCAAGTTAAGGAATATGTTCAGTCGTCCAAGTTCGATCAACACCCTATTCCTGCCACCGACAAAGAATATTTTGTTACTCTTCCAATACCTCCGGAATTTCCCCGACAGTGGGCACAACAAGGTTATACTCATATGCACTACGGTGAAGTTCGTCTTGCTCTCACTTTTCACGGAAGAAAGGGTCTCCCTGTAGTTGTCAGAATGGCACTTCTGGACACAAGATTTCTAGAGTATCAACACGCCTGTATAGGGACAGTTCAAACTACCCTGAATGCCGGCACAGTATTTGTCACACTTTATCCAAATTTCAACGTTGCTCTTGCAGATCCACAACTCCTCTCCTTTTTAAAGGTTCAACTTCAGCTTACAGGAGCACCACAGACTGCAGATTCTGTTGCAGCAACACTCCACTACCAGATGGTGTATCGTGTGCAGAACCATGCACTCGATCTGAACTTTCATGGCAATGAAGATGCCCTATTCATCTCCCTTGAGAATGACCAAGCCTCTTGCATCCATGTTCCCCGGCAGATTCCGAAGGAAAAGTTAACCAAGCTTCTACCTGAAACTTGGATAACGAACTATGAACAGCTCCATCAAAGCAACAAGCCTGTTCACTCTGTCGATTCCGAATTTATTCGGAAAAAGGATGGCCTGGTTCAGGTCAAGTTTAACAAAGGAAAAGAAGAAGCACCTCCGATCTTCCCAACACTTTTCCTTATCGAGCCATGTGTTCCAGATCCAATACCCAAAGACGAAGACCCAAAGAAGCTCGTTGAGTTCTTCCAGTCGGATGGACACCCTGTCCATCATTATAAAGATTCCCATGGCCACTGCTTTTGGGACCCATGGTGTCAATGTTCCTATTGCACCAACTCACCTGACGAGGTCGATCCGACGGTAAAAAGAAAGCCCCAGAAAAACAAAAAGAGAAAGGACCCACTTTACCAAAGGTATCTTGAAGGAGATCCCACGGTAGGTCCTCTCGGTGATGAAATGGGATATCAATTTTTGGTATCATACTCCTCCTCTACTCCTCTTTCTGCCCATACACAGGAGTCAACCACATCACCCCATATACCACCACCGTCACCTCCTCCAAAACCGCCACCCTCCAAAAAATCAGCCAAATCTGTTGTCTCTCCATTTTATAAACCCATCAAGAAGTGGGTAAAAAGGCAGTCACAGCCTCCCTCGTTGACACTACCCACTGCCTTTGATGAGAGAAAAAAGAGTTGCAATCCATCCCCTTCTTTACCAGAAATCTGCATGTTCAAAGAAGAAGATTTTCCCCCTCTATCCAGGGAAAATGTGCGTCTTGATTTTCCTGAGACTCAGGAATTCACAGACTCTGAACGTAGGCATCATCACATGCCTAAGATCAACATGCCTAAGGAAGTGGATGAACAAGGAAGGCCTAGAAGAAATAGCCCTGCTGAGGCAGTACTAAACTGGCAATCTGAAACTCTTTTGGCCCAGAATGAAGCCCTTAAGACCATTAACACAAAGGTTGATGGTGTTCATCATAGCATCAAGCTTCACCATGATGTTATTCGGAAAATGCTTCAAGATTTCCAAAAGCGACTCTCAGATCTAGAAGAAGGAAGAGTTTATTCTTCCTATCTAGAAGATTCAACGAAGGAGATAGAAAAGCTCAAGCGTCAAATAGCATTCCTCCAAGAAGGACGAATGTCTCCTGCTCCATCATCATCAGATTTCATGTCCAACTTTATCTCCTCAGAAAAACCTAAGGTATCAGTACCTTCGGACCCCTTTTTCATGCCATCTGAACCAGATCGTTTCTGATCCCATAAGACTCAGAAACATCATACGAGACATGGAAAGGAAAAAGGCCATAAAGATAGGGAAAAGAGAAATAGGTTCATCTACTGATCCAGAACAGCCCAAGCAGCTGATGGTGTCAAATCCTTTAGAAACATACCTAAAGGATTTGACTACCAAAACCCCAGAACCTAAACAATCTTTCCCTTCTATATCGACCATCAACATTCCAGAAGACTCTGCTTCTGAGGATGGCATCCCAGAAGAATTTTCATCTTCATCATCCTCATCCAGTGGTTCTATTCCTCCCCTTTACATGGCTGATCCTGATCCGGATCCTCCACCAGAACCAATGTATGAAGATAGTCCTTCTGAGCCCCAAGTTGTATTTCCAGATCGAGCCCAAACACATTTGTCCCATGCAAATACAGGGTTCTTTACCCTAGATGATATTCCTTTTTCCAAATGGCCAGATCGATTCCAGGAATTTCATTCATGGCTCATTACCCAGAAATTAACCAGGGATAGCAATTATGACATTCTCCTTGAATTTACTTCAAAATTCACCGGTTCATTAAAAGATTGGTGGAGTTGCATCCTTGAAGCCAATCAGGTCCAATTCTTGGTTTCGACCAATTTCAAAGACAATATTTCCGCTATGCACAAGTTCTTTTGCGGAAATATGGAGAATACTAAATAAGCCCAAAGGCGAGAATTCTTTGAAAGAAAATGCTGTTCTCTTTGGCGGAAAGATTTAGATCGCCATTTCCAAGCCATGCACAAGCTTTTCTACGCCTTGGGAGCTGATGAAAGTCTGAAGCAAGTCTTCCTTAATTCCATCCCCAAGGAAATCTCCCAAGTAGTTGAGAAATCCCTTGGCACAAAAAATCTGAAGATTGCAGATGTTACCATTGGCCAACTCCAGCAAGAAATCCATATGGGACTTGAAGAACTTTGTAGTAGGAAAAACTCTTTCCAGCAATTCCTCAAACAAAGCTCGCATTTGAACAAAAATTGTTCAAAAGACTATTTGAAGATCAAATGCCCTGGAGAAAAAGATGCTGTTTGTGACCATTGCAAACACAAGAAGAAGAAGCACTTTGGTAAGTATCATCTTTCTGATGATAACTTTCAGCACAAACGCTTCAGGAAAAGAAGGTTTCTCAGAAGAAAGAGGAAATCCTTCGGCTCAAATTCCTCTAAAAAAAGAATGTTCTCTAAGTCCAAGTCCAAACGTTGTTACATTTGCAACAAAAAAGGACATTTTGCCAAAAACTGTCCACAGGCAAAGCGAAACAACATCAACGTCATCATGCAGATAGAACAACAAACCGGCATATCCCTTGAAGATGATGACTTGGAATCAATATTCTCTATTGATGACGAGCCTTCCGATGAGACAATTTGTCCCATCCTGTATTTTCCACAAGAAGAAGAAGAAGAATATGGTGAGAAAGATTTCTTTCATTTTGCTCCAGAGATACTTTCACAAGATTCATATTATCTCCCACCATATTTTTCCGTGAAAATCCTTCTTTCAAAATACTCAAAACCCATAACAGTCATAGCCATGATAGACACCGGAGCACATGTATCTTTGTTTGACCCAAAAATACTTCCATATGAATATTGGACACCTCATGTTCGGTATTTCACTTCAGCATCTGGAGACACTTTTTCTGACACAACCCATTACCATACAATTTTTCCCACAGTGTTCTATCACCACTAAGGTCCTTGGGTGCCCCTTTCCGAACAAGGATCTTATCATAGGATGGGATATTTTATTCCAGATTCCTAAGCTCAAAATCATCAGTGGAAAAGGTCTCAAATTCAAAGGAACTTTCCAAGAATTTACTAGCATTCAGAGGTTCTTTTCCATCGACATCAACATCCTTGATCCTATCATGCAAAGTCTTTTGGACTCTTGTGCGGATAATCACTCAGAGTTCTTACAAAAATGTCAACATCCATTATGGCAGAACTCTCGGTTTTTTATTCGTCTCCCGTTCAAACAAAATGAAGACATCAACCCGACAAAAGCTAGCCATTCGGGCATGAATCCTGAGCATCTTGCTCTTGCTCAAAAGGAGTGTTCTGAACTTCTACAGCAAGGACTCATCGAGCCTTCTGATTCCCAGTGGGCTTGTGAAGCCTTCTATGTTAACAAACGAGCAGAGCAGAATAGAGGAAAACTTCGTTTGGTCATCAATTACCAACCTCTCAATACCTTTCTCAGAGATGACAAATTTCCTCTACCATCCAGAAAATCCCTTTTTGCTAGCCTATCCAAAGCTAAGATCTATTCAAAATTTGATCTTAAAGCAGGATTTTGGCAACTTGGAATCCACCCTGACGACAGATCCAAAACTGAATTCTGCATCCCAAATCAGCACTACCAATGGAAAGTCTTGCCATTCGGGCTCAAAACTGCCCCATCTCTTTTCCAAAAGGTTATATGTCAGATTTTCAGTCCAATCTTGGACAGTGTTGCCATCTACATAGATGACATATTGCTCTACAGCCCTGATGAGCAATCTCATGCTGACCTCTTTCAAAAATTCATTCGAATTGTTCAACAGCATGGAATTATGTTATCCCAGAAGAAGATGATAATTGCGCAGCAAAGAATTGAGTTTCTTGGAATGAACCTTGACAAAGGAACATACCAGCCAGGTCCACATATTGCAAAGGAATTACTCAAATTCCCAAAAAAGGAACTTACAGTTAGACAGGTTCAAATATTTCTTGGTATAGTAAATTATATCCGAGATTTTGTTCCTCAACTGTCTAAGCTCCTTATACCTCTTCAAAAAATGCTGAAAAAAGATGCCCCTCCTTGGGGAAAGGACCAGACTGAAGCACTTGCCAAACTCAAGGAGATCATGCAAGATCTACCTCCTCTTCAGATCCCTTCAACAGGGAAAAAAATTCTCTAAACAGATGCCAGTGATGAATACTGGGTAGCTGTAATATACGAAGAGATTGATGGCAAGCGATACATTTGCGGATACAAAAGTGGTAAGTTTTCTACAGCTGAAACCCACTACCACTCCACTTTCAAAGAAATATTGGCAGTTAAGAATGGAATTAAAAAGTTCGAATTCCATCTTATTGGCCATAATTTCTTAGTGGAAATGGATATGGCTTCTTTCCCTCAAATGGTAAAATTCAAACAGAAGCAAATCCCTCATCCACAGCTTTTAAGGTGGGCAGAATGGTTTTCGAAATATTCTTTTGAAACCAAACACATTGCAGGAAAGAAAAATGTTCTTGCTGATTTTCTTTCCAGACCCAAGGCCCCCTTGGAAATCAATATGTATGTAAAAAGAAACCACCGTGGTGAAACATACAGGGTCCAAGACATACGAGATAGACCCAGAATCGAGTATCCTCCTGAGATACGAGCTGCTATCGAGGAGAACATGTTACTCGAAAGACTTCCCGATTTTCTCCAGTCAAGCGAATACAGCATATTCGCCAACTATGGAGGTCTACTCTTGAAACCTGATGGACTTCATCAAGATATCCCATTCATCCATCCGCTCACTTGGAACCCAGAACAGGAATTTCCTGAAAGATTAAAATGGATGTTTTGGTACTTGTTTAACCTGTACACCATAGCTGTTCAGTTTCCCACTGAGCAAATTTGGCAAGCTCTCACACAAACACTCAGAGCACAAGATCACAGACGCCACAGGTTAAAACATTTGTTTTCATTGTTAAATTGGTTTTTGCCCTTTGGCGCCTGGCGTGCTATCTTTGGCACAGAAAACCAACAGGGACGACCAGAGCCTGAAAGACACACCATTATTCTTTTCCATCGTCCATGGATATTCATCCACCCAACAGGAGATCATGGGCGAAGACCATCAAATATAGGAACAAGTTCTTATAGACCTCAGCTTCATCTACAAACACATTATATGTATGGAACATTCCCAAGGTGCATCGCCTCTGACCCACAGTCCTACAGAGAACTCCAGAGAGTTTTGTGCCAAGCAAATCGCACAATCCCTCCAGAAGTCTGGCCATTACACTCAAATAACGTTTCATGGGATGCTAATAATTCTAAAGAATCAGTCCGAGAAGCTCTAGAATTCTACCGACTTGGACATCCTGAAGAATTTCCATCATCATTAGGCACCCAGCCAGATCCAGCTAGCACCATTTTTCAAGACTCCCAAGACCCATGGGCTGCTTATGGACCATTCTCTGACCCATTCCATGCAAGTTCCTCAAGGCCACCTCACTTGGTGGAAGAAGAAATTGAAGCCTTAATCAGAGACTTCAAAAGACAAAAAGACGGCCCAGCCTTCTACCTCGGCGAATCCTCCTCCACACAAGTGGAAGAAGCTGACCTCTCTCTCTCACAAATCAATACAGCGTGAAGAGACTCCGCCCACACCACCAAGAGATTCCCCTGCATATTTACCCTACTGGGAACGAATCATGAGCACTGCCACCATGGATCAAACAGATGATCATGGAACAAGACAAGATAGTCCTGAAGACTTGGATGACTCTCATGACAACACTGAAGAACCCATCAACCGAGACTATAGGGACTAGTATAAGAAAGTGTGTGTACAAAGTGTGATAAGTGTGTTTATGCTTTTGGCCGACATCACGGACCGAGTACTGTAATGTACTGTAGCACTGCACTGTAGCAGTCACGGGTTGTACTACAAGTACACTGTTTTGCACTATGCAAACAGTAAAGTACTGTAGCAAGTCACTGTAGCACTGTAACAACAGTAACTTGTACTCGTCTATATAAGGCGAGATATGTTGCGTGAAGAATAAGATCCGGAGATCAAAGTTTGAAAACTCTCTCTACCTCATGTATCTCTAAACACTTCCTTTCTTCTTCCGAGCTTGGTAAAAGCCTCTAGGAAATGCAGCTTTGTCTGGTTCTAACATGGGCTAAAGTTCTTGGTTTTCGCTGGCTAAGGCATCCGTGAAAGTCCCTAAAAGGCAGACCCTTTAGGCTCGAGCGTGGTCGCTCGCCGTGTGGGAGCATATCTGGGATGAACGATGTTCTTACCCTAGTTGAGCGACGTTCTCCAACAAAACGAAGAGCTTATGACCTGGTCACATTTAGTAAATCATGTAAGAATATTAGTTGACGCCGGTAAATGTTCTTACAAACCGTATTAATTTCGTTGACTCACTCTCTCTGACTAATGCATTCAGGAGAGATTGCATCAACCAAAGAATCTACTGGTCTCCGAATGGCATTGAATGTCCAAGGTCTTAATGGTAGTTTGGCACTTCAATGTGAGCCGTATTCTCACTATGTGATTGCATACGTTGAAGTTTCTTTCTTTCGGTTCTTTTTCTTATTTTATTTTTCGTGCTCGAGTGACTCCTAACATGGATCTCATTATATTGTAATGACAAGGAGTCGTTTCTCCTGATTTTCGGCGATGAATTTAAGGACGTGAATGATAGCCATTCTATTTTTTTTCCTATTTTATCATGTTTTGAGAACAAGTGTGGAATAGAAATCTATTTGGTAACGCAATTTCATTTTCTATTTCTCGGACAAAAAAATTAGCCTTTGGATAAATTTGGAATGAAAATTTTTTAATCACTTATCCTCGTGACTTGTTGCTTGCGACCCACTACTTGTTGACCGTTGATGACTGTCAACTTTTGTCCACAGTCGGCCAGCAATTGCCACTTGCCAATCGCCCACCATTGCCCCCCTGTTGCCACCCTCTTTCCCTTCCCCCTGGGCCACTTGCTGCCTGCCCATCGGCCACAATAATAGAAATTAAAAAGGTCTATCAAATAACTTTTTATTTTGAAGATAATTTTTTATATATAATTACAAAATATACTTTTCTGCTTAGAAACTCGTTTAGAAAATAACAATAGAAAAATTTATTTATGATTAAATTTATTTTTTTAAGAACGAAATGATCATCATTTGTACTCCAAGTATCCCCGCTCCGTATAAACAGAGCGAGTGGGATCGGGTCCCAGCGGGCTTATTGTGCGATTTGTGAAATTTTTATTCACTTTCGTTAGTTGGGCTCCTGGTCCAATTTTTAGGCTAGGGAGTTGAAGCAATCCCCTCTTTTCCAATTTTCGTGGTTAAGTATTACAATTTTATGGAAATACCTCAAAATACATCAAATTATACCAATCGTGATATATTTATTAAAAAAAATTCTATATTACAAAAAATCTTAAACGTATACCTATGCAATACATTTAACGGTCATCAAAGTTCCATCGACGAGTGTCGTAAAAAATTTCCCTACATGAACCACACAAAGCAAATAATGTGGATATGGCACCCGCATGACTTAAATGAAAAAAAAAAACACATTGGTGGGGCTCTAAATTCATTCGACGGAATTTTGAAGGAGGGTAAATATCTCAAATATGTAAAAACTTATGATTTTTTATGTCACAATAAAAAATTCATGATAAATGCATCAAAGTGAGCATAATTTGAGGTTATTCATGTCACAAAAATAGTTCAAGTAAATGTGACATAATGGGCACATATTATGATTTTTGGTGACTTTTTCCATAAAATTTCTGATATATCGGTAGAGTTTGCCATTGGTTCGTACCACTTTAGTTTCAATGGTGGACGTATACAATTTGATGTAATTTAGGGTTAATAGTTCACTTGAGAAAAATTCACATTGTTGAGGCTTTTAAGTAAAGTGAAAGATTCAATTCATACTCATTAAAGTACAAAAACAGGGGCTGTCAATGAATTGATTTGTACCCATTTCAATTACACTTTTTCTGTTCAGTGTGTTATGCACACTAGTAGAGTCATGGTCATGGAATTCCATAATTTCTATCAATTCAGGAGTGCCAGTAGTTCATAGGATATAGCGACTTATAGATGCCACTGTTGAAAATAAATTATTTTCGTGGTGCTTTCCTGCATAGAACTTTAAACCAAGCAATTTTTTTATTACTATGCATTTCAATCGGAAATTAACTCAAAATCAGTCCTGACGACAATAGCGGCATGCCTTGCTGCAGATCTTCCTAAGACAAGGATGATAGGGAAATTCTGATGTCAAATCAGAATGTTGGCGAGGATTGATAGCGTTTTCTGAATTTGTCTGTTGTGACTGGTGGTTAGCATTGTTGGATCATGTCTCTGCATAAGTTGTTTATGCCTTTTCCTCTTATTTTTTACAAGGAGAAATTATTGTTCACCCACTTTTTGGAATTTCCTGGTTTTTCTCTTACTATAAATTGCATCATATAGGGAGAGAGATGTCATTTGACTGAAGCTCATTGTGCTGGATCCTTTGCAGATCAATCAATATCTTAATTTGTATAATCAATCTGGGCTGCTTCCCAGTGAACTATTACAGAGCAAAACTTTACAGGTTGGTGACATTTGTTGGCGCGGTAAACCTGCTTATTGTTTATGATTAGAAGCATCTACAAAATTTTTCTCTCTGTCCATTTAAGTAGCTCGATTAATTGGTCTTTTCAAACATGACATATTTGTAGTAGCATTAATTTGAAGCACCAGAGTAACAAACTTTTTTAGCAATACTTATGTTAATATGTAGTTGTTTTTATGGGTATTTTATCTTCAGCACTTTTCTGTTGAAGATATTTTGATGAATCTCATCTTTTTAATGAATGTTTGCTGTCTATAAAATGTTTGAAAAACTTGGTAGTTGACCTCATGTTGGCATAAGTGATGTGACCTATCAAAGCTGTCTTTACCTCAATCTGCTTCTCTTCTATAACGTCTTATAAAGTTTTATCACTATCCTAGGAAGATTGGTTTAAGTTAAGTGTGAGTTAATGTTCTCGCACTTCATGCATGAATAGCTTCTGATGTGAACGAGGTCTGTAGACTCTGGAGGTTGTAATATTTTGAGATGATTCTTTAAATATAGGGTTTGCTTGTTTTGACTTCTCAGAAGTCAAAAGTAATTTTGACTATCTCACCAAATTTTAAAATGAAATTTATATTTCACACTTTTATGAAGATAATGATGTGAATCTATGTGTCAACATTTATATAATTTATATTTCACACTTTTATGAAGATAATGATGTGAATCTATGTGTCAACATTTATATATTCGTACTCAAGATTGGAAAAATCAATATGCTCGTGCCCCAATTTTTGAAAAACCAAAATGGGTCAAAGGTAAAAGTCAGTTCAGACACACTCTAGAGAAGTGTTTAACAGCACT
Organism: Melaleuca alternifolia; assembly: GCA_019926035.1. Taxonomy (NCBI): domain Eukaryota; kingdom Viridiplantae; phylum Streptophyta; class Magnoliopsida; order Myrtales; family Myrtaceae; genus Melaleuca; species Melaleuca alternifolia. The sequence goes on along the minus strand of JAGKPW010002568.1, from coordinate 1,144,186 downwards.
GAGGTAGAAAGTGATACCTTTCCTTTCATTGTGGCAGGGCAGAACTGGGGGCGTATTGAGAGTTCGAAGTATGATTGCTGTTTTATTTGTGTGGATGCATGTCTTCCTGTTCTCGATCGATATGTGGAGCAAATGGTTGACTGCATGATGGAAGCTGGATTGCTTAATGAAGTCTACAACATCTACTGCCCAAACTCAGATTACACTCGAGGTCTGCGCCAGGCAATTGGGGTACGAGAATTCAAGGATTTTCTGCAGGTTTACCTTGCAAATACTGGGGTCTCTGAAACAAGCAGTTCTCATGATGAGAATATGTTGAAAGAAAACATTGGATTAATCTTGGCATCCCTTCCGACAAATCAACTAAAAGTGTTACTACAAGAAGCCATTGACAAGTTTAAACTAAACACTCGAAGACTTGTGCGTCGACAGGTGAGTATGCTGTAGTAAAGCATGTAGGTATTGTTATCCATATTTCATCAAGTTTGGTATATTTTTCTTTCAGGCTATCCCTTCTAACTAGTGAACAGTGCCAAAGCCTAAAACCTTCTTCTAAGAATACATGTCATGATATTTGTTCCCTACATGCTATGAAAATCTGTTATAACCTATAATTTATTGAGTTCATTTAATAGCTTGAAGCCAGATGCTTTTTTGCAAATCTCCCTTTTTCTCAGTAGTGTTAAAGTGAAGGTTATCCTTACTTCTTTTCAGACGAGGTCTCCTTTTTCATGTCTTTCTTGAGGTGCAGATGCTTATACAATTGCTTGAGAACCGAAGCATGCAAAGATGCAATCTTTCAACTTCCATTTTCTAGCTTGATATTATTGTGGCTGTACTATCTAGTAAAAGCTTTATGTTTTTTCACAGAAAAGGAGGATTCGTCGACTGCAGACATTGTTTGGGTGGAACATCCATTATGTGGATGCAACAGAAGCTTTCTCATGTATAAATAACCTTTCTAAGTTATTTCATCTGTTGTCAGTTTTTCAATTCTCAAGCTATTTCTTGTAATGTTCTCCTGTTTTAGGTCAGTCAGAAGACTCCTGGATCAAGCAAGTAGTTCAACCTTCTGTGCAATGGACAAGATCTTTTTATGAAGAGAGAGTGGGCATCATGTCACGCCCCAATCCCGAGTTCGCGACAGTCCTCGAAGACGGTCCTCACCGGTCGACAAAACATTCGATAATCCCAGGTGTTATCGGTGGTCAAATGAACATACTCTCAATAAAATTTAATACATAAGGAAATGCAGCGGAATTTATTAAATAAAACCCCGACCAAATCCTGAGGTAATTTGTTTATTACAATAACTCCAATAAACTAGTCAAATATCTAAAAGAATCTAAAAGGTCAACTTTATTTATTGATAACAAACTAAAAGATAATTCGGAAAAACAACAATTTCCTCATAACTAAAGTCCTAATCAAACATAATTCAAATAAATTATTATCATCTGACTGCGCCTCCTGCATCACCTGATCCTCGAGGAGGAGCTGCAATATTAGGACCTGTACAAATAATTTTAAGATGAGATAACTCATCGAGTTTGCTCCCTACTTCTTAATTAGGTGGATATTCACTCTAGGATCCCTATCCTGACAATGAATTTAGTTCTCACTTCTCACAATTTGTGATCTTGTCAAGTCTCTAACCCCTCATGATAGATTATTCTCCAAATAAATCAATTTAATTGACACAATATCAATTTCTAAGCAAATCCAACGTAAAGTCAATTATAATCAACACCAAGAATCAAATAAATAAATTCCATTATTAAAGCAATCAATATCCACTTGCAGTTAATAGATCATTCTCAATCAATTGAACAATCAATCATATTGACTAGACATCCACAAATAAAACATAAGCAATTTGAGATAATTTCTCAAAATATCCGATATCGACTGCCTGAACCTACCAATTAAAGATTCATCCGGGTCCTTATATCGAATCCAGTATGTTCGATTCGATCAACTACGGGTGACATCACCTTAATTGGCAGCCACTTAGCCAATCACGCAATTTCTGAAATTTATTCCAGAATATTGCGAATTTCCTAAATTATGTAACTTAATCCCTAAATTAAGCAAAAACGGAGTAAATACTCGTAATTACTCGAATGTCAAACCAATCCCACACTAATAATGATTCGGCACCATCGCAACCAACGTTTCACACATTTTTCTCTAAACAGCCAAATTTACACTTTTGCCCTCAAATTTCTAAATTACATTTTTCCCCTAAAACCATAATTATGCTATAATAAGACAAAATCAATATCTCACCCCCCAAAATATTCCGAATTTCCAATTTTTCTACTATTTGCTAATTAAATAATTTTAAGAAACTAATTAAATTGGCCATTGTTCTCTCAGCCTACCGGATTTATCAATTTACTCTTAAATCCCTAACTTCGGCCTAATTGGATCAAAATTAGTAAATTGTCTCTAATTCCTCAAACTTACAAACTTGCACCTTAATAACCAATAACCCACGTATCTAAACTTATTAATTTGCCAATTGATCCTTCAACTAACTAATTTCACTAGTCTATCCTTAAATAACCAAAATAACGAAATCACCCCTATTTGAATGAAAGTCTCTAAATAAGCTCTAATTTCCAAATTAACCAACAACCAAGTCCAATCACCCAAAAATTATACTACTAGGGCAATTAACCGCCCTAATTAGGAGTTAGGGAGCAAACTCACCTAATTCCAAGCTTTTTATCCAATTAAACGGCGACGACGGCTCCTCCGGCGAGGGTCTGATGCTAATCGAACTGCTGACGAGTGGGCCAAGCTTTCGGATTGGGCTGAGCTAGTTGGGCCAAGGCCCACAATGGCCTATTCGGCCCACAGAAGCTACCTACAGCTTCAAGCTCCTGCTCATTGGTTCTGTAAGCTAAGGGAAGGCACAGCGAGCTGCGGGTTTCTCCTCCAATGAGCTGAGGTGTGAGCTGAGGGAACGGCGCCTGAGGTCGCCAAGGTGGCGTCAAGGGCGTAAGGTGGCTGATGGCGCGTCGGTGGCGACGATTTGGGCCACGGCGATTCTCGAGTTCACGAAACTCGACCCGAGTAAAACCAACGATCCGAGGGAAAATCGAGGTCATCGGCGTGAAATCAAGGACGGCGAGTCGTTGGGCACAACTCAGGGAACCCTCAATAAACTTCCCGAGTGACGGCTGCAGCTGGAGTAGCCTAGATGGTCGGCGGTGACGGCGAGCAGGGTCTCCGTTCCAGAATAGGGGAGATGCGCGTCGAGTTCTGTCCAGAGCTCCCGAGTACAACGACGACGCGAGTCACGATGATTTGAGGCGACGTCTCCCGAACTGAGCTGCTGGGGCGAGCCATGGACAAAACAATGAGGAAGTCGCAAGGAAGATGATGAACAGTGACCTAAAAAGAGATGTCTTCAGCCGAGGGAAAGAAGCAAAAAGGGAAGAGAAATAGAGATGAGTTGGCGTGAGGAGGCATCTCAGGTGGGTCCCCTCCGTGCGTACGTGCGCCAGAGAGAGAGAGAGAGAGAAATAGAAAAGAAAGAAAGATAATGGGAGAGAGAAGAAGTCGGCAGAGAGGGATAGAAGGAGAGATAAATGTCAGAAAAAAATGGGGTTGTTACAATTATTCCGCCCTTAAAAAAATTTCGTCCTCGAAATTTACATCACCCATCTCCTCAAACAAGTAAGGGAAATGGCTCTTCATGGTCTCCTCACTTTCCCAAATCGCAATTCAGCATGATGTTGTGAAACAATTTCGAATAGGAAAATCACCTTATTTCTCGAATACTGCTTTCTTCAATCTTCAATCTTGATTGGTCTTTCTACATACGACATCCTAACGTTGACTTCAATCTCTTCAAAACTCAACACATGCTACAGACTCAGTTCATACCCTCATCGTCCTAACTTCTCAAAGTGAGATTTCCCTATCAAGGGTGACACATCAAGGAAAACGCAATATTTCTCGAAATCTAGGTATTCCATCCTTCGCAACTTACAATCGCAATTTCTTAGTCATTTCTAAAGAAACAACTCTATCATCATCATAAGTGATTGGTGAATATCGTGAATTTCCCTTCACGCATTTAGTGCCTCTAGATCCTCACATGTTAAGATTGCAACCAACTCCTAGTCATGCACCATATCATTTGCTTATAAGGTTTCAAATGCCCACACGCTTGAACTGGGATTCAACCATACTACTTCAGGACACACCTTAGTCCTTCATACAATGCTTCATTGTAGATATTATTTATATGGTTTCCTTCCTTCCAGTTACAGTTCCTAGAGCTGGCACAAAAAGCTTGCCTACAGCAAGATGGAATTCTAGAACAACAAGCACCATTGGTTACTGAATTTGGACAATAACAGATTGGGAAGACGGTCTGGATCTATAGTCTATCAAGAATATTGTAGGACTTAGTACTGCAAGCTCCAAACTAGTTTCAGCACTTGTCTCCCCCAGGATAATCTTATTTAATGAATCGGAAATGTCTCCAACAGAAGTTAATCTAGAAGAATCACTTGAAGATCCGAGCATCAACCGCATTTTAGACTTTGTTTCAAGGCGTCTGTCAAGAATGGAGAACTTGGGAATGGTAAAGTAAAAGTCTGTTTCTAATAATGAAGTTATTTGATATGACACCCATAGGCCTTCCAGAGAGATATTTGCCAAAGGCGACCTTTCACCAAGGTCATTGCACAATTCTAACAATTGCATAATCCACTTCAATTGCTATAATAGTGACTATATGTGATAGCAGAATTTGATCGTTCGTTTTAACTTTATCAGTCTGCAATCTCCTTGTATCTCTAGATCCAAATGAACTGACATGAAAGCTTGAAGGGATCCTTGGTGGTTCACAAAAATTCATGTAGACATAATCTATAATAACATTATATTATTTGTCAGGCATTGCAGCATGCATCATACATCATAGTATGCATCAATGCACCTATACTTTCGAAGAAAGTAATGGATTTTTTTTTTTGAAATCATCCCTCAAGCTATGGCGTACATAACGTCAATTCCACGACCTTCTTTAATCATTGTCTCACCAATAGAATTATTGATCTCAACAGCCGTATTTACTCTCAAAATCTTAGCCTGAAGAGTGTCAACAATTTGTTGTCAATGTGACTGCCAGAACATCCAATCAGTTCAGCCTAGGGTTTCTTTCCAATTTCCCTTCTATCATCTCATCTCTCAATTTCTTTTCATCAGACCATCTTCCATCATTAGCATAAATATTTAAAAGCATCATTCTACAGGCACCCTTCTCTGGCTCCACATAGAAGAGTTGTTGCGCCTGCACCTACCATTGTAAAATTACTACACATCTTACAACATGATAGTAGTGTACCCCAAACTCCAGATTTACCGATTGTGGCAAGGACTGAATAAAATTGAACGCTTCTCCCAATTCTCTAGCAATGCCAAGAAACTTCACCATATAAACGCAATGTCCCAAGTTGAAGACAGTAACTCATCTTCTATTCTCTTGAAATTTGCTTTCCTTCTTTTATAAGGATAACATGACAGTAAGCACAAAGGGGAGTAGAGAAAATACATCGATCGGGATTTACTCCAATTTGGAGTATTTCCTTAATTAATTAAAATCTCTGGGAAGCTAGTCTATGAAGCCCAAGACCCAAAATGATGGAGTTGTACGTAATGATATTCCCATCGAACATATGCTCAAATATGTACTTCCTCCATCCAAGAAACCGTACTTTGAACACTTATTTACAAGGGCAGATGAAACATAACATTGGAATCCGATCCATGACGAAGAACAACACTATGTATCTCTTTACCAGTCCTTACATTTGTTGACTGCATAATTGCCATGAGCAGACTGGAGATCTTAATCACGGTCTACCATCCTACACTCAATCATCAACTTTCTAAAAAATCATAAGTCTATCATTATTAATTTCTTTTTATTGGCAATAACCCATCACCAGAACAGACTATGTAGCCAAATCAGGCCGGGACAAACTTCCAAAACGTTACATGCTGAATCCGTGCACATACAACTCGTGTACATACTAATCGAAGCAGCACCCAAATAAACATCGGAATCTAGACAACTTTTCAAACAAGATTTGTGTACACTTTGCTCAACAGCTATCAAGCCCATATTCACCAAACCAGAAAATCAACTCAACCAAAGTATACCTATCAAGTAACCTTCTCAGGTTTCTCATCTCACTAACAATTTCGACCTCTCACATCCTCTGACTGATAGCAAATTGACCTTTATAGGATTCGAAACACTGAGGGCCGTATTTAAAGGTTTCATTACTAACTATACTAGCTTGGCAAATTGCTCAGCCATAGCCAAATAGGTGGCTCGAGTGTTAAACGAAACATAATCAGCACGCTGACGTAATGAGGATGGGACCTGTGATCATTCCTCCTAGGTTCTGAGCTTTAATCTAGGTCACAACTTACACATCTCCTTGAATCGGGGTCAACCTGCATCACCTCAAGGCGTGTTCCCCTCTGTTGGCCTGTGCGTTACAATAGCTACATTACAACTGGATAGCGCGGCCAATATCTCCATAGGTGGTCCTCTTGGTCACACATGAGACACGCTTCGGTCCCCAAGGAATAGGCACCAATCCCATGGCACCTCCCATAATAATGGCGCCTAATATCGGGTCTTAGTCCATCCCAGAACCTAATCGCCTAATCCATAGGCTCCTCCACAATACTCTTTTCACATCTAGGCAAATTCGCGAACTTCTACTTCCATTGGGGGTTGCCTCTAACGGAGTCTTAGAAACTCAGCCATCTTTTGCTCCCTCGCGGTGCTCGAGGAATAATTCTCGTTGAGCGTTCTCACAAAAGCGTTTCAAGACAGTTCCATTTCTTCAGGGAAAAATCATTCCCTTAGTAGGCTCTTACCAGAGCTGGCGTTAGCTGCCAGCTGATAAATCATACGAACCACTCTAACAGTCATACTCCAGAGCTCAGAGATGATCGCTTTTGGGTCACATTCTCAAAAGAACTGTGGATGTTTCAATCTCGAAAATTACTCCACCTAACTTATGTTCACTCTTTCCCTCATTCCTGCCTTCAGCAGCTGAAAACAAAATTAGGATCAGGGTCTACAATGCTCTCAACAGCAGCACTCACCACTGGTGCTTTAAACAACAACAGTTTCAAAGCTACAATCATAGTAGCACTTGTTGCAACAACAACAGTTGCAGTTATGGCCTTCTGACTTTAGACATACTAGGCGACCACACTCAGAGGTACTCAAGGGACTGCAGGATACCCACGGTCCTCAAATCCCCTTGAGCTTACCTCCTACACTGAAGCGACTCATAGTCACTTCTTACTTGATGATCTTCAATCTCGTTCATTCTTACAACCTGATTAACTTGGGTTAGCAAAGCGATAACACAGCAGTGCCTCCCAAAGGCAAGCGATAACACAGCAAGCCTCAAGTAGCAGAGCGATAACACAACAATGCTTTCAACTGGCGAGCGATAACTCAGCAAGCCAAGGCGAGCGCTAACACAGCAAGCCTCAAGTAGCAGAGCGATAACACATCAATGCTTTCAACTGGCAAGCGATAACACAGCAAGCCTCAAGTAGCAGAGCGATAACACAGCAATGCTTTCAACTGGCGAGCGATAACACAGCAAGCCTCAAGTAGCAGAGCGATAACACAGCAATGCTTTCAACTGGCATTCCCCAACAATCAACAGGTCAAATGTCCGGCCTTGCTGCACACGTCCCATACTGTGCCAACGTGGCTAAACATGAGACCATAACACCCAATCACACATTAACAAGGTCGAACATCCGGCCTCGCTGAACATGTCCGGATCATGCCAACTTGGCTAAATGTAAGACCAGATAAAATTCTAATGTACGCTCATGTCTAAATCATACACGTCCCATACCATGTACAATCGAGGCATGCATGTCATATTTAGTAAAATTTCAATCAATTGTCCACAAACAACATAACAATCACAAATTACAATTAATTCACAATCAATCATGATTGATAGACAATCACAGTCAATTATATCAATCAATATTGATAACCCCAGGAAACTAGATCCTAACCTTATCACTCCATATTCTAACCCCGCTCTGATACCAATTCAACAGGGGCTGTCACGCCCCAATCCCGAGTTCGCGACAGTCCCCGAAGACGGTCCTCACCGGTCGACAAAACATTCGATAATCCCAGGTGTTATCGGTGGTCAAATGAACATACTCTCAATAAAATATAATACATACGGAAATGCAGCGGAATTTATTAAATAAAACCCCGACCAAATTCTGAGGTAATTTGTTTATTACAATATTTTTACTATTTGTTTTTACTATTTTTATCGGTGGTCAAATGAACATATCATTTGTTTTTACTATTTTTATTTTCATCGTCGTTAGATAATTGCCTTTAATTATTTGATTTGTTTATTATCGCATGATATTTCAATATCTTGGATTGTTTATTTCTCGCATTGTCTTTCGATAAATTGCGCGTTCATTTCATTCCTAAATTTTCGCTCTAGTCTAGATTCGCATGAAAATGACCTTAGAGGAGTCATTGCATGAACACTTAGTAGATTTGAATGACCTTTAGGGCTTTAAAAGAAAAGCAAGAATGCGTGCTCACTTTAGATGAAACGACCAACTAGTTAGGTACCGAAAGGGCGTTAATAGATTTGTTAGCGTAAATAAGTCCCCGTACCCTAGAATCTCTGGTTGCGTAGAAAGTGAAGCATTTCTCCCATGCTTTCACTGGGTTTCTAGCCGACCCCAATAGGCTAGTGGCGACTCCTAGAAATATTTTAGGTTGTTAAATAACCTTAAAAAATCAAAACGCCTTAATGTCACGCGAGGTATAGACTTGGGAGAGTCTGCGCTCGTAAAGGTTGGACCGAATCGGATTACGATTAGACGTTGCTTTCAAGCCGTCTTTTAGGGATGTCGATTCGGACCTCTTCAAGAGTAATATCTCTAAACCTACTTAGTACGTTCCCCCCTCACCAGGGGAGGTTCGGGTAGGTCGCGACAGCTTGGCGACTCCGCTGGGAACATAGGTTTTAGCCTTAGTGGACTTAGGCCGTAATAATTGGTTGGTTGCTATCTAATGTGGTTTAATTGTAGATCGTCTGCGTGTCGAAGTCACGTGGAAAATAAGGTTAGTTCACTAACATTGTGTTAGATGTTCTCGCAGGTTGGGAGTTATAAGGGGTGGCGTGAGTGTCAACCATTTGTCTTGTAGGTGGCGTTTGGATGTATGGATTGCATGTGGGGTTTTTTTTATAGAAGTGATGGTCTATTTCAAATACGAATGCATGGACATACTCGCATCACTACATATCGCACGCACAACATGCGGCCAAAACCCAAACCGCGTTAGGAAAGGTATCAAGAGGAGGAATCCGCGTGGGGAACGACCCGTGGTAATCCCCTTTTGGTCCTGCTCGTTCTTGTTAGTGATGGAAGGAACCGTCCGACGAAAGTGTGGATGGGGAAACCTCTCAAAGCTAATAGGGATGGGAGTCGTGAGCCTATAGATATCATACCTTTAGATGTCATCCCCACAAGTCCTCATGCGTTTGTGATTGTGAAATCTAAATAACCGACATCGCGTCTTCCTTCCTCGGTTTGTAAGTATTAACAGTTGCTCTTTCATTATTATTTCCAATTTCCTAAACTTTTAATATTCAATAAATGATGCGTTGCGGTTTGATTCAAATGCCCGTATAGGTTTAGGACCGATGGGTACTCCCGAGATTCGAATCGTCCATACTCCAAGGAAGGCCCTTCTTAACATGTGGGATAGTCTCGCCAGCAGTAAGCAAGCTTATGTGGAGAGGAAGATTGGGTACCTCATTTCTCTCTTACACGTGGAACCTCAAGTGGCCATGATCAAAGCTCTAGCACATTTTTGGAACCCGACAACCTCCACATTTGTATTTGGTCGAAACGAGCTAACCCCGACTTTGGAAGAGTTTGAGGTCATTGTAGGAAGGTCGCCATCTTTCGGTTGGGTCAAGCCGCCGATAGGAGCAAATCCCGTTTCAAACTTGAGTAAGTTTTTAAAAGTAGGAAAGTCCGAAATTAGGGGTATTCTACGGGGTAATGCCAATGCTCTTCCTCTTTCTTATTTGGAACAAAACCTAGCCAATTTACCCGCTGGGCCGGACCTTCAAGACGCCAAGGTTTTCCTCTTAGCTTTCTTTGGCTTTGTCATTTTTCCTGACACTAGAAAAACGTTAGACCCCCAGGTAGCTTTTGTTGTCCATCAGGTTTGTCACTCAAAGGGATTTATCAATATGATTTTGGCCGAGACATTTGTCTCCCTCTCCCGTTTCAAAGGTGGTTCCTCCAATGTTTTTAGGGGTTCAATAGGTCTTCTACAGGTCTAGCTCCTTTCTCATCTAAAAGAATTCGGCAGTAGTATGTTTATTCTCGAAGTTGAGAAATGTATGCACCCTCTTTCAAAGTATCTAGACATAGAAAAATTCATCAACTTTTGGTCTTTCCACTCATGGATGGATTTTCTCAAAAATCTCACCCATAGTCAAATTTTATGGCAAGCCGCCTGGATGAGATTCCCTCAAGCACGCCTTACTAGTGGCGATGACGACCCTATCCCCTTGTTGGGGCTTACGGGGTCTACATCGTACTACCCATTAAGGGTAGCTCGCCAGTATCGCATGCTTCAAGAAATCCCTCCTCCTCTAAAGTCAGGTTTATATCGTTTCGACTTCCGCCCGCAGTTCATCCGAGGAGACCAAGTCCAAAAGATGGAAGAGGAAGTCAATAAGATGGAAGATGTGCTATACCACTGTCCACCAAGAGACGTAGATTGGGTTTTAGAGCTGGAAGGAGAAATGAGAGAACACCACGCAACCAAGGAGTATGTGCTTCGCCAACCAGAGCCCGAGCTCAAGGTGGTTCTCCCTTACTTTTCTCCCAACCCAACTCGGAGGGAGGTTCAAGTTCAGAACGCCATAAGGGAGAGGGATGAAACGTTAGTTAAAGTGGAGCGCCTCACTCAAGAAAACAAGCGACTCGGCTCGCGCGCATCAAGGAGGTCAGCCCAAAATGGAGCTTCGAGCACGTCCCACTAGAATTCACTTTCTTTGTATGAACCTCTTATTGTATGGAGGGTGTTTAAATGATGTAATCTCTTTCTTTTATTTCAGTCTGATGTGTAGGGTTTCTCCTCGTACTCTCCTTAGTCAAATGTAAGAACGTTATCCTTTCAAGGATCTTGATGTAATAAAAAATCACATCATCTTTTGGCAATGGGCGCTTAAATCGAGTAGTCAATGGGCATTTGAATCAAGCCGACACATCACCCTTTTTATTTTATGAGTTCTCGATATGAAACTCTGACAAGAATCTCTTTGTGCGAAATCAGACTTGCACAAAATTTCTTATCTCTATTTCATTACGAGAAAAGATAAAATAAAAGGGGCTCTAATCTTCTTATTTCCTTGCTACGCTTTATTCACTCTTTTCTTTTCTTTCCTTTTTGTTTGTTCTCTTTTTCTTCCAGCTGTCAACACGGCCAAGAGAAGATCCCCGATACGCACCCGGTCAAAAGCCAGAATGGAGCAGCAGGATTCAGAAATGCGGCTCAAGGGTTTGGAAGATCAATTGGCCCAAGTTCTCAATAAGTTGACCGAACTAACAACTTCTACCTCACGCCCCACCGGTGAAACACCTCCACCTCAGCATGACGAGCGGGAGAGGATCGAAGAAACCCCTGTGATCACACCAGTCGTTGTGCAAATCGAACCTTTGCTACCGGAGGAAAGTAAATCGTCTAAAGATGGTGAGAGTGCTAAGAGACTATCCAGAATTGAAGAACGCCTCTGCACGCTTCAGGGATATCACATGCAAGGGATCGGGGGTGTGTCGCCTTTCGCCAAGATAAACGTGCCCGAAACCTTCAAGGAACCTGATTTCGTGAAAAAGTACGACGGCACCGGATGCCCCACGAGTCATTTGAAGTACTATGCAAGGAAGATGACCCGTTATTCAGATAATGTCCCGCTCCTTATTAACACGTTCCAAGATAGCTTGGAGGGTCCGGCGCTGACTTGGTTCATTGGGCTGGATGCCGAGAAGTTTTCCGACTGGAAGGATCTGGCGAATGAATTCTTCCAACAATACAAGTTTAATTCTGAGATCGCCCCTACCAGAGATGGGCTAGTTCGCATTGAGAAAAGGAGGGGCGAACCGTTCAGGGCCTTTGCCCAAAGGTGGAAGGGTGTGGCAGCACAAGTGAAGCCTTCGCTGGACGAGAGAGAAACCATGGAGTTATTCTTAAAGGCGCTCCCCCGAGAACAATCTTTTAGGCTCTATGCGTCAGGTTGCCTTTCGTTCACTCACCTGGTGGAAATTAACGAAAGAGTGGAGTGGGCGATGCAAGATGAAAGGTCGCCAGAAGGAAGTAGCAGAAGGTTCCCGCAGAGAAAAGACAAAGAGCCTATCAACGAGGTAGCCTTCATTCAAAACCCCCATCCACCAAGCTCATTTCCAGCGCCTACTCAAAGACCGGTCATCATACGAGGGGATGCGCCTCCGAGTTATAATCAGGCTAGGAGGATTCTTCCAAGACAATTCTCCCAGCTGCCGAGACCCTTATCCAAGTTGTTACCAATGCTTCTTGAAAGAAGGATGGTGGTGAAGGATGTCCCCCGGGACAATCCTCCAAAGTTCTCCGGTTTTGACATGACCCAGACATGTGATTACCACATGGGAGAAAGAGGACACCACACTGATAATTGCCTTGCGCTCAAAATAAAAGTTCAGAATCTGATTGACAAGGGTCTCTTATCCTTCAAAGAGACCACTCCCAATGTACAGAAAAACCCTTTACCTCATCACCTTGGGAACGTCAACTTGGTGTCGCGGGAATCCAACCATAAAGCGCGAGCCTTCTCGGCAAATGTCATCAAATTGCACGAGTTAATAGAATCTATGGGGCATTGCGAAGGGGTTGGGTGTCCCACGAAGGAAGAGAAAATCAAATGCATACGCAGAGCGATCGAAATGGGCGTAATCCACCGTGTGGATAAAGGCAAGTTGGTTGCCATGATGACTCCAGTAGTGATTGACCTAGGAGGGGAGGACTATGAAGGGGAGCTCGAAAGGGAGGACGTCGAGTCAGCCGCACCGAAGGAAGTGGTTAGGAGTTTCTTGTCGATGAGTATCCAAGAAGGGCGCGTCGCACCGATGGTGATTGAATTGCCTCCCCTAGGTGACCATGAGCCGATAATTTTGCCAACCATACCGGAGTTCGACACCAGGGCAGCCCCGTGGGATTATGGGACCAATGAGGTGGATGCCGTCACAAGGTCGGGACGTTGCTACGCACCTATAGATGCAGTGGAGAAAAAAGTCATGACTGACGAGGAAGCTGAACAATTCTTGGCGATTGTTAAAACAAGCGAATACAACGTGGTTGACTAACTGCGGAGTATGCCGGCTCAGATTTCGTTGCTAGATTTATTCAAGTCCTCAGGAAAGCATAAAGATGCGCTTCTAAAAGTCCTAAATGAGGTACATGTGCCAGAGTTGATCGAAGAGAGCCAACTGGAGGAGTTTGTAGGATCTATTCTCTTAAAGGATCAAATCTCATTTTCAGATGAGGATTTCTCGCCGGAAGGCCGCTGCCACACCAAAGCTCTGCACATTTCAACCAAGTGTCGTGACAAAATTGTAGCGAGAGTATTGATTGACAACGGGTCCGCTTTGAATATCTGCCCCCTGGCCACCTTGCATCGATTAGGGGTAGGAGTGGAAAAGCTCCGATCAGCAACGACGACAGTGCGTGCTTTTGATGGGATGAGAAAGGAGGTAGTAGGAGAGATTGAGCTAGAACTCCTCATTGTCCCTGCGCCATTTTCTGTTGTATTTCAAGTGTTGGATATACCAAGTGCCTTTAACTTTCTGTTGGGAAGGCCCTGGATCCACAGTGCCGGTGCCGTCCCGTCGAGCTTACACCAAAAGGTGAGATTTGTTGTTGATGGCAGGCTCATAACGGTGCATGGTGAGGCGGATTTCAAAATCTACCAAGACACCGCAATTCCGTACATCGAGCCGGACTCCAAAGAAGAATCAAGTTACCACACTTTCGAGCTTGTCTCCATGATCCATGTTCCCGTCGGGTCGAGCATTCAACCCCCTAGAGTACCCGGACCATCCCTAATGTCTGGGAGAGTTTTGCTCGCATATGGTCACATTCCTGGTGAAGGTCTGGGCTTACATAGACAGGGCATACGAAATCCCATTAAGGCTGGCAAGAACTACAAGAAGGCAGGTTTGGGTTACAACAAAGATCAAGAGGACCTCCTCAGCAATGTTAGTCGTGAAGCGCGTGGGGGTTGCGGACACCGAGGCCTTTTACGAAGTCACGCAGGTCGAGGGAATCGCTAGGGGTATGTAAACCGAGGTGTCCGTGGAGGTCGAAGAGTCAGACAAGGAAATCAAGGAGGCCGAGGTGGGGGCGAGCTTAGCAAAAAACAAGCAACAGGATGTCAGGACCTTTTCCCTAAACTACTGAGGGAATTCTTCGTCAAAGCCAATCACTTACTACAAGACGAGGATGACGCTGTTGACGGAGTGGCCGATCTGTTTGATGAGGGGTTCATTTGTACCACATCAATGGATGAAGCGAGCCCATCTAGAGATGCGACGGATTCCTCAGAGTAGGGTCGTTCCTTCCCTTTTTGGTTTCCATTTTTGTTTTTTGGAAGAACAGACACTAACCAAACAAGTGTGGTGAGGGGATTTCCGAGACTCATGTTGTTTTGAGTAAGAGTTTGGATGTAGTAGTGCTTGTAATTTGATGTTGTTATCTTATAAGAATATTTGCATATTTTAAAGACCCGTGGAAGTACCTTAAACTAGTCCCATGACGAACAAGCATACTCCCTGAGGACTGGGCTTCCACGCGTTCTTTCCCTTTCGCAGAAACCGAGACGATTGAAATTATTTTAAACGTGAAAATATTTTGAAAAAAAAAACTCATTTTGAAAAAAAACTCATGCATCACTCATCATCACTTCATGCTAATTGATTACATTGCGTCTCAGGCATGACATTGTGCATACTCCCGATAACATTGTGCGTAACTCCAAACTTTCTGAAGAAGATCCCTTAGATTCCGGTAGTGCCCGAGCAAGGATTGAACACGAGTGGAGTATTCATGAAGAAGCAAAGCCGCTAACAACAGAGACAACTATTACCGTAAACCTCGGCGACTCCGAAAATGTGAAGGAGGTAAAAGTTGGGGCCGGTTTGTTCGGGCTTGGAATGGAAGTAATGGTCGACCTATTGAAAGAGTATCAAGACGTATTCGCATGGACTTATGCCGACATGCCGGAGCTCGATCCGAATATCGTAGAGCATGCTTTACCTACGGATCCGACTATTCCACCAAGAAAGCAAAAGCTCAGGAGGACGAAGCCTGAATTGTCCAAGAAAATCGAGGAGGAAGTCATGAAGTTGTTAGATGTAGGGTTCATTGAAGTCTCACCCTACCCTGATTGGATTGCAAACATCGTCCCCGTGATGAAGAAGGATGGTCGAGTCAGGGTATGTGTGGACTATCGTGACCTAAATCGAGCCAGCCCGAAAGACGACTTCCCACTTCCCCACATCGATGTTTTAGTCGACAGTACCGCAGGGTTTGATCTTTTCTCGTTTATGGATGGATTCTCAGGGTACAACTAGATTCGAATGAAGGAGGAAGACAAGAGTAAGACTTCATTCATAACCCCGTGGGGGACATTCTGTTACAAAGTAATGCCCTTTGGCCTAAGAAATGCTGGGGCAACGTATCAAAGGGCCATGGTTGCGCTATTCCACGACATGATGCACAAAGAAATTGAGGTGTACGTAGACGACATGATAGCAAAGTCAAGACCAGGCGAAGACCACGTAGCGATTTTAAGGAAGTTGTTCAATCGCCTTCGGGAATTCAAACTACGTCTTAATCCAGCCAAATGTGTGTTCGGCGCGAAGTCTGGCAAGCTTCTAGGATTCGTGGTGAGCAACAAAGGAATCGAGATTGACCCGTCGAAGGTTAAAGCCATTTGCGAATTGAAACCTCCCGCCACAGTTAAAGAAGTGCGGAGTTTACTAGGAAGACTGAATTACGTGGCAAGGTTCATATCCAACCTGTCTGAAACGGCCAAACCGTTTTTCAGGCTGCTGAAGAAGGAGGCAAGGATCGAGTGGGGAGATGAGTGTCAAGAAGCTTTCGAACAGATAAAACATTATCTTACCCACTCGCCGGTTTTAGTTCCTCCGATTCCGGGGTTTCCCCTGATCTTGTACTTGACTATTCACGGTGAGTCACTCGGGGGCATGTTGGCTCAGAAAAGTCCCGATGACGGGAAGGAGCGTGCAATATACTACCTCAGCAAAAAGTTCGCCGCCCCGGAAGTGAAATATTCAGAAGTGGAGAAGACATGCGCGGCTTTAATTTGGCTACTGCGTAGGTTACGTCAATATACTCTTCACCATTAGATCTTGCTCGTAACAGAAAACGATCCCATCATGTATCTAATAGAGAAGCCAGCGTTGGTAGGGAGACTCGCTAAATGGCAGGTCTTGATCTCTGAGTTCGATGTGCAAAGTCTCACCCAGAAATCTGTTAAAGGAAGAGCCATAGCCGACATGCTAGCTGAATCACCCCAAGAGGTACAAAACTCCGATGAAAGTGACGATGTGGAGGAGCAGGTCTGCTCGACAGAGGACGGCAAATGGACTATGTACTTTGACGGTGCCGTCAACTTGTCCGGGTCCTGCACCGGGGCCGTGCTTATCTCCCCAAAAGATCAACACTACCCCGTTTTGGCCAAATTGGTATTTCCTTGCACTAACAACATCGCAGAATATGAAGCTTGCATCCTTGGTCTCCAAACCGCCATAGACATGAAAATTCGGAGGCTGCAAGTTTACGGCGACTCGGCTCTAATCATCCTACAGACCGAAGGTGAATGGCGTACTAGGGATTCGAAGTTAATCCCATACCACAAGTTCCTTGAAAAGCTAGTGAAAGAATTCGAAGAGATATCGTTCGCCTACTTGCCTAGATCGCAAAATCAGTTTGCTGATGCCTTAGCCACGTTGGCATCAATGCTACATGTAACTGGCGGCTTAGACATCGGGCCCTTGAGAATTGAGATCCTGGATGGCCCGGCTTACTGCATGACAGTGGAGGAAGAACCCGATGGCAAGCCGTGGTATCACGACATTCTGAATTACCTCCGTAAAGGGGAATTTCCGCTAGGGAGCGAGTCGTACAACCAAAAGTATTTGGTGAAACTAGCAAATAAATTCTTTGTTGACGGCGACGTACTTTACAAAAGGACTGTTGACTCAATTTTGTTGAGGTGCGTTAGCGCTAAAGAGGCCAACCTTTTGATGAAGGAAATGCATGAGGGGGAATGCGGTCCTCACATGAACGGACGTCTGCTAGCCAAGAAAGTCATGAGGCTTGGTTATTTTTGGCTTACCATGGAGACTGATTGCGTGCGACATGCGCGTTCTTGTTACCAGTGCCAAATCTATGCAAATAGGATTAATGCTCCGCCAAACGAGCTCCATCAGATGGCCGAAGCTTGGCCATTCTCTATGTGGGGGATCGACATCATCAGGCTAATCAATCCAAAGGCGTCTAACGGCCATCGTTTCATTTTGGTGGCAATTGACTACTTCACAAAGTGGATCGAAGCCAGCTCTTATGCCAATGTCACCGCAAATGTGGTATCCAGATTTATCCGACGCGATATACTCGCCCGTTACGGGATCCTTGAAGCCATCATAACAGATAATGGTACGAACCTGAACAATAAGGTCGTGGATGACCTACTTGGCAGGTTCAGGGTGCGTCACTTAAATTCGTCTCCTTATCGACCACAAATGAATGGGGCAGTGGAGGCGACAAACAAGAACCTGAAGAAGATCCTATCTAAAACAGCGGAAAACTATCGCGACTGGCATGAGAGGCTCCCATATGCGTTAATGGCATATCGCACGTCAATTCGTACCTCGACAGGGGCCACGCCTTTCTCACTGGTTTACGGCATGGAAGCGGTTTTGCCTGTTGAACTAGAAGTACCTTCGTTAAGGATCCTCTCACATGCAGATCTCCCCGAGGCTGAGTGGGCTCGGCAAAGGCATGAGCAATTAAACATGATTGATGAAAGGAGGCTACAAGCCATATGCCATGGCTAGTGTTATCAGAAGCGGGTAGCAAAGTCTTTCCAACGAAAGGTTCGTCCCAGACTATTTGAGATCAATGATCTAGTCTTGAAGAAGACTTTGTCCATCTTGTCAGACCCTCGAGGGAAGTTTGCTCCTAACTATGAGGGACCCTATGTAGTTAAGAAGGTCTTCCCCGGAAATGCTTTAATTTTGGCCGAAATGGATGGCCGTGAGTTGTCGAAACCTGTAAATGCAGACGCTGTTAAGAAATATTTCCCTTGAATGAAAATTGGCCGTAGAGCCATTTCCTCCGCGATTCAGAGCATTTAGATTTCGAGCACGCATACATAGCATTCATGCATTTTCATATTGAGCCTGCCACTGGTTTAGATTTGGCTTGCAGGAAACAAGGTCAGGGCAATGAGCCTCCGAGCGAATCATTGACATTTGCCCTACATAGGAGAAGCGCCATCGCATTTACATCAAGCCCAAGGGTAACATGTATCTTTCTCATTTTTATCCGTTAAAGATTATCTATTAACATAGTTCTTCTTGTTTTACAGGATCGTCTAACTATCCATGCATAGGTAGGTATTTCTACCTCTAAAACTCTTTTCGCAAAAACAAAAACATTAATTGTTCGAAAAGCAGAACGACTTGCGACAAAAAGAAAAAATTTTGAAACGATGAGATTCGGGGCAAATCACCAACAATCGCCATAGTCGGAGGAAGCATTGACATGTCGGTGTCAAGCTCAAGAGTAACACCGTGTCGTTCCTAATTCCTCACCCCCCTAAGATCATTCACTAACACAATACCTTTCTTACATCGCAGAGCTACTCGACAGACATCGAGGAGGTAGGTAAGTATCCCTTTCTCTAAGACTCTTTTCATTAAAGTACGAGTAAATTTCTTTTGAAGTGCTCATTGGTTTGTGTGGTAAAAGGAGAGTGGGGGATGAATTAAAGTCGTCCATTTTAATTTAAAAAAAAAGTGAATGACGTTCACTAATTGTCAATCGATATTTTGGTACATGCATCTTGCATCAAAATCCCAATGGAGAACATTTTGACAAGTGGTTTTGAATATATAAATGAGTATTAATTATGTTGGATTGGAGTCATCAAGCCCCATCTAAACACGTCCCTTATACACTATGAGGGTTGAGTGAAAGAAGAGAGAGAGAGACCTTGTCTTAGGACAATGGATTTATTCGCGGTGAATACATGGATTGAAATGACGAAAGGCATTTCATTTCTTTACCTCATACACTCTATACCCTTTGCCAGCCTCTTTGAGCCTGAAAAAAGGAGAATTCTTCAAATACCCCTGTCAAGAACCACCCCACACCGGGGCACATTTCTGAAGTTATATTTGAATAATTATTTGGTGAAAAGATTTAGAAAGATCTCATTGCATCCACTTACATCAGTCTTTTTGCGGTAGCTTCAAGTGGATTCTCATGGAAGCTCGAAGCATCCCAAAGTGAAGAAGAGCATTTATTTCTCTACCTAAACACGTATACCCTTTGATTAGCCAAGTTGAGCCATAAAATTCATTTCCAAAACCCAAGTTGGTGATTACCCCTCCACACTGGGGCAGGGCACATGATTTACCAAAAGGAATAATAACGCTTGAAAATTGTCTCGAGAGTTCCTGAGAACACAAGCAAGAGCAAAATTAGGGGGTATGAAAAAGCAGTGTGCCTAGTAAAAGTAAGGCCAATGCCCGTGGAAATTGTGTCCAAAGCAAAAATGCTTACAAAAAGAAAGGATAAAAAATTGCTCTCGTGCAAATGCCAAAAAAAAAAGAGAAGAAGAAAGAGAGCAAAGCTCTTGTATCTCGAAAATGATCAGTCAATGGACTCTCGAGACAAGTTGAAGTCAGGAGTCAAGCAAAAAAAAAAAGCAAAAAAAAGGGAACCTATTGAGATGGTGATGATGCCTTGGTAATCATCAACCTCCTTTTAAGCCCATCTGAAATTATACGTAAGCTTTTCAAGCCTTCCCTTGAACCGACATTATAACCTTTCTCCCGAAGCCTCTTCTGATTGGGATGTTTTCGAGTGGATGTGAAGATTTCGCAAAAGAAGCTACTACTCAAAGGAGTGGACCATGACCTTGCCCATGATACGGTCCTTACAAAGACCTCTCTGATTGATCAAAGTGTATTCACTGCGAACATTTCCAAAAATCTTCGACATAGGTTATATGAGGTATTTCCAACTAGAAGATATCTCACATCAATGGATGAGATCAAAAGCCTTTTTGAGAGATTGTGAGAAGACCTTCCTGATTAAAGTACTCCATCCCAGCATTTTTAACAAGCTCCTTTGGATAAGTCAATATCACTTTGTTTGAAAATCTCCTCCAAAGGAAATTTGAGAAATTGATGGCAGTGGCCACAAATTAATTGACAATTACTTGAATGTCATTTAAATTCTTTATATTGACTTTGAAAAAATTCATCTAACTTGCTTATTGCAGCCTTAGACTTTTACTATTGTTATTGCATTGCAAGGCTAAATGTTTCCGATATATCCTTTTATGATTCAATAATAATGTCTTATTATGTCAGACCCTTTTTTAGTGCATCATCTTTTAAAATCTTTGGCAATATCAGATGATGTCTGGTTATCCTAAATTCTACCGGTACATCTCAAACTTTTATTGATTCATTTCACTGACACGGTGAGCCTTCGTAGTTGTCCGGAGTCCCCGGTGAGTCTACTAACTAGCCCGTAGTCCTTATATCGACACGGCGAGCTTTTGCAGCCCGGAGTCTTTTCACTGGCACGGTGAGCCTTCGTAGTTGCCCGGAGTCCCCGGTGAGCCTACAAAGTAGCTCGTAGCCCCTTCATCGACACGGCGAGCTTTTGCAGCTCGGAGTCTTTTCACTGGCACGGTGAGCCTTCGTAGTTGCCCAGACTCCCCGATGAGCCTACAAAGTAGCCCGTAGCCCCTTCATCGACACGGTGAGCTTTTGTAGCCCGGAGTCTCCTTCATCGACACGGCGAGCTTTTGCAGCTCGGATTCTTTTCACTGGCACGGTGAGCCTTCGTAGTTGCCTGGAGTCCCCGGTGAGCCTACAAAGTAGCCCGTAGCCCCTTCATTGACACGGCGAGCTTTTGCAACCCGGAGTCTTTTTCACTGGTACGGTGAGCCTTCGTAGTTGCCCGGAGTTCCCGGTGAGCCTACAAAGTAGCCCGTAGCCCTTACATTGACACGGTGAGCTTTCGTGTTTACAACTTGCACAACGTCGCTCGCTCGCGTTGTTGGTTTATGCGTGTCGCAGTAGGAGATTTTAGGTTCGTCGATCTAACCCCTTGAAATCTCGAACCCTTCTATCTCTTTCTCCCCTCGCGGTCTAGGTGTTTGTAAAAATGTCTGCTTGGTTTTTGGTTTGAGATGTTGTTGCTTCTCCGTTCTTTTCCTGTTTCTTTCCCTTTCCTTTGTTTCTGGCGTTTTGGAGCCTCGGTCGCTGGTCGCGTGAGGGAGTTCGTCGTCAAGCCGGCCGGCCATTTTGCTCGTGCGCTCGTCCTCATCGTCGGCGCCGTCATGGGGCAGCCCCGGAGCTAAACCACTGACGGACTGTTTGGAAACCCGCCATCAAGGACTGGTCTCGCACGAAGGGAGAGGCTGGTTGCGCGAGAGGAATGGGCTGAGCTCGCTGGATCCTATAGTGGGCTGACATCGCTAGGCTAGGTTGGTCGTGCGCGAGGAGTGGGCCAGGTTTGGACTAGGCCGAAACCAGCGTGGAGGAGGAAGTTCGGGCTTTCCTATTTCCTAAAAAGAAAAGAAAAGAAAAACCGGGCTAGGCCCCAATTGAGCCCAGCTCGCGAACCCTTTTTAAAGAGGTTAAAGCTGAGGCGAACTGGGCCGGTCTCTGGGCCCAGTCCTTATGGTTTCTTCTGAAAAAGAAAAAAAACCGTTCGGACCCAGCCCATTTATAATATAAACCAATATTTTAAAACAGAAAACATTTTAATATCTTAATAAATAAAAAAAGTGATAAAAATTGGGAAAAGTTAATTTAAAGGGATTATCTTTTTTTCGTTTCTCAAGCAAGTGGCTCGGTTTGGATTTCACTTTTTCTTTTCTTCCTTTTTTAAAACATATATTGTAATCATTCTAAAAATATACTTATTGAAAAATTAAAAATATTTTTTTAATATAATAGAATATAATAAGTAATAATTAATTTCAAAAAAAAAAGTCGCTGTTTGGTTTGGGAAGCGCCGGTTCTCCCTTGAAAATCACTCTCCAACCTTAGAGCCGGTTTTTGTCAATCAATTAACAACGCCTTTCTATATAAGAAAAGTCAAATAAATAGGATCGCTTAGACTAATCGTGTATTTCTCGCTCCATAGCCTACGCATGCCTAATTTAATATCCTATGTTAGCATTTAGTTGTATGTCTAGAATTCGCCATGATTGGGTGTTTATTTCCAATTGAATGCTAATGTTAGATCATTTGAATCTGTGCTATTAAAGTCTTTTTCCGCATGGTGATAATTGTAAACTATAGTACCCTTAAGTTAGGTGGTGGTAGACCGATGTCCATTCCGGTCTCGCTCTTTGTAAGGATTTATCTTATAAGCTTTAAATTACGCTAGCCTAGAGGATTGATTAGGCTCATGAAAGCTTAGTTTGATAAAACCCGTCTAGACCTAATATCACTTTTATTAATGAATGATTGATATATAGTCTAGTATAAATCATTTTAGAAACAACTTATCAGATCTAAGTCCACAAATAGTCTTAAACAACCAGCTTCCGAGGGATCATGTCTCGAGGCTTATAACAAGGCTATGTATTACTAATTACCTGACGAGTGGCGGGTTTTGTTTTTACTATTTTTATTTTCATCGTCGTTAGATAATTGCCTTTAATTCGTTATATAACAAGACTTATAACAAGGCTATGTTTTGTTTTTACTATTTGATTTGTTAGATAATCACGAGTGGCGGGTCAACTTTATTTATTGATAACAAACTAAAAGATAATTCGGAAAAACAACAATTTCCTCATAACTAAAGTCCTAATCAAACATAATTCAAATAAATTGTTATCATCTGACTGTGCCTCCTGCATCACCTGATCCTCGAGGAGGAGCTGCAATATTAGGACCTGTACAAATAATTTTAAGATGAGATAACTCATCGAGTTTGCTCCCTACTTCTTAATTAGGTGGATATTCACTCAGGGTCCCTATCCTGACAATGAATTTAGTTCTCATGTCTCACAATTTGTGATCTTGTCAAGTCTCTAACCCCTCATGATAGATTATTCTCCAAATAAATCAATTTAATTGACACAATATCAATTTCTAAGCAAATCCAACGTAAAGTCAATTATAATCAACACCAAGAATCAAATAAATAAATTTCATTATTAAAGCAATCAATATCCACTTGCAGTTAATAGATCATTCTCAATCAATTGAACAATCAATCATATTGACTAGACATCCACAAATAAAACATAAGCAATTTGAGATAATTTCTCAAAATATCTGATATCGACTGCCTGAACCTACCAATTAAGGATTCATCCGGGTCCTTATATCGAATCCAGTATGTTCGATTCGATCAACTACGGGTGACATCACCTTAATTGGCAGCCACTTAGCCAATCACGCAATTTCTGAAATTTATTCCAGAATATTGCGAATTTCCTAAATTATGTAACTTAATCCCTAAATTAAGCAAAAACGGAGTAAATACTCGTAATTACTCGAATGTCAAACCAATCCCACACTAATAATGATTCGGCACCATCGCAACCAACGTTTCACACATTTTTCTCTAAACAGCCAAATTTACACTTTTGCCCTCAAATTTCTAAATTACATTTTTGCCCCTAAAACCATAATTATGCTATAATAAGACAAAATCAATATCTCACCCCCCAAAATATTCCGAATTTCCAATTTTTCTACTATCTGCTAATTAAATAATTTTAAGAAACTAATTAAATTGGCCATTGTTCTCTCAGCCTACCGGATTTATCAATTTACTCTTAAATCCCTAATTTCGGCCTAATTGGATCAAAATTAGTAAATTGTCTCTAATTCCTCAAACTTACAAACTTGCACCTCAATAACCAATAACCCACGTATCTAAACTTATTAATTTGCCAATTGATCCTTCAACTAACCAATTTCACAAGTCTATCCTTAAATAACCAAAATAACGAAATCACCCCTATTTGAATGAAAGTCTCTAAATAAGCTCTAATTTCCAAATTAACCAACAACCAAGTCCAATCACCCAAAAATTATACTACTAGGGCAATTAACCGCCCTAATTAGGAGTTAGGGAGCAAACTCACCTAATTCCAAGCTTTTTATCCAATTAAACGGCGACGACGGCTCCTCCGGCGAGGGTCTGATGCTAATCGAACTGCTGACGAGTGGGCCAAGCTTTCGGATTGGGCTGAGCTAGTTGGGCTGAGCTAGTTGGGCCAAGGCCCACAATGGCCTATTCGGCCCACAGAAGCTACCTACAGCTTCAAGCTCCTGCTCGTTGGTTCTGTAAGCTAAGGGAAGGCACAGCGAGCTGCGGGTTTCTCCTCCAATGAGCTGAGGCGTGAGCTGAGGGAACGGCGTCTGAGGTCGCCAAGGTGGCGTCAAGGGCGTAAGGTGGCTGATGGCGCGTCGGTGGCGACGATTTGGGCCACGGCGATTCTCGAGTTCACGAAACTCGACCCGAGTAAAACCAACGATCCGAGGGAAAATCGAGGTCATCGGCGTGAAATCAAGGACGGCGAGTCGTTGGGCACAACTCAGGGAACCCTCGATAAACTTCCCGAGTGACGGCTGCAGCTGGAGTAGCCTAGATGGTCGGCGGCGACGGCGAGCAGGGTCTCCGTTCCAGAACAGGGGAGATGCGCATCGAGTTCTGTCCAGAGCTCCCGAGTAACAACGACGACGCGAGTCACGACGATTTGAGGCGACGTCTCCCAAACTGAGCTGCTGGGGCGAGCCATGGACAAAACAATGAGGAAGTCGCAAGGAAGATGATGAACAGTGACCTAAAAAGAGATGTCTTCAGCCGAGGGAAAGAAGCAAAAAGGGAAGAGAAATAGAGATGAGTTGGCGTGAGGAGGCATCTCAGGTGGGTCCCCTCCGTGCGTACGTGCGCCAGAGAGAGAGAGAAAAGAAAGAAAGATAATGGGAGAGAGAAGAAGTCGGCAGAGAGGGATAGAAGGAGAGATAAATGTCAGAAAAAAAATGGGATTGTTACACATCATGCCTGATGTTGAAGCCCCAAAAGGCTCTGCTACCAATTTGCTGCAAAGAGACTTGTGGACTCAATATAAATGCAAGGTAAACCAACGCCTAAGAGTTGTGTCGAGTTTTTTCCCCCTTGAATTGGCCTATCCTCAACTCGTCCTGCAAAGATGGTTTTCATGGTCTTTGATATGTTTGAGCCGAATCCTACAGGCCTGTGGTGATCGTGTGCTTAGAGGATCTCATGAATGGGAACAACACAAGAGGGGCCGAGCTCACCGCAAACGAATTACGCGGCTGGGTAAGTCTCTTGATCAGGGCTTGGGCCCTTTGGTGGAATAACAATGGTAGCAATCTTGGGAGTCACTTTTAGGGGGTCGGTGCCAAAAATTTACGGCAGTGTACTATATAACTATTTAATCATTAGTAACGAGAGTGTTTATCATTTGTCCACATCAGGTCATTATTACCTTTTACATCTACTTTTTACTGTTTCTTTGATGTGCGCAACGATGATCCATTCACAATGTCTCATGAAGTAGTTAACATCGGCTTTGCGTATGTCTCTAATTTTCACATTCCAGACATGATTCCGCAGTTTCATTTCCTTTGAAAAACTCCTTATATCATCTGATGGGTCATGAGTAAATAATGTAAGCTTTAATGTGAAAATCAGTAAGTATCGTTTAAGTTAGAAAAAAACAACTCAGAACAAACTCGTCATGTCAAGACCTATCTCATCTGATTGAAGGGAAGTGACAGCAAATCTTAGCTGTGGTCTCTGCTGGTATTGTGGTACAGACAATTATTAAGTTGGGGCAAATTTACCCGCAGTGGCTGTGTCATGGTAAAGTTGATGGGTCTCAGATTATTGACAATCATCGATCCAATAGCTCGTAAAGGGACCGACATTTTTGCCAGGATTCAGCCCCGGCATGTTACTAAGGCTCGTTAGGCTGTGGTTTAGAGGAGTTGAGGTCTTGAAAGTTTAAAAGTTGTAATCGTATATCAGCATCATCCTTTGCTACAACTATGCTTCCAACATTCAGTCCGGTGTCACTTGAATATGTTAACACGATGGAATGGACTATCTTCTTTTAGATCCTCAAAAGGGTTAGGAGGAAAAGCCAGCATAAATACCTCACCGGTGTTAACATAGCGGTCCCTTATCCTATGGAATGTTTGGTTTAAGCCATAGCTATTTAACGTTGGAATGGCATTGATCATTCGAGTTGAAAGAATCCAGTAAATTGAATAGTCTCGACACATTTCTCAGAATAATGCATTCATTGTTTTAGGTTTTAAATCATGCAATTGAACAATTACAAAAGACTATTTTACCTGTTTGGACAATTACTAAATAACATTTTACCTGTTAAAACTCACTAGAAACACAAAGTATCAAATGGTAGTTTTCCACAGTTCATAGAAGCTGGTCAGCCCAAAAACAATTAGTGCTTGAAGCACACCTCCTTCGGGCGGTGGACAGTCTTGAAGCACTGCTTGTGTAAGCGCTTGGTGCGGCTGTTGATGTGCAGAGACGACTTCATTGTGAGCTTCCAGGATTCATTAATTAAATCCTAGCTATAAATCCGCTAGTGTTTTATTGTCGAGAAAATTGGTGATAAGATTTGTGTCATTCCTCTGTAAGATTGAGAAATTATCTTGTGAGGAATTAAGGGGTTGAATACCGTGTGAGTTGGATATAATTGGAGGCTAAAAAATATCGAAATTTTTTGAGTGACTCTAATGTAATTATTATCTCCATTATTATGTTTGATCTATAATAGAATTTTTATTACTTTTCCTATGAACGTAGGTCACGACGACCGATTTATTTTCTTAATTTGTTTATCATTCGATCATTTGACTTTCCCAACACACCCGATGTTAACTATCGTGGAGTGAAATATATATGACAAATCTACTTTCTGTTTGCCAAGAGGTATTTTGATTGCATGAGAGGACGGAACCATTTTTATTCACCATTAAGCTTCTCAAACCACCACTACTACAGCCAACTTACCAAACGAGTACAAAGAGTGACCAAGAAGTTGCCAAACATGAATCAAGAGACTATTCACGTTCAGTCATTGCATGGCCAATCACGCCCAAAGGCATTTGAAAGAAAAAAGGTATAAATTTAAGTAACCCTATCACCAATAGAAAACCAAATCCGATTTAACACTATTGAACTCGAAATTGACACTTTTTGATTCATTTTTATGTGAAAACACTATGTTATTACGTTGATGGTGAGAGAATGATCACATGATATGAATAACAAATAATTCAACATGAATTGTTCCCTCAAGAAAATGATGCATTCATATCCCCAACCCATGGTCAAGTGATTGAAGCCGAGCGTGGACAAATTATGGCAAGCAATGGAGATGGTATATTACGATTAGTTTACAAGATTAATATATTAAACAATGTGACAGGTTTTTATTAGGGACAATAGGTGGATCGTAGACAACAACAAATGAAAGTCCATCATACCCTTAATGTTTCATAGGGAGTGTGTATTTCGGGTTCAAGCGAATCATTGGATTATGTGTACTCCGTCGAACCTTTCACACATATAAGATTTCTTCAATCCAATGCTCTAAATATGTCCATTACATGCTTCGATTACATGCAGCGAGGTCCCGCAAATTTGGTTGATATTGACTTTTTCCCTTTTCCTTTTTCCATAGTCTCATCCGTCGGGTCATATGAGAATCAAATCTCCTATAAAAGTCATATCTACGTGAGGAAGAACATTGATCATGTGAGGTTTACATAGTTTTCTTCTTGCTTGGTAATTCAGTGATTCATTTAAATAGATTGATATATGCAGAGAGTATACTTATTTCTGTCTCCAGATCTTGCAATCACCTAGAGCCACGAGAGAGGTCAAAGCTCGTATCTTCACGCCTAGGATTCATATCATTTTTTTTTTAGTAATGATGACTCCACCACGGCCCCTTTGTGCCCGAACGGCATCGAAAGGTCAGGCCCCTAAAGATTCATATCATTTTCACCTATATTTGTACATAAAATTGCTAAGACAAGTTATTAAAGAAAGGTATGGAGTCGGACATGAACATTATCTTCTTGAATTGCCGGTAGAGTCGCTCTTCAGAGAAGTCTTGAAGGGCGATCCCATCTGTTGGTCGACGCAATGGGGGTATGAAGAGCTTTTCTCCCACATAAATTCACGGACCACGCAGGGTTAGGTATGTTGACTTAGAAAACTTGTGGAGTCAGCAAAAATAAAATAAGATAATGATAATAATTGAGAGAGATCCAGATCATTGTCTAGTGTTCACATTATAAATTAGATTACTTTCGTGAGCTGCCTCCATTTGTGTCATCTAGTTTTTCTTTCGAGTTACAATGCTAATTCGATCATCATCATCATTAATATATGTTTTGCAATCGTATAATTTATTAAATCAAGTCTCTATCTCTTCAGAGAAGGTGAAGAGCAATCCCATCAGACGGTAGGTAGATGTGTTAGAGATAAAACTGAGACGTCATGCAGGTGGGCAAGTTGGAGCAGACTACCAGGCCTTTGTCTGTTCCTGACCAGACTAGCCTCAATGCACCTGCAAGCGCAGGATTTTTTTCTTTTGATGAATTTTCTTATGTATTGATTAATTGAAAAGGATGTATATGACCAATAATGATAATAATAATAATTGAAAAGGCTGTAAATTATTGGGTCCGATGCTCAATGAAGACACCGTCCTACTATGCCAATATAATAGTATTTTGATGGCTTGTAAGTATGCATATAGCCCATGTTGACTTGTATTTATTTAGATTTACATGGAATGCTATCCGGACTTCAAATCACGAATTAAAGACATTGAAGAAGATTATAGCTCATCACAGAAAGTGTCGAAACTTTCCGAGGGTTACGGCAATGAAAATGCTAAGTGATGTTACGTAATTTATATTAATCCGAGGAAGCGAGAACAACTTCGAAGAGTCGATGGGAATCTCAGGGCCGTGAGCCCTTGCCGGCGAAGTGAGGGGTGGTGGCACCGCCCCTTTTACTTCAGTCCCCTCCGCCGGAGGTTTAACAGTTAAATGTTTTTCTTTTTAACTTTCTCCATTCCCTAGATATCAAATTTCACGACTAATCAAAGTCTAGAGATATATAGAGGAGCACTAGCTAGGTGAAGCTTTTACTCTTTAGTTCTTTCATTAGTCTTCTCCTATTTTTGTGATAAAAACTCTACAAGAAGCATGAATTGGGAGACGTCTCGTTAGAAAGCAGGTGATCCATTTGCTACTAGGCCAACTACCTTATTGGCAGGGACTTTGACCTACATGAATTACACAAAGAATACGGTCACTGATGGTATAAAATTGGCTCAAATTTGTGAGAATGATCAATCCGCAATTGCACGATGCCCGTAGAACTTTCTAAGATGATGCGAAAAGGAGGGAATCATAAAAGCATGGAGTAGTTAGAAGAGGGTTGCTCATAATATTCAAGGGTTAGGAAGGCACACTCAAGCCATGTCAAAACTTTTGTCAAATTTTCCTCAATGTATATTTTCTCTTGAAGCAATGCCTTTACGCTTTGATTTCAGTTTAAGGGGTTTTTTTCCCCGCCAGGAAATGTCCTAATTGATGGAAATATCTTTCACCAAGGTTATTCTTAGATTTTTTATATATATAATACAGAAATATGTAGTCATGACAAGGAATTTACGTTATAATAAGCTAATTGAATGTATGGAAAAGTTAGACGTAAATACTGAAAATTGATAGACTGATAGATTGACAAATTAAGTACAGGCTTTGTGTTCATGATGGTAGATCCCTTCTATAATGATTCGAGTTGCTTTATTTAGCCCATTACCCACTGTCAACGTCTCTAAGCTGTTATAATTCAACCTTGAAATTAATGATGATGCCCTTGATTTTCGGCTTCCTGATGATGCTCGGTAATTGCTTCGTATGATCAACAATCGATTAAGACCCTTCAGCTTTTAATGGGTTTCCCTCAGGCTCCATGATTTGCATTTGCAGTTCCCTTGTATCCCTATCAATGTCTTCTTAACGGAAGTTTATTTAAGCTTTCAGTTTTGCTTTCACTTAGAACTTGTTGGAAATTTGGGATAAATTGTTGGGTGAATGAGAAATTGTTTCTCAAAGAACCCACTTGTGTGGGAAGTGAAATTCCCATCTTGGAAAGCAAAAAGAGTTGGAAGTGGGAAGTGAAAAGCACTAGTCTCACATTGAAAAGCACTAGTCCCACAAGGACCTATCACTGCAACAAAATATTCGATATAAGTCATAACTATTGAGTGAAGAAATAAAGTTAATTATTTACATAGTAAAATCATGTAAATTGAGGAATTAGTTTGATACAAATACTAAGGACCGACTACCTTACCGATAGAGCGGCATAAGAGTGTCATCACAATCACGCCCAACGGCAACTACGTACTGCCAAGCGAAAGATAGGGAACGTACGAGGACGGATCCATTATTTTTATTCATCGTGAAACTTCTCGTGGAAAAGACGCACACGAGAACAACACTTAAAGACAACGATTACGAGGAAAGGAAAAATAAAAAACAAAAGACAAAAAACGAATACTAGAACAAGAGGACTCGTGGCTTGATGGTGGTGCAAAAGACCCTGCCCGAACAAGGACACTCACAAGTGCATCGGGCCGCTGTGATCTTATGGGGGTTGGGGTGGGGGTTGGGGTGGGGTGGGGGTTGGGGTGGGGGTTCGCGTGGCTCCAAGTGGCCGTCAGTATTCACGATGTTGAAGCTTGGGGGTGGAGGTGGGCTCTCGGGTTCATCTCGGGGTGGGGGTCGGGGTGCGGGTCGGGGTGGGGGTCGGGGTGGGGGAAGGTGGAAGTGTTTGAGGACGAGGAGAAGGAAGATGAGGAAGAGAATGAGGTAGAGTACCATGGCGGATGTGGTGTTGCAGCTCAGTGACGAAAGAAGTTTGTTGCAAGGGCCGTGAGCCCTTGCCGGCAGAGACAAAAGTGGCGAGCAAAAGCGAAGGAGGCGGCGGCGGCGGCGGCGGCGGCGGCGGACGACTTTGGCAGTCGGGTTATGGGTCTTAAATAGATGTCAACAAATCATTTTTGGTGGACTTGGGAAGTACGTAAGTCCTCGTTTTACTAATAGTAAAATGGGAGGCACCATCCACTTTTTTTTTTTTTTTATCGATCTTAGATCTTCCCTCGTTTGAATGAAAAAGAAGAAAGAGTAGAGATGCCATGAAGAGTGGCGCTATTGCTAGGAGAGATTAACCGAAGAAGAGCGGAGATTTCACGCAGGGGAAGGTACCATTAAAGAAGTTATGGTCGATTGGGGAGTGCATAGTACTTCTATGAACCAAAGATTTATTGGATTTGAGAGCTTGATTAGGCTAAATTAACCTAACATATTTTTGGTATATTTTTCTTTTCATTTTTCAATGTATTTTTGCGCGCAGTCCTCGCAAGTTTAATTTCTAAACCTCCAACATGCAATAGTTGTTCATATGGATATGCAATCAATAAATCTAAATGGTAAGTAAATTAATAGAAATGGGCAAACCTCAATGCATTAAGTGAAACACAACTTCGCTATAATGAATTTCTCAATGTCTGCAAGATGATAATTAACAATGCACACATGACCTAAATGTTGTTTCTAAATGCAATGACACCCAATACATGAGATGTAATTTTAACCAAAATTATGACTACGTGCTTAACTTAACAAATAACATGTAATATGCAATTTACACGATCTAATCCTAATGACAAGTAAAATAAACATGAACTATTCCAAAAATTCATTCAATTAAATTATATGACCCTGAACATACAATCACCGAATAACATGAAAATCATGACATTGTTACATTGTGACATGGCAATGATTACGTGGCAAGTGATGAAATGGAATCGAAGCAACTAACTCTAACTGATATATGCATGTTATCTATGTGACTTTCTTTTTAAAAGTTAAAATAAGAAACTACTTAGAATGCACAATTATCTTATATTACAAATACCAAGTTAAATTGCTCCCTGATTTTGACTTTAATGGATCAATATATTCCAACTCGGCGCCTCCACTGATGTATGAATTTCGGCTAGTAATTTTAAGTTTAAGGGCTTGGCCAAAATTCTCTCCCCTGCAAGCTCGATAAAATTAGGCTCAAGACCTTCATGCTCCAATCCAGTCAAAATGCAACTTATATGGGCTTAATTAAAGTGCTCATAATATCCATATGCAATTTAGCTAATATTTTTTAAAGGACGGGATCTAGCTTCATTTTTTTGATGCAATAAATAACTAAATGGGTCGTTAAATTTAGGTGTAAATAACTTTCTCTGATAAACCTTCAATATGTACTACACTGAGTATAATTTAGATATCACATGCTTATGGTTTAATGGTAATTCGATACTTGCTTATGAACTCATTTCTACTTTACAATGATATGACAGTTCTATGTTTTCGTAAGATATGATGTGAATATACATATATTTAATCATGTGATCACTATGATTCGTCAGATCGGTTTATCCAATCACTTCTGCCCAAATAATTTATTCCTCCAGTGGAATGCTGGTACTCTCTCAAGTAATTTCTCGATACGCGGGGCAAAGATTAGGTGAACTTGGCTAATGGGGACGCCATGCGTGCTGGCCAATCAGAGCACGTTGCCAGGCTGCCGGGCCTTGCCTCGTTTCTCATTAGACTAAGCCAACCACTCCGCTTTTGTGCGTTTCTCAAAACCAAAAGCCAGGATGACTTTTAGTCATCGTAGATTTTACTTTATTATCTTTTATGTATATATTATTTGGAGAGTGCTAAATATAAATTTATGAGTGGCGTGATGCTCCATAATGATACCTCGGAGATGTCGGTGACGTTATCAAACCATCAAAGGTAAAATTGATGGGAACAATTATCAAATAAGTTTTAAATATTTTATTATTTTATCGATTCAGTACCAAACTTTTTTTTTATGTCAAATAAGTCCTAAACCTTTTGTAACCTTGCCGATTAAGTCATTCCGATAAATTTTGGCTGGAAAATGCCTACGTGACGACAAACTTTTATTCCAATTTTTTTTCTTTTCTTTTCTCTTAAGACTTGACCGGCGAGCTCCATCAGCCGCAGGAGCTCGCCGGCCACTCCAGAGGGAGTTGAAGCCCTCGCCGAGTGCGGGCGAGGGCGGCGGGGTCTGAGGGAGGCTGCCGCAGCCCTCACCCATGACGGGCGAGGGCCCCGCCTAGCCTCGCCTAGATTTGGGCGGGGCTCCTAGGCAAGGGAGCCCCGCTGGGCAAGCTCCCTCGCAGATCTGCGCGAGGGAGTGAAGCTCCTTATATTACATGCGAAATGGCCGCGTGAAGTCTGCCTTGCACCTCCCCTGGAGTTTCACATCTTCTTTCTGTCAACAAATTAAGGTTGAAGATGGTTGTCTTAATCTTTGTTGATTCGTTTTTGTCAAAATCACGTGTTCTGAAGACTTTTGTGCGTTTTAATAATTCTTTTGCTGTTGCGTATTGTTGTTATCAATCGCGGGACTTTAGACTTTGCAGGGTTTGGAGTTTTGGATAGATAATGTGAACCTTCTTGGAGATAGCTTACTAGGCTCATAGATTTCATGCATCCGCAGGATCGGGGGATGAGGCTGACTGGCCGAGAGATCCGTGCTCTGGCCACAATCTCCTTTCATTACATAAAATTACTCCGACGACGGAAGACTCACAAATGAACTACAACGCCAAGGTGAAACAAAATATCAGCATTATCGCCTAGAAAGACTCATGGCTGCACCTAAGTCACCTGAAACCGTAAAAATATAGCACATATTGCCATGGTTCACGTCTGGCCCAATATGCGTTGTCAAAGTTCACTCACTTCGGTGGACGATAATACGCATAAAGTGCATAGAATGCTTGAATCACAGTAAGAAGCAACAGAACAGTGGCAGCAACAGCCGAAATGAAGGACCAAGGACTGCCAAAGTACTCGCGCTTGATCCCCGCCCAACGCAGATTGCCTTTGTTCTGGTGGTGTTTGTTCACTTTTCCAAATAACCCAGACAAATAGCTATTCTTGATATCAAAGGCAGTGTCCTTACCCAGATCGTTGAAGAAAGTCACGACCTCTGCATTCGACCCCATATAGTTCACTAGTAGCTGGTTCTCAAATAAGAGCTCTACATCCATCTCTGTGTTCATGAGACATCTCATGAAGGCGATGTAACTGGTTATGTGCCTGGAGCGGTAGATGTAACACTGCTCGAAGGCAACGCTGTTGAGTAAGAATGAGCTTATGAAATCATCTAGATTCAAAGGAGGGATTTGAAGTACTCCATGATCGAATTGGATGTCGATTAAGTTGAAGTTGTTATCCTTCCTTGGCTCGCATTTAATCCCGGAGCGAAGAAGTTGCGTTGCTGAGGGGATCAATTGTACGTAGACGTCATTGACATCTCCACGTGGTTCCAGCTCCGAATGGCCGATAAAACTCCGTCGGAACAAGTCAAGCAAGTGTTTGACATCGGAAACTCGGTAGAACTTCTCCAATTTTTTCTTCGGCCTCTGAGCTGCTAAGTTGAAGAATCCTAGTGCGAGCTCATTGAGCGAGGGCGTGTTGGCATTGTTTACTGCGTCGCCCTTCGATAAGTCGAAGACCACTTGAAGGACAAAGAAAGGGATCTGGTTTTCGATTCGAAGAAGGTCCTTTAGGAGGAAGGAGACAATCCATGTCATCGAGAAGAAAGGATCGTCGGGATCTGGCTGAATTATGGGCCCCCAGGTGCGGAGCACCTCGATGATAAAACAGGCATCAAGGACCATCATCTCCACAAGGGCTGAGCTTTCGCATAGTAGAAGCTCGGAGTAACAATCCCGTATATCGTCCTCCCTCAATGCAATGGCTTTGAAATATGCGTCGAGGCCCACACCACCATCACTAGTTCGTTTGAGGAGAGCGGACAAGAACCGCGGTTTATGCTGCTCGACCATATTCAGCTGTTCCCGGCCATGGTGGTAAGGACCGATGGAGACAATTTGGGGCTCGTAAGCTTTCTCGTTGATGTGAACTAGGCTGCGTGGGGCCTTGAAAATGCAGCAGGAGTAGTTAGCGGCGGAGGGTTTCAGAAGATTCGGCCATTGCTTGAACCGCAGCTCCATGGAAGATGAGCATCTGCTCGTCACCCTAATCACATGGCTGTCCGATTCTCCGTTCACCTGGTCTTGACTTCCTCCTCCGGTCATTCGTGCCTCCATTCCGCAATGTTCGCTTCTGCAGAAAACTCAAAACGACATCAATAGTGACCTCGTGCGACGAGGAAAGCAAAGAGACGGCTAAAAATCTGCTGAAAAGAGAAAGTTGCCTGAATTTGCCTCGAGGGCCTGCACGAGAAGTAGTTTGATTCAACTGCTCGCAGTGAGGGGGGGTGTTCATCCAATTGTTTGTTTGCTAATTTTCTCTTTAATAAAATGGTGGTTTTGCAAACCCTCACGGCACCGGGCCAAGGCCTTTGAAAAGAATGTATTTACTTTTCTCTTTAATGGGTAATGTGAGGCCCATTATGGACCCAACCCCATGGAAAAAGCCCATGCCTCTTTGAGCCCCGCGCCCAGCTTGTATATATTTCTTCCTTCAACAGAATTAGAGTCGGGGATCAAGATAAGGAGAAGAAACATCACGTAAATTAAGAAGCCTTAACATATTTCTCAGACGACACGTTAGTCCTTTCTGGTTGATAATCGCGCAATTTCTCTTTATAAAGTCTGTATTAGTCTGATTCAATGACTAGATACTATCTTATCGATCCGATGTTAGAACATCAATAACTAGACATTCTTAATATTACGTAATATTTTTCTCCGGTTTGTAGAAATTGGTCAGTTCAAAACGCCAGTATTGTTTGTATCCACGAGCGACGTTCTCCAACAAAACGAAGAGCTTATGACCTATTAGAATCACGTGTGGACACGCAGAGGTATAAGGGAGGAATTAAATCCCGTCGTCGTTCCGTGTTCACGCCACATACCTTATTAATTTCGTTGACTCACACTCTCTGACTAATGCATTCAGGAGAGATTGCATCAACCAAAGAATCTACTGGTCTCCGAATGGCATTGAATGTCCAAGTTCTTAATGGTAGTTTGGTACTTCAATGTGAGCCGTATTCTCACTATATGATTGCATACGTTGAAGTTTCTTTCTTTCGGTTCTTTTTCTTATTTTATTTTTCGTGCGCGAGTGAATCCTAACACGGATCTCATAATATTGTAATGACAAGGAGTCGTTTCTCCTGAGATACGACTATGAATTTAAGGACGGGAATGATAGACATTCTATTTTTTATTTTTTTTCCTATTTTATTATTTTTTAGAACAAGTGTGGAATAGAAATCTATTCGGTAATGCAATTTCATTTTCAATTTCTCGGAAAAAAATTTAGCCTTTGGATAAATTTGGAATGAAAATAAAAAGTAAAATTTTTCTATTTTTCTAATTATGGAATAGTATGAGAAATAAAAATTCTTTTCATCACTTATCCTCGTGACTTGCTGCTTGCGACCCACTGCTTGTTGACCGTTGACGACTGTCAACTTTTATCCATTGTCCGGCCACCAATTGTCACTTGCCAGTCGCCCACCATTGCCCCCCTATCGCCACCCTCTTTCCCTTCCCCCCAGGCCACTTGCTACCCGCCCATCAGCCATGATAATAGAAATTAAAAAGGTCTATCAAATAACTTTTCGTTTTGGAAATATAATTTTTTTATAATTATAAAATATTTTTTTCTGCTTAGGAACTCGTTTAGGAAATAACAATAGGAAAATTTATGGATGATTAAATTTATTTTTTTAAGAATGAAATGATCATCATTTGTGCTCCAAGTATCCCGCGCTAGGTATAGACAGAGCGAGTGGGATCAGAGGTCCCAGTGGGCCTATTGTGCGATTTATCAAAATTTTATTCACTTTCGTTAGTTGGGTTCCTGGTCCAATTTTTAGGCTATGGAGTTGAAGCAATCCCCTCTTTTCCAATTTTCGTGGTAAAGTATTACAATTTTGTGGAAATACCACAATATACATCAAATTATACCAATTGCGATATATTTATTTTAAAAAAAATCCTGTTACAAAAAATCTCAAACGTATACCTGTGTAATATATTTAACCATCATCAAAGTTCCATTGGTAAGTGTTGTAAAAAATTCCCCTACATGAACCACACAAAGCAAATAATGTGGATATGGCACCCGCATGAGTTAAATGGGGAAAAAAAAAACACATTGGTGGGGCTCAAAAGTCATTCAACGGAATTTTGAAGGAAGGTAAATATCTCAAATATGTAAAAACTTATGATTTTTTATGTCACAATAAAAAATCCATGATAAATGCATCAAAGTGAGCATAATTTGAGGTTATTCATGTCACAAATATAGTTCAAGTAATTGTGATATAATGGCCATAGATTATGATTTTTGGTGACTTTTTCCATACAATTTCCTGATATATTGGTAGAGTTTGCCATTGACAGACTTTTTCTTTCTTTTTTCAGCATATAGTTTGTACTTGATAGTTTGGGAAACTTCAATTATTGAGATAGAGATAGGAAAATAGAGAGAGACACTCCAGCATTTATTTTTTTTGTTTTGTTTTATTTTATGCAACGTAACTTTCTCAATTGAAATTTTTGTAGATACCAATGCAAAAACGGACAAAGAGGAGCACAACTCTACTCACTAAGCAACACCCCCAGAGCCAAGGTGATCATGCATGAAAAGAGCATGATGTTTCTTTTTTTTTTTTTTCTTTTTTCTTGTGCAAGCAGGTCGAGACAAATAACTCTTTGCTGTCATTTCATATATAATATAAGAATCCAATCAATGATCGCTATCGAGATTCATATTGAATATATTTAACGGGAAAAGACATTTCAATTTTCAATGTTTTAATTACACATGACAAGAAAGAAGGATGGTACGAATGCATAGCTTATTAATTTAATCAACACATGAAAAAAATGGGAACTATTTTATGATGACTTTGACTTCATCTTCACCTTCACCTTCGAGGAGAAAAAAAAAAGACAAAATGGAGGGCAGCTTGCTTGTCTTGGGGAGAATAGGACAACCGTCGGGTCGTTGGTTCCAGATTGCACACGTGCGCGGGGTCCCGACAGAACTTACCCAATGCTGGGACCCGCACATCGAGCAAGTATTAAAAAAGAGTGACGGAGAGCACCGCCGGATGAATATTTTATTTTGACCAAGACTAATTTATTTAATTCGATCTAGCGAATTATGTCAATGAGAGAATGAGAAAAATAAGAAATAATGATATGAATAATTCACGAATTATGACCAAATACTCAACGTGAATCACAAACTTTAATTAATTTAATATAATTATTATTTTTTATATACGAACTAATTCATAGATTTATATTAATTGAAGTTTAAGGACATCATTAAACATTATCACGGACTAAAATGATTGATTTGAATTTGGATAAAAAATTCAAGAATCATATTGAATAAATTAAAAGTTCGAAAAAAAGAACTAAATATTATGTTAAAATTCATGAATCATACTGAATAAATTAAGATTTTCATAAATATATTTTTTATTACATCAAAGTACAAAGACTATTTGTGCTATTTTTCAAAAACATAATGAGAGTTTCCATTGGATCTCGCGGGAAAAAAAAATACGGCACCCTGTGATTGTAGTGTGAAAATACCACCTCGCATTCATGTATCAAACCCTCGTAAATCCATAGGCATTCAATCGCGTTCACCAAAAAAATTAAATTAATATGGACTTGTTAAGGCATTCTAAACTATTACAGTTTTTTTTTTTTTTTTTTGCCGTAACTTCCCCTGCGTGCCCCATGTTTCTCTTCGTTGCGGACTTTCGTTCTTCCCACATCACCGAAAGGTGAACCTCTCGTTCGCTATTTAAGCCCCCAGGATCCGACCCCGGTGCTCGTCCATCCCTTCTAAGCCATTTGCCCTTTGATCACCACCATGTCTCTGTCGGATTCCCAGATCCAGGAGGTCTTCGACTCCGTGTTCGGCTTCCTCATGGACTTTGCCAACAAGGCCGAGACCATCGTTCCTGATCAGCCTAAGCGCAGAGCCGTTGCGGTTGAAGATACGGCGGGCGACGCTCATGATGACGTGCAGGAGCCTTTGGAGAATGGGGGCGATGGTGGTGCAGGGGAGTCGTTCAACAAGGTGCCCCCGAAAGATAAGGAGGAGCTGCTCAAAGATGTGCTCGGCGAGATCGCCGGGAACATTCTGGACAGCCTCCCTGAGGACGGGAAGGAAGCGTTCCTGATGAGGTGTTTCGACGGGCTGTTCCCGAAGCTTCCACGTGAGTCGCAGAGATTGATTGAGTACAAAATGTTAGCCGTGCCTTCTCAATGCCAAGAGGCTTCCCCAATACAGAGCGCTCCGGATTCGCTCCCTACTGCGTTTCCCTCTGTTGGCCTCACTAGAGTCAGCCATCCGGCTTACTACAGGAGGGTATAAGAGGAAGGGCGGCCCGGAAGAGGGCACGGTTTGGTGTCTCAATATATATATGCGATCCTCTTCGTTCTTCCTTGTTCGAGCAATAAGTGTCTCTTGCACCCCCATCAAACCGTCCAGTCACTCTACCCCTTGTGCTTATTTGTATCCTCGCAGTTTTCTTTCCACTTCTTCCCGTACTTGTTATCTCGGTGTTGTTCTTGCTTGCTCAAGAATGCTGTGTACCTTCACTCGTCAGCTTGCATTGTTATAAATAATATTGTGATTCCACATTTTTGTTGTTGTCTGTATTAATTCATTAACATATATTACCTACTAATATTATGTGAAAATTGCTCAAAATCATACGACTTCTTGATGGAAGAAGTTATTAACAAAGGGGTGCGAATAAGGGTCTTCTAAGCCAAACCTAAAAGCCTTAACAAAAAAAACACACCATCAACTTCATTATGGTTGAAAGCAAGTGGGAAGTTGGAAAATACTATGTCTCAGATTGGAAAACAAAAAAGTTTTAGAGTGTTCTATAAATGGTACTAGCTCTGATGCAAAGTAGAAGCTCTGAGTAACTATCCCGAATATCGTCCTCCCTCAATGCAATGGCTTTTGAAATAGGTGTCGAGGCCCACGCCACCATCACTAGTTCGTTTGCGAAGAGCGGAGAAGAATCGCAGTTTATGCTGCTCGACCATACTCAGCCGTTCCCGGCCATGGTGGTAAGGACCGATGGAGACAATTTGGGGCTCGTAAGCTTTATCGTTGATCTGAACTAGGCTCATCATTAGTAATGAGAGCGATTCATCGTCCGCATCGTGTCATTGATGTAGTGGAATGTCCGACCTCAACCTGTCGTAGCTACTCTGCTGATCTTCGGTTCAGGGCTCCCGCTTGTCCGTTCGTCTTTCTCATTTTATGTTCGACTGTTCTTTTGATGCGCACGGCGAGGCCTAATGGGAAATGTGAGGCCCATTATGAACCCAACCCATGGAAAAAGCCCATGCCTCTTTAAGCCACGCGCCCAGCTTATATATATATATATATATATATATATATATATATATCTTCTTTCAACAGAGTAGAGTGGGGAATCGAGACAAGGAGAAGAAACATCGCCTGAACTAAGAAGCCTTTAGACGACGCGTTCGTTCTTTCTAGTTGTTAACCGCTCGATTTCTCTTTATAAAGTCCGTATTAGTCTGATTCAATGACTAGATATTACCTTATCGATCTAACATTACGACATCAATAACTAGACACTCTTAATATTACAAAATCTGTTCCAATTGCTCCGTGCCTAGGATTTGGGTGAGCCCGGTGTAATAGCCCACTTTTGTTGACTTTTCCAACCTTCTCTGCAATGCCGCAACCTCCTTTCCCCATTATGCTTTTCTCTCTTGAAATTTTCTCTTACTTTTCCCTGGTCTTTTTCGTATTTTGCCCCCTCCCCAGTCTTAGTCAACTCCTTTATTTTGTTGACTCCATCACAGCTTTTTCTTCCCTCTCTGGCGCACGTACGCGCAAAAGGGGCCCACCACAAGGCCCTCCTCTCGCCAACTCACTCTTCTTCTCTCCCCTTCTTTTCCTTTTCCCCTCCTCTTTCCCCGATATTATCCCTCCTTGGTACTATTCATCGTCTTCAACCTCCAACCGCCCCTCCTACCCAAATGTTAGCCGCTCCCTTTGATTTTCTAGACGCCGCTGACTGGAGAACGGTGCGAGAAAGATCGTGAGGTTCGTCTGGTCGTCATCGTCGCCATTGGAGCTCACCCTAGCCGCTGTGTCGTCCAACGCCGAGCCAAGGCCAGCTCCCCTGCTCCCTCGTCGCTGGACTCTCCTGCTCGGAAGGGCCGTGGGTCTCGCCGTCACCCACAACGCTTCCCCTCGTCGTCGTTGCCGTCAACCAGTTCACTGGACGTTCTTCAAATTGCTCGGATCTGCAGCAGCTTTGCTCGGGTTGGTCATCATGAACCCGAGACCCGTCGTGGCTTAAACCCGTTGCCTCCGTCGAGCCACCAGCCACGCCGTCAACGCCTGCTGCTTCAGCTCGCTCAGCCATCACGTCCAGCCGCTTAGCCGTCGCCCCACACCGCCTTCAGCTCGCACCGCCCTTCAGCTTGTGCCCTTAGCTCGCGGCAGAGGAGTCCCGCAGCTCACCTGTGCCTTCCCCATTTCAAAACCAAAGAACAGAAGCCTCTGTGGGCTTGGGTCAAGCTACAGTGGGCCTTGGCCAGCCTATCCAGCCCATTCGAACGTCTGACCCACTCACTCTAGCTCCAGTCAGCCCACCAATTAGTTTGCCGGACCGTCGCCGGACTATTCGCGGGACAACTCGCCTTCGTCGTTAAATTAGACGCCAAAGCTTGGAATTAGGTGAGTTTGCTCCCTAAATCCTAATTAGGGCGGTTAATTGCCCTAGTAGTATAATTTTTGGGTGATTGAACTTGTTGGTTGGTTTATTTGGTGATTAGGGCCTAATTAGAGACTTTTATTCAGGTAAGGGTAATTTCGTAAATTTGATTACTGAAGGGTAGAATTGTGAAATTGGATAGTAGCGGGATCAAATGGCAAATTGATAAATTCATATATGCGAATTAACGGTTAATGAGATGCAAGTTGGTAATTTTGAGGAATTAGAGACAAATTACTAATTTTGGTCCAATTAGGCCTAAGTTAGGGATTTAAGAGTAAAATGATAGATTTGGTTGATTGAGAGAATAATTGCCAATTTAATTAGTTTCGGAAATTATTGAATTAGCGGATGGTAGAGAAGTTGGAAATTTGGAATATTTTAGGGGCAAATTACTAATTTTGGTCCAATTAGGCCTAAGTTAGGGATTTAAGAGTAAAATGATAGATTTGGTTGATTGAGAGAATAATTGCCAATTTAATTAGTTTCGGAAATTATTGAATTAGCGGATGGTAGAGAAGTTGGAAATTTGGAATATTTTAGGGGTAACATATTGATTTTGTCCTATTATAGCATAATTCGAGTTTTTAAGAGCAAGAATGTAATTTTGAAATTTGAGGGCAAAAGTGTAATTTTGGCTGTTTAGAGGAATATGTGAGAAATATTGGCTGCGATGGTATCAAATCATGGTTAGTGAAGGATTGGATTGATATTCGAATAATTACGAGTATTTACTCTATTTTGCTTGATTAGGGTTAAATTACATAATTTTAAGTAATTTGCAATATTTTGGAATAAATTCCAGAAATTGCGTGACTGGCTAAATGGCTGCCAATTAAGGTGATGTCACTTGTAGTTATTCGAATCGAACATTCTGGATTCGATATAAGGACCCGGGTGAATGTTTAATTGGTAGGTTCAGGCAGTTGATATCGGATAATTTGAGAAATTACCTCAAATTGCTTATGTTTTATTTGAGGATGCCTATTTAATATTGTTGATTGTTCGATTGATTGAGAATGATTTATTAACTGCGAGTGGATGTTGATCGTTTTAATAATGAAATTTATTTATTTAATTCTTAGTGTTGCTTATAATTGACTTTACATTGGATTTTCTTGGTGATTGATATTGTGTCA
Organism: Melaleuca alternifolia; assembly: GCA_019926035.1. Lineage (NCBI taxonomy): Eukaryota > Viridiplantae > Streptophyta > Magnoliopsida > Myrtales > Myrtaceae > Melaleuca > Melaleuca alternifolia. The sequence continues at coordinate 1,100,656 of JAGKPW010002568.1, read as the reverse complement.
ATTAAATTGATTCATTTAGTGAATAAATCTATCATGAGGGACTAGAGACGTGACAATATCACAGGTTGTGAGGCGTGAGGACTAAATTAATTGTCAGGATAGGGACCCTAGAGTGAATATCCACCTAATTAAGAAGTAGGGGGCAAACTCGATAAGTTTATCTCATCTTAAAATTATTTGTACAGGTCCTACTATTGCAGCTCCTCCTCGAGGATCAGGTGATGCATGAGGTGCAGCCAGATGATAATAGTTTATTTGTATTATGTTTGATTAGAAGGATTTTGATTACGAGGAAATTGTTTCTTTGAATTATCTTTTAGTTTGTCATTAATAAATAAGGTTGATCTTTTAGATTCTTTTAGATAATTGACTAGTTTATTGGAGTTATTGTAATAAATGAATTACCTCAGGATTTGGTCGGGGTTGTATTTAATACATTCTGTTGCATTTCTTTATGCATTAATTTGGTATTCTTGGTTAATATAATTGGTTATCGATAACACCTGTGATTATCGCAAATTTATCGACCGATGAGGACTATCTTCGGGGACTGTCATGTGCTCGAGTACGGGGCGTGACACCCGGAGACAAAATTGAGACCGCCATGCATGGGAGCAAACTCAGCAAAGGAGACCAAACAACCTGGCTTATGTCTGTTTCTCCCTAGAGCTCTTTTGTCCAGCTAACTACCCCGCTTTCGTCTGTTTCTTACTAGACTCGCTTAAACACACGTGGATAATTTCCTCACGTGTTCGTTTATTTGTTTAATATATTGGCCAATTGACGAGGCCAATCTTTGAATTAATTAGTGGGCATGATGCTCGACGAAGATACATTCCCATAATTTCCTCTACTCTGATGGCGCCGGTGTGTCTTTATTCAGCAAATAAGGAAGCCCTTGGGCCCATAATAATATTTCAATTGCAAGTGTAAATGTTGTATGCATCTATTTATATTCAATTAGATTTTGCATGGAAATTATGTTAAGCGCAATGGAAGTTCTACGACACGAGCGAGTCTTAAGACTTTCAATAAGTACAATCAATTCTTGAAGCTTATCCAGTGAAATAAAGTTCCTCCTTTTAGCTCCATTAAGTTTGATTAAAAATGAATATTGACGCGTGGCAATTTTTAATAATATATGTGTGTTTTCTATAATACACGTGATGTGTAGGTCACAACCAACAAGTCAATCAAACTAATGCTCGCGCATGTGGTCAATTTAAACTATGGAAAAAATTAATCAATTAATCGACCAGTGAACGGGGCCAGCACAGATCACTTCTTGTTCTTGATGTTCTTTCACCGTGCTCTGATGTTTTGCCCAACCATCATTATATAATCGAAAAGTATTTTGAGACCCGGCCATCTCTTCGGTTTTCTTGCTTTCTGGGGGAGAAAGATGAGCGCATGGTCATCTTCCATGGAGCAGCAGTTCGAAAAACAGCCGACTCTTCTGAAACCCTCCGCCAGTAACTACTCCTGCTGCATTTTCAAAGCCCCACACAGCCTCGTTCAGATCAACGCGAAGGCTTACGAGCCCCAGATCGTCTCCATCGGCCCGTACCACCACGGCAAGAAACAGCTGGAAATGGTCGAGCAGCACAAACCTCGATTCTTCTCCGCTCTTCTCGAACGTACCAAGGATTGCGGCGTGTGCCTCGATGACTATTTCGAGGCCGTTGCTCGGTGGGAGAAAAGAATTCGGTGTTGCTACTCAGAAGACCTTCCTCATGAAAGGTCGGTTCTAGTCCAGATGATGGTCCTTGATGCCTGTTTCATCATCGAGGTGTTCCGCATCTACGGGGATGCAATTGAGCCTCAACCCGACGAGCCTTTCTTGAAGATGCCATGGATCTTCCCCTTCCTTATAAGGGACCTTCTTCGGATCGAAAACCAGATCCCTCTCTTTGTCCTTCAAGAGCTCTTCGACTTGTCAAAGGGCGACACGGCGCAAGAAGACGATAAGGGCTCCTTCCATGAGCTCGCGCTGAAATTCTTCAACATCGCGGCTCAAAGGCCTCCAGAACATTTGAAGAAGTTTTGTGGGGATTCCCACGTCAAGCACTTGCTTGACTTGTTCCGACTGAGTTTTATTGGTCATTCGGAGGTGGAACAACCTGGAAATTTCGATGTTGACTACTTACAACTGATCCCTTCAGCGACGCAGCTTCGTCGCTCCGGGATTAAATTCAAGCGGAGGGAGGGCGACCACTTGAGCTTACTCGACATCCAATTCAATAATGGAGTACTTCAAATGCCGCGTTTGACTCTAGACGATTTCATAAGCTCCTTCTTTCTCAACTGCATCGCCTTCGAGCAGTGTTGCCTCTCCTGCTCCGGGCACATAACCAGTTACATCACCTTCATGAGATGTCTCGTGAACAAAGAGACGGACGCAGAGCTCTTATTTGAGGACCAAATACTAGTGAACTATATGGGATCGAACGATGCGGTCGCTACTTTCTTCAACGAGCTGGGTAAGGACTATCTCATTGATCTCAAGACAAGCTACTTAGCGGAGATAATTGCGCAAGTGAACAGGCGCCACCAAAACAAATGGCGTGTGCGTTGGGCGGGGCTCAAGCGCGAGTACTTTGGTAGTCCATGGTCCCTCATTTCGGCTGTGGCTGCCTTTGTCCTGTTGGTTCTTACCGTCCTTCAATCATTCTATGCAGTCTTCGCGTATTATCGTCCCGCGTAGTAGCCGAACCCAGCGACGCAATTTCGGGAAGAGATGAACTTATGGCAAAAGGTTATCCGTTTCCGAGGTTCTAGTTGACTCGATCGCAGCCGTGATTCTTCCCGGCAACGATGCTCATACTTTTTTCCGTCTTGATCTTGCAGCACATTTGTCAGTCTTCCGTCGTCTTTAAGTAATTTCACGTCCTAAAGGAGATTTCGGTCGCGGCACAGATCCGTTCGCTCCGCATGGGCGTTTGACCTATGTCTACCGTCATGTGGGTTCTGTCTTAAGGCTCGTATAATCAATGGTCTGTTCTATAAATTGTGAAATAAAAATCATCTTTAATTACATCCTCCTTCAATGCTGTGTGCAACTCAACATCAACCTCCTTTCCAGTTCCGCTGTCTTATGGCAGCAACCATGGCTAATCTACTACCATTGTCGGAGCTTTTTCGACCTAATTCTACAGCCTGGCAATTGAGTAATTGACAGAAATGACTAAGACTTATTCCCTGGTTCTACCTCGACCATTAAGCGATAAAACTCCCCAGAAAGCTGGCTTTTCAAATAAGGGATCAAGCGATGGATATATTAGAAGGGCGTGCCAGCTTCTGAGAGTAAAGTGCGGAAAGGAATTCGCTAGACTGATCTAAATGACTCGAAGTAAGTTTACTTGAAAAGGAAATACCAAGGATTAAAAAATCAAAGGAAATTAAAAGAACAGTGTAGGAATTCAGGGCAATTAAAGATAAGAACACGTATTCAACGTGAGTATTGAAAAGGAAATCATTGAGAATGAAACTTCACGGGAATTGAAAACAAACGAAAAGTTAAGAACGCCTTGACGTTGTGATGGAAACATTGAAACGGACATCGCACTAGTATCCACAAATGGACATTATTGATTACAAAGTTGATCCTAAAAAATTAAATCAAAATGGGAAGACATTGCTTCGAAAGGAAAAAGATTTAAGGCTCCGCTCTCTTCACGGAAAATAACTTCCAGGAAAATATTTTTCGAATTTTCTGGCGTTCATTTCACGGAAAACAAAATAGTTAAAGAAAATATTTTCCACCAATGAAAAAAAAAACACCTTCAAAAGGTTTACCTTTAAATATCGCGACCTCTAGCAGAGTATCCCGACCTTGCCCAAGACCAGCAAGCCGATGGCCTTTGACAGCGAGCTCATAACCTCTAGAGGCGAGCTCGAGGCTCGTCTTAGATTGACAAGTTCACGGCCTCTGATGACAAGTCGGGAGCTTATGGGAGCCTAGAGAGTCTTGTGACAGGCGATGTGTCAATGTATAACAAAAAAAAAAGATTTTTAAAAATCTAATTTTTATTATTTTCCTTAAGTTGCAAACAAACACCCGAAAATATTATCACTTTACAGGAAAATGATTTCCTGAAAAATATTTTTCAGAAGTACTATATTTTCGATAAAACGAACGGAGCCTAAAAGAAAAAGAAAAAAACTGGCAGAGTTTCGGCAATGGCTTGAGCGGGTCTTCTTCTCCCAATGCATTCTATTTCACTTGCAAACCTCGTGACCACTCCACGTTTCTACGATCTCCTCCATCTCCAATAATCTTAGCAACTCCCATGTCCATCCTGCAGTCTTGCACGATGTACAGATCGCCGTCCAGCGTTCACATCACATACTAAAATACCTTTGGGTTATTGCTCGACAGGCGAGCCGAGGACTTGGGATGAGGAATAGGACGCGATGCTTGGGGAGCAAACGAGAGCTAACTACCGGGCTCCTGTCTGTTTCTCCCAAAACTAGCTACAGCTACCGACCGGGCCTTTGTTTGTTTCTTACTCGACTCGCTTGAATGCACGTGAATTTCTCGTGTTTTTTAACGTACGGGTCAATTCGAAGGGCCATCTGTGGATAAGCGGGCATGATAGCTCAATGTAGACTCTTCCAATACTTTCCACAAGTCCGTCTGCTAGTACATATATTAAGCAAGTAACAAAGTCTTCGTCCCATAGTAATAATTCAATAATAATTTACATGTACTTATATTCAGTTTGATTTGGACGGAATTGACGTGCGTGAGTTTAACGCAATTAAACCGGAGGATAATCAATAGGACAATCGCTCTCGCTTAGAATTAAAAACTCCTTCTTATGATGACCGAAGAATAACCCTTTAGATCACCGTTCTCACGGTTGGCTCTCCCTTCTTTTTAGACATCTCCAATATGATTCGGTGTGAAAGCGAAATATCATTGTGTTTGATCGAGTGTGGAAGCATAATATCGTGCTTTTACCGATAGGACATGCGACATTCATGTCCCACATCGCTTAGGGAGGAAGTCCTGAGAGAGCTTATGAGATCCATATCCTTAACCATTGACAACATGTTTTTCCGAGTTGCGCGTTCATGGACCGAGGAAAAACAAAGCTGTAAAGGCTGGTGAGGCTCAAAGCGGATAATATTGTCGATGGTGAGGCGGATGATGTTATAAAGTGGTGTCAAAGCCGACTCTCAACAACATGTGGTGACCACAGTGGGCGCTTGCCAGTACCGCTGAGGGTACAACGGGGACGTTGTGCCATTGAGGGGGGGAGTATGTGACATCTTTGTCCCATATCGCTTAGGGATAGAATCCTGGGAGAGCTTATGAGGTCCACCCTTAACCATTAACAATGCGTTTTCCTGGATATGCGCTCGTGAGTTGCCACGGAGGGCTGCGAAGATGATTGACTCGAGAAAAAAAATAAAGACTTGAGGGCCAGTGAGGCCCAAAGCTTACAATATTGTTGATGGTAAGGTAGGGAACATTACAAAGTGGTATCAAAGTCGAGTCCCGGCAGCATGTGGTGACCACAATGAGCTTTCACTGGTGTCGCTGAGGATTGTCCTTGGTTCGCGTTTTCCCGGGTTGCGCGCTCGTGAGTTGTCACGGAGGGCCGCGAGGATGGTAGACCTAAAGAAAAACAAAGCAGTGAGGACCACTGAGGCCCAAAACCGATAATATTATAGGTGGTTAGGCGGATGTTGTTATAGGACATCTGAATTGCTATGGTTGCGATTGTCGCAAAACACGTAGGAGAACAAGAAAAACGAGAGGGCAAGATGTTTTGGGTGCCTTGAAGACAACGAGTCGTTTCTCTTGAGATTCGACTACGAATTTAAGGATGCAAATGATAGCTATCCTATATTTATTTTCTTTTTTATTATTATTGAGAACAAGTTTGGAATAACTTATTTTCATTTTCTATTTATGGGACAAATTTTTAGCCTTTAAATAAATTCGGAATAGAAATCAAAAGTAAATTTTTTCTATTTTTTCTAATTTTGGAATAGTATGAGAAATAATAATTCTTTTCACCACTTATCCTCGTGACTTGTTGCTTGCGGCCCACTGCTTGTGATCGTTGACGACCATCAACTTTTGTCCACTGTCTGACCACCAATTGCCGCTTGCTAGTCATCCACCACTGTCTACCTTAAATTATACCTATCGTGATATATTTGTTCAAAAAAATTTCTATGCTACAAAAAATCTCAAACATTTGTAATACATTTAACCCTCATCAAAGTTCCATCAATTAGTGTCGTAAAAAATTTGCCTACATGAACCACAGAAAGCAAACAATGTGGATATGGCGCCCACATGACTTAAATAAAAACACATTGATTGGGCTGATTGAATAGGTAAATATGTTATATATGTAAAAATTCATGATTTTTTATGTCACTGATAAATGCATCAAATTGAGCATAATTTGAGGTTCTTTATGTCACAAAAATAGTTCAATTCAATGTGATATAATGGGCATAGATTAGGATTTTTGGTGCCTTTTTCCATCTTTTCTAATATATTGGTAGATTTGCCATTGACAGACTTTTTTATGCATATAGTTTGTACTTGATAGTATGGGAAACTTCAATCATTGAGATAGAGATAGGAAAAGAGAGAGACACATTCCGGCATCTATTTTGTTTTGTTCCACGTGACTCTTCCTCAATTGAAATTTTCTGCCGATACTGTTGCAAAAACGGACGAAGAGGAGTGGAGCTCTCTATTCACTAAGCTGCGCGCATCTCCCGAGCCAAGGGGATCATGCATGAAAGAGCGCGATGTTTCTTCTATTTTATTTTTCTTTTCCTTTGTGCAAACAGGTCTAGACAATTAACTCATTGCTGTCATTTCATATATAATATAAGGATCTAATCAACAATTGTCATTGGGATTCCTATTGAATATGTCCAACGAAGAAAGACATTTTCAATTTTCAATGTGTTAGTTGCACGTGACTAGAAAGAATGATGGTACAAATGCATAGCTTATTAATTTAATCAACACATGAAAAAAAAGGACCAAATTTTATGATGACTTTGACTTCATCTTCACCGTTGAGAAAAAAAAAAAGAGACAAAAATCGGGTAGGTCGCTTGTCTTGGGGGAGAATCGGACAAAGGTCGAGTCGTTGGTTCTAGATTGCGCACGCGTGCAGGTCCTCGACTCGAAATTGGATCCCTAACACATGTCAGGATTAGACGACTCGGATTTTTTTTTTTTAAAATCACAGTCGTCCGATTAAGATCAAACGGCTGAATTTAAAATTAGGTGATCCGAATCCCCCCAACTCACTCAATGCTAAACCCGCACATTGAGCAAGTATTAAAAAAAGTGACGGAGAGCACTGTCAGAAGAATATTTTATGTTGACGAAGACTAATTTATTTAATTTGATATAGCGAATTATGTCAATCAGAGGATAAGAAAAATAAGGAATAATGACACAAATAATTCATAAACTATGACCAAATATTCAATGTGGATCATGAACTTTTAATTTATTTAATATAATCATTGAATTTTTTTTTATAAATATACAAACTAATTCATCGATTCTATTAAAATACATAATATTATTTTTCTATTAATTTAAGTTCAAAGACGTCATTAAATATTTTCACTTACTTAATGGATTAGATTGAACTTGTATCAAAAGCTCAAGAACCATATTAAACAAATTAAAAATTTAAGGATTATATAGACATTTAGTTAAAGTTTAGAAATTATATTAAATAAATTAATACTTTAATAAATACATTATTTATTGGGTCAAAGTATATAGACTATTTGTATCACTTTTCCAAAAAAAATTGATGAGATTTTTCCATTAGATCTCACCCCATGATTGTAGTGTGAAATTGTTATTTTAATGGAATGATTTTTCATTTTGAGATAGTTTTGTCTCGGTTTGGGTTTGATACTTGATCTTGGGACGACTTTCGTTCTTCCCACATCCCCGAAAGGTGAATCTCTCGTTCGCTATTTAAGCCCCCAGGATCCGACCCCGGTGCTCGTCCGTCCCTTCTAAGCCATTCGCCTCTTGATCACCACCATGTCTCTGTCGGATTCCCAGACCCAGAAGCGGAAAAGGAGCCCCGAGACTCCCACAGTCTTCGACTCCGTGTTCGACTTCCTCATGGACTTTGCCAACAAGGCCGAGACCATCGTTCCTCAGCCTAAGCGCAGAGCCGTTGTGGTTGAAGGTTCGGCGGGCGACGCTCATGATGACGAGCAGGAGCCTTTGGAGAACGGGGGCGATGGTGATGCAGGGGAGTCGTTCGACAAGTTGCCCCCGAAAGAAAAGGAGGAGCTGCTCAAAGACGTGCTCGGCGAGATCGCGGGGAACATCCTGGACAGCCTCCCTGAGGACGGGAAGGAAGCGTTCCTGATGAGGTGTTTCGACGGGCTGTTCCCGAAGCTTCCACGTGGGTCGCAGAGATTGATCGAGTGCAGAATGTTAGCCGTGCATTCCCAATGCCAAGAGGCTTCCCCGACACAGAGCGCTCCGGATTACCCCCCCAGGCTGTTTCCCATTGATGGCCTCAATAAAGTCGGCACATGTGGGACCGCCCCCAAACAGTGGGGGCACCGAGGATCTCCCGGCCAGCGAGAAGCTCGCGGGCAGCGAGGATCTCGGGCTTACAGTAAATAAGAGAAAGGGGCCCGGAAGAGGGCACGGTTTGGTGTCTCAATATATATTATATGTGATCCTCTTACTTCTTCCTCGTTCGGGCGCAATAAGGAGTCTTCGGCACCCTCATCAAACCGTCCAGTCACTCTACCCCTTGTGCTTATTTGTAATTTCGCAACTTTCTTTCCACTTCTTCCCGTGCTCGTTATCTCGGTGTTGTTCTTGCTTGCTCAAGAATTTTTATAAACTGTGTACCTTCACTCGTCAGCTTGCATTGCCATGGCGCTCCCAAAACTTCCTCCCTTCCTCTCTCCTTCAATCATGTCTTTGATTCCTGGGTTGAAGTTAAAAACATCAACTCCATGCAAAACCTAATTAAAAAGAAATACAGGTAGGAAATATTCACACTTTTAACCCATCAGAATATTGTTTTACTGGCGTAAGACTTTCTCGATTGCTGAATACACACGCAAACATTAGCATGAGACTTTCATGACCACTAATTCATATATAGCCTTCTCAACTACTCGTTACCCGAAGAAAGTAATTCAATATTTCCAGCACGTTCATTCTAGCTGGTCTCACGACAAACAGACAAAGGCTGGGGTAGGTCGCTCTAGTTTGCGTGCGTCCTTTGTTAATTTCAAGAATGACAAAGTTAATGACAAAAAAAAAATTAAAGATGTCGCTACTAGGAACGGTCGTTGCCGAAACTATAAATCGAACAAGGAAAAAAAATGTATTGGAAATAAAAGTAAGAACAATATGTGTTCCTTGACTGATTGAATTAGCCTTTACAAAAAACGAACTGACCATGGCTCCTATCCCAGTCGACTGCGTTGCTATGCTTCATTTGTCAACCCTTCCGTATCAAAACTTGACCATAATTTGGTATTTGTTGTCGGCACCTTGGTATGGGGCTCTTGTCGATTGACATCACTTCAGCGACTAACTAGCTGCTCAGACACTTCGTTATTTTTTGGTGTTAAACGTATGGCATGTTAAGCAGAATCATGACGATGAAGGTGGCAGCCAATCTCAATCAGAGCATCACAAGTTCAGAAAAGATGAAGCTCAGCTTATTGATGGTGTTGACTAGCGATTGACTATATTTGCAGAATACAGCATTACAGAGTCAATATACGAAGACTTACTTTGAAGTATAGGCTATACAGACTCATGTATTTCACTCTTTGATTCTGTTAGTTAGTTCTCTGCCAGCTGTGTTCTGTTTGTAATTAGTTTTATGCTTAGCCGAAGTTGTTATTGTACTGAGCCAATATAAATAGGCTGTTTACGAAGAGAATTGTACGCTGTTGTTTCAGATTGAATGAATGAAGAAGGAGATAATGAAGTTTGAGGCAAGTTTATGTTCTCTGTATTTCTTCGTCTTCATTCTCTGCCTATAGCTAGTTTTTTTTCATGGTATCAGAGCTTTCTCTGAACAACAGCATTGCCATAGTCGTATAATGGCCACAAGAACTCCAAAGTTTCCATTCCCGATCCATGTAAACATAGGGAATTTTGTTACAATAAAGCTTGAGGAAGGAAATGATCTTCTTTGGCAAGCACAGTTTCTTAGGTTTCTGCGAAGTCAGGAACTTGTTGGTTTTGTGAATGGAGAAGTAGTGTCACCTCCACGATTGATATGGTGTGAGGTAGATGGAAGAGAAGTTGAAGTATCGAATGTGGATTATACTGATTGGGTTAGAACAGACCAGTTAATTTCTTCATGGATTAGTGGTGCTGTTTCTGAAAACATATTAGGTTTAATCATTGGTTTTGAGACGTCTTATGAAGTGTGGCAGACCTTGTGCAATCGATTCAGTCAGAAGTCAATTGCTAAGGAATTTGAATTGAGGAGTAAGCTCCAGACGTGCAATAAAAGAGATAGGAATTTGGCTGACTACCTGAGGGAGTTCAAACTTATATGCGATCAATTAAATGCTATAGGAAAACCGGTGGATGATATCACTAGAGTATTTGGAGTGCTTGAAGGTTTAGGTCCAGAATATGAGACCTTTCGCACAACCATCTACTGTTTGAAGCCACAACCAGACTATGACGAAGTCATATCTCAGCTTGAACGATATGAAACAAGGTTACAGAACTATACTACCAATCATTATAGTTCAAATCTGGCATATTTTGGACAAAGGATGACTGGAAATGAATATAAGCATAGTCATCTTTATGGTCTTAACTCAACAAAGTATGCCTTTGTAGGTCAAAGAGGTAGTCACAGAATGTTTGATGGAAGAGGAGGTAGATTTGGTAATAGAGGTCGTGGTTTTAATAGAGGTAGAGCTTATAATCATCATGGCAGAGGTCAAGGATATAGACCTGTGATGATGAACCGTGAGGAGCAGATAGTACAACAACCAAATTTTCCTAGCACAAATCAAGGATTTAGACCTTTTGCTAGTTCTTCACAGCAATATCAGAATGTGAAGTCTTATCCATTACCTGAGACTAAGACAGTGCAGATGAGTGAACTGACTGATAATACAAGGATGATTTGTCAAATTTGTAAAAGGTCTGGTCATGAAGCCTTGAAATGTTGGTATAGATTCGATAACTCTTATCAAAGTGAAGATATACCCACAGCACTTGCAGCTATACATCTTGAAGAGTTGAAAGGGAATGATTGGTATCCAGATACAGGGGCTACAGCACACATTACTGCTAATCCTGGTATTGTTTTTAATCCTTCTACTTATCAAGGTTGTGATAGTGTGATGGTTGGTGATGGTACATGCCTTTCTATCAAATATACAGGCAATGCTCTACTTAACACTGAGTACAATACATTGCCATTGAATGATGTACTCGTAGTTCCAGATATAAAGAAAAATTTATTGTCAGTTTCCAAGCTTACTGATGATTATCCTTGTATGTTTATATTTGACAAACATGGTGTTTATGTCAAGGATCATCTCACCAATACAATAGTACTGATTGGAAGGAAAACTCGAGGACTCTACCAAGTCAATCAGAGGGAAACTGAGGCATTGTTTACACAAAGACTTAAGTCAGTATCTGAAGATCTATGGCATCAACGACTAGCTCATGCAAGTGTTCAAACACTTAAAGTCCTGCAAAGTCAGAACCTCATACAATGTACTAAGCAATTACAATCAGTATGTGCTAGTTGTCAGATTGCAAAGAGTTCTAAAATGTCATTTCCTTTATCAGTAACTAGAAGTACTGTGCCACTTGCCAAAGTTCATTGTGATCTCTGGGGACCCTCTCCAGTCAAGTCTTTTCAAGGATTTCAATTCTATGTTGTCTTTCTTGATGACTTTTCCAGATACAGCTGGGTTTATCCAATGAAATTCAAGTCAGACTTCTATCGCATCTTTCTTTTGTTTCAAAAATATGTTGAAACTCAGTTGGATAGAAAAATCAAAGTATTTCAGAGTGATGGAGGTGGTGAATTCACTAGCTTGAAATTTCAGAAACATCTACAAGATTGTGGTATTGGACACTATATGTCTTGTCCTTATACCCCTGAACAGAATGGGGTCTCCGAAAGAAAACATAGGCATATTGTGGAGCTTGGTCTTTCAATGCTTTATCATGCCAAACTTCCCTTAATCGACTAGGTAGACTCTTTTCTGACAGCCATGTATGTTATCAATCGTCTTCCTACTGTGACTCTTCAGTCTGATAGTCCTTATAACAAACTTTATGGTCACAAACCTACCTATGACTCTCTGAAGGTCTTTGGTTGTGCATGCTTTCCTTGCCTTAGGCCTTATATGCAGAACAAGTTTGATCCACGATCTTTACCTTGCATCTTTTTAGGTTACAGTGACAAACATAAAGGCTATAGATGCCTTGTTCCAAGCACCGGTCGAGTCTATGTTAGTAGACATGTTACATTTGATGAAACTTCCTTTCCCTTTGCTCAGAAGCTCTGTTCTATCTTTCCTCCACTCACCAATTTATATAAAACATGGCTTACTGATGATTTGTTTCTGTGCCAAGCCTTACCTCATGATTCTAATTTACCTCATATTTCCAATTCTGCTTCCTCCAACTCTGTTCCATACATTCCTTCCACAGAGCTTGACAATTCCATTATACTTTCTCAGAGTTCAGACCTTACACAGCCTGTTACTTCCCCTATTCCTCAACCTTCTTATGATACTTCTAATTCTTTTCTACATCCTGTTGCTGCTAGTTCTTCTACTTCCACTCCGTTAGTTTCCTCCACTCACCCTATGCAAACCAGACTCAAATCAGGCATTATTAAACCAAATCCGAAATATGCCTGTTTAATTGATTACTCAGTTCCTTCTGAACCAAAATCTGTCAAGTCTGCTTTAGCTCATGATGGCTGGCATAGAGCAATGCAAGAGGAGATTGATGCTTTACATGCCAATAAAACTTGGCTCTTAGCTCCACGCATAGATCACATGAATGTCATTGGTTGTAAGTGGGTTTTTAAAACCAAATTAGCTGCTGATGGGAGTCTTGATAAGCTTAAGGCACGGTTGGTTGCAAAAGGTTTTCACCAAGAGGAAGGTATTGATTTCTTTGAAACTTTTAGCCCAGTTATTAAACAAGCTACTATTCGAATTGTTTTGTCTCTAGCCATGGTAAATCATTGGCCTATTCATCAATTGGATTTCAAGAATGCCTTTTTGCATGGCTCATTGACAGAGACAATTTACATGGAGTAGCCTCCAGGTTTTATTGAAAACCCTGATTGTGTTTGTCTACTGAAGAAATCCTTAAATGGTTTACGTCAGGCTCTAAGGGCTTGGTTTGAGAAATTTAGTTCTTTTCTCTTGGAGTTTGGCTTTACTTGCAGCTCTACCGATCCATCTCTCTTTATCTTACGGACTCCTCATGCTACACTCTTGTTGTTACTTTATGTGGATGACATTATACTTACTGGTACATCTCCAACACTCATTTCCAACCTTATTGATGCTCTCAGTTTTCAATGAAAGATCTTGGTGGCCTACACTATTTCTGTAACAACCGCCCCCCCCCCCCAAGTTTGACTTTTTCTCTCTCTCCCTGCACACGCCAACCCCATTTCTCTCTCTCCTTTATTTTTCCCTCTACCGCACGCCACCTCCCTGCAGACCTGCCCCCTACCCCATCTCTCTCTCTTTCTCTTCCTTATCTTGGTAAGCCGTGCGAAGGGGCCATGATGCCACGTCCAATCTCTCACCTCCTGTCTCTTCCCTCCCTGGCGCTGAGTCTTCTTCTTCTTCCCTTGCACTGGCCCAACGTCTTCTTCTTCTTCCTCCATAGTTGTTGTCTCGGCTTCCATGTTCTACTCGTCCTTGACTTGGGCCACCGAGCAACGTGGCTGCCGTCGACCGCCTCGTTAGCCGCCACCGCCTTCGTCTACCGTCTTAAGCTCCACCGACCGCCGTGCTCAGCTTGCCGTCTTGCCGCGGCTCAACAAAAATGATGCCACCCCTGCTCCTTCACTTTAGCCACCGCCCCAAACCGACAACTCCGAAGCCTCCTTAGCTCGCTGCCTCGCCGTCACCTAGTGGAGCTTCCAACATCGTCCGGCAGCCTCGCCAGCGCCGTTGTTGCGCCTCAAATCCCACCTCGAGCCAGCTGAACCCTCCTCGCCGAACTTCCCCTGCTCTGCTTCCAGCTTCCCGTCGCCTCGGCTCGCCGAGTTTGGCCACGGTTGGCCCTGTTCGACCTTGAATCGAGCCGACCAGCCCTAATTCGAGTCGCCGAGTCAACTCAGCAACTCGCCAGCCTCGCCGGAGCAACTTGCCGGATTTCTAACCGGAAACTTCGCCGGAAACCTCGCCGGCGACCAGCCAAGGACTCGCCGGGGTCTCGCCGGAAAATCCGTCGTCGTCGTCGTCGCGTCGCACCGAGCCAAGTCGTGGAATGTGCGCATGAAAAACGAGGATTGTAGATTGGTTGGATTTGCCGTGGACCGTCGTCGCGAAATTAAATTGAAAAGCTTGGATTGGAGGTGAGTCGCCTCCTAATCCCCAATTAGGGCGGTTACAAGCTCTAGTAGCTAATTATTGGTTTAATTGGGTGTAATTAATAGCCAATTGGTTGATTAGGGGGTCGGTTGATTGATTAGGAATTCGATTTAGTAATTTTTGGAGGATTTAGGGATGATTTGATAAATTTAGCCAATGAGGGGGTGATTTAGTAAAATTGGATAGCTAGAGGACAAATTGGTAATTTGTTAGCTCTAGTTAGTTGGTTTGATAGCTATTGAAATTGATTTAGTAATTTCTAGAATTACCGTGGGTTTTCCTAATTTTGGCTAATTACAGCTTAATTAGGATTTTAAGGGATAATTGGCTGAATTATAGAATTTAATGATAATTTGATAATGAAAAGGCTTTGATTAATTTTGATAATTAGCTGAGCGAGATTAGATTGATAATTTACGCAATTAAAATTTATTTATGACAAATTCACCTAATTAGGGGTGGATTATTTAAGTTGATATTTATTTGGAAGTTTAATTATATTGTCATATTGGTTATTTAATGTAATTGATTGTGCAATTGGATGTGATTGATAATCGATTGTGATTGGCAATTGACTGTGATTGAATTTGATTGTGGTTGACATTTGATTGTGGTTGATAATTGGTTGTGGTTGTAAATTGATTGTGATTGTTATTTAATTAAGCCAATTTTAATTGATTAATTTATTAGTTGTGGATTTAATTGTTTAATTAGTGATCGAGACTGATGAGGAGTGAGGACTAGTGAGCTATTTAGATATTTGGACCAAGTAACCATGATACGAGAGTTAGGTTATCTAATTGGATAGGGACCCCAGAGTGAGGGCTCTCCTAATCGAGGATTAGGTGGTAGACTTACTGAGATATTTATAGCTCAACCCGTCGTGGTAACCATTTTTCAGGTGTATGATTGGAGATCGAACTTTGGAGGGGCGAGTCTTGTGGGAGTTGATAGGGCGAAGACTCGCGCTTCCGCTAGAGACTTGAAGGCCGGCGACATGCTTGGGACGTCGCTAATCTTTGGCTGAAGAGAAAATGAAAATCGAAAACCGTCGCGTGCTCGAAAATCGGGGCGTGACAATTTGGTATCAGAGCATGGTTAGGACCTTGATAGGTTACGTTCCCGATTAGAGCTTGGAGTGATAAGGTTGGATTATGCTCACCGGAAGAGCAAGTTGGAGACTTGCTTTGCTAAGTGTATGTGATCAGAGGATTAGTTGAACGTAATAGGCATGTTCGAGTTAGAGCGAGAAACCTTTCTTGAAGTGATAAGCTAGAATCTTAAGACCATAGCGAGGTTAGGGCCTAGGAGGACTAGGATTATGGAGCGATAAGGATGAATTGGATTATTGAGGATGGTAGAACATGTTTTAGAGACCAGATCGGATATTTTTCCTGTAACTAATAGGATTGGTGTCATTTGTTTAGCCGAGTTGGCACGGTATGGGACGTGTTCAGCAAGGCCGGACATTTGACTAGAGACCACTAGGATGTCTTGTGTTTAGCCGCGTTGGCACGGTATGGGACGTGTGCAGCAAGGCCGGACACTTGACTTGATTGTTGTTATATAACTGTGACGTGTTATGAAATTGACGGACAGGAGACCCATAGAGTAGTCGACGTTGCTAGTTATCGCGCGTTGATGAAAGTGGGGTCGGTGATGGCATTGCTGGTTATCGCACGCCGAGAATGACATTGCTGGTTATCGCATGTCATGGGAAAGCACTGTTGGTTATCGCGTGCTACTAGAAGGCGTTGCTGGTTATCGCGCGCCGAGAAGGACATTGCTGGTATTGCGTGCTACTAGAGGGCGTTGCTGGTTATCGCGCGCCAAGAAGGACATTGCTGGTTATCGCATGTCATGAGAAAGCACTGCTGGTTATCGCGTGCTACTAAAGGGCGTTGCTGGTTATCGCGCGCCAAGAAGGACATTGCTCATGAGAAAGCACTACTGGTTATCGCGTGCTACTAAAGGGAGTTGCTGGTTATCGCGCGCCGAGAAGGACATTGCTGGTTATCGCATGTCATGAGAAAGCACTGCTGGTTATCGCGTGCTACTTGAGGGCGTTGCTGGTTATCGCGCGCCGAGAAGGACATTGCTGGTTATTGCATAGAAAGCACTGCTGGTTATCGCGTGCTACTAGAAGGCGTTGCTGGTTATCGCGCGCCGAGAAGAACATTGCTGGTTATCGCATGTCATGAGAAAGCACTGCTGGTTATCGCATGCTACTAGAGAGCGTTGCTGTGTATATCGCATGCCAGTGATGTCATCATTGTATGACTGCATGTTGTATAGAGCGCCGCTGTGTGATTGCGCGCTTTGTTTGTGTGATTGTAGTTGTTTTAATTATTGATTGTTGTTGTGGACTGATATTATGTTAGAAGTCTTACGAGTATCATTGGGGTTGTGGAATCTAGTTGAGTAGATTCCGAGAGAATTAGAGACTGCTGTTGTACGAGTAAGTTGAAGTGGAGTAGTTTCTGAGATGAAACCTCCACAGTTCTTTGAAGTGTGAACCGAAGGCTGCCATCTTAGCTTCGGAGGGTCGGAAAAAAAAATGGCAGAAGAAATGTCGTTGATGGAATGCATCGACGGTGTTATTGTGGTCGTGACAATTTACTATTGGAAGATGACACCAGCCACTGGTGGGAGGCCACCGAGAGAGGAATTGTTCTTGAAGAATCAATATATTTTGGTGAAAATGTGTAGCAAGAATTATTTCTTGGGCACTGCCAGAGCGCAGAAGGTGGCCGAGTCCATGTGACTCTGCCAAGGTTGACGTTGAGTGGAAAGTATGAGGCGAGATTCGTCGAGTGTCCAGACTTGGACGTTGGAAATCAGAGTAGCGCAGTGGAAGCAAGATGGATTGAAGAGGATATTGATTTTCCCTAGAGGCAAAACGATTACTCGAGAAAGGTGACCAAAGTTTCGTGGCAATTGTGATAGTGTGTCGGTAGAAGGATCGACTTGGGAGAGATTGCCATGGGGCGAGAATTTTTGGATTTATCTTAAAAGGAGTACTAGGGTTACCCTAAGGAATTAAAATTTAGGAAGTGAGGACTAGGGTTATCATCGGTGTTGAGTTTTGAAGAATATGAAGGGAATGACTGAATTTTGTATGTTGGGGGAGATTGATCAAGAGAGATGATCGGAGAGGTTAAGTCCTGATGAAATTGGACGAGACGAATTTCGAGGACGAAATTCTTTTAAGGGGGGAAGATTGTAACAACCGCCCCCCCAAGTTTGACTTTTTCTCTCTCTCCCTGCACACGCCAACCCCATTTCTCTCTCTCCTTTATTTTTCCCCTCTGCCGCACGCCACCTCCCTGCAGACCTGCCCCCTACCCCATCTCTCTCTCTTTCTCTTCCTTATCTTGGTAAGCCGTGCGAAGGGGCCATGATGCCACGTCTAATCTCTCATCTCCTGTCTCTTCCATCCCTGGCGCCTGAGTCTTCTTCTTCTTCCCTTGCGCTGGCCCGACGTCTTCTTCTTCCTCCATGGTTGTTGTCTCGGCTTCCATGTTCTCCTCGTCCTTGACTTGGGCCACCGAGCAACGTGGCTGCCGTCGACCGCCTCGTTAGCCGCCACCGCCTTCATCTACCGTCTTAAGCTCCACTGACCGCCGTGCTCAGCTTGCCGTCTTGCCGCGGCTCAACAAAAATGACGCCACCCCTGCTCCTTCACTTTAGCCACCGCCCCAAACCGACAACTCCGAAGCCTCCTTAGCTCGCTGCCTCGCCGTCACCCAGTGGAGCTTCCAACATCGCCCAGCAGCCTCGCCAGCACCGTTGTTGCGCCTCAAATCCCACCTCGAGCCAGCTGAACCCTCCTCGCCGAACTTCCCCTGCTCTGCTTCCAGCTTCCCGTCGCCTCGGCTCGCCGAGTTTGGCCACGGTTGGCCCTGTTCGACCTTGAATCGAGCCGACCAGCCCTGATCCGAGCCGCCGAGTCAACTCAGCAGCTCGCCAGCCTCGCCGGAGCCAAGCTCAGCTCGCCGGAGCAACTTGCCGGATTTCTAACCGGAAACTTCGCCGGAAACCTCGCCGGCGACCAGCCAAGGACTCGCCGGGGTCTCGCCGAAAAATCCGCCGTCGTCGCCGTCGCGTCGCACCGAGCCGAGTCGTGGAATGTGCCCACGAAAAACGAGGATTGTAGATTGGTTGGATTTGCTGTGGACTGTCGTCGCGAAACTAAATTGAAAAGCTTGGATTGGAGGTGAGTCGCCTCCTAATCCCCAATTAGGGCGGTTACAAGCTCTAGTAGCTAATTATTGGTTTAATTGGGTGTAATTAATAGCCAATTGGTTGATTAGGGGGTCGGTTGATTGATTAGGAATTCGATTTAGTAATTTTTGGAGGATTTAGGGATGATTTGATAATTTTAGCCAATTAGGGGGTGATTTAGTAAAATTGGATAGCTAGAGGACAAATTGGTAATTTGTTAGCTCTAGTTAGTTGGTTTGATAGCTATTGGAATTGATTTAGTAATTTCTAGAATTACCGTGGGTTTTCCTAATTTTGGCTAATTACCGTGGGTTTTCCTAATTTTGGCTAATTACAGCTTAATTAGGATTTTAAGGGATAATTGGCTGAATTATAGAATTTAATGATAATTTGATAATGAAAAAGCTTTGATTAATTTTGATAATTAGCTGAACGAGATTAGATTGATAATTTACGCAATTAGAATTTATTTATTACAAATTCGCCTAATTAGGGGTGGATTATTTAAGTTGATATTTATTTGGAAGTTTAATTATATTGTCGTATTGGTTATTTAATGTAATTGATTGTGCAATTGGATGTGATTGATAATCGATTGTGATTGACAATTGACTGTGATTGAATTTGATTGTGGTTGGCATTTGATGGTGGTTGATAATTGGTTGTGGTTGTAAATTGATTGTGATTGTTATTTAATTAAGCCAATTTTAATTGATTAATCTATTAGTTGTGGACTTAATTGTTTAATTAGTGATCGAGACTGATGAGGAGTGAGGACTAGTGAGCTAATTAGATATTTGGACCAAGTAACCATGATACGAGAGTTAGGTTATCTAATTGGATAGGGACTCTAGAGTGAGGGCTCTCCTAATCGAGGATTAGGTGGTAGACTTACTGAGATATTTATATCTCAACCCGTCGTGGTAACCATTTTTCAGGTGTATGATTGGAGATCGAACTTTGGAGGGGCGAGTCTTGTGGGAGTTGATAGGGTGAAGACTCGCGTTTCCGCTGGAGACTTGAAGGCCGACGACATGCTTGGGACGTCGCTAATCTTTGGCCGAAGAGAAAATGAAAATCGAAAACCGTCGCGCGCTCGAAAATCGGGGCGTGACAATTTCTTGGGCATAGAGGCCAAGTATACTGCTGATACTTTGTTTCTTTGTCAAACAAAGTATGCTCTTGACATCCTCAGTCGTGCTAATATGAAGGACTGTAAACCAATCTCTACTCCTCTGTCACTTTCCTCTGTTTCACATGCTGGTGATGATGTCTTGTTGTCTAATCCTCTTGATTATCGAAGCCTTGTGGGTAGTCTGCAATATCTGACTATTTCTCGTCCAGACATTGCTTTTGCTACTAATAAGCTATGTCAGAAACGACAGCATCCTACGGTTGGAGATTTTCTTAAATTGAAGCGTGTACTTCGCTACATCAAAGGCGCTACTCATCTCGGTATGTTTATTCATTCTCGAAGTTCTTTAAATCTGTATGGTTTCTCTGATGCTGACTGGGCCGGCTGTCATACTACACGACGTTCCACCACGGGATATTGTATATACCTTGGCTCTAATCTCATTTCTTGGTCTGCTAAGCGTCAGACTACTGCTTCCCGATCCTCCACTGAGGCTGAGTACCGTGCTCTCGCATCAACTACTGCCGAGCTTACTTGGGTTGGTTTTGTTCTACGTGATATAGGCATTGCATTGCCCTCTACTCCTCTGTTATTCTATGACAATCAATCCGCCATTGCTCTCACTTTTAACCCGGTTTTACATGCTCGCACTAAACATATTGAGATTGACTTTCATTTTGTCCGAGAAAAAGTTGCCTTAGGTGTTCTTCGACTCCAGTATGTTCCAAGCTCTCGCCAGCTTGCCGATATTTTCACTAAGGCTCACTCCTGGCCTTCTCATTTTCATTTTCGAGTCAACCTTGGTCTCGGTTGTCCACCTCTACCAAGTTTGAGGGGGAATGTTAAGCAGAATCATGACGACGAAGGTGGCAGCCAATCTCAATCAGAGCATCACAAGTTCAGAAAAGATGAAGCTCAGCTTATTGATGGTGTTGACAACGATTGACTATATTTGCAGAATACAGCATTACAGAGTCAATATACGAAGACTTACTTTGAAGTATAGGCTATACAGACTCATGTATTTCACTCTTTGATTCTGTTAGTTAGTTCTCTGCCAGCTGTGTTCTGTTTGTAATCAGTTTTATCCTTAGCCGAAGTTGTTATTGTACTGAGCCAATATAAATAGGCTGTTTACGAAGAGAATTGTACGCTGTTGTTTCAGATTGAATGAATGAAGAAGGAGATAATGAAGTTTGAGGCAAGTTTATGTTCTCTGTATTTCTTCGTCTTCATTCTCTGCCTATAGCTAGTTTTCTTTCATGGCATCTCAATTTTGCCTCTTAACTCACCTAGCAGTTATGAAAAGCGATAACAAAGCAAATGGTAACTCGTCCTGCACAGGTGTTTTTCCTATTATTTAACATGTTTGGACCGAATTCTTCCTGGAATGTGGTGATCGTGTGCTTAGAGGAGCACATGAATGGGAACAACACATGCAGGGCTGAGCTCATTGAAAACGAATTGCACGGCTGAGAAAGTCTCTCCATCAAGGCTTGGTCACTTCAGTAGAACGGCAATGGTAGCAATATTCGGAGTCCTTTTAGGGGGTTGGTTTGAAAAAAAATTCTACAGCAATGTTTCATATGGCTGTTCATCATTAGTAATGAGAATGTTGATCGTCCACATCTGGTCACTGATGTAGTGGAATGTCCAGCCTTGGCATGTTGTACTAAGCTACTACGCTAACCTTCGGTTCGAGGCTCCCTTTTGTCTATCGTTGTTGTCTTTCAAATTAACATTCTCACTGTTTTATTGATGCCCAACGGTAAGGATCCACTCAACTTCTTGTGCGTATTCGGCCATGCGATGACTGAACTTGAATAAAGTCGTGCGCGTCCTGTTTGGGGACTACTTGGTCACTGTTTGTACTCGTTTGGTTGGTTCGTCGTACTAGTTTTTGGTTTAAGAAAGTTTAATGGTGAATGAAAATGGTTCCATCCTCGTTGTTATTACAAGTTCATGCAGTCAAAGTAGCTCTTGTCAAAGGAAACGTAGATTTGTCATATAAATATTTATACGTACATTTCACTCGATGGTAATTACCATTTGGTGTGACCACACACTATTCTCTCTCTTTTCATTATTCCGCACAACTATTCAATCATTAGAAATGAGATTGTTTATCAATTGTCCACATCAGGTCATTACTATATTTCACATACACCACGAATTAGTTAACAGTGGCTTGCATATTGCTGAGTTTTTCACATTCCAGACATGATTTTGCAGTGTCGTTTCCTCTTCCTATGAAGATCTCCCCGTCTCATCTCACGTGCGATGTTTGACTAATATTTTGAAATTCAAATAATGTATTTTGTCCCGAAAATCAGCAGGCATCATTTCAACTTAAATCGCGATTTTAAATTTGATCTCTCTAGCATTGTGATACCGAGAAATTGAATGTTGGGCAGATCTAACCTGTTGTAGCAATACCATGGTCAAGTTATGGGGCCTCAGACAACGGATAATCATCGATTCATAACACAATGACTGACTATGATTTTCGATCTCATCATCGGTTATCCGACGGCTCATAATGAGGCCGACAATGTTTTCGGCATTCAAGCCCCAGGCATTTTACAAAGGCCCATTGAATTACGGGTTAGAGAAGTTCAAGTCTTGAGAGCTAGAGTAACTATTGTAGATCAGCGTAATCCTTTTCTACAAATATGTTTCTTTCATTCAGTTTCATGTCGCTTTAATATGTGAACATGATAGAATGGACTATCTTCCTTTAAATCTTAGAAGGATGGGGAGGTAAGAGTCTTTCATTCCCTAAAGAATAATCGGTTTAAGTTATAACTACTCAATGTTGAAATCGAATTGACCGATTTCATTGTAAAGTTGCATAAACTAAGGAGCCTTAACAATAATTATAAAATATTTTTTTCTACTTAGAAACTCGTTTAGGAAATAACAATAGAAAATTTTATTTTTTTAAGAATGGAATGATCATCATTCGTGCTCCAAGTATCCCGCGCTCCGTATAGACAGAGCGAGTGGGATCGGGTCCCAATGGGCCTATTGTGCGATTTAAGAAATTTTTATTCACTTTCGTTAGTTGGGCTCCTGGTCCAATTTTTAGGCAATCCCCTCTTTTCCAATTTTCGTGGTAAAGTATTACAATTTTGTGGAAATACCACAAAATACATCAAATTATACCAATCGTGATATATTTATTAAAAAAATTCCTATATTACAAAAAATCTTAAATGTATACCTGTGCAATATATTTAACCGTCATCAAAGTTCCATCGACGAGTGTCGTACAAAATTTCCCTACATGAACCACACAAAGCAAATAATGTGGATATGGCACCCGCATGACTTAAATGAAAAAAAAAAAACACATTGGTGGGGCTCAAAATTCATTTGATGGAATTTTGAAGGAAGGTAAATATCTCACGTATGTAAAAACTTATGATTTTTTATGTCACAATAAAAAAAAATCATGATAAATGCATCAAAGTGAGCATAATTTGAGGTTCTCCCTATCACAAAAATAGTTCAAGTAAATGTGACATAATGGGCATATATTATGATTTTTGGTGACTTTTTCCATACAATTTTCTGATATATTGGTAGAGTTTGCCATTGACAGACTTTTTCTTTCTTTTTTTAGCATATAGTTTGTACTTGATAGTTTGGGAAACTTCAATTATTGAGATAAAGATAGCAAAAGAGAGAGAGAGACACTCCAGCGTCTATTTTGTTTTGTTTTATTTTATATGTAACGTAACTTTCTCAATTGAAATTTTTTCCAATACCAATGCAAAAAAGGACAAAGAGGAGTGGAGCTCTACTCACTAAGCTACACCCCCAGAGCCGAGGGATCACGCATGAAAAGAGCACGATGTTTCTTTTTTCTTTTTCTTTTTCTTTTCCCTTGTGTAAGCAGGTCGGGAGAAATAATTCTTTGTTGTCATTTCATATATAATAAATGAATATAATTAATGATCGTCATCGAGATTCCTATTGAATATATTCAACGGGAAAAGACATTTCAATTTTCAATGTTTTAATTACACGTGACAAGAAAGAGGATAGCACAAATGCATAGCTTATTAATTTAATCAACACATGAAAAAAATGGGAAATATTTTATGATGACTTTGACTTCATCTTCACCTTCGAGAAAAAAAACAAGGAAGACAAAATGGAGGGCAGCTCGCTTGTCTTGGGGAGAACAGGACAACCGTTGGGTCGTTGGTTTCAGATTGCGCACGTGCGCGGGGTCCCCAACAGGACTCACCCGATGCTGGACCCGCACATCGAGCAAGTATTAAAAAAGAGTGACGGAGAGCACCGCCGGATGAATATTTTATTTTGACTAAGACTAATTTATTTAATTCGATCTAGCGAATTATGTCAATAAGAGGATGAGAAAAATAAGGAATAATGATACAAATAATTCACCAACTATGACCAAATACTCGACGTGAATCATGAAATTTAATTAATTTAATTTAATTACTGATTTTTTTTATAAATATACAAACTAATTCATAGATTTATATTAATTTAAGTTCGATAACATCATTAAATATTTTCACGGACTTAAAGGATTGATTTGAACTTGGATCAAAAATTCAAAAACTATAATGAACAAATTAAAAGTTCGAAAAATTATACTAAATATTATATTAAAGTTCATGAATCATACTGAATAAATTAAGATTTCCATAAATATATTATTTATTGCGTCAAAGCACATAGATTATTTATGCTATTTTTCCAAAATATAATGAGAGTTTCCATTGGAACTCACGGGAAAAAAAATACCCCCCCCCCCGCCTTAATCCATAGGCATTCAATCGCGTTCACCAAAAAAAAAAAATTAATATGGACTTGTTAAGGCATTCGAAACTATTAGAATTTTTTTTGCCGTAACTACCCTGCCTGCGCCATGTTTCTCTTCGTTGCTAAAACGCGGACTCTCGTTCTTCCACACATCCCGAAAGGTGAATCTCTCGTTCGCTATTTAAGCCCCCAGGATCCGACCCCGGTGCTCGTCCATCCCTTCTAAGCCATTCGCCTCTTGATCACCACCATGACTCTGTCGGATTCCCAGATCCAGAAGGTCTTCGACTCCGTGTTCGGCTTCCTCATGGACTTTGCCAACAAGGCCGAGACCATCGTTCCTCAGCCTAAGCGCAGAGCCGTTGCGGCTCATGATGACGAGCAGGAGCCTTTGGAGAAAGGGGGCGATGGTGGTGCAGGGGATTCGTTCAGCAAGGTGCCCCCGAAAGACAAGGAGGAGCTGCTCAAAGATGTGCTCGGCGAGATCGCCGGGAACATTCTGGACAGCCTCCCTGAGGACGGGAAGGAAGCGTTCCTGATGAGGTGTTTCGACGGGCTGTTCCCGAAGCTTCCACCTGGGTCGCAGAGATTGATCGAGTACAGAATGTCAGCTGTGCCTTCCCAATGCCAAGAGGCTTCCCCGATACAGAGCGCTCCGGATTCGCTCCCTACTGCGTTTCCCTCTGTTGGCCTCACTAGAGTCAGCCATCCGTCTAACTACAGGAGGGTATAAGAGGAAGGGCGGCCCGGAAGAGGGCACGGTTTGGTGTCTCAATATATGTGATCCTCTTCGTTCTTCCTTGTTCGTGCAATAAGTGTCTATTGCACCCCCCATCAAACCGTCCAGTCACTCTACCCCTTGTGCTTATTTGTATTCTCGCAATTTTCTTTCCACTTCTTCCCGTACTTGTTATCTCGGTGTTGTTCTTGCTTGCTCAAGAATGTTGTGTACCTTCACTCGTCAGCTTGCATTGTTATAAATAATACTGTGATTCCGCATTTTTTTGTTGTCCCCACTAATATTATGTGAAAATTACTCAAAATCCTACGGCTTCTTGATGGGAGAATTTATTAGCAAAGGGGTGCAAACCTGAATTAGAAATAGAGGTCTTCTAAGCCAAATCTAAAAACTTACAAATAGAAGTTATAGCAAACTATGACTTCCACATATATAAGACTCTTTTGATTCGATGCTGGAAATGCTCGTTATCCACTTCGATTGCAAGTAGTGAGGTTTTCCAAATTCTGTTGGTTTTGACTTTTTTTTTTATTGGTCATAGTATCATCTACTGATTCATATAATCAAATTTCCAACATAAACAATGTTTACATATTTGAGAACATTGATCATGTGGGACTCACACAATTTTCTTTTTGACAAATGTACTTAAAGTCTTAAAACTTATTCAAAAGTACAATTGAGCAACAAAACTTGTCAAGTTACTGCAATAAAGCTCATAAGTATTTTCATTTATCAAGTTGGACAATATTAATAGATTGACTTGATTGTACCAACTCAACGAGTTTATATCTTTTTTAAAAATCTTATGACTCAATCACCCTTTTTGCAATTGAGTGAGTTGGAGACAAAATTGAGACCACCATGCATGGGAGCAAAAGAGACTAAACTACCTAGCTTATGTCTGTTTCAGAAATGGATCCTCTGACTTAAGTTATGAGTTACTTAAGTCCCATCCTAGCCGTCCGATCTGAATCGAACGATTGGGAAATAAACCATTTTTTTAAATAATTTTTTTTGAAATAATTTTTTTTGAATTTTTTTTTATAAAATCTCAACCATTCGATCTCAATCAGATGACTGCGATTTTACATCACCTGGCTTTATGCCAGGTGATCCGGGTCTGTTTGTTTCTCCTTACAATTTTTTGTCCAGCTAACTACCTGGCTTTCGTCTGTTTCTTACTAGATTCGCTTAAGAGCGCATGGTTATTTCTCTGATGTGATTTTATTTATTTATTTAATGTATTAACCAATCGAAGAGGCCCATCTTCGAGTTAGTGGGCATGATGCTCGACGAAGACACATTCCCATAATTTCCTCTACTCTGATGCCGGTGTGTCTGTATTATTTCAGCAAATAAGGAAGCCCTTGGGCCCGTAATAATATTTCAATTGCAAGTGTACATATTATATGCATCTATTTATATTCAATTAGATTTGAATGGAAATAATGTCCGTAACTTTAAACTCACGAATCAAAAGATATGATTGAAGGAGGGAGGAATTGAGGAATATATTGCAAATAATGGAGGACGCAGAAGATGAGTTACGTTGATAAGCGCAATGGAAGTTCCACAACACGAGTCTTTAGACTTTTAATAAGTGCAATTAACTCTTGAAACTTATCCAGTGCAATCAAATTCATCCATTAGTTCCATCTAATTTGATTAAAGATAAATACCGACGTGGCATTTTTAAACATATATAATTTGATAATACATGTGATATAATTCCAAATAATCGTGCAATTATTCGCGCACCAACACGCTGGTATGGTGGGTCTAGCCCACTCCCTATCAATTCTTTAGGTTCACTAAAAAAACCACACATTTATAAACTGGCCCACTTCCTCCTACTTTCTTTATGTGGGACTAGCACTTGATTTATTTTACAAACAAACCTCCAACAATCCCCTCGATGTTTCTTTTTATTTTTTCTTTTTCCTTGTGCAAGCAGGTCGAGACAAATAACTCTTTACTGTCATTTCATATGATCACCGATTGTTATCGAGATTCCTATTGAATATATTCAACGAGAAAAGACATTTCAATTTTTATTGTTTTAATTACACGTGACAAGAAAGAAGGATAGCACAAATGCGTAGCGTATTAATTTAATCAACACATGAAAAAGATGGGAAATATTTTATGATGACTTTGACTTCATCTTCCCCTTCGAGAAAAAAAGAAGAAGACAAAATGGACGGCAGCTCGCTAGTCTTGAGGAGAATGGGACAACCGTCGGGTCGTTGGTTCCAGATCGCGCACGTGCGCGGGGTCCCCAATAGAACTCACCCAATGCTGGGACCTGCACATCGAGCAAGTATTAAAAAAGAGTGATGGAGAGCACCGCCGGATGAATATTTTATTTTGACGAAGACCAATTTATTTAATTCAATCTAGCGAATTATGTCAATGAGAGGATGAGAAAAATAAAGAATAATGATATGAATAATTCACGAACTATGACCAAATACTCAATGTGAATCATGAACTTTATTTAATTTAATATAATTATCGATTTTTTTAATGTACAAACTAATTCATAGATTTATATTAATTTAAGTTCGAGGACATCATTAAACATTTTCACGGACTTAAAGATTGATTTGAACTTGGATCAAAAGTTCAAGAACTATATTGAATAAATTCAAAATTCAAAAAATTATATTAAATATTAGATTAAAGTTCATGAATTATATTGAATAAATTAAGATTTCCATAAATACATTATTTATTGCGTCTAGGGGCATCAAACGGGTGGATTGGGTCGGGTCAAATAAGGGTCGGACCATATTTGACCCATTTAACCCGTTTTGACCCTTATTCATATAGTGTAAATATAATGATCCAAACCCGACTCGTATTGTTAAAAAATATAAAAATAATCAATTTTTTATTTTTTAAAATAAAATAATTAGATTATCAAAATTAATAATATTTAAATTATTTGTTAATAATACTTAAAATTATTTAGGTAACCTATTTATGACCCGTTTAAAACCCATTTAAGACCCATGAAGTTGTTAAGTGACCCATTTTAGACCCAACTAACTTTTTAAACTAACCAATTTATGACTCATATTATCAAATATGAGTTAGAATATGGATCTTAGGCTCATTTAGACCCATTTTGCCACCTCTAATTGCATCAAATACAAAAACTATTTATGCTATTTTTTCAAAATATAATGAGAGTTTCCATTGGATCTCATGCGAAAAAAAAAATACGGCACCATGTGATTGTAGTGTGAAAATACCAACTCGCAGTCATGTATTAAACCCTCGTAAATCCATAGGCATTCAATCGCGTTCATAAAAAAAATTAAATTAATATGGACTTGTTAAGTTAAGGCATTCGAAACTATTAGAATTTTTTGTTTGCCGTAACTACCCTTGCCTGCGCCATGTTTCTCTTCGTTGCTAAAACGCGGACTCTCGTTCTTCCCACATCCCCGAAAGGTGAACCTCTCGTTCGCTACTTAAGCCCCCAGGATCCGACCCCGGTGCTCGTCCATCCCTTCTAATCCATTCTCCTCTTGATCACCACCATGTCTCTGTCGGATTCCCAGATCCAGAAGGTCTTCGACTCCGTGTTCGGCTTCCTCATGGACTTTGCCAACAAGGCCGAGACCATCGTTCCTCAGCCTAAGCGCAGAGCCGTTGTGGTTGAAGGTTCGGCGGGCGACGCTCATGATGACGAGCAGGAGCCTTTGGAGAACGGGGGCGATGGTGATGCAGGGGAGTCGTTCGACAAGTTGCCCCCGAAAGAAAAGGAGGAGCTGCTCAAAGACGTGCTCGGCGAGATCGCGGGGAACATCCTGGACAGCCTCCCTGAGGACGGGAAGGAAGCGTTCCTGATGAGGTGTTTCGACGGGCTGTTCCCGAAGCTTCCACGTGGGTCGCAGAGATTGATCGAGTGCAGAATGTTAGCCGTGCATTCCCAATGCCAAGAGGCTTCCCCGACACAGAGCGCTCCGGATTCGCTCCCTACTTGTTTCCCTCTGTTGGCCTCACTAAAGTCAGCCCCGTAAAACGGAGGGCATAAGAGGAAGGGCGGCCCGGAAGAGGGCACGGTTTGGTGTCTCATATATATATATTATATATATATATATATATATATATATATATATATATATATATTATATGTGATCCTCTTACTTCTTCCTCGTTCGGGCGCAATAAGGAGTCTTCGGCACCCTCATCAAACCGTCCAGTCACTCTACCCCTTGTGCTTATTTGTATTCTCGCAATTTTCTTTCCACTTCTTCCCGTACTTGTTATCTCGGTGTTGTTCTTGCTTGCTCAAGAATGTTGTGTACCTTCACTTGTCAGCTTGCATTGTTATAAATAATCTTGTGATTCCACATTTTTTTGTTGTCCGTATTAATTCATTAACATACATTACCCACTAATATTATGTGAAAATTGCTCAAAATCCTACGACTTCTTGATGGGAGAAGTTATAAGCAAAGGGGTGCGAATAGGGCTCTTCTAAGCTAAACCTAAAAGCTTAAAAAAAAGAAAAAGAAACACACCATCAGCTTTAGTATGGTTGAAAGCAAGTGGGAAGTTGAAAAATACTATGTCCCACATTGGAAAACAGTAGAGGTGGCAAAATGGGTCAAATACCCATATTTTAACCTATATTTGATAATATGGGTTATAAATGTGTTAGATTAAAAAGTTAGTTGGGTCTAATATGGGTTACCTAACAACCTTATGAGTCTTAAATGAGTTCTAAATGAGTCATAAATGGGTTACCTAATTAATTTTAAGTATTATTAACAAATCATTTTAAATATTATTGACAAGTCATTTTTAGACTATAAAAATTCTGATATTCTAATTATTTTATTTTTTAAAAACAAAATTTTGATTATTTACATATTTTTAACAATACGGGTCAGATCGGGTCGGGTCGAGTATAGGTCGGGTCAGGGTCGTTATATTTACACTAC
The DNA here is from genome assembly GCA_019926035.1 of Melaleuca alternifolia. Lineage (NCBI taxonomy): Eukaryota > Viridiplantae > Streptophyta > Magnoliopsida > Myrtales > Myrtaceae > Melaleuca > Melaleuca alternifolia. Next base: position 1,070,181 of record JAGKPW010002568.1, on the reverse strand, counting down.
ATGATTATGGGTCAAAACAGATTAAATGGGTCAAATATGGTCCGATCTAAACCCGACCCACCCGTTTGACGCCCTTAGAAAACAGAAAGGTTTTAGAGTGCTTTATAAATGGTAATAGCTCTGATGCAAAGTAGAAGCTCCGAGTAACAATCCCGAATATCATCCTCCCTCAATGCAATGGCTTTTGAAATAGGTGTCGAGGCCCACGCCACCATCACTAGTTCGTTTGAGAAGAGCGGAGAAGAATCGCGGTTTATGCTGCTCGACCATACTCAGCCGTTCCCGGCCATGGTGGTAAGGACCAATGGAGACAATTTGGGGCTCGTAAGCTTTATAGTTGATCTGAACTAGGCTGTGTGGGGCCTTGAAAATGAAGCAGGAGTAGTTAGCCGCGGAGGGATTGAGAAGATTCGGCCATTGCTTGAAACGCAGCTCCATGGAAGACGAGCATCTGCTCGCCACCCTAATCACATGGCTGTCCGATTCTCCGTTCACCTGGTTTTGATTTCCTCCTCTGGTCATTCGTGCCTCCATTCCATAATGTTCGCTTCAGCAGAAATCGGAAAACCACGTCATCAGTGGCCTCGTGAGACAAGGAAAGCAAAGAGACGGCTAAAAATCTGCTGAAAAGAGAAAGTTGCCTGAATTTGCCTCGAGGGCCTGCACGAGAAGTAGTTTGATTCAACTGCTCGCAGTGAGGGGGTGTTCTTCATCCAATTGTTTGTTTGCTAATCTTCTCTTCAATAAAATGGTGGTTTTGCAAACCCTCACGGCACCAGGCCAAGGCCTTAATTAAAGAGAATATTAAGAATGCAAGAACAAGAATTGACGTGTGACCACACGTGCTAATTGATTTGTCAATTATGACCTCCCCCATTATTCTATCGACTAGGACAGGGCGATCACCATTTATTCACTTTCCTGTTTTAGGTCGGTCGAAAGACTCCTGGATCAACCAAGTAGTTCAACCTTCTGTGCCATGTACAAGACCTTTCAATGACGAGAGAGTGAGCACCACGCTTGATGTTGAAGCTCCAAAAAGCTCTGGACCGAATTTTTCTGCCAAGAGACTTGTGGACTCGATATATGTGCAAGGGTACGCAAACGCCTGTTGTGTGCAGTTCCTTTTTTTTCCTCTTGCTTTGCTTTTTCTCCTGGATTTGGCCTGTGATTCGACTTGTGCTGCGAAGGTGATTTTCATAGTCTCCGATATGGTTGAGCCGAATTCTTACAGGCCCGTGGCGATGGTGTGCTTAGAGGAGCACGTGAATGGGAATCACACCAGCATGGTCGAGCTCATCAATAAACGAACTTCGAGGCTGGGGAAATCTGCACATCGAGGCTTGGTCACTTCACTGGAACAAGAACGGGAGATACAGTACTAGTCCTTTTAGGGGGAACTACGCAGAACCAACCGAAAGATTACGAACTACGCAGAGCACGTAGAAAATCATTTGCAAATGGTACAAATTCGTGTAACCCTACGCACTACAAGAAATCCAAATACTATTTTGTTATTGTTTCACTCAAATTTGACACATCTTGACCAATTTTTATTTGCAAACACTTTGAAATCACGTTAGCCTAAGATAGCAACTGAATTATGTGAATAACGGATAATCTGAAATGAATTGCTTCCTCAAAAGAAGAATGCTTTCATAGATGCATTCGATAATCGGGTTGAGTGGAATAAGTTGGGCTTGGACAAACTATGGCAATCAATGCTAGGTATACTACTGGTTCACATAATTAGCATATCAAATGATGTGACAGACTGTAAGCAGATATTAATAAATGAGTCGTATTTAACAGTGAAGAAAAGTTTATAGCAAACTATGACTTCCACATATATAAGAGTCTTTTGATTCGATGCTGGAAATGCTCGCCGCTTCGATTGCAAGTAGTGAGGATTTTAAAATTCTGTTGGTTTGACTTTTTTTTGTTGGTCATAGTATCATCTGCTGATTCATATAATCAAATTTCCAACATAAACCATGTCTACATAGGTGAGAACATCGATCATGTGGGACTCACACAATTTTCTTTTTGACAAATGCACTTAAAAGTCTTAAAACTTATTCAAAAGTACAATTGAGCGACAAAACTTGTCAAGTTAGTGGAATAAAACTCGTAAGTATTTTCATTTATCAAGTTGGATAGTATTAATAGAATGACTTGATTGTGCCAACTCAACAAGTTTATATCTTTTTTGAAAATTTTATGACTCAATTACACTTTTTTGCAATTGAGTGAGCTGGAGACAAAATTGAGACCGCCATGCATGGGAGCAAAGGAGACCAAACTACCTGGCTTATGTTTGTTCCAGAAATGGATCCTACTTAAGTCAGGAGTTACCTAAGTTCCATCCCAGCCGTCCAATCTGAATCGAACGGCTGGTAAAAAAATAATTTTTTTTATTCTTTGAATTTTTTAATAAAATTTCAACCGTCCAATCTCAATCAAAATGCTGGAATTTCACATCACCTGATTTTATGTCAGGTGATCCGGGTCCGTTTGTTTCTCTTTACAATTTTTAGTCCAGCTAACTACCCGGCTTTCGTCTGTTTCTTACTAGACTCGCTTAAGTGCACGTGGTTATTTCTCTGATGTGATTTATTTATTTATTTAATGTATTAACCAATCGAAGAGGCCCATCCTTGAATTAGTGGGCATGATGCTCGACGAAGACACATTCCCATTATTTCCTCTACTCTGATGCCGGTGTGTCTGTATTCAGCAAATAAGGAAGCCCTTGGGCCCATAATAATTTTTCAATTGCAAGTGTAAATATTGGATGCATCTATTTATATTCAATTAGATTTGCATGGAAATTATGTCCGTGACTTTAAACTCACTAACCAAAAGATATGATTGAAGGAGAGAGGGACTGAGTAATGTATCGCAAATAATGGAGGACGCCGAAGATGAGTTACGTGGATAAGCGCAATGGAAGTTCTACGATACGAGTGAATCTTCAGACTTTCAGTAAGTGTAATTAACTCTTGAAATTTATCCAGCGCGATCAAGTCCATCCGTTAGCTTCATCTATTTTGATCAAACATGAATACTGACGTGGCATTTTTAAATATATATATTTTATTATACACATGATGTGGGTCACAGTTAACAAGTCAATCAAACTAATGCTCGCGCATGCGGTCAATTTAAGTTGGTGCTTCGAAAACTATACACAAAATTAATCAATTAATCGACCAGTGAACGGGCCAGCACATGATCACTTCTTGTTCTTGATGTTCTTTCACCGTGCCTTGATGTTTTGCCCAACCATCATTATATATTCGAAAAGTATTTTGAGGCCCGGCCATCTCTTCGGTTTCCTTGGTTTCTGGGGGAGAAAGATGAGCACATGGTCATCTTCCATGGAGCAGCGGTTCAAGGACCAGCCGACTCTTCTGAAACCCTCCGCCAGTAACTACTCCTGCTGCATTTTCAAAGCCCCGCACAGCCTAGTTCAGATCGACGCGAAGGCTTACGAGCCCCAGATCGTCTCCATCGGCCCGTACCACCACGGCAATAAAAAGCTAGAAATGGTCGAGCAGCACAAACCTCGATTCTTCTCCGCTCTCCTCGAGCGAACCAAGGATTCGGGCGTGTGCCTCGACGACTATTTCGAGGCCGTTGCTCGGTGGGAGAAAAGAATTCGGTGTTGCTACTCAGAAGACCTTCCTCATGAAAGGTCGGTTCTAGTCCAGATGATGGTCCTTGATGCCTGTTTCATCATCGAGGTGTTCCGCATCTACGGGGATGCAATTGAGCCTCAACCCGACGAGCCTTTCTTGAAGATGCCATGGATCTTTCCCTTCCTTATAAGGGACCTTCTTCGGATCGAAAACCAGATCCCTCTCTTTGTCCTTCAAGAGCTCTTCGACTTGTCAAAGGGCGACACGGCGGAAGAAGACGATAAGGGCTCCTTCCATGAGCTCGCGCTGAAATTCTTCAACATCGCGGCTCAAAGGCCTCCAAAACATTTGAGGAAGTTCTGTGGGGTTTCCTACGTCAAGCACTTGCTCGACTTGTTCCGACTGAGTTTTATTGGTCATTCGGAGGTGGAACAACCTGGAAATTTCGGTGTTGACTACTTACAACTGATCCCTTCAGCGACGCAGCTTCGTCGCTCCGGGATTAAATTCAAGCGGAGGGAGGGCGACCACTTGAGCTTACTCGACATCCAATTCAATAATGGAGTACTTCAAATGCCGCGTTTGACTCTAGACGATTTCATAAGCTCCTTCTTTCTCAACTGCATCGCCTTCGAGCAGTGTTGCCTCTCCTGCTCCGGCCACATAACCAGTTACATCACCTTCATGAGATGTCTCGTGAACAAAGAGACGGACGCAGAGCTCTTATTTGAGGACCAAATACTAGTTAACTATATGGGATCGAACGATGCGGTCGCTACTTTCTTCAACGAGCTGGGTAAGGACTATCTCATTGATCTCAGGACAAGCTACTTAGCGGAGATAATTGCGCAAGTGAACAGGCGCCACCAAAACAAATGGCGTGTGCGTTGGGCGGGGCTCAAGCGCGAGTACTTTGGTAGTCCTTGGTCCCTCATTTCGGCTGTGGCTGCCTTTGTCCTGTTGGTTCTTACCGTCCTTCAAGCATTCTATGCAGTCTTCGCGTATTATCGTCCCGCGTAGTAGCCGAACCCAGCGACGCAATTTCGGGAAGAGATGAACTCATGGCAGAAGGTTATCCGTTTCCGAGGTTCTAGTTGACTCGATCGCAGCCGTGATTCTTCCTGGCAACGATGCTCATACTTTTTTCCGTCTTGATCTTGCAGCACATTTGTCAGTCTTCCGTCGTCTTTAAGTAATTTCACGTCCTAAAGGAGATTTCGGTCGCGGCACAGATCCGTTCGCTCCGCATGGGCGTTTGACCTATGTCTACCGTCATGTGGGTTCTGTCTTAAGGCTCGTATAATCAATGGTCTGTTCTATAAATTGTGAAATAAAAATCATCTTTAATTACATCTTCCTTCAATGCTGTGTGCAACTCAACATCAACCTCCTTTCCAGTTCCGTTGTCTTATGGCAGCAACCATGGCTAATCTACTACCATTGTCGGAGCTTTTTCGACCTAATGCTATAGCCTGGCAATTGAGTAATTGACAGAAATGACTAAGACTTATTTTCTGGTTCTACCTCGACCATGAAGCGATAAAACTCCCCAGAAAGCTGGCTTTTCAAATAAGGGATCAAGTGATGGATGTATTAGAAGGGCGTGCCAGCTTCTGAGAGTAAAGTGCGCAAAGGAATTCGCTAGACTGATCTAAATGATTCGGAGAAAGTTTACTTGAAAAAGAAATACCAAGGATTTATTAAATCAAAATGGAAAGACATTGCTTCGAAAGGAAAAAGATTTTAAGGCTCCGCTCTTTTCACGGAAAATAACTTCCGGAAAAATATTTTTCAAATTTTCCGGCGTTCGTTTCACGAAAAATAAAATAGTTAAGGAAAATATTTTTCACCAATGGAAAAACACATTCAAAAGGTTTACCTTTAAATATCTCGATCTCCAGCAGAATATCTCGACCTTGCCCAAGACCGGCAAGCCGATGGCCTTTGACAGCGAGCTTGTAACCTCTAGAGACGAGCTCGAGGCTCGTCTTGGATTGACAAGTTCACGGTCTCTGGTTACAAGCCCAGAGCTCATGGAAGCCTAGAGAGTCAATGTATAACAAAAAAAAAAGATTTTTAAAAATCTAATTTTTATTATTTTCCTTAAGTTGTAAACGAATACCTGAAAATATTATCATTTTACAGGAAATTTAATTTCCTGGAAAATATTTTTCAGAAATGTTATATTTTCAATAAAACGAACGAAGCCTAAAAGAAAACAAAAGAAGCAGAGTTTCGGCAATGGCTTGAGCGGGTCTTCTTCTCCCAATGCATTCTATTTGACTTGCAAACCTCGTGACCACTCCACGTTTCTACAATCTCCTTCATCTCCAATTATCTTAGCAACTCCCATGTCCATCGACTCCATCCTGCAGTCTTGCACGATGTACAGATCGCCGTCCAGCGTTCACATCACACACTAAAATACCTTTAGGTTATTGCTCGACAGGCGAGCCGAGGACTTGGGATGAGGAATAGGACGCGATGCATGGGGAGCAAACGAGAGCTAACTATCGGGCTCCTGTCTGTCTCTCCCAAAACTAGCTATAGCTACCGACCGGGCCTTCGTCTGTTTCTTACTCGACTCGCTTGAATGCACGTGAATTTCTTGTTTTTTTTTTAACAGACGGGTCAATTCGAAGGGCCATCTGTGGATAAGGGGGCATGATAGCTCAATGTAGACTCTTCCAATACTTTCCACAAGTCCGTCTGCTAGTACATATATTAAGCAAGTAACAAAGTCTTCGTCCCATAGTAATAATTCAATAATAATTTACATGTACTTATATTCAGTTTGATTTGGACGGAATTGACGTGCGTGAGTTTAACGCAATTAAACCGGAGGATAATCAATAGGGCAATCGCTCTCGCTTAGAATTAAAAACTCCGTATTATGTTGACCGAAGAATAACCCTTTAGATCGCCGTTCTCACGGTTGGTTCTCCCTTCTTTTTAGACATCTCGCATATGATATGGTGTGAAAGCGAAATATCATTGTGTTTGATCGAGTGTGGACGCATAATATCGTGCTTTTACCGATAGGACATGCGACATTCATGTCCTACATCACTTAGGGAGGAAGTCCTGGAAAAGCTTATGAGATCCATATCCTTAATCATTGACAACGTGTTTTTTCGGGTTACGCGTTCATGGATCGAGGAAAAACAAAGCCGTAAAGGCCAGTGAGGCCCAAAGCGGATAATATTATCGGTGATGAGACGGATGATGTTATAAAGTGGTGTCAAAGCCGACTCTCGACAACATGTGGTGATCACAGTGGGCACTTGCCAGTGCCGCTGAGGGTACAACAAAAAAAAAAATTCATCGCTTATCCTCGTGACTTGTTGCTTGCGACCGACTGCTTGTGATCGTTGACGATTATCAACTTTTGTCTACTGTTTGACCACCAATTGCCGCTTGCTAGTTGCCCACCACTGTCTACCTCAAATTATACCAATTGTGATATATTTGTTCAAAAAAAAAATTTATGCTACAAAGAATCTCAAACATTTGTAATACATTTAACCATCATCAAAGTTCCATCAATGAGTCTCGTAAAAAATTTGCATACATGAACCACAGAAAGCAAACAATGTGGATATGGCGCCCACATGACTTAAATGAAATAAAAACACATAGGTTGGGCTGAATGAATAGGTAAATATGTTACGTATGTAAAAATTCTTGATTTTTTATGTCACAATAAAAATGTTTATGATAAATGCATCAAAGTGAGCATGATTTGAGGTTCTTTATATCACAAATATAGTTGAAGTCAATGTGATATAATGGGCATAGATTAGGATTTTTGGTGCCTTTTTCCATCTTTTCTAATATATTGGTAGATTTGCCATTGACAGACTTTTTTATGCATATAGTTTGTACTTGATAGTATCGGAAACTTCAATCATTGAGATAGAGATAGGAAAAGAGAGAGACACACTCCGGCATCTCTTTTGTTTTGTTTTGTTTTGTTATATTCCACGTGACTCTTCCTCAATTGAAATTTTCTGCCGATACTGTTGCAAAAACGGACGAAGAGGAGTGGAGCTCTACTCACTAAGCTGCATCTCCCGAGCCAAGGGGATCATGCATGAAAGAGCACGATGTTTCTTCTTCTTCTTCTTCTTTTTCTATTCCCTTGTACAAGTAGGTCTAAACAATTAACTCTTTGCTGTCATTTCATATATAATATAAGGATCTAATCAACAATCGTCATTGGGATTCCTATTGAATATGTCCAACGAAGAAAGACAATTTCAATTTTCAATGTCTTAATTACACGTGACTAGAAAGAAGGATGGTACAAATGCATAGCTTATTAATTTAATCAACACATGAAAAAAGGGACAAATTTTATGATGACTTTGACTTCATCTTCACCTTCGAGAAAAAAAAAAAGAGACAAAAAGCGGGTAGGTCGCTTGTCTTGGGGGAGAATCGAACAAAGGTCAGGTCGTTGGTTCTAGATTGCGCACGTGTGCAGGTCCTCGACTCAAAAATGGATCCCTGACACATGTCAGCGCCTAGCCGTCTGATCTGAATAGGACGGTTTGAAAAAAAATTGAAATGAATTTTTTTTATTATAAAATCATAGCCATCCGATTGAGATCGAACGATTGGGTCATCACATCACCTGACATAAGATTAGGTGATCCGAATCCCCCCGACTCACCCAATGCTAAACCTGCACATTGAGCAAGTATTAAAAAAAGTGACGGAGAGCATTGTCGAATGAATATTTTATTTTGACGAAGACTAATTTATTTAATTTGATATAGCGAATTATGTCAATCAGAGGATAAGAAAAATAAGGAATAGTGACACAAATAATTCACAAATTATGACCAAATATTCAATGTGGATCATGAGCTTTTAATTTATTTAAAATAATCATTGAATTTTTTTTATAAATATACAAACTAATTCATTGATTCTAGTAAAATATATAATATTAATTTTCTATTAATTTAAGTTTAAAGACGTCATTAAATATTTTCACTTACTTAATGGATTAGATTGAACTTGTATCAAAAGCTCAAGAATCATATTGAACAAATTAAAAATTTAAGGATTACATAGACATCTAGTTAAAGTTTAGAGATTATATTAAATAAATTAATACTTTAATAAATACATTATTTATTGGGTCAAAGTATATAGACTATTTGTATCACTTTTCCAAAAAAAATTGATGAGATTTTTCCATTAGATCTTACCCCATGATTGTAGTATGAAATTGTTATTCTAATGGAATGACTTTTCATTTTGAGATAGTTTTGTCTCGGTTTGGGTTTGATGCTTGATCTTGGGACGACTTTCGTTCTTCCCATATCCCCGAAAGGTGAATCTCTCGTTCGCTATTTAAGCCCCCAGGATCCGACCCGGTGCTCGTCCATCCCTTCTAAGCCATTCGCATCTTGATCACCACCATGTCTCTGAACATAATTTGGTATTTGTTGTCGGCACCTTGGTATGGGGCTCTTGTCGATTGACATCACTTCAGCGACTAAATAGCTGCTCAGACACTTCGTTATTTTTTGGTGTTAAACGTATGGCATCTCAATTTGCCTCTTAACTCACCTAGCAGTTATGAAAAGCGATAACAAAGCAAATGGTAACTCGTCCTGCACGGGTTTTTTTCCTGTTATTTGATATTTTTGAGCCGAATTCTTCCTGGCATGTGGTGATCGTGTGCTTAGAGGAGCACACGAATGGGAACAACACATGCAGGGCTGAGCTCATTGAAAACGAATTGCACGGCTGAGAAAGTCTCTCCATCAAGGCTTGGTCACTTCAGTAGAACGGCAATGGCAGCAATATTCGGAGTCCTTTTAGGGGGTTGGTTTAAAAAAATTCTACAGCAATGTTTCATTTGGCTGTTCATCATTAGTAATGAGAAGGTTGATCGTCCACATCTGGTCACTGATGTAGTGGAATGTCCGGCCTTGGCATGTTGTACTAAGCTACTACGCTAACCTTCAGTTCGAGGCTCCCTTTTGTCTATCGTTGTTGTCTTTCAAATTAACATTCTCACTGTTTTATTGATGCCCAACGGTAAGGATCCACTCAACTTCTTGTGCGTATTCGGCCATGCGATGACTGAACTTGAATAAAGTCGTGCGCGTCCTGTTTGGGGACTACTTGGTCACTGTTTGTACTCGTTTGGTTGGTTCGTCGTACTAGTTTTTGGTTTGAGAAAGTTTAATGGTGAATGAAAATGGTTCCATCCTCGTTGTTATTACAAGTTCATGCAGTCAAAATAGCTCTTGTCAAAGGAAACGTAGATTTGTCATATAAATATTTATACGTATATTTCACTCGATGGTAATTACCATTTGGTGTGACCACACACTATTCTCTCTCTTTTCATTATTCCGCACGACTATTCAATCATTAGAAATGAGATTGTTTATCAATTGTCCACATCAGGTCATTACTATATTTCACATACACCACGAATTAGTTGACAGTGGCTTGCATATTGCTTAGTTCTTCACATTCCAGATATGATTGTGCAGTGTCGTTTCCTCTTCCTATGAAGATCTCCCCGTCTCATCTCACGTGTGATGTTTGACTAATATTTTGAACTTCAAATAATGTATTTTGTCCCGAAAATCAGCAGGCATCATTTCAACTTAGATCGCGATTTTAAATTTGATCTCTCTAGCATTGTGATACCGAGAAATTAAACGTTGGGGCAGATCTAACCTGTTGCAGGCAATACCATGGTCAAGTTATCGGGCCTCAGTCAACGGATAATCATCGATTCATTATACAATGATTGACTATGATTTTCGATCTCATCATCGGTTATCCAACGGCTCATAATGAGGCCGACAATGTTTTCGGCATTCAAGCCCTAGGCATCTTACAAAGGCCCATTGGGTTACGGGTTAGAGAAGAAGTCTTAAGAGCTAGAGTAACTATTGTAGATCAGCGTAATCCTTTTCTACAAATATGCTTCTTTCATTCAGTATTCAGTTTCAATGTCGCTTTAATATGCGAACATGATAGAATGGACTATCTTCCTTTAGATCTTTAGAAGGATGGGGAGGTAAGAGTCTTTTATTCCCTAAAGAATAATCGGTTTAAGTTATAACTACTCAATGATGAAATCGAATCGACCGCTTTCATGGTAAAGTCACATAAACTAAGGAGCCTTAACTATTTTTTAGTAAATGTGTTCATTCTTTCTAGTTTTTTATCATGCATATTAGATTTTGCATGACAACCGTTAACCGTTCTATAAGTTTAAGCTGTTAGATTGAGGCATTATTTATTATTTCAATATTTTAACAATGCAATTTATCATTATCAAGTTCGAGTCAATTTAACGTAGAAACTAAATACTACCTTATCGATAGAAGGCTGCAACACTAATAATCAGATACTCTAAAAGTATCACGAAACGTTTTTCCTCAGTTTATTAAAGTAGGTCAGGTTAAATGTTTTTAACCTGATACATACGATCATTTTGTGAGAATATTTTTTAGATTATTCATTTTCACAAAAGAGATGGAGTTTTAACTCCTGAACGAGGAAGAAAAGCTAGGACAACATTTGTGAGAACACCGCGCTGTCCTTCCTCTTATCATCTTCGAGCACGCGGGCGAGGATGTTGCGGCGGCGGGCCAGATGGCCGTGGTTTCAAGATGGTGGGGGGATGCTTCACGCTGAAGCGTTCGTTCCCCAAGCCACGGTCCATCCCATGACCGGCTTGAACGAGGGCATCAGTGGGAAACTGGTTCGGGAAGGCTGAGGACAAATCCTGAGCAGTCCGTTGCAGGACAGCCTCTTGCGATTGGGAAGACACGCCCTTCGGGAACAGCCCGAAACACCTCCCCAGAAACTTGAGCATGTTCAGCATGTTCCCCATGATCTCGCCGAATGCGTCCTTGGCTCTCATGGGCAATTTGTCGGACATTTCCCCGGCATTACTGTCGCCCCCCTTCTCCACTGGCTGCTCCTTGTGGACACGACCTCCGTTCGTCGTATCATCATCAACAGTTTCTCTGCACCTAGGCTGAGAAAGCATGGTCCCGGAACCGAAGAACTCTGAGGTCTCACGGCTCTTCTTCCCGTTTTCGCTCTGCGAATCGGACATAGTTGTGATCAAGAGTGAATGGCGGAGTGGCGGTGGACGAATCCTGAGACAGGGTTCTGGGCTTTAATAGAGAACGAGAAATCACTTATCGTGGAGAAGTCCACGTTTTCATGATGGAAAAAGGGGCAGCAACATTGGCTTTCCATCATCTCATGTACGTGTTTCTTAGATATTAATACCGCGTTTGGGTGAGGAGGAGCTTTCAAGAGCGTAGGCGGGAGAAGAAGATGAAATGGATATGGTGAAGTGAGAAGGTGAAAGAAAGACCTGGTTGGTGCACATGGACGATGAAAAGGTAAGTTCACTCGTACAGAGCAGTAGGTATCGCGCGAACAGGCTCGGTTGGCTCAAAACAAGAGTTTCGAATTCAATGGAGAAACTAATTGAAAAAGATTCAGACGACTGTTCAGTGTTCGCATTGTTTGCCCCATCCATATTGGAAATTAACTTTCTATGACAAAAGCTCAGTTAAATATAAAACAAAAGAAATAAATTTCTGTATATTCTAACTATTAATATTATGTATATACATAGAAATAAGGAATACATGAGTTTATTTATGAACTTTACATGTTGACTATTTATAGTAATAAATCACAAAAATACTCAAAAATATCATAGATATTTAGTATATTGTTAATGATATTTATAATATTATAAATATATATATTATGAAGATGGATCTAACCTTATGCCGGAGCAGGACGGACCAAAACTCCGCATACACATCCGTTCAATGCTCAAGCCTGTAGGCCATACTACAGTAACGCTGTGTCCAATGTGCAGTACCTATCAAAACCACTCTGGGCTGCAACCCTAGACACCTATGGGCGGAGAGTCACGCTTCGGACATGAGTCACATGCGAGAGTTCCCATAGATGCGAATTAAGAGAGCGTGTGCTGGGTTGATGTTATTCAGCACCCAGTGGACCGCGCAAGGGGCACCCCAAGCCGGCAGATAGACTTATTGGACTATCCTCACTCTTCAAAACCCTTAGGCTCTGATACCAACTATGCACCAAGGATCTGAGGGAAAGGTATAGAGGGAGAGATAACGATATGGACTCTAATAAGATACTAAGAACAACAGGTTTAACCCAAGGATAGAGGCAAAGAAGAGAAAAAGACTAAGCTAATTAACAGAAAGAGTAGCAGAAAGAGCGGATGTTAAACATTATATAAAATGCTAGGGCAATGTAAGCAATGCATACAAATAAAGCTGCGAGATAAAGAAACAACATTAAACGAGATAGGCGGCTCGGCCTGCTGTAGTGCTAAGTCTTTTGATTTTAAAGTAAAGCGGTTCGAACTGTGTGGCTCACGGCCTCGCCGAGGATGGGATCACTTTGAATGTGAGTTTACCACTGGATCACAGATCTGTAAAAATCTATTTGTAAAAGAGGAATAAAAGGTCTCAAAGAATATTCACTTTGAGTACCTCTCGTTTACCAGCGAACTTGCTTTTTCAATAAAATCTGAAAGACTTTGTGTAAGTGTAACATAACACGTAAATGTGTAGTATAAACGTAAATGCGGTAAAAAAGAAAGCACTGAGCACCACAGATCACGGCAGAGCCATGTGAATTATGGGCTTGTGCGTTGTAAGATAAATGTACAGAATCTTAAATGCAAGGAGAGAGAACAAGCACTAAACACCACAGATCACAGCAGAGCCATGTGAATTATGGGTTTGTGCGAAGAAATAGAAGAAATGCATCATATTCATATATGAAATTGAAGGTTACAGTACGAGGAAAGTAAAAGATCCGTAGGATCTGTGCAATACAAAAGTAGAAGAATATCAACAAGCTAAGGAGTAAGCTTAAGAACTTCTGTGCCTAAAGAGGGATCTGGTTGCAGATCTGGGAAGAAGAGAGTACTGTATGTAGAAGAATCGAGTCTGGGTCTCCAGATCGAAGGGAAGAACTTACTCTGGTTTAGAGGAGGTTCTGGGAAAGAGACTTCAGTTTGAAGCTCGGAAAAGTGTATAAGAAAATGTGTTTGAGTCTCGTTGAGACTTGAGAAGAGGAGGAAGGATCTGTGTTTAGATCAGAAGAAGAAAGGAAAGATCAATGAGATCTTGAGACGAAGAGAGAGAGAGGGAGAGTGAGAGAGTTCTCGGAGTTCTTCTCTGCTTAGGTCTTACAACGTCTACCTTCGACTGAAGACGAGTTGTTGTAATATAGAGCCGTTGGCACTATTTGCACAGTGACCGCTACAGTGTACAGTGAGTACAGTGAAACACGTGAAACAGACTGTGGCTACAGTGAACTTTGACTCTATTACAAAATACGTATGAATAGTAAAAGATAACAATGGAGATTAAGGCTTCTTGATGTCGTAAAGGAATCTAAAGGACCCCTTTCTAACATATCTTCATTGTCGTAAGGGCCAGGGTATTCGGTTGAGCCCTGTTCGGATAGTGACTCCTGAAGATCGGCTTGGACGTTGAGGAGTAAATGTTGAAATTCCTCGTCGTCTTTTGCTTAGCAAGTCTTGCCATAACAAAAGCCTTTTTGTTGCTAGGGGCAAAGGCCAAAGCAGGCAGACTTGTCTGCTTTAAATTAAAGGCTGAAATCCATCTGGTAACAACTTTATCAGAGCATTTATCAAAAAATTTAAAGTTATCCCACCATTTGGTCCGTAATATACGGATCAAAGTGTTATCAATGGTACTTGGAGTTTTGTAGTAATCAAGACCCCAGGCAGTGACCCAGGAAATGTGGAAATAGATGCAAAAGAGCAGGAGTTTAGGAAACTCGTTCTCAGGAAAAGAAGGAGAAAAGTCTACAGAGAAGATTTTAAATGAAGACTGCACAGGTGGTGGAAGGGTTTCGGGAGTCGCCCCAAAGAAGTTCCACCAGGTTTTGAACCAAATGGGAAGATTATCTGTATTGAAATTTTCTTCAAAGAAAAGAAGCCAGGTATGGGTTCTTTGGGAATTTTGACGATAAAGTGAGATAAACCAGGCTTGCTGGTAATCAAAGTAATTGTAAGCAGGACAGTGTATGAAAGGACTAGCCGAGTTGGATTCAAACCTGACTAGGGAGTAAGGATGGGGGAGCCAGTCCCTGGGATGTATGATCCCTAGGATCTTGGCTGTTGAGTAACTAGGAGTCCCGTCAGGGCTTCCTTTAACAAAATGTTTAAATTCTATGCTTCTAGTTTCAATCAAGATTTTTTCATAGTAATCTAAACTTTTAAAATTATCATGTGGCATAAAAAACCAATTTGGCGGGAAAAATTTAGAAATACAAACAAAAGGATCAGGATCCAAGAAACCTTATCCACATTAATAATAGTCATGGTTTGTTTTTTAGGGAACCAGGGGGATTTGAGGTAAGCTGTACCTTGGGTGGTGACGACCACTTGTTTCCCTAAGTAAGTAGAAATTACCTACTGCTGGGAAGGCATCTACGACTGCGGATGACTAAGTGCACGGGAGGAGGCGCGCGTCTGTACGCCTGCTCTGGGTAAAGGTTGTCTAGAGGTTGTAGACAAAGCAGGGGAAGGAACCCGTTGGATCGGGGAAGCAACAATAGGAGCTCGTGGAGCTGGGAGAGCCGGTTGACAACCGTGTTCTTCCACGACAATATCGTACCAGGATTTAACTGGAGTTAGGCCTCTGGGCCTAGGAATGGAAGAGGCAGAAGGAGAGCTGTGTAAAGGCAAAGGTGCCTTTCCACTGTCTTTGCCTCTTGGTTTAGGAGGCATGGTTGGAAGTTTTTCCCTGTAAGAATTCTCGTGTGAGAAAATCTGGTAATGAATTAGACCTTCCGTTAATAAATTCAATATCAAATTCAAAGACAGACAAAATGGCTTGCCATCGGGCAAAAATTTGTTTAGAGGCAATGTTCAAGACATCCTTCTGAAGAACATCTTTTGCAGATTTGCAATCGATGCGAAGGAGGAATTTTTTATTTAGAATGTCTCCTTGGAACTTTGAAATCAAAAGAACAATTGCTAGAATTTCTTTTTTAATAGTGGAGTAGTTTTGTTGTGTCTCATTCCAGTGCTTGGATATGAACTGAACAACTTGCTCCTTATCAATTACACGTTGCTTAAGGATATCACCGTACCCAATTTCGGACGCGTCTGTCTTTATTATTTTAAAGGCATAGGGGTCTGAAAGATAAAGACAAGGAATTTCCTTGACTTGGGCTTTGATTTTTCGAACAGCGTTAGTGTGTTCAATAGACCAAAGAGGAGGGTTTTTCCTTAGGCGTTGGTGTAAAGGTTTACAAATAATATTAATGTCGGGGAAGAAATCAATGATATAATTCAGGCATCCTAAGAATCTTTGGAGCTGAGTTTTATCTCTGATTTCATCCGGAAACTTATCAGTGAAAGAAATAGACCGTGTTATAGGTCTGTAAGCACCGAAGAAATATCATGGCCTAAGAAACGAATTTTTGTTTGAAAAAGAACTATCTTTGTGGGAGAAAGAGTAAGACCATTGGTCCTGATAGTATTAAAGAAATGTGAAAGATGTTTGAAATGTGTGTCGATATTATCTGAGAAAATTAAGACATCATCAATATAAACAATGATATGATCAGAATATGCATTAAAGATATCATTCATAATTCTTTAAAATTCAGAAGGGGCATTTTTCAGACCGAAAGGCATGACATTCCATTCAAACTGCTCGAATGGTACAGTGAAGGCGGTTTTGTACCTATCATTCTCTGCGATCTGTATTTGCCAAAAACCGGACTTCATGTCAAATTTTGAAAAGATCTTTGATTTGTGAAGTCGGTTAAGTAAATCCTTTTTGTTAGGAATGGGATAACGAATCCAACTTAAAGCAGTATTTAAAGGCTTGTAATTGATGACAAGACGAGGAGTTCCTCGTTCGATTTCAGATGCCTTGTTGACATAGAAAGCCGAACAACTCCAAGGGGATTGACTTTTATGGATAAGTTTTTTATCCAGTAAGTCATTAATCTCCTTTTTGCAATGTTCCATCACCTCATGATTCATCTGAGTAGGCCTTGCCTTGGTTGGAATATTTCGCTCAGAGAAATCGGGTTCATATGGAAGATTAACAATATGCTTTCGTCTGTGCCAGAAAGCATTTGTTAGAAACAGAGGGGTCAAGGAGCCTTTGCTCGATACGTTTAAGTCCCAGTTCCTCTTTGAGGAAACAGAGATGATTCTCTTTGTCTTGGATAAGACAATTTATCTGGGAAATCGAGTGCTCTTGAAGAGAATTCAAAGACCTAGTTTGGGTCTTAGTAATAAATTCAAAAATAACCTTTTTATTGAAAACATCAGTTTCAATCCCTTCAGGGGTAATGAGAAAATGAGTGATTAAAGACATAAATGGAGTTCCTAAAATGACATTCTGGCCAATATTTTGAACCAGAATAAAAGAAGTTTTGAAAGAAGTATGGTCCTTTACAACCGATGCTTCAGGAATCTTATACCTGATCCTGAGCTTATCACCACTGGCCGAGTTTAGCCATTCTGATGACATCTCAAAATATCAGGTAGGAACAATACCTTCTTTGATACAATTGAGATCTGCACCTGTATCAAAAAGGGCTGTTGTCCGAAGAATAAAATCATGAATTTTAATAACAATATTGATAACCATTTTTCTAGATGTAACCTCAGTAAGCATATTTAATAAAAACTGAGAGTCATGTCTATCTATGGTTTCTGTATCAATATTAAGAGAAGGAGTAGGAGAAGAAGTTTGTTCGACTCCTTTCTTCTTTAAATCCTTTTCTTTGAAATCAAGAAATTATTTTTGGAGCTCGATTTGGGCAAGCTTGAGATTTTGTATCTCAATTTTTTGCCTCTGAATCTCATTGCTCAAATCATTAATATTAACAAGTTTGTTCTTGGGTTTAGAACTCCTGTTAAGGATGAAATCCAAATTATAAGGAATTTTCTCAATCCGAATGGAAGGAGAAGGATTTAAATTATGCAAAATTTTCTGTTTAATAGAAGGATCAGATTCTTCGTCTAGAGCATCAAGAAAAAGTTTTTCTTCTTGAGTCAGGACGTTGATTTGAAGAGTATCTTCAAAATCATGTTCTGATTCCGAATTCGAAGAGGAAGAAGCCTCAGTATCATTAACCTGAAAACCTGAAGTAGAAGACTCAGAAGAGAAATATCATCAGAATCAATCATTAACTGATTAATCTGATCTAGGATTTTCTCCTCGAGGTCGAGTTCATTAATCTTTTTATGAACTTTGCAATATTTTGAAGTGTGGCCTTTTTCACCACAATTAAAACAAGTAAAACTCTTGAAATCTCTTTTCGGGACTTCTTTCTTGGAAAAGTCTTTCTTTGGAAAGGGTTTCCTTCTAAAATTGTTCTTTTTAGAGGATCCTTTCTTTCGAGAGAAAGACCTGCAAGTGCAGCTGTCTGATGGGCAACTGGAACAATAATTTTCTTTCTTTTTGGTTTTCTTGGAAGAATAAATAAAAGTCGGATCATATTGGGTACAAAAATCACCAAGGCCTTGGGCCTTGTTTTGTTTTTTCAATTGCTTCTGGATTTTTAAAGAAGTACAAAGTTGGGTACCAATACAATAAACAACAGAAGAAAGTTCGCCATAAGAGAGAATATCGTAAGGTATATCACCCCCGTATTGTTCTCTAAGTTTTTCGCGAACTTGTTCACCAATGAGTCTTGGCAATCCTGCAAGGAATTTTTCTTTCCAAAAGGGTTGATTGCAGTCAAGCCGAAGGAAAACTCGTTGGAGGAATATGTCCTTATACTGGCGGAAATCACCTAAAGAACGACAACGCATATTTGAAAGTAATTCTAAGTCCTTGTTGCGGAAATGAGAAGGATCTCCTATGAAATGGCTGAAAATACTAAAAATAAGAGTATTGACGGCGTCTTGAATGGGATTACCCGTACTATCTAGGATGGGCTGACCTAAGTCATCTAACCTGAAAGCATTGAGAATGTAGTCTCGTTGCTCTTCAGTAAGGTAGTTGTCCCACCAACCCTTAAGCTGTCCGCTAAAGCCGGCAACAATATAATAAGCGACGGTATGATCTGTCGTACCATCTTGGGTTTTATAAGTATTCGCAAGCATGACCATTTGGTTAAGAGTATTGATCATGTTGTGGTCAGAAAGACCATCCAAATTCCATTCGTAGATAGAATTGGGAGAATACTTATTCTGGAAGACATTAGACTTTTCGTCAAGTCCGATATCTGTAGGAGAGGTCTTAGGATACCAAACTTTCTTTGGTTCCTTCCAGGTGACCTTGTTGACCTGTGAGGTCGGTAAAGTATTATGCTCTATGGTATTAAGTTCTCTACGAGGTTCGTTGAAAACTATACCTTTAGAGGGAGGCGTGGCCGAAGGAGTATAAGGCTCTTCTTTTGGGGAATAGGTTTCTTTGGCCTTTCCCTTAAGAGCGGCTTTTCTAAGTTCTATCGCTTTGAGAAACTCTGGACTTCTAGAAACTAGAATTGTAGGAACAGAAAAGGGTGTAAACAGAGGTCGTTGGACCGGACTAGCTACTGTCTCGGTATGAGTCAGTGCCAAAGTTTCTATTCTATCTAATTGTTTACCTATGGTATGAAGGTGCTGATTAGCAAAATTGTTTTGCTCTATAACCTTCTTGATACCGGAGGCGTCTGTGTTCTCCGGGGTCTTAAAGGGTGCTGCAACTATTTCAGTACCTGCTAAGTCAAATTTATACTTTCTAAGAGGCGGATGAACAGACGTAATAATGGAATTATCATCGAGCTGCCATTGGACAGAATTGTCAATGACACAGATTTGTTTCGGCGGAAGAAAGTGATCTTCAAACCAGTCAAAGAACATAATATGATGTTGAAAGAAGCATGGTCCTGTACAACCGATGCTTCAGGAATCTTATACATGATCCTGAGCTTATCACCATTGGCCGAGTTTAGCCGTTCTGATGACATCTCAAAATATCGGGTAGGAGCAATACCTTCTTTGATACAATTGAGATCTGCACCTGTATCAAAAAGGGCTGTTGTCCGAAGAATAAAATCATGAATTTTAATAACAATATTGATGACCATTTTTCTAGATGTAACCTCAGTAAGCATATTTAATAAAAACTGAGAGTCATGTCTATCTATGGTTTCCGTATCAATATTAAGAGAAGAAGTAGGAGAAGAAGTTTGTTCGACTCCTTTCTTCTTTAAATCCTTTTCCTTGAAATCAAGAAATTGTTTTTGGAGCTCGATTTGGGCAAGCTTGAGATTTTGTATCTCAATTTTTTGCCTCTGAATCTCATTGCTCAAATCATTAATATTAACAGGTTTGTTCTTGGGTTTAGAACTCCTGTTAAGGATGGAATCCAAATTATAAGGAATTTTCTCAATATATATAACAAGCTCAAGAAGAAACTGTACCAAATGAGATTTGCTTATTTCTGAATGGGCTTCAGTGTTCATGGTTCAATGGGCGTTTTGATATGCGAGTGTGGATTGTATTTTCACTACCTAATTACATCGTGCAATCGTTCTTTTTCCTTCTATGAGCCCTACAGTGGATCTCATTTTGTTTTTATCATATGATTGATATAACTTGATTAAATGAAATCTACTCAATTAGTTTTCGACAAATAAATTAAACCTCTGATTGCAAGATACGCGGGCCAAGCATTAGGTGAGTTGGAGACAAAGTGGAGATTCATGCATGCATGCAAGCAATGCTAGGAACGAACTACCTGGCCTTTGTCTGTTTCTCATTAGACTTGCTGGCATACACGCGCACGTGCGGGAAATATTTCAAATCTTGATCGATCGAAAAGGCTGCATGAAAATTAGTGGGCAAGGTAAGGTGCTCGATGAAGAAACATTCTTATTGTATTTGCCTCGAGCCTTACGCATCTCTTTATATATATAGCTAATAAGAAAGTCTAATGCCTACATAACATCATGTTGATGGGTTATGAGTATAAATATAACCTACCTATATTTAAATCTAACTAGATGGGCATGGAGGTGATTTTGCAATCTTAATCCACCAATCAAAGATATGACAAACGGAGGAAGGGAGGAATATGTTGACCGTCACATATAGTGTTTACATACACTTATACTATGACTAATTCAAGTTACTTCGACATTTTTGTCGTAACTGATCTGTAATTTTAATTTTCATGCTCAGCACCCTTTTTGCCCCTTAAAATAAGTGACTTAAGTTACTTAACCAATAGGCCACGATGTGTCGTGCAACTTGCAATCAACTACCAGAAGAAACGAAAAGAATTTAATTAAATTTCTAGGAAAAATTGCAATCTAGTACACATTTTAGTCCAAACCAACCCGATCCTCAAAACATGGATCAAGCCAAAAAAAAAAACCTAAAAAAAGTATTTCATGTAACAAAATCCAATAAAAGATAAGATCCATCACTTTAGGAATTAATGCTCCGTTCGTTTCACGGAAAATATTGCATTTTTTGAAAATATTTTTCGGAAAATCATATTCTTGGAAATTGATAATATTTTCGGGTGTTCATTTGCCTCGAGCGAGGTCTAGACACGCTATTAGAGGCCGCGATATTTAAAGATAAATAAAGAAAACAGAAAATGTATTCTACTTTCAAAAAAACGGAAAACATTTTCCCCATATTTGAAGGTGTATTTTTCATTGGTGGAAAATATTTTCCTTGACTATTTTGTTTTTTGTGAAACGAATGCCGGAAAATTCGGAAATTATTTCATGGGAAACGAATGGAGCCTAAGTGAAACCTAAAGTAGATTGAGCTTGTATGTTCTCTCTCGGCTTCTCAAAATTCTAGGGTCAGATTGTTTGATGAAAAATCATTTTTGAGATATTATCTTTAGGCATTCCAAGCATTTGGATGATGGAAAACTACTTGACTAATAAAAAGCAATTTTCATCAAATGAAAGCAATAAGTTCACTTGGAGGAAGACGATTTCCCCTTATAGTATGAAGACAATAAGTTTTCTTGATTTTTTACTTCGCGTTATATATATATATATATATATATATATATATATATATATATATATATATATATGTTTCATATATGTGTGTTATGTGTGTTTGTATTATATATACATATATATATATATATATTTCTTTTTTTCTTTTTCTTTTTTCAATACTTCTCGTATGTTCTCTTAACAAATGTTTTCTACTATCTCCAGAATATACTTCATTAGTGCTCATGTACATTTCCAAAATAACATCATATTTTATATTTTGCAAATACGATTGCTTGATACTTTACATTACTTTTTTTTCTTAATTCGTGTTATTTTCATAGATTATTGAATAGACAAATAAGATAGTGATTCAAGTTTGCTAATCATCACCACGTCACTTTTAACGAGACAAACTATCTTTAGCGGATTCAATTATTATCAAATACCATAAACACCAATTTTTAAACTTATTTTCAGCACAAACAAACAACAGAAATTAGTTTCTTTCTCTAAAATTGAATTTGCTTAAAACGTTGTCCAATGACAATAAGTTTTTAAAGAAAGAAACAGACACTATGTAAATACATCACCTTTTTTTAGATTCTGGAAGCTGCTTATTTTGTCCCGTGAATAATATTTTACGATTTGGATTATACTATGGAGAACCAGTATGAAAAGTAAGAAAAAGACTCTCAATTGAGACTTTGATTTAATGAAACATTATAAATGTTACCAGTTAACATCAATATGTATGGGGATGACCCGAAAGCCAGCAAATTATATGAACTGACACTGGGACTTATAATGTGCATTAAAATTTACCATTCCATTAATTAATGTTCCAATAATACACATGCACGAAGGAAAAGAAAGGAAATTATCTAAAGTCACGTAGATCACGAGAATTACAAATAATTATTTACACAGAGGAGAGAACCATGTAGACGTAACACGTAAGTCTTAACACCAAATAACCATGCCGATCGAGAAAGAAAAACAACAGAGATTTTAATGATCTCCCTCCTCAAAGAACTATCGATCTCTCCAAAAAATGAGTGTTCACACCTGTCTTATATCTAAAAAAAATCAATTTGTCACTGCATTTGCGCATGAGTTTGAGTACGAGCCCCTGCAAATGCAAGATGGAAAATGCAACTGACAGAACAAGGATGTGCCTGTGTACTGAGTAAAGCATTGACAAATGATTGCGTGTGTCGCTATTACCATTCAGCATGGGGAGATTTATCGGATCTATACATAAGACAACCTAAAATTCACTTGGACAAAGTGAATAGTCTGCTGCAAAAGAAAAAGAAGAAGTGAATTTTGTGCTTGAACCCTATCTATGTAAATAATCTTGCCAACCGCCTATTTTCCTACATCCTGACTTTTGTTTAATGTAGGTATCATACTTATCACCCAGTCGGCAATTAATTATATCGCCTCACTCCTTTTAACATGACACCACATTGTCCGACAAACAATTTAAGGAATATATTAATGAGTCCCAAGTGACTTATGAAGATAACATCGCGATTTTCCATGGATTAATCATTTTGATAAACAGGACCATTGTTTTATTAATACATGACAATCGGCTTAAGTAGCCGAGAACATCGGAGTGGATCGCTGTGAACATCTTAAAATTTTGAAGCTTTTCAGGTGCTACGGCAATGCCAATGACAAGTGAAGATGTCACAGTTAATCTATGTCTGAGCAAGCAAGAACACCACCTTGACAACAAGACAACAAGTATGGGAAAGAGGGAAAAAACGAATAGACACGAGAACTAGGGTTTGATGGGGTGCAAAAGACCCTTATTGCCCGAACGAGGAAGAAAAGCGAGGACACCATTTATAAGGACACCGAGACGTCCCTTTCTCAAGCAGGCCGTGGGCCAGGTCGCTGTGGAGGGCGAGGACGTGGCCGTGGCGCGACGGGGTCAGGATAGTTCACCCTGACGCGTTCCCTATGACCGACTTCAACGAGCGCACCAGCGGGAAACAGGTTCGGAAAGGGCGGGGGCGATTCCGAAGCGGGCGGTATCAAGGATGCCTCTTGGGGTTGGGAAGACCCATGCTTCAATCTGACTTCGATCACTCTCCGCGAGTGGCAAGGAAGCTTCGGGAACAGCCCGTCAAAACACCTTACCAGGAACGCTTCCTTCCCGTCGTCAGGGAGCTTGGCCAGCATGTTCCCCACGATCTCGCCGAACACGTCCTTGAGCAGCTCCTCCTTGTCTCCCTCGGACAACTTGTCGAACAGCTCCCCTGCATTACCATCGCCCCCGTCCTCCAACGGCTCCTCATCTTCGTCGAGAACCGCTCTGCGCTTAGGCTGAGGAACGACAGTCTCGGCCTTGTCGGCAAAGTCCATGAGGAAGCTGAAGACAGGATCGAAGACCTCGGAGATCTCACGGCTCCTCTTCCCGTTCTGGGTCTGGGAAACCAACAGAGACATGGTGGTGATCAAGAGTGAACGGGTCAGCGGAGGGGGACGAATTTTGGATGCGGGTTTCGGGGCTTATATAGCAAATGAGAAGTCATTTTTTGAAATGTCCACACGTTTTAGTAAAGGAAAAATGGGTGGCACCATTCACTTTGGATCGATCTTATAGTTTCACTCGCTTGAGTGCAGAAGAAGAGTGGCATGATCGTGTTAAATTTATCGGCCCCCATTAAATAGGGGAGTTTTTTTGTGTGTGAAAAAAGTGCTTTTTGGCCCTCGGGGCAAAACCCGGTCCCCTGCCCAGCAGTCGATCCATTTCAATTTTGCATATGCAATCTGTACATCGATCCTAAAGAGGTGGATATGTGATGATCTATCCACCTTGAGTAACACTTTGCATGGATAGATAGAGCAAGTACGAGGGGGGAGTGAAAGAGTAGTCGCCTGACCTGTTGTTCAATGGATCAAAAGTTCTAACCACTAGAATGTACTTCTTATCATAGAAAATTAGTTTCAGGATGCGCTAATTTCCATTCTTAAATCGGGAGTTACATAAGAAGGGTCATTTCCATAAATTGGGAACTGGAACCGTCCATTAATTCTTGGATCCACTTGAAAACCGGATGAAATGAGGAACCATCTAGAAATGATCGATCTGATCTAATTCGTTTCTTCCTCCTATCTTTGGTAAACCTTTTGATGCTAAACTCATTACATTTTCAGACTATAGAGGTGCATTTTCTTCCCTGTCAATTTTCTTTTTTAAATTGGAAAGCTTTATGAAAATCAAAATATGAGAAGTAGAAAATTCCGATTTACCGATGCACTAGATGTATCAAGGATCGCACAATCAATATATATGAATATGATTCACAAGCCAGCAAATCACAAGAACCTTCAATGGAACTCACATCGTGCCATAAAACTTGCCATTCCATCAAATAATGTTACAAAATCCACACGTTCACAAAATGGAAGAAACATATATAATAATGTAAATTAAGTTTTTTTTTTCAAACACAATTAAAGCAAGTCAGATAATGAGAAAACAGTAGTGATTTCAATAACCCCTCTCCCTAAAAAGCTGAGATCTCCCCGAAAAAAGTCAAATGTTCACGCATAAAATGAATTTGACTCTGCATTGCTAAATCTTCTTCAGCTGCTTGATTCGCCCAACATTAGGCCAGCCAGCTCGACAGACCAAAGGATGCGCATGGGTACTGATTAGGGAGGTGAAAAGTCATTGCATGTGTCCAAATGAACTTTTACTATTCATGTGGGGCCGACGGATCTTTCCAACTCATCAATTTCGCTACAAGTGGGTGACCCACATGGACGATAAAGAGTTTATAGCAGGAACAGCAAGAAACGCTTCATTGAAAAGAAAGTTATATTTTTATAAAAACCATTTTCTAGAAAAATAATTAATTTACATTTGTTTATAGTGATTTAAAAAATGCGATTTCCCTCTTGCTAGAAGGGAAAGTCAATTTCCCCCAATTTAAACTCGTTGTATTCAGTCCATAACATCTTCCATAGATTGATAAGTTTTCCGTCATCCAAATACCAAAAGAGTTGGAAAAAAAATTCCACTAATAATTTCCTTCAAACAAACAAACCATTATTTAAATTTATTCTTTGAATTAATTTTCTTTTCATGAAGCTTGAGAAGATATTGTACCGAATGAAACATACCTAATTGAGTTTGAATGTCACTAGTTTAAGGTAGGTCGATACTTGAGCGTGAAATGTATCTTTATTATGTAATCAAACAGTGTGATACTCTTTCTAGTGAGGCCTAATGCGACTTTCATTATAATTCTTTTTATCATTTGACTTGTATAATTGGCAAAATCAAATCTGTTCAATAATTTTTCGACAAAAAAAGATAATTATCATGTTACTTTTTCTCAATAATTGCTAGATAAGCGGACCAAGGATTTGGTGAGTTAGAGACAAAGTGGAGACCCGTGAATGCAAGCAAACTCCAGCAAACCGCCAGGCCTCTGTCTGTTTCTCACTAGACCAGCTGGAACGCACAATCACGTGCAGGAAACTTTTTCTTGCATTTTTTTTATATATTCTTAAACTATATTCTCTATGACATATTTACTTTAATTTTTTATGTCATAAAAATCCATAAACTTATGGTCGTGTGACACATATACCCTGAACTTTTTTTTATGTCATTAAAATTCCTAAATTTGTACTCGTGTGACACATTTACTCCAAACTTTTTTGTGACACCAAAAACCGACATATCTACCTTATGGGGCAAGGGCCGTCGGCCGGCAAAGGTATATGTACAAGTTCATGATAAAAAAGTTTAGCGTAAATGTGTCATGGATAGTATACGATTTATGGTTTTTATGATATTTTTCCATATAAAAATTAGTGGGCATGATACTCAATGTAGATAAATTGTTACTGTAGTTTCCTTAAGTTTTACGCCGATGCATATATTCAGCAAAAAAGAAAGTCTTATGCACCCTATAATTTTAATTTTATAGGTTACAAGTATGAATATTGCCTACATTAATTTATACTTAATTAGATCTGCATGGAGGTGACTTTTGTAGCTATAAACCACGTACCAGAGATATGATCAAAAGATACAGAAACGGAGAAATATATATTGGCCGTCGTGAAATATGTCGAAGCTTTTGAGAGCGTTGCGGCAATGCCGACGACCAGTGAAGGCACACACCTTTACATCAATCCGAGCAGGCAAGAACGAGACCTAAGATGATTAGAATGGAAAAGAGGGCATAGAGATTGGAAGAAGCAACCACGAACAAGAATGACTTGTAGTTCGATGGGGTTGCGAAAGACGCTTTTGTCGCCCGAACGAGGACGTAAACCCAGGGCAACACTTATCATTTTGGAGTAGTCGGGCCAGGAGGCGGCTGCTGCGGTCCAGGGCCAGGGCGTGGTGGCCATGGATTCCCGACGGTGTCGGGGTGCTTCACCTTGACACGTTGCCTGTAAGCAGCTCGAACGAGCTCCTCTCGGCGAACCTGGCTGAAGATGACTGAGGTTGATTCCGGGGCGCTCAGTGCCGGAAAATCCTCTCGAAATTGGGAAGACACCTCCTTCACTTTTATTCGACGCTCTCTGCGACTCGCAGGGAAGCTTCGGGAACAACTTGTCGAAACGCCTCGCCAGAAAGGCCTCCTTCCCGTCCTCGGGGAGCTTGTCCAACATGTTCCCCACCATCTCGCCGAACACTTCCTTGATCAGCTCTTCCTTGTCTCTCACGGGTGACTTGTTGGACAGTTCCCCTGCATTGCCATCGCCCCCGTCCTCCAATGGCTCCTCCTTGTCGTTAGGAGCTTAGGTCGCCGTGTCATCTTCAACAACGGCTCTGCGCTTAGGCTGAGGAACGATGGTCTCGGCCCTATCGGCAAAGTCCTTGAGGAAGTCGAACGCGGAATCGAAGAACTCAGAGGTCTCTCGGCTCCTCTTCAAAAACTTTGGATCCGGAGTCAATAGCTCAGTGGCGGGACAATTGTCGATAAAGTCCTAAACTTTTTACAAATTTGCCAATTCAACCTTCAACTTCTTCTTTTTCCGAATTAGTCATAAACCTTTTGGAATTTTTCCATTTAATTCCTTCCAACAACTTTTCGCCGGAAAAAGCCTACGTAGACGTGACGTGGCTCGATCAATTGGTTGCTGGCAATGACATGGCGATGATGTGGCATAAAACGATGTTATCTTGACAATTTGCCTCAAATTTTGCCCCGAAATCGAACTCTTCACGAACCCTAACTTGCTTTGCCCCAAAACAGAACCCTAGCTAGCTTTTGCGATTAAGAGCGACAGCAGCAGCGCTTGTTCTTCTAGTTCGTGGCAATTGAGAGTAGCAGCAGCGTTCGTTCTTCGTGCTCATTTTGGGTCGAATGTATGTCGTGCTCCTTGATGTCTTATGGTTCTAGGGTTCTTCGGTTCTTCGCCTTGCATTCTTCAACTACTAGCATTCTTGAGTTCTTGCATTCTTTGGTTCCTTCAGTTCTAGGCATGCATTCTAGTCCGATTTTGGGGCAAAAGCTAGCTAGGGTTCGATTTTGGGGCAAAGCACACTAGGGTTCGTGAAGAGTCCAATGTTGGGGCAAAATTTGGGGCCAATTGTCAAAACTACATTGTTTTGTGCCATATCATTGCCAGCAACCAATCAATCAAGCCATGTCACGTCTACGTAGACTTTTTCCGGCGAAAAGTCGCTAAAAGGACTTAAATGGCAAAGTTCCAAAAGGTTTAGGATTTTTTCGACAATTGTCCCGCTCAATGGCAGTGGACGAATTTGGGAGACAAGCTCCGGGGTTTAAATAATGAACAATAATCTTTTTCTTTTCTTTTTTGTGTGGAAAAGTCCACACGTTTTGGCCATGGAAAAATGGGTGGCCTCATCGACTTTCAGTTGACCTTTTGTGTAACACCCCGATTTTGAGACTTTTGGAGACTTTAATTTGAGAATTTTGGAGTTCCGTAAGTACCCTGTGGACCCCGAGAATCTGTACCCCGTGGACCCCAAGAATCCCACGGATGAAATTGCAAAAATTTGTTTTGAGGCAGTCCCCCAAACCTTCTAAAATTTCAAAAAGATCCTATAATTTCTTAAAATTTTTCAATTTAGTCCCTGAGAATTTTTCAATTAGGCCCCTGAAAATTTTCAATTTCTCATTTGGTCAAACCTACCTTCTCCCTTCTATGCGTGGGCCACCTAGACCCATTGGTTCTCTCCTTTTTCTTTCTATTTCCTTCTTCCGGCCCATTTGGCCGGACTTCATCGATGACATGCTAGAAACTTGCTAGAAAAGCTGTCGCCGCCGCGTCATGTCGTGCAATTTTGGGCCAAATCGTGTGTACAAAGCGCGAGTATTGTGGACTAATTAGGCTCGTCACGGACCATCACCGCTAATCAAACCCTAAAACTTGAATTGAATTGTGAGTTTACCTCTGAATCCTCGATTAGGGCGGTTATTACTTTAGTAGATAATTATTGACATGATTGAGCTAATTTGGTTGTCAATTGGATGATTTGGTGCAATTTGGTGATTTTTGGGCAAATGATGGGCGATTTGGTAATTTTTGCCAATTATGGGTAAATTGGAAAAATTGCACAACTAGAGGGCAAATTGGTAACTTGTTAGCTCTAGTTAATCAAACAATTAGCTGTTGGAGTTTGATTTAGTAATTTTAAGAAATTAAAATTAATTTACTAATTTTGGCTATTTAAGGCCCAAGTAGGGCTTTTAGGGGGGAAATGATAAATTTTGGAATTTATAGGCAATTGGGTAAATTATTGGCTACAATTAATTTTGATAATTAGCTGGGTGAGAACAGATTGTTAATTTGCGCAATTAAGACCAATTAATTCAGTTTTTGCTTAATCAAGGGAAAATCAATTAATTTTAGGTATTTATGATGTTTTAGTCAAATTTGTGGAAATTGAGTGGTCGACCAATTGGATACCAACTAAGGTGATAGTGCCTGTAGTTTAACGAACATGAGATTTTGTATTCGAAATAGGGACCCAGGCAAATCCTTAATTGGTGAACCCATGCAGTTGACTTTTAATATTTTCGAGGATTTATTTTAGAAAATGGTTGTGCCCTATTGTATTTGAATTATTTAATATTCTTGATTGTGTAATTGATTGTAATTGTTAATAATTTGTTACTGATTTGTGGTTGAGAATTGATGGAGTTGTGATTGTTATTTGATTATGCTGATTTTGATTCCTAGCGAGTTATCAAGATAATTGGGCCTAGAAGCCTGTGACGCGAGAATTAGGTTACCTAGTTTAATAGGGTCCCTAGAGTGAGTGGCTTTCTAATTAGGGATTATGGCGTAAACTCATTGAGATTTATCTCATTTGTCATTTAAATCATTTTTACAGGTTCTCACCATGGAGTTCCTCCTCAAGGGCCGAGCGAGGCTGGAGGTGCCCACTAATTATAGGAAGTTAGTTTATTTTATCGTATCCGATCACAAATACTTTGGAGAGATACAAGACTACTCTTGACCCATAATTTTGATTGTATAAATTTATGGGTTTGACCTCTTTATGGGTCTTTTGTAAATATTGAACCATATATTTTAATTGAGGAGCTTTTTACCCCAGGGTTGTCAGTGTTATTTATCTATTTCCGCCGCATTACTTATTTAATTAAATAATTATTTAATTTTTTTATCGACCGATGATATCACGAATTTTATCGACCAGCGAGCACCATTTTCAGGGACTATCGCTCAAGTCCAAGGCGTGACATTATGTCCAATACGTATCAATAACAAAATCACTTCTCTATTCAATAGTTTAAGTTTTTATAATAATTAGTAGTGATACAAAATCTTTCATGGCATTAGGGAATGATGTTCTTAGTTCATATATTTTCGATCTTTACAAGTCCCAACTTGTCTCTTCTATTATATATTTCGAGGGCACCGGCTAAAAAGAGCACTCCTTAAACACATTAAATAAGTCAAATCTCGACTTTAAACTCATCACTCATGCCTATCGCAAGAAACGTTAATATATTAAAGACAAAGGTCTTTCCTTATCTAGAAAGTCTCATGAAGTACGATCTCTAAACACCTTGTTGATAGATTTGAAGCCATTCTTGTATGGCTTTATATCCTCTTATCAAGTAGTATTAAAAATTGAGGGATAAAGGCACCACAAGTGTCATAATTTTCGTACAACTTTTATTCTCGGTGTCCTAACTTACAATTATTCATACAATTATTCACCTAAGTACTATAACCTTTTAAAAGCCTTCACCTAGGTATAAAAAATATAACTTGGCATGACACCTGTGATGAACATTTTTAAATAATCGTAACACTCTAATGATTAATTGAAAGGTTATATAGTATTTCAGTGATCGGAAAAAAAGAAGTTACGACACTTAATTAATCATAAAAAAATGTTATGGTATTCAAGTAAGCGCCGTATGAAAATTCTAATACTTATGATGCCATTTTCTTAAAACCAAGAGATGGACAATAATAGACACTCTTCTCGGATGAGAGTTAGTCCACGCCATAACAATAGGATACGAGCAAAGGTCTCAAGGTACAAATTTATCTAATGGGTCCAAGGCATTTGATGGAGTTGAATGGCATTTTAAGAGAAGTTACAGGTTCTGGACCTCCGGTTCTGCATATCTAGCGTCATGTACATTGTTCTGGCGAATTTGTTATTGTTTAAGTCAAGTGAAGATGAGAGGATAGAGATGTAAGTGAGCTTATCGGCAGAATCCCGCTCGGGCACACAAAGTTGGCCAAGAGCTTAGCGCAGTGCCAAAGGGACAATTTTGGAGACCGCAAAACCTGGTGAACAGAAAAGCAACACAGAGATTGATTCCTCGAAGAGGACTGCGAGAGGAGATCCTCTTTCCCTGAACCTCTCCACCGTTTGGTCTGAGAAATCGTCGCTTATGATTCTCAAAGCTGAAACGAAAGGTTCCTTAGAGGATCAAGCAGTCATGCCAACCAGTCGTCACAGTGTTTGCAGTCATGCAAAGATGGAAGAACAATGTCAATGGACAGGGCAGCTTCTTCTCTGGCAATGCGTTTCCCAGAAAGAAAAAGGGCAAAATTCTATTAATCTCGCAGCTATAATTATCAATTAGAAAATTGAAGCCGATCTTGCAGCATGTAAATGCATAACCTTCCTCAGGAAGGTGGAAGGCTAGTTTGATAAGAGCTTGATCTCTGTACACCATATGCCAACGCAGAAGCTGAAACGCCATATAAGTAACAATTTGGATATGCTGGCCAGGAGGTTTAGGGGGGAAATGGCACTCGAAAGCCAGGGGCCAAATCAATGTGGTTGGTTTCAGCAGATCGCAAGACTTCAACCAAGCTATGCTCTCCCAGATAGGATGATAATTTCTCGTAGTATCCTATGAGAATATGTTGTGACTTGTGCATGAGAGTGATGCTAGTGAAATAGAGGGAAGAAGAAATTTGACTACTTACCAATTGAGACGGTCCAGCAGTCGGCACCTATCTGATGGAAGAATATTCTTTCCACAAGACATCTACTGTTTGTGTCTCGCTGGTAGGGACGGTCACGTTAAAGATTTGGGAGATGCTATTTGAAGTCCCATTTGTGTCATCCTAATGCTCCTTCATTAGTGTAAGATGTGGTTCCCAAGTTCGCAACTATGTAATGACACAATTCAGCAGTTGAATTTCATTCCAGATGCCAAAACGGGGAAAGCATACAGACACACAAACTGGTCTCACTGCTTCGGGGGACGCGCGTATGCGTAAAGTGCAACGAAAGACTGAATGAAAGTGAGCACTAGAATCAGGAAGGCAGCCAGTGCCGAAATGAAAGACCATGGAGTACCAAAGTACTTGCGCTTCAACCCTGTCCACCGCACATGCCACTGGTTCCTATAGTACCTGTTCAGGTCCTCCATCACTCCAGCCAGATAGCTCCTCCCAATATCGAACCCCACGTCCTTCCCTAGGTCGTTAAAGAGGCTTGCGACTTCAGCGTCAGTCCCGTAGTAATTCTCCAGCACGTGGTGATCTGATAAGAAGCTTGCGTCGTTCGCGGTGGTCATGAGGCACCCCATGAAGGTCACGTAGCTAGTGATGTGCTGTGAGCAATAGCAGTAGCATTGCTCGAACGCGACGCAGTTGAGGAAGAAGGAGCTGGTCAGTTCATCGATTGTCAGCGGGGGGATCTCGAGCACTCCGTTGTTGAACCGTATGTCGAGCCAACCATCACACTTCCTTGGCTCGAATCTGATTCCCGAGCGGCGGAGCTTCGTCACTGAGTGGACCAGCTGTAGATACTCATTGTCGAATCCCCTCGGTACTTCCGGAGGGAGGTTGATAAGGCTCAGCTGGATCAGGTGAAGCAAGTGCATGACATCCGAGGCTCCATGGTACTTTGCAAGAACATCTGGTGGCCGCTGCACGACGTGGTTGAAGAACCGCAGTGCAAGCTCGACGAGTGAGGACTGGGGATCAGCAGGGCCCTTTGACATATCGTAAAGCGTTTGGAGGACGAAGAAGGGAACTTGGTTCTCGAGATGGAGGAAGTCGCGCATGAACGAAGTGAATGTCCACAACATGTTGAAGATCGGGTCGTCGGGGTCGGGTGTGGTGATGCCATCAATCACTCGGAACACCTCGATGATAAAGCAGCCATCAAGGACCATCATCTCAATCAGCTCCGAGCTCCCCAAGTTGAGTGGCTCAGAGTAACAATCTCGAATCTCCTCTTCCTTCGATGCAATGGCATTGAAGTAATCGTTGTAATCAACTCCAAAGTTTTTTGTTCAGCTGAGGAGAGCGGAGAAGAACCGTGGCTTGTGCTCTTCGACCATC
The DNA here is from genome assembly GCA_019926035.1 of Melaleuca alternifolia. NCBI lineage: Eukaryota > Viridiplantae > Streptophyta > Magnoliopsida > Myrtales > Myrtaceae > Melaleuca > Melaleuca alternifolia. The sequence goes on along the minus strand of JAGKPW010002568.1, from coordinate 1,036,714 downwards.
TGGACGCACTCTCTCCCATGGTGGTACGGGCCAACGGACACGATGCGGGGCTTGTAGGCCTTGGGATTGAGCTCGAAGAGGGTCCCAGGGACCCTAAAGATGCAGCAGTAGTGATTGCCAGCTGAATGCTTCAGCCGGGTTGGCCTCTGGCTGAGCCTCCGATGCACTACAGATGACCAGTCCCTCGTCGCCTCTGCCGCCACCGTGACCACATGGTGGTGGTTCGCGGGACCATTCGTGGGGTTGCAATTGGCCCCTCCAATCAGTTGAACCTCCATCTCGGCCGCTGTAGTGCTCTTACCAGGTTTCACAGGCGCTAAAGATGGGGAAGCGACGACCTCAGTGACCTTTGGGTAGCGGACTCTTATGCTCCTAGTGACGATGCTGCAATTGCATCGACCTTTTTAGCACACATCAGTGAACCCAGCGTGGTAGGAGCCCACCTAAACAGACAAAAGTCCAAGGCGTAGCGACTTTCTATTGAAGCTTTCTTGGCTTTACTTGGAATAGTGGGAGACCAAGAATCATCGGATCAAATATAAAGAAAGGTGCTTGCTTTAACTACTTCCTCCATGTGTGTGAACTGCGCCTCTTTTTCTTCATCTTTACTGACACACGGAACTGGAGATCTTCTAGAATCACTCATAATTTAAGGGGACTGAGTTCATAATCAGAATAAGGAAGCCATTCTACTAGCGATTCTTGCTGGGGATCAACTTGAAGAAAACTAGGAACTTTAGCTCCAGTGAAATTTCTGATACAAATGAGATTGTGTAATGACCTGGTTTCGGTGAGAACACTGTAAATTTGGAATCAATACTAACTTTTTTAACCAGAAATAATAAGAAAACTGATTGGAAAGAAAACTGAGTTTTATTTCATTTTATGTCTGGCCCTACTAGAATATTGAGGTTTTGAATATCTAATGGCATTGATGTTACTGCTTTCTGATGTGTACCTACATTGTTGATAGGACCAGTTGAGTTGTGTATTGTGGAATCTCCTCCCTAGTCCGGGTCATTCTTGAATCACATCAAACTATTCATTATGTCCAAAGGTGCACCCAAATCTCACGTAACCAATCTTCCGTTTGTAATTAATGACTTCTTTAAATAGGCAAATTTCTTCTTGTAAGAATCAACTATGGAAATTAAAATCTTTCCCCATTAATATTCCATCTCATGAAAAGGAGAAATTGTTCCGTGAACCTCGTATACATAGTAAAATGAAATAGGACCATTGGATGTGGTGGAGAGCTGCAATTTTTGTCGATCCAAATCCAATCTAATATGTGTATTATTGTCGTAATATCTTTAAGGGCAAGTCAAAATCTGCAGCCTCCACTTATGAAATAATTCTTTTCACGAAAGCGAATTAAGTACGGATTGCTTCCAATTGGCTGGAGTTCTTTTGCATGTCCTGCGTTCATGAGATTGCAGCTGTCAAATAGACTATGGACCAATGTTTTCATGTAAATCGCCATGTACTAGCAGCTGTATGGATGAACGTCCGGCTGTTACTTCTCGACCTTAGATAGAGGCGTTCACTGAAGATGAGCGAAAGAAATTTCCATAAAGGAGTAACAGAATCAAACGAGGGAGATGAAGATGAGGGAAAGGAGGAAAGAACGTACATTACAGAGAGAACAGAACTGGTGTACAAACCAAAAATGGCCTTACTAGACACCGGATGCTCTAGTCAGAGAATACTGCTCGAAACGCCACGGGCTGCTCACCCAGAAACATGAGAAAAGAGCACGCTGAGCTGAGCCCATTGGGATGATCCTCAGGGGAATCTCCGACGTTGGGGCATGATAACAGTAAAGAGGCAGGGCTTCTGACGTACTTTAAACCCCAGGCCAGTGCCCCTTATCCCAAGGAATCTATGGACGGAGGCGCAGCTTCGACCTTGAATGCGTAGTGGGACACTGGGACCGCAGCTTAATTTACCGTCGCTACTTGTACTAACACAAGCTCCCCACTTTCGCTTTTGTCTCCTACATAGCCATAAAGGTCGAGGAAATCTACAATAATCTGGGTAGATATTGTCTCGTATATCAAATGAACGACATGATTTTCGTGTTAGACAGTGTGCTTGCTAATTGCCAAGAGCACTGATGGCTTCGCCCAAAAGCTTCGTCCAATTCAATTTGCGCGACCTTTCTCAGAGTTTTGTGAGTTAATTGCATTAGAGTATAGAGTGCCGACTCACTAGTTGAGCTTTAAAGATAACACGTTCATCTACATACATTCAATGGAAGGGCTTTATTCCACCAATTATGTGTTCAATGGAAATATGAGAGGAGAGCAGATTGCACGCTGAGAAGACTGCTAAGTCATCAGGAAGCCAGGACTCAAGCATAACAAAAGCGTATTTACTATATAACGAATTCGTTGAAAAATCAGATGCAAATGTCTTATAGTGGTGCAGTTCGATTGATTTAGAGATGAGTGGTTGTCATATAATTCACCGACCATAGTCCATGGCTATGCCTTACTGCTCACGGAATAACATACTAAAGGAGTCTAGCAGTGACAAGGAAAGAGGTGCTCCACTAGGAAAACCTCACTTTGCACGCGCAGATCAAGGAAAGAAAAACATGCCATGTGACGAGACCGTTGACGAAATGAAAAGGCGAACCCACTGCTCGAAATTTTTTAAGATAATTAAACACCACTGATCTCATGGACATGGGGAAAGTAAGCATTAAGATAGTTAAAAATATGTATCGAGTTTAAGTCCGAAAAAGAAATTTCCTGATTTAAGTAGATTTTCTAATTTGAAAAAGTTTGCAAGTTTAAGCAATTGCCTAATTTGACTAGGTCTTCTAAAAGAGAGTTTCCCACTTTGAATTCAACTCTTGTGTACAAAAAAACTATCTTCTTTGTGGAGAGCATCCAAGAGGCGACGTGCTCTTACACCCTAGAGTAATTCGAGAGTAGCCAATTTAATCTTATAGATACGATTTTTTTTTTATTTTTTGTAAATTTGAGAAATTATTTTTTGAAAATTTGTAGGGATAAAAATTGTGTAGGTTATCAAGTGTCATTAGGAGTAGAAAAACACTAATAGTGTTGGAGTTATTCGATTATAGTTATGATATGTATTGTTCCTCTTGATTTATAGTGGAATTATGTGATATTTTCCGATGAATGTAAGTCGGAGTGAGCAAACTACGTTAATTTTTTGTCTAATTTATTTTTATGCTTTGTTATTGTTTGATTGCTAGTGCTTTTTTTTTGTAACAATTAGTACTGGAGTTAGGCTTGATTGAGTTGAAACAATAAGGAAAAGTGAAGAATGATATGCTTTCGCTCTCTGAGTTGGACATGGTCATTACCTTAGAGGAGTTCCCGGTAGAGTCGCACTTCAGTGAGGTGAAGGACGATGTGATGTGATGCGATGGTTGATGCACATGGACGTTGAAGAGTCTCTGAATCAGATTCAATTGAACGGCCATGGTTCAATTGTAGTCTGATAACTAGAATGATTTGTAATCTCGCTGTTTTCACAATAACTTGATATGGGTTTCTTTCCATGAGACCTAATGCGAATCTCTTTGTTATTTTGTTTACCATATGGTCGGTATAATTCATTAGAATGAATCTATTCCACTGCTTTTCCACAAGTAGATTATCCCATTAGTGAAATGATTTGTCACCTTTTTTTCTATAGTTGCTCCATACCCATGCCAAGGATTAGGTGAGTTAGAGACAACATGGGGACGCCATGCACGCGAGTAAACTAGAGCAATCTACCCGGCTTTGGTGTGTTTCCTACTGGAATATAGCCGGAGTACACATGGAAATTTTTCGCGAATTTTTTAGATGTTGACCGGTGATTAACTAACAAGGCTATGTAAAAATGGAGAAATAGTTCAAAAATTATAAATTTATTATATCGATGTCATTCAATTCTAAACTTTTTAATTAAGCCGATTTAGTTTTAAACTTTTTAACATTTTGCCAATTGAGTACATCATGCCAATTAACCAAAAACTATTGACATGGATGTTGGTTATTCTACATAGCATGGCCAATATTGGCGTGGAATTTTTATAGTAATACTTTTATTGTTCTTCAAATTTTTTCTATTCTAATCTTTTATATTTTATTATCTTATTCCTTCTTTTTCCCCCTTCATTTTGGCCAACGAGGGTTGTTGGCAAGGGTCACAACCCTCACCCAAGTCCTTGCCAGATTTGGACTAGAGCGCCTCACCCTCTACGAGGTCCGCAGTCCTTGGTCACCAAAATGAAAGTAAAAGAGAAGAAGATTATAAATTCTATTCTTTCAAAAATAATTGAAAAAATAATCCACATCAGTATTGGTCATGCCACATAAAGTCTACGTTAGTCATTTCGGGTAAAAATTAACCGAATAGACTCAATTGAAAAAATATGAAAAAGTTTAAAACTACATTAGTCAATTAAAAGGTGTAATATAAATTGATAGAAATGCAATAGATTTATTACTTTTTTTCTTGTGTAAAAATTAGGGGTGAGCATGATTCGGGTTGGGCCAATCTCGTGCTCAACCCGAGGACCAACCCGCACAGTGTCGGTCCTCAATTTTTGGGATCGTGGACCAACCCGTCAAGCTTGGGACCATGGACCAACCCAACCCTATTGGTCCGGTCCGGTCCCAGGGTCAACCCGGGACCGCTAAAATTTTCGTACAATAAATTTTATGAAACAACCCATGTCCGATAAAGACATGATGAATGTGTATTTCATAAACAAAGAAGCCTCGACAAAATCAAAAGAGATGGAAACAAGAAGACATGATCATTTAAATAAGGACATACATTTCTTACGAGCTTTCCACTTATAAAAAATTAGACAAGCAACATTGCAAAGATCCACTATACCCCCAACTCTCGTGCTCACTTCGCTGCCAAAGCTGCCTAGACAAGAGAAGCAGCACAAGGGAAAACAGAGAAACTTCAAGCTCAAAATTACTAGTTACTGTTTCCATAGTCTGCCCACTTAACTAGGTACAACAATTACCAAAACAAAACATTTTTCAAGCAAAATAAGTTTAAGTGCACCTTGAGGGAATTCAACGACTTGGAAAGGACCAAATCAAGCACATTTGGATGCAACTCTAAGTATTCAGTAAGATTCTCTTGCACAGATTGATCAACCAATTTGCGTACTTCTGGGTTCCCTAACCTTGTCTGAAGGAAGAAAAAGCAGCCAGCTAAGTATAATTGGTACAAACAACTACCAAGTTGAAACACCGATAAAGAACTTCCGGTGAAAAACCATATGAAGTTTCAAGCAAATATCGTAGTAGACAATACCTTTGTTTGTCCTTTAAACTCTGGATTTGGAACTTTGACTGAGATAACACATGTCAAACCCTCCCGCACATGCTCACCACTCAAATTAATGTCTTTGTCCCGAATGCAAACGAATTTGTGATTTAGATGTGATAAATACATTTGTTTTCCTCTTCCACACACATCCCATGCGCTAATTAAAAAAAAAAACAGCCAGAGAAGGTGCCCACCTTGATAACCTTTGACTTCTTCCCAAGGTTATTGAGTGTTCGTGTTAATGAAGCCTTCAAACCATCAATATGATTCGAAGAGTACATGCAGTCAAAATTTATTATTTTTATGTAATATATTGTCGGGTTGGTCCGGGTTGGACCAACCCGACACCTTAGGACCGAGAACCAACTCGTACAGTACCGGATTGGAGATTTTAGGATCGAGAACCGACCCCTTCATCTTAAAACCCGACCAAGACCGGTCGGGTTGGGCCGGTCCAGGGTCGACCCTGAACTGTTGCTCACCCCTAGTAAAAATTGGCAAGCATGTAGCTCAATGAAGACCCACTTTACTATTTTCCTTAAGTCCAATGCTAGTACGCAGATTCAGAAAATGAGAAAGTCTCAATGCCCTTGAAATAACATTTTGATGGGTGCAAGCATGAAGATTATCCAAATTCACTTATTATTGAATTAGATTTGTACGGGGGTGATGTTTGGAACTATTAAACTATGAATCAAGGACATAATATAAGGTGAAAGAAAGCAAGGGACATATTATATTCTATGAAAGGTGCACGGCAATCCCAATGACACAGTTTAGCAAGCTAGAACAACACCGAGACAACTGATACGGGAACAAAGAATGATGAACACGAGAAGAAGAGCGACTTTCGTAGTGTTCGATGGGGGTCCAAGAGACACCTTTTTTGCCCCAACGGGGAAGACCAGCGACAATGACAATTATGAGGCACCCAAGCCGGCCTTTCAATTGGATACGTGAACAGTTTCGAAGTATTAAAAAAAAAAATCATTTCGTTTCGTGACAGCTCTAATGAAAATTTCGACTGCCATCATTTTGGGGACAATTGCCAAATAAGTCCTAAACATTTTGCTATTTTGCCGATTTAGTCCTAAACCTTTTTTTATACTAAATAAGTCCTAAAACTTTTGCAACTGTACCGGTTAAGTCCTTCCGATGGATTTTAGCCGGAAGATACCCATGTGGCACGCCGAACTTCACCGGTGATGATGTGGCGATGACCGAACCCCAAATTTTTTTCTTTTTCTCCTTGTTTTTCTAAAAAAAATTACTTGGCCAACGAACTCCGTCGGCCGCCGGAGCTCGTCGGCCACTCCAGAGAGCAGCCCGACTCTCACCGGCCATGAGCGAGGGCAGCGGGGGTTGGGGCATCTGGGCGAGGCAAGGCTCACCTACGACCGGTGAGGACCGAGCCACCCTCTGGAGTGGCCAGCGAGCTCCAGCGGTCAGCGAAGCTCGCAGGCCAAGTAGAAAAACAAGGCCAAAAATTAGGTTTAGTCATCGCCACGTTGTCACCAGCGAGATCCGGCGCGCCATGTATGCATTTTCTGGCCAAAATCCGCCGGAAGGACTTAACCAACAAAGTTGCAAAAGGTTTAGGACTTATTTGGCATAAAAAAAGGTTTATGACCAAATCGGCAAAGTAGCAAAAGGTTTAGGATTTATTTGGCAATTGTCCCCATCATTTTATAATGGATTTGTAAAGTAAAATTTGATTTGTTTCTTTTTTTTACCCTTTCTTTCATTTGCCTATAAAGAGAATCTCCCAATAACAACTAAAACATAACGAAAACAAGAAATCCTCTCTCTTTTTTCTCTTCATTTATTTGTCGGGCCTTACATGCTACATTTTCCTTGTTTATTTTTTGTCAAATGAAAAGTGATTATTTGATACTTGAGTCTAATTTGTGTTTTCGCTGCACAATCTCAAAAGGTAAAAATAACACGAAACTCATTTTTTTTACTATGTAATTGGTATATTTCATTAGATTAAATCTATTCAATTACTTTTCGATAAATAAATTATTCGGTTAAAATGCTTTGCTACCTTTATCCAATAAATGCTCCATCCGTGAGCCTAGGATCGGCACAATAATTGAGACCCCGTGCATGCACGCGAGGAAATCTACCCGGCCTTTCATGTGTTTCTCACGGAAATGAATCCCCTACCTTGGTATGACCAGGGGTATGGTGACCTTGTACTCAATCGGATGATTGGGGAAAAAAGTACTTTTTACCAAAAAGAAAAAAATTGGAAAAAATGAGTGCCATGCGATAATCGGACGCCCCCTTATGTCAAGGGATCCGAATCCGGATCCGTTTCTCACTAGGCTAGCTTAAATCCAGGTGGAATTCTTTCACGAATTTATTCCAGTGTCGAGTTGATTAAATTGAAATGGCTCAGTATAACCGAGCGGGTATGATGCATAATGAAGAAATGTTCGAGTAATTTCCTTAAGTCCGATACCAGTACATATGTTCAGAAAATGAGCAAGTGTTATGCCCGTAAAAATAATATTTCGATGGGTAATAAGTATAAATTTTATTCAGGTTTATTTTGTTTTTCTCGGATGGAGGTGACGTTTGGAACTTTTTGACTCGTGAGTCAGAGACATAGTTGAAGGGGAAAGAAGCAAGAGCAAGAACAACAGCTAGAAAACAAGTATGGGAAATGGGGAACAAAACTAGAACGAGATTGACTTGATTGTTTGGTGGTGGCTGCCAAATGGCACGGATTGCCCGGACGAGGCAGACGAGCGAGGACGACGTTCAGAAGAACCCCGAGCCATCCTTTCTCTTGTCCACTTGTTAAGCAGTCGCCGGCCCAGGAGGTGGCTGCGGCGGGGGAATGTGAGGGCGTGGCTCTGGCTCTAGCTGTGGATTCGCGATGGTGCGAGGGTATTTCACCTTGACGAGTTTGATCGAGCAAATTAGTTTTCCGTGGTCCAACGGGATGTCCGGGCGCAACTGCGGAGCAATCGGCATTGCAAATGCCTCTTGGGATTGGGAGGACACGTCCTTCAATTTGATCTCGACCTCTCTCCGCGACTCGCCGGAAAGCTTGGGGAACACCCCGTCGAAACACCTTGCCAGAAAGGCTTCCTTCCCGTCCTCAGGGAGCTTGGCCAGCAAATTCCCCACGATCATGCCGAACACGTCCTTGAGCAGCTCCTCCTCGTCGCTCACTGGCAATTTGCGGAACAGTTCCCCGGCATTGCCATCGTCCCCGTTCTCCAATGGCTTCTCCTCCTCGTCATGAACTTCGTTCGCCGTTTCGTCATCAACAGCTCCTCTGCGCCTAGGCTGACGAACGATGGTTTCGGCCTTGTCGGCAGAGTCCATGAGGAAGCTGAACGCGGAATCGAAGACCTCGGAGGTCTCACATCTCCCCGTCCCGTTCTGGGTCTGGGAATCCGACATGGTGGTGATCAAGAGTGACTGGCTTCGTGGCGGGGGTGGGAGGAATTCCTGAGTCGAGTCATGGGGCTTAAGTAACGAACAAGAGATCATCTTTCGTGGAAAAGTCCGCATGATGTAGAAGCATTATACTTGGGAAATCATGACTTGATGGTAACTTGAAAAGAGAGCCGTTCGATCTGAAATCAGACGATCTCCATTAAATAAGAGAGAGGGTTTTTATTTTTTTTATTTTGAAAAAGGTCAACCGTCCTATTCAGATCGGACAGCTGGCTTCCCCATCAAGTCACCATCAAGTCAAGTCAGCTGATCCATTTCCGGCACAACATGGCAACGGAAAAATGGGTGTAACCATTCACTTGAGATATCATTCATTTTTCGCGAAACAATACATCCTAAATATTAAAATTATCAATAATTGTGATCAAGTTTTACAACATATATAGTGCAATCAACTCCCTTTATTAATTTTAGCAAAATATACTGGCATGATATTTTTTTTTATAAAATGGATGTGACCACGAAATGGCACCAACCAATCGTCATATTAACATAAAGCCTCAAAATAGATCAAGATTATAAGAAAACGGAAAAAAGTATTTAGAAAAACATATTTAAAAAAGGCCACCGTTGAGGAGGGTCAACCACGCCGCCTTACGCGATGGTGCCTCGCCGCCGCATGAGAGAGGGGCTGTAAACCCTTACCTGCTAGCCGCGAGCCGGTGAAGTAGGGAGTCGAGGCGCTTCCTTCCTTAACGTTGAGCCTTATCTAGCATAAAGTTTTCTTTTTTTACCATTATAATTTAACTCTAATTAAAGTTAGGAGGAAAACGATATTGTTTTGGTTATTGCAACACCCTTTATAAACATAATAATAATGTGGAAAAAAGAAAGTAATAGAAAGAATCATATCGGCAATTTTCGTCGCTCAAACTGGACGAAGCAAACTAAGGTATTTGTTGTATAAATTGAAAAAAATTTAAGACTTGATTGTATGAATTAAAAAAAGTTCACTTAATTCTATTTTCGCGATAGGTTTTACAATTTTGATGGCAATTGTTTTATTGACTATCACATAAATTGCTTCTATGAGCTATGGATGCTGATGCCTGAGGTGCACGGGCTCAACAAGCACTTAAACACATTAAATAAGCCAAATCTCGACTCTAACTTCAATGCTGGAGCATATCACCAGAAAAGCTAATGTATTCGTGATAAAAAGAAAAGGCCACAAGATTAATTCCCGGGAGAGGACTAGGAAAGGGAGATCCTCCTTCCCCGTAGCTCTTGGACTTTTGCAATGAGACCACGTCGCACATGATAGTCCGAGGCCGATTTCCTTTGAGGTTCCGGCCGTCGTTGAAACCGGTGGTCGCGTCGTATCGTTCACGGTCGTATCCTTGGACTCTCCGGAGAATCCAACGCGCGCTAGGTGGCTTTGGCAGTCGTGCGATGATGCAACAATAGGGCCAGTGGATGAGGCTGTATCTCCTTATCTGGAAATTCTTATCATCTGTTACAATATAACTCTAACCTTGACCGCATCGTGGATTCCCATATATAATATGGAAATGGGGTACAAAAGTAGATAAAGATAAAAGCAAGGGTTTATGCTTTTGAGGTAACAGCAAGAGCAGTGATTACGCAAGGAGCCGCCGTTCGAATAGAACAAGGAGACAAACCTCGCTCCTCGTTGGTGCCGCACGAAAAGCTTTTGTCATGGTCTCCCCCATGAGTTTACATCTAATTGAGTCATTTTATTAGTAAATACTTTGAATTTCGCTTCATTTTGAGTGTGGAAAATATTCAAGCATAAGAACGATGGGAAATTTTAAATTTTACGATTATAATAAATTATTTATCGCTGACTCTCACTGAAAAAAAAAAAAACAAGGATTTAGCCACAAATTTTGCAATGAAAAATTAGGCAAAATTCATCGCTAAACATTTTTGCGACGAATTTAGCAACGAAAAAAATTTGGTAGCTAACTAGGCGTCGCAAAATTTAGTGACGGAAAATTTCAAGTTTCGTCGCTAATTAACGAGGGATTTTTTCCGTCACAAAATTCGTCGCAAAATTTTATTTTTCGTCGCTAATTAGCTACTAATACATTTCGTCGCAAAATTTGTGGCTAAATTTTTGCCACAAAATCTATCGCTAATTAGTTACGGATTTTTTCCCATTGCAAAATTCGTCCCTAATTAGCTACAGATTTTTTTCCGTCACTAATTTAGCTACAAATTTTTTTGTCGCTAAATTCATGGCTAAATTTGTCACAAAATTCATGACAAAATGCGTGGCTAATTTTAATTCGTCACAAAATCGTGGCAAAATGTGTGGCGATAACAATTATTCATGGCAAAATTCGTCGCTAATTTGTCTTGATTTTCATCTTTTTGGACTATAATTTGCATCGAAATTTGTTGATAATTTGCCACAATTTGTTTTGAACTTTATTACAAACATTGTTCTGGAACGTATCTCCAGCGAATATTATTTATGGATGATTTTGATATTAAATCTAATTAACATCTAGAATTAATCTTAAGCATTTAATAACATCAAAATATTATAATGATATGAAAATAAAATACATTCATCAACATTATCCACAAGAACCCTAACCATACATTCATAAACCCAAAACCCCCAAACCCCTAAACCCTTATATTTGGGTTTTATGGAGTGAATGACAGAAATTAGATTCATATGCAATATATCTACCATAAAAATTTCATCCTCAATAGAGAGTTCAAAAAACGTACTAACGTCTCAAAAATATTCTTGCACATAGTCTTCTATTGTTTCCTTCTAAAATGTTGTTCAGGCCAAGACTTGACTCTTGTTCTTGTCCTCGGGGAGAATGCCTTTGTAAGAACTGAGCAACTGCCCTGGGATTGTCCTAGACAATGAATTAGAATACGCACAAGTGAGTTACTTACAATCCAAGGGTTAAACCTAACCATTACACATTTAAAAATAAGGCATTCTATTTAAAATAAGGACACACAGTCAAACCTTGTTCTGATGGAATACGAAGACCCTGCATAATACCTCTGCCAAGCTGACCATACTCATTGTAGCCTGATTTTACAAGAACATTGATTAATTCTAATTACCATAGGCAGGAAAAGGGAAGCAAGCTCACATGTTCTCCACCTCCATCAGCTAGTGCTCGGAAATGTAAACGAAGAACCATTTGCACCAACACTTGTACCAGGATTTTGACTTGCAAGTTGCAAGTCAATAATTTCTGAAGGAAGAAAAGACTGGCAAGGATAATTACCCCAAGCTTGCAGAAGACCATCATCTGATAAAGCCGCCACATGAACAGCTCCACAGCTTACTTGACGAATTATCTGTGGGAAATGGAGCTCACCATTAAGACAGATTCTAATGCTTCCAGAATAAGCAGTAAAACCAGATGTCAAGAACCACAAAAGTAAACAAGTACAGGACCAATCACTCAGAAGTGTCAACACAGCAAGGATCCTCTTATCACCCTTAAGGCCTCCAATGGAGTACCTTAACAGTCAAAAATTGTCCATCAGCAGAGAATCAGACAGGACAAAGCATTTAGTCAAGGCTGTTATCTCCAACTCCTGAATTTACCAACGGTTTCTAGAGTATTCGTGGATGTTACAATAGGCACATGTAATGATCTAGCCTCAAAAAATGAATTATATACCTATTCAATTAAGTACCAACTAACAGCACCAGACAAGCAAAAACTTAGCAAGCAGAGAAAATCATCAGCAGTCTCTAATTTCTGACCAAATCAACCTCCCAGAGCACTTTGAAGAAGGACAAATGACATTCACGTCCATTATTCAAGAAAAGGGTATATCAGAAAAACACTTTATTCGCAATCATTTTTTTACTTCAATAACTGCTAAAAACAGCAAGAATAAAAGGTCCAAGAGAAATTCTGGGGCATTCAATAACAAAGAATGATGAACACGAGAAGAAGAGCGACTTTCGTAGTGTTCGAGGAGGTCCAAGAGACACTTTTTTGCCCCAACGGGGAATACCAGCGACAACGACAATGATGAGGAACCCGAGCCGGCCTTTCAATTGGATACGTGAACAGTTTCGAAGTATGCAAAACTTTTTTCGTTTCGTTTCGTGACGACTCTAATAAAAATTTCGACTGTCATCATTTTGTAATGGACTTGTAAAGTAAAATTTGATTTGTTTACTTCTTTTTTTTTACCCTTTCTTTCATTTGCCTATAAAGAGAATCTCCCAATAACAACTAAAGCATATCGAAAACAAGAAATCCTCCCTCTCTTTTTTTTCTCTTAATTTATTTGTTGGGCTGTACATGCTACATCGTTGTTCATGTTCCTTGTCTATTTTTGTCAAATGAAAAGTGATTATTTGATACATGAGTTTAATTTGTGTTTTCGCTGCACAACCTCAAAAAGTTAAAATAACACGAAAGTTGTTATTTTTTTACTATGTAATTGGTATAATTCATTAGATTAAATCTATTCAATTACTTTTTGATTAATAAATTATTCAATTAGAATGCTTTGCTACCTTTTTCCAATAAATGGTCCATCCATTCCATGACTTAAGTCAGAGGTTACCTAAGTCTCATTCCAGCCGTTCAATCTGAATCGGACGGCTAAGAAAAAATCAAATTTTTATTGAAATAATTTTTTTGAATTTTTTTATAAAATCCCTGCCGTCCGATCTCAATCAGACGGCTAGGCTTTCACGTCAGACTTTATATTAGGTGATCCAAGGATCGGCACAATAATTGAGACCCCGTGCATGCACATGAGGAAATCTATTCGGCCTTTCGTGGGTTTCTCACTAGGCTAGCTTGAATCCACGTAGAATTCTTTCACGAATTTATTCCGGTGGCGAGTTGAGCAAATTGAAATGGCTCTGTATAACCTGGCGGGCATATGCCCAATGAAGAAATGTTCGAGTAATTTCCTTGAGTCTGATACCAGTACATACGTTCAGAAAATGAGAAAGTGTTATGACCGTAAAAATAATATTTCGATGGGTGATGAGTAATAATTTTATTCAGATTTATTTTATTTTTTTGGCATGGAGGTGACGTTTGGAACTTTTTGACTCGTGAATCAGAGACATAGTTGAAGGGGAAAGAAGCAAGAGCAAGAACAACACCTAGAAAACAAGTATGGGAAATGGGGAACAAAACTAGAACGAGAGTGACTTGATTGTTTGGTGGTGGCTGCCAAAAGGCACGGATTGCCCGGACGAGGAAGACGAGCGAGGACGACGTTCAGAAGAACCCCGAGCCATCCTTTCTCTTGTCCACTTGTTAAGCAGTCGTCGGGCCAGGAAGTGGCTGCGGCGGGGGAGACTGAGGGCGTGGGTCTGGCTCTGGCTGTGAATTCCCGATAGTGCGAGGATATATCGCCCTGACGCGTTTGTCCGAGCAAATTAGTTTCCCATCGTCCACCGACATGGCCATGAGGAACTGCGGAGCACTCGGCACCGCAAATGCCTCTTGGGATTGGGAGGACAAGTCCAAGTCCTTCAGTTTGATCTCGACCTCTCTCCGCGACTCGCCGGAAAGCTTGGGGAACAGCCCGTGGAAACACCTCACTAAAAAGGCTTCCTTCCCGTCGTCAGGGAGCTTGGCCAGCAGGTTCCCCACGATCTCGCCGAACACGTCCTTGAGCAGCTCCTCCTCGTCGCTCACTGGCAATTTGCGGAACAGTTCCCCTACATTGCCATCGTCCCCCTTCTCCAATGGCTTCTCCTCCTCGTCATGAACTTCGTTCGCCGTTTCGTCATCAACAGCTCCTCTGCGCTTAGGCTGAGGAACGATGGTTTCGGCCTTGTCGGCAGAGTCCATGAGGAAGCTGAACACGGAATCGAAGACCTCGGAGGTCTCACATCTCCCCGTCCCGTTCTGGGTCTGGGAATCCGACATGGTGGTGGTGATCAAGAGTGACTGGCTTCGTGGCGAGGGTGGGAGGAATTCCTGAGTCGGGTCATGGGGCTTAAGTAACGAACAAGAGATCACCTTTCGTTGAAAAGTCCGCACGATGTAGAAGCATTGTAAGAATCCGCACGAGGCACGATAAGGCAACGGAAAATTGGGTGTAACCATTCACTTGAAAACAAAATATTTCTTATATTCGCAAAACAATACATCCTAAATCTTAAAATTATCAATAATTGTGATCAAGTTTTACAACTTATATAGTGCAATCGACTCATTTATTAATTTTAGCAAAATATACTGACGTGATGTTTCTGTATAAAATGGATGTGACCTCGAAATGGCACCAACCAAGCATCATATTAACATAAAGCCTTAAAATAAAAAATAAAAAAGATGAAAAGATAAAGAATAAAAAATTTAAAATAGATCATCTTTTTCTCCGCAATCAATCTTCTCATTTACGGTCAACATCTTCTGGAATCTTTTTTGAGGATCCACGCTTATTTTCAACTTCCCGAAGCATTTCGTCGAGAAAACGGAAAAAAGCATTTAGAAAAACATATTTAAAAAAGGCCACCGTTGAGGAGGGTCAACCACGCCGCCTTACGCGGTGGTGCACCACGGCCGCATGAGCAAGAGGCTATAAACCCTTACCCGCTAGCCATGAGCTTGTGAAGTAGGGAGTCGAGGCGCTTCCCTCCTTAACGTTCAGCCTCCTCTAGCATAGTGTTTTCTTTTTTTAGCATTGTAATTTAACTCTAATTAAACTTAGGAGGAAAACAATATTTGTTTTGGTCATTGCAACACCCTTTATAAACATAATAAACATAATAATAATAATAATAATAATAATAATGTGGAAAAAAGAAAGTAATAAAAAGAATCATATCAGCAATTTCCATCACTCAAACCGGACAAAGTAAATTGAGGTACTTGATTGTATAAAAATTGGAAAAATATTAAGACTTGATTGTACGAATTAAAAAAAAGTTCACTTAATTCTATTTTCGCGATAGGTTTTACAATTTCGATGGCAATTGTTTTATTGACTATCACATAAATTGCTTCTATGAGCTATGGATGCTGATCCCGAGGTGCACGGGCTAAACAAGCACTTAAACACATTGAATAAGCCAAATCTCGACTCTAACTTCAACGCTGGAGCATATCACGAGAAAAGCTAATGTATTCGTGATAAAAAAAAAACGAAGGAAAAAAGAAGAAGAAGAAGAAGAAGCTTTCCTCGTTTGTAAAAACTCATGGAAAATGATCTCCAAACACCTTTGCTGGTAGAATTGAAGCGATTGTTGCGTAGAATTATCTCCTCTTATCAAACATGCTCAAAAACTAAACGCCATCAGGCAAGAGCGTGCTCCCGCCATTGGTAATCAGATATGGGCAAAGGTCTCATAGGTATAAATTAGGCTGACGGTTCCAAGGAATTTGATGGAGTTGAATGGCATGTCCTCGAGATCATTTGAAAGACAAAAGTCACAGGTTTTGGACCTCGGCTTCTTCATATCTAGTGTCGCATACGTTGTTCTAGTGATATTTCTTTTTCTTTTCCTTCCGAAGACGAAGTGAAAGAGAGAACTCGAGCACACGAGATGGACCGAGAGCTAATAGAGCCCCCGGCGCACAAGAGGACCGCGAAACCCGGCCAGGGGAAAGGCCACGAGAGATCCTCCTTCCCCGTAGCTCTTGGACGTTTGCAATGAGACCACGTCGCACATGATCGTCCGAGGCCGATTTCCTTTGAGGTTCCGGCCGTCGTTGAAACCGGTGGTCGCATCGTATCGTTCACGGTCGTATCCTTGGACTCTCCGGAGAATCCAGCGCGCACAAGGTGGCTTCAAGGCAGTCGTGCGATGATGCAACAATAGGGCCAATGGATGAGGCTATCTTCTTATCTGGAAATTCTTATCATCTGTTACAATATAACTCTAACCTTGACCGCATCGTGGACAAAAGGAGAAAGATAAAAGCAAGATCGTCTGCAGTGATGCAAGGGTGCTGTTTCCATCCCCCAAAAAAAAAAAAAGACAAAAAGTAAAAACCTCTCCCCTCAATCATGGACAGCCGTCCGATCCCACCAAGTCGCTCCAAAATTTCTCTCTTCACATCAGACGATCCGGGCTTTTGAGGTAACAGCGAGAGCCGTGATTAGGCAAGGAGCCGCCGTACGAAGAGAACAAGGACAACCCTCGCTCCTCGTCGGTAGGGATGAGCATAAAATACGGTCGCCCGAACCTATCGGTTCTGAGCGGTTTCAAAAGGTAATAGTCCGGTTCCCGATTCCACATAAATGAAATCGGGAATTTCCGGTCCAGTTATCAATTCCGGGGGTGGAACCGCCCACTCGGACTGGACTGATTTTTTCATTTATTAAAAAATAAAAATACAAAAAATTGTATATCATATCTTTAATTTTTGGTTGACCAACTCATCAAAAACCTAACCCTCCTCGATTCCGCCTCTTTCTTTTTCTCCACCTTCCTCTCCACTCTCTAGAAAACAAAACCGGAACCAAACCGGACCGGGCGAGAACCGTTAAAAAATAAAAATAGAGTTAACGCATCGCCAGTAATTAATAATTACCCACTCGGGAACCGAACCGGACCGAGCGGGAACCGGACTAGACTGCCCAATCTGGTATGATCCGATTCCGGTTCCAAATAACCAATTCCCGGTTCCACTGGTCCAGTTCCCGTTTCCAAGGGGAACCGAGAACCGATTACCCCTACTCGTTGGTGCCGCACGAAAAGCTTTTGTAACGGTCTCCCCTATGAATTTACATCTAATTAAGTCATTTTATTTGTAATTACGTGAGTTTCGCTTGATTTCAGGTATGGAAAATATTCAAGCGTATAAGCGACTGAAAATTTTAATTTCATGATTATAGTGAATCGTTTACCATCGACTCTTTTGATAAATGTAGATATCAATACTTTGATCGAATCCGTAAATTTTGAATATTCTCATTATTTATCGTCTATTTCTTTTGGTATCTTCGATTTGTGCGATCCCGCTTGTTAATCTTACAACATTATCTCACAGCTAGGATTTATCAATTCGAAAACTGAAGCCGGTCTTGCAGCATGGAAATGCGTATCCTTCCCTCAGGCAGTAAGGCGGAAGGCGAGCTCGGTCTCTGTTAACACCGTGTTGAAGTAGAACTTGAAACGCCACGGAAGTAACAACGTCGATACACTGGCAAGGAGGTTTTTGCCGTGACCTTGGTTTCGGGAGATCTCTTGACCTGCAATGATCTCCCGTATAGGATGACGATCTCTCATGGCCCGGGAAAGCATGCAGACTCACAAACTGGTCTCATTGCTAGGGAGGATGCACGTATGCATAAAGCGCAAAGAAAGACTGAATGAAAGCGAGCACTAGCATCAGGGAGGCCGCCAGTGCTGAAATGAAATACCATGGAGTACCGAAGTACTTGTGCTTCAATCCCGTCCACCGCGCTCGCCACTGGCTCCTATGGTACCTATGCAGGTCCTCTATCACTCCAGCCAGATAGCTACTCCCAATATCGCACCCCACGTCCTTCCCTAAGTCGTTGAAGAAGCTTGCGACTTCGGCGTAGGACCCGTAGTAATTCTCCAGCACGTGGTGATCCGATAAGAAGCTGGCGTCGTCCGCGGTGGCCATGAGGCACCCCATGAAGGTCACGTAGCTAGTGATGTGCCGCGAGCAGTAGCAGTAGCACTGCTCGAACGCGACACAGTTGAGGAAGAAGGAGCTAGTCAGGTCATCGATCGTCAGCCGGGGGATCTTGAGCACGTCGTTGTTGAACCGAATGTCGAGCCAACCGTCACACTTCCTCAGCTTGAATTTGACTCCCGAACGGCTGAGCTTCGTCACTGAGTGGACTAGCGGCAGATACTCCTTGTTGATTTCCACCGGCACTTCCGGAGGTGGGTTGATAAGGCTCAGCTGGATCAGGTGGAGCAAGTGCTTGGTGTCCCAGACTCCGTAGTACTTCGCAAGGACATCGAGCGGCCGCTGCATGGCGTGGTTGAAAAACCGTAGTGCCAGCTCGACGAGGGAGCACTGGGGATCGGCAGGGCCCTTTGACATATTATAGAGCCTTTCGAGGACGAAGAAGGGGACTTGGTTCTCTAGATGGAGGAAGTCGCGCATGAATGAAGTGAACGTCCACAACATGTTGAAGATCGGGTCGTCGAAGTTGGGTTTGACGATGTCCTCAACCACTCGGAATACCTCGATTATGAAGCAGCCATCGAGGACCATCATCTCAATCAGCTCCGAGCTTCCGAAGCTGAGTGGCTCAGAGTAACAATCTCGAATATCCTCTTCCCTGGACGCAACGGCATTGAAGTAATTGTTGTAATCAACTCCAGAGCTTCTGGTTCGGGCAAGAAGAGCGGAGAAGAACCGTGGCTTGTGCTCTTCGATCATCTGGACACACTCTCTCCCATGGTGGTATGGGCCGATGGACACGACGCGGGGCTTGTAGGCCTTGGGGTTGAGCTCGAAGAGGGTTCCAGGGACCCTGAAGATGCAGCAGGAGGGATGGCCGGCTGAATGCCTTAGAAGGGTCGGCTTCCGGTTGAGCCTCGGAAGCACTACGGATGACCAGTCCCTCGTCCCCACCGTGGCCACATGGTGGCCGTCGGCGTGACCGTTCATGGAGTTGAGATTGTCTCTTTCAATCATTTGAACCTCCATCTCGGCCGCTGTACTGCTCTGGCACCAGGTTTACGCAGACACTAAAGATGTGGAAGCAACGACCTCGTGACCCGGAGATAGCGAGATCTGATGCTCCGGCTGATGACGCTGCAATTGCAATGAGCTTCTCGGCAAATTCAGTGAACCAAACCTGGTAGGAGCCAGCTCCACAAACACGAGTCCAAGGCATAGCTACTTTTCCATTGAAGCCTCCTTAAATAGCGGGAGACGTTAAGTCCGAGGAGGGCGTTTGCGTTCGGTTAGACCAAGAACAAGACGGGGATCGGGAATATTTCAACTGATTATATCGTGAGCGAACTGCACCAGTCCTCCTTCGCTTTCTTTGAGCTAAGGAACTGATGTTCTGCTAAGGTCGATAATGATTATGGGGACTGAGTTCGTTCCCAGTCTTGCTGTGGATCAATAGATAGAAAACCAGAAACTTTAGGTCGTGTGGAATTTCTGATGCCGATATCATCGCACTAATAAGGTACTGATGTTCTGCTAAGGTCGATAAGTGTCTGGTTCTAGCGAGACCACCGTAGGAATAGAATAGGATCAGGATCCTCTGAATTGGACGTAGCGTACGTTGGGAACAAACCTCGTATGTTTCGTAGTATCATCGTTTTCGTTGGGATGTATGTTTTTCGTCTTATCCGATGGTTTGATCTTGCTTTGGAAATGGATTGCCCGCAGGAGGCCATCCTGGCTGTCCAAATGCCCCCTAGTAAAAGAGGAAGCCCCCACCCCCTAATGCACGGCTATGATCGCCTGCAATGCCGGGTCCGCTTTTATGGTGACAGCATGAGCAGCGATAAATGCAGGAGCCACCGTACAAAGAGTGCGGGGACAAACCTCGTTCCTTGCAGCACGAAGAGCTTTGCATATTTACAGTGAATTCAGATATAAATTGAATTATTTATCTATGAACATTTTAACTACGTTTAGTCATTCAGATTTTAAGTTAGGATAGGACTAGATAATATATAATAAGAGATCCAATGATCTTGTCATGCAGATTAAAAGTCGGATAAGCAGCGACAAAGCGCAATGTTCAACGACGCAACCAGCTCTTGCCGCTACTTTGTCCTTGATTTGTCCCTCCTCCACTAATGCGTAAACATTTGCACGAGAAAGAAACTTTCCCCCTAAATTCCTTGCCCACTTTCCCTTCCATGCATACTGTGCTCTGCTCGATTCTCTTTTCTTTTGCTTCGTGGAGGAAGTGCTCTAACATCTTTGTGCGATTCCTTGAACCCGATTAAGCCGCCTCAAAGTTTGCTGATTTTATAAGATTGTCGCTTCCATTGCATTGCACTTTTTAATTTGCTAGATTTTCTCGTAACATTTCAAGCTCAAGTTCAAGGCCACGCTTGACATTCATCGCTTACCAAGAGGTAACCCGCTGCCCGAGAGGCAACTAGACACGACAGCTGGGCATGGAGGAGAGACAGTGATTGGGGGGCTGGTTCTCCTCCTATGCTGCTCTTTTTTATCCAACTCTATTTCACCTATGCTTAGGATTATTTTATCCGTACTTTGTTCCACTTATATCATGTTCTGGACAATTACCAAACATAGATAGAATAAAATACAACATATCCTAACTTTGA
The DNA here is from genome assembly GCA_019926035.1 of Melaleuca alternifolia. NCBI lineage: Eukaryota > Viridiplantae > Streptophyta > Magnoliopsida > Myrtales > Myrtaceae > Melaleuca > Melaleuca alternifolia. The sequence goes on along the minus strand of JAGKPW010002568.1, from coordinate 1,015,728 downwards.
TCTAGATAACCAAATGCAGCCCTTGGTTTTAGACTTAATTTAGGTGTGAATTACACTTGAGCGTATGAGTAATTGTAAACTTTGATTTATAGTGAAGTATTTGACCATCTTGGCTCTCTACGTGGATATATTGGTAACTCACACCGACCCATGTAAATATATGGTTTCCCTTTTGTTCCTCTTTATTTCTTTGGTTCTTGCATGGACTTAGGGTGTAATTCTTTAGCGAAAAATATTTTTCTCATTTTTTGGTGTTTGGTTTGTTTAAGAAAATGAATTAATAGAAAAGATTTTCCTGCCAATTTTTAAATTCATGAAAATGATTTTTATTTTAAAACGACCGTAAAATGTTTTCGGAAATATGATTAGGTATTGATATTTCGACCCGAAATTCTACGCTTGAGGATGAAAATCCCAATATTGGTTTCTAGTTCTCGACATTCAAGATTGCTTAAGTACAACATTTTTTATTTTTTATTTTATTTTTTTTATTCTGTTTATATTTCCTTTTCTTTCCTTTTTTTCCCCTTCTTCCTTAGCTCATGATCGGCCATGGCAATGGCTAAGAATTAACCAATGGCCAAGGACAAGCTCGTCGGCCTCTGTCAAGGCTCGATGTTGAGTGAGCGAGCTCGAGCTTACCAGATCAACAAGGCTCAAGACTCGTTAGAGGTCGACAAGGCCTTAGCCTCACTTGATCGGCAAACTCGAGCCTCAACACCCTCAAGCAAGCTTGTCCCTAGCCTGTGGCAGGCCATAGGCCAAGGAAGAAAGAAAAGGATGGAAGAAAAAAAATGTTTAAATTTCCATGCAATTAAAATTTAAAACTATAAAAATCCAAATTTTTGATTAATTTTCGCTAGGATACCAAATGACTAAAAATACTTTCTAGAGATCAAGCTAAACATTAAAAAGAAACAAAGTTATTTTCTTGAAAAATGTATTATTGTAAAACATTTTTTTAAATTCATATTTCGTGAAACAAACGTACCCTTAATTTGCAAAATCATGTCATATCGAAGTTAATATTACCAAAAAATCGGGAGAAGATCACCAGAAGTGCCAAAAATTGTGTACGTCGCACACTTTAGTGCCAAAAGTTTCAAATCGCTCATTTCAGTTCCACTTTTTCAAAAAATCGAAAATTTCAGTGCCAACTCCGGTATACCTACCAGAAATCCGACGTGGCCTATTGTTTATTAATTTTCAAGTCCAATGTGGCTCGCCGGAGGCACAGTCAGCATATACACATCAAAACAACGTAGTATAATCAATTTTCCCAAAAATAATAACCCTAAATCAAAAAATCAAAAAAGATAAGAAAATAGAAAAAAAAAAATAGACCTCACCGGCCACTTCCAGAGGGCGGCGAAGCCCTCGCCGGCGGCCGGCCAGGGCGAGCCTGCCTCGCCCAAGCCTCGCCGACTGCAGGCCAGGCCGACAGCGGCCTCCCCCGCCCTCGTCGGCCTCGCTGCGAGGCAGGCGAGGCCCAGGCGAGGCCTGCGCAAGGCCAACCCAGCCCAGATCTGAGCGAGGCTGGCCTCGCCCGGGTTCACCCTCGCCAGCCAGAGGGCGGCGAGCCCTGGCCGGCCGCCGGCGAGGGCTTCGCCGGCCAACTATTTTGTTTTTGAAAAAACAAAAAAGAAAATGAAATTCCTACGTGGATTTTTATTTTGACCAAACAATTATCACATCAGATAATACCAATAATTATAAAAGCCACGTCAATTTTTGGCCGGAATTCTCGCCGTTGGCATTTAAAAGATCATGTTTTTCCGAAATTGACACTGAAATGAGCGATTTGAAACTTTTGGCACTAAAGTGTGCGCCGTACACAACTTTTGGCACTTTTTGTGATCTTCTCCCCAAAAAAATCCATCACATTGAAATAGAACATTATTTTGTAAGTCTCGTAGTTGCTCTAAAATGAATCTAGATTGTCAAATCTAGTGAGAACTATAATTTTAATGATTCAACTGAATATCAGGACATGTATCATCAGGCTCATGCCATGATTATCCATGGAAGTTTATTAACTACGTGTTACTTTCAATTCACTTATTGACTCTGTTCTAGGTGGCCGTAGGCTTCCATGCCAGATTACTAATGATAAAGGTCCAAGCGGCCATGCTCCGGGCAGCCAATCGAAGGCTTTCGTCGAACACTTAACACATGGGTCCAAGCGGCCGACGAGTCCACTACCAGGCCATGTCCTAGGCGGCCGGTCGAAGGCTTTCGCTCGAGGACACTTATGATACTGGTCCGATTGGCCAACGTCTTTCGCTCCTGTGTCGCATTCCAGCCGCCGATGGTTTTCGCCCTAGAATGCCAAGGACATGGGTCAGGGCAGCCAAAGGCTTTTGGTCATGGTCCTGGACCATGTTCAGGGCGGCCAAAGGCTTTCTCTCGAGAACACTGAGACGTGAGGCTGGGCAGCCGGAGGCTTTCACCATGAGTGATAGGATGCAGTTGGCTGATGGCTTTCACCACGGACGGTCCTGGTGGTCAAAGGCTTTCACTGAGGACTGTCACCTGCAATGTGACCGAAGGGTTCCACCGCTGGAGAGACTCTTCGCCGTGCGTAGGCCCTGCGTTCAATTATTTCCTGCGATTAATACATGACAAGCACATAACACGAGGACGACACAAATAGTACAAGGACAATGCTCTCATGTAACCATCGACGACTAGATCAGCAAAAATAAGAAACTGTGGTGAAAGCTGAACATGGGCCAAGATTCAAACACTTGCCACCCAAATCCAACGCGAGTCTGTCGAGGAGCAGACTGACCATAGAATTCACTATTGATTACAATATCTCTAGCACTAGAGAGAGGGACAGAGATGGATCTTGAAGAGTAATAGGAATAACGGCTTGCCGACACCATATCCAGTGATCTGGTTAGCGAAAACCAGGATTAATGGAACTAAAAGAGAAGATGGGTTTTTGTAATCAAGTTACATTATTTGAAGTTCTTGCCATTTTATTCTGAAACTCCACACCAACTGTTTCATGATACCAAATCAGGCACAAATTAATGGAAATATGTGAGGAAAAACAGATTGCACAATGAGAAGAATCTGTTCTATCTGGGTCAAACGTAAAGATGCGCTCGTCCCATCTAGTAGATTTGTCGAGAAATCAGATCCGGATGACTCATAGTGGGTGCAGATTAGATTCCTTAAAGATGAGTGGTGTCATATGATCCACCTACTACGGTACACTGCTATCCCTCGCTGCTCATGGAATGACATAAAGAAGAGTCCAGCGATGGCAATCTGCGCTGCGTGGTTTATGGAAGGAGGCCAAATGAGAAAAAGGTGCTCAACTAGGAAAAGTTAACGTCATTTTGCACGCACAAATCAAGGAAAGAAAAACACGTCACGTGACGATACAGTCGGCAAGATGAAAAGGCGACCCCAACGCTCGAACTTTTTTCCAAATAATTTGCACAACTGACCCCATGGACGTAGGAAAGTAAGCACTAAGACAATGGCATAAGACATTTTCGCTGTACCATTGGGGGAAGAAGTTGCTGGTTGGTGGGTCTATGCCGGCAATCCCCGTACCTTTCCCACATATTGAGCTGCAGATTCTGTCCCAGAAAGAAGACACCTCTCTTTTGTGCACCTCCAACGACACGAGAGGCGAACTGGGCCACTGCACAAACAGTGCACAGATCGAGCTGTTGAAGTTGACACGAGAGTAATGTGTATAAATTCCATCATTGAGAGACATATTTTGCTTGGGGATCGAAGTAGCCATGGGAGACTTTAAGCATCTGGTTGTCGTCAAGTTCAAAGAGGACGCCGTAGTTGAAGAGATTCTCAAGGGATTGGAGAAGCTGGCCTTGGAGATCGAAGCTGTCAAGTCATTTGAATGGTAACACAGTCAAGTTTCTATTTAGCTGATGATGATAATCATGATTTTTGCTCCTTGGAAAAGTTCAGTGCACCCCATAGTGCTAATCTCTCGATCGGTGTGGTATTAGCGAACAGATTTGGTCTAGTCAACCAATCGTCGTCATCATATCAATGCTGTAAATTTCTAGACTGAGTCTGCTTTAGAGAACATCTAAAAATGTAATGATAATCATGTGTTGAGAGGATGGGCATAGGCTCTTTAAAAGCCAAGGCATGGCTATGCTGTAGCTAAAAGCATACACTCGGTGCTCTTTCCCCATTTTTCTTTTCAATGACGACATAATTAAGCGCATGATTTTTCCAGTCCACCAAGAATCAAACTTAACGCAGTGGTTCCGAAAAACTTTCCTTACTATTTGATTTCAAAAACTGTAATGAAACAGGGGACAAGACATGGAAGGGCAAGAGATGCTTAGACAAGGTTTTACTCATGCTTTCATGATGTCGTTCCACAAGAAGGAGGACTTCACTGCCTTTCTCAGTCATCCGAATCACATAGGGTTCTCCTCTACATTTTCCTCAGCTATCGAGAAGGTCGTTGTGCTCGATTTCCCTGCTGTTCTTGTGAAAAAACCAGCATGATTGCGATCATCCTCTGTGCAATGTTGTATGTGATAGCGTATGTGTGTATTTAGTTACTCGTCCAGTCTTGATAGAATCTGATCAACCTACAGACTACCTGTTCTGTTTCAGCGTCTCCTATAATGTATTTTGGCTTATATGCATTTGATGAAATAGAAAGTAAGATTGGTACTGCTAATAATGGATTCGATTAATCAAGATGATAACAGGACATTAACTGTGCTCCCCGGAAAGCGTTAAACTAACTTCAACTTTATTGCTATGCCTTGTCTGCTGAGAGTGGACAATTAGTACTAATTTGACGCTAACGCACCAACTGATCCGATCACATCTACATATCTGCCAAAAAAGGAGGACGAGTGGCCCGAATTACCCCGAGATACTTTACACCAATCAGCATGATTATGCGAATTCGTGATAAATTATGGATACTAAGCTTTTAGTTCCCCACAAGCACAGGCATCTGCTTATTGTATGGTTGCATAGAACTTTAAAGAGAGATCAAAAGAAAAGAGATGAGCGAGAATCAGGCGCAAAAAGGGGCATCGAATGTGTACTTGATAGCTCGACCAAGTATAGAACTTAAAAAGCCATGTATGAGAGAGATGGGGTGGATTCTCAAAGCTAAAAGCAAACAATGGAAGTGCCAATGACCGCCATGGAAAAGAGAGGAAACAAGAAGGAAAAGGATAGGGGAAGATGAAAGCTCTAATTCTTCTGCAAAAGGAGGACTAAAATGATTCCATCAGCTGCAAAAGAAATCCAAACAAATAATAGAATGAACTTGCGGCCACCAAGTGACCCAAAAAGGTGGATTTCAGAGGGACAGATATTCAAAGATAAATTGAAAAGTAGATTCCATTTTCCCAGTTGCTTTCTTTCTCGCCTCTATAATCTGCTCCTCAGAGAATGGAGAGCCAAAAACTAGAATGAAGCCACTGAAGAGACTCCATCTCCTAGTAGTTCTGATACTGCACTGCTTTCTTCACCTTTGTATAGCCAAACGAGCACCTGGAAATCTCTGCGGCAAAACCCAAATCAACCCGCCTTTCTCGAACTTGAATTCGACCGAGGCATCCCCATTGAGCAGGATGGTTCTGTGCAGATCTCAGAAGCCATACTTCAGGACATCTATCGGTCTTTTCCCGATTTCGTCCATTGACTACACCAACAAACTACTGACCATCTCACACCAATCGTCTTGTTCATCTCAATCCCATTTCTTCTCTCCTTCACTTCTCACTGCTGGTTTTCCCACGCCTCTGCACCCAAACTCGCTCCTCCTCCTCAACTGCATCGATACAAGACTCTCCATAATGTCGACTCCTATCCCTAATTGCACTGATTTTCGTACATGTCAAGCTCTTCCAGAGACTCGAGGGCTACCACCCAAAACTCTTGATTCATGTTTGCTTGTTCATGATCTCGAAAAGCTTGGCAATGGTATTGATCCCAAGGCCCTGAACTGCTCTGGTTCCAGTTGGGTATACAAGAAAAATGCTACTACTAATGGTACTGCGTTGGAGGATTACAAAGGGTATGAGCTCGGGACAAGGATTTCATTCGACGTGCCAGATCATGTCCCGAACCTCTGCAACGAGTGTGAAAAGCCTAATGGAAACTGTGGCGTGGGATTGCGGTGCGTTTGCCATCCAAGGGAGTGCAGTAAGTGCACGATTTCATCTAGTCTTTGCCTTGAAAAACTTTGACGACATGATTCACTGATTCTTCCTTATAATATCTTTATGAACAAGTCGAAAGCATATGATCAGTTTTGTTATCATCAGAATCATCGGTCAGAGTCAATAAATCAAGATTTTGTTTTGCAGGGGATAGGGTCATCTCAGGAGGAGGTGCATCGTTCAAGTCCTTGGGCAGTGTCCTATTCTGTTTCCTTGTTCTCTGTTTGGTTCTATTCATTTGAGAATCTGTTGGTGCAATGGTAATGAGCAGACCAAAATAGGGCAAGCGAATGGCCCTTGCTCTACTGGTCCAACTCGGACCTGCCCATGAAACCTTTTCACAATCTTCAGCACATCCTTAACTCTGTCCCTGAGGTTTCCAAACTCAAGTTCAGGCTGCAAAGCACGAACTTGATCTTCAGATGACTCTAAACCAAAGCGAATTTCTGACAAGCCGACTTAAGTCCGAGCTTGAGATTTCGAAATTCATTCCCGATCGAAGCCCGAATCTAGTCGAGCTCAAGAAAACCGCTCAAGCTCGATTCGGCTCACCTAGACTCCGGTTTCCGAGGTCCATGGGCGCATGCCAAAATATTTCTAGTCTTACCACCAAGCCAATTATTTCAGAGCCCATAATGAAGAACAACCCGTGCAGATATTCCCGCTGGTAAGAGGGGGAATCAAGCAAAGAGACATTCAACAACTTCGAACGTGATTGCAGACAGTCCTGCCCATTAGATGGACACCGCAACATGGTTATTTTGTCCTTCTTCTTTCTTTTTGCTTCTTTTATTATCATTAAGGCCCAAAGGCAAGTTTTACGATAATGATCACTTAATTAGGCAACAGTCCGGCCGGTTTGGCATTTTCCCAACTGCTCCGTCACTTTCGTATGCAAAGTCAAAATTTAGGAAGGATTGGAGGTGGCCCAAACTTTAGGTACTTGGACTCAAGCTGTACCCAAAATCTTGTGCCCCAATGTCACATGCACTGCGCATTAATTTCCCGATCACGTACCCACCGAAATCCCCTCACCAATATGCATCAATGATTCCAATATGACGATCGCATCACGCGATTACAAATCGTTGATAGACCAAGTCAACGAGAGACGGGGCACTGACGATGTAGCTCGCCGTTCTGCGTAATGGTTAAACAAATCTCGCGGCGATTAGGACTTCAATTTTGTCACAATTAGTGAGACAAAACACGTGAAGGAGCGTACACACGATGCATACATGAAATCATCCCATCATCTCGCTGTCGCAGAGGTAGGAGGCTTTGAGGAAAGGACAAAGTCGTTCCATAATTTAGCTTCATCGCCTTACCGATGGGAAGACGGAAACCTTAAAAGATAAGGATCAAGAGATAAAAATAGAGTAAGGTCGACGAGAGGTGAGTCCAAAAGGACGGAAAGAGAGCAGGCGCTAGAGACTTTGCATGAGGTTGGCAACTGGGCATCAGTTGAATAATATCACCCTAGCCCGTGTGAAAAAACCCTATTCGCCCCTTGTTATCTCGATCGAGAATGGCTTCTTGTTTTCGTCTCCATGTCGTGCTCGAAGCCTCATTTTGTTGACCAGAGATTCTATCTGAAAACTCGTTGAGGATGCTCGCCGGCACTGGTGGCGTACTGTGAAGCACGCCCTCAGGGGGAGAACAGATCAGTCAGGTCAACTAAGTTGAATACGCAACGCATGCTTTTTGACTGAGGCGCATCGTACATCCCAGCTGCAACTCGTTGCCTCTGTTCTCCCAAGGTACATCCAGTATCGAACGAAACGTGTTGTTGACTCTTCTTTTGTTGCCAATGAATACGTACGAGTACGAACCAGAGTAGCATTGGGGTTGTGCATGGAGCATCTTGAGAGTCAACCCAGACCATGGTATTCCGAGATCTCCTCGGATCTGAACTTTTTTCTCTTAGAAATTACGCCGCGAAATCAGATTGGAGCGGCCCCGTGAACATTTTGCGACGAGACCCGAGTAGTTTGTGCCTGTGGGGTCTAGATTGCATTCCGAATCAACATAGTGAAAGAGTGTGCCATCGCATGCTTTTGTCAATTGGCATGGTAGAGACTATTTGAGGCCCTCAAGTGATGATTTGCAGAGATTACCCAGCTCATGATTGCATATCATGCAATCATATGATGCTTTTCAACTCATTCTTGCTGTTTGCCACCTTCTCCCACCTTAAAATAAACTTGAAAATTCATTTGTGGGTAGAGAGAGAGAGAGAGAGAGAGAGAGAAGGGACCAATGATTGTATATTCTACATTTACACCTCAGCTCTGCCAAAAAGACCATAGTTAAGAAATTAAGAGAATTTAGGCCCCCCCAAAAAAAAGAATTAATAACAAGGAAAAATATTCTAATCACCACCTTCCTTGCTCGCCTAAAAACACAAAGCTAACTCAAAGTATTGTTTACCTCCTTTAACATGTAATGTGAGACAGAAGAAGAAAGGTCAAGAATTACACTTCGATCTTTGGTTCGGACTTACAGAGACCCGAACAAGAGAGAATCCCAAAGATACACATTTGAACTAGTCTCTGTCATGTGCTCTTGCTTGCACATATCAGCAAAGAAAAATCACCTCTGTGACATTCTTCCTCTTCTTGCATCTCTGACTTCTCTTCCAACCAAATCCTTTCATTATCATCGGTCGGTGGGGTCGCCGCTGATGTTTCGTTTCTCATCCTGAACATGAAGGTTGCGCATCCGGTCTCTGGGCCGAAGAACCAATCGTGCACATTCCACAACAGGTCGATCGCCGAGCCATCCACGAAAATCGTCTGGCTCCCCCGGAAGTTCCACTGCAACCTCTTCACTCTCAGCGCAATCTTTTTGTCTACGTAAACGCATAGGACCGGATACTTCTGCCCCTCGCTTTCGTCTCTGTGCTTGATCAGAACGTCATGCGTGATTCCCGTCCTGCCGAACCTGGCCTTGGTACTGTACACCGAGTCGCCAGACAATTGCTCTCGCCGCGAAACCATAGAGAATTTCGCTTTATCCCCGCCTGCAGAAACCTTAAGCTTCTTGGAGATGGCTTCTTGTGATGCCACGTCACCAAGAACAAGACCTAGTTCAGAATCGACCGTGACCAACAAATAGAACCCATCCACAGGTTCCGGTCCTGTCTCATACACGGCTTTCGAAAAGTCCCAGAAGACTTCTATCTCAGAATTCTGGTGCTCCATCTTCTTGTAATGGCTTCTGTTCTTCTTGAACAAGCCCGAATTGGCGCTGAGCCTGAAGGAAGAAGACGGATCGTGGTCAAAGCTCATGACCACGTCTTGATGACCCGTTTGTGCGGTGAACCAGGAGATGGTGATTAAGAGCTGCCTTTTGCGCTTGGAGAGGATGGTCTTGTAGACACAGGTGACTGCATTTTGGACTGCAGGAAGAGGGGACGGAGAGATGAAAGCCTTCTTCGAAGGGTGTGAGCATGACGGACTGGAGAAACTGATGGACTCCTCGCTGAAGCACGAAATAATGTCTCTCATTGTAGTTCTGAGAGCGATCTCTGTGGAAGAGAAGTCGTGATACAAAGCCAAAGCTCGTAGAGAGAGGGAAGGGGGGGATGATGAAGCAATTGCAGAGAGAGAGAGAGAGAGAGACAGATGTGCAGAGAATGAAGATGGGTTGGGTTTGGCATGAAAAGCGCTGAGTGCTTTTTGAACTGTCCATGCTTTAACTGTTAGAATTTTTTCTTTTTCAACTTAAAGAATGGTCGACGCGTTCAAACCTCCTATTGAGTCATTTTCGGGCATAGAAGACTAAATTCAGAGAACAGATATAGTAATTAAACAGGGATTGACTCGTGCTAAACAATGAATATTACTCATTTTTTTCAACAAAGATACCTCCTATTACAATATGAAGTATCACTTTGCATGTTGACTTTATAGGTTAATTGATTTATTTAACATTACATTTTAGATATATAAGACGGCCCAATGAAATCGATATACTTAGTGATGTGACAAATATTGAAGAACCTTTCAAACAAATAGAGTTTTGTCATCATATATTATTTCATCACGTCATTTTGTATATTAGTGAAATAGATCAGCTAGACCATTCACCGTGGAAATATATACGTGTTTGTTTTGCACTATTTTAGGTTACATAGATACAAAATGCAAATTAATGATTTAAATTATGTCCTTTCACTTTCGAATATTCACATACACAAGCTAAGAAAAAACTAAAAGTTAAAAATCAATAGATATTACATCAAAACTACTGAGATTTGATGGATATAATTATCGACTAACCAACATTAGATGACAATAAAATCGAAGAGAGAAGAAATGAAAAGTTGGAACTCGGTAACCAAAAGCTCATCGTAGATGTATATGCGATTGTCAATCAAACTTTTTGCTATTACATTAGTGCTTGATCAAATGACAAAAAAAAATGTAAAACTCTCTAACCAACCAAATCGAAGAAATTAACTAAAATAAGAAGAAGATCACTTATAGGAATTTGGGTAACTTAATAGAGAGAAAAGAGTAACCGACTTATAAAGTACCGACGAAAAACTACGCGGTAACCTAAAAGTGACAACTTTACAAAACGTAGATCATAACCTAATCTTCAAGAATCACACCACTTCATATCCAACTTTTCCGCAAACTTACTCACCGTGAGAAGAAAAGAAATCCCTTTGATATTCGGCAAGTATTCTCATAAGGACATTTCATACGACACCGTCACAATATTGAGAGAGGATAGTTAAGATTCTCAAGAGAGTACTTAGACGAAAGAGTTGCCGACAGCGTAAGCGACTTCTATAATCGTTTCATAATACTAAAAGCTCATTAAAAACTCAATTTCCATGGTTTTGGCGAACGAAACTCACGAAATCGAATGCGCTTCCAAGAATGCAAGGACAGAACTCTGGTTGGAAGCAAAAATAGTGGAGAATTCAGACAAAAAGCTTTTCGTAAGGAGAATGACTAATTTCTTTGCTGTCCAAAATTCTATATTACAATTTTTTAGAGAAAAGCTCGTTCTTTGAATAAATAAGTTAAAAAACTTTGGTTTAGCGTTTGGTTGACAGGTCATCTGAGATTATGATGAGCCCTTGAAAAGGAAAGGGACGAAAAAGCTTTTCTTCAGAGAACCAAATGGTCTCGGACGAAGTCAGAAAGGGAAGAGCACCATTTCAGACGCGACAAGGGTATTATGGGGCCACACCATTTCCATTAATTAGAAAGGAAAGAGCAACAACAACAACAAAATTTATGTTCACTCTGACACATTTACTTAAAATTCTCCAAACTTACAGCCTTGTGACGCACTTATTCCAAAAATTTCATGAGATGAATGTGTTACATTGTATAAGTTCGAATTAAATGTGTTACATAGATACAAATTCGAAGTTTTTGGCATAACAAGGAAACAATTCGAAATAAATGTATCAAGATGGGAATAGGTTGTTTTGATTGTTTTTGTCCTCAATTGAAAAAACAAGGTTTTGCCCGAGAGTTTTGCAGAAGCTTTGATGGCGTTCGTGACTCTGTCTAATCTATTCTTTCGGTGGTGTAAAGCGTTTCTTCATCGTGCACGCTACGCTAGAAGGGAGGACCGACTTTGATCATTTCAATTAGCACGGGCCGCTTAATTGACGGTTCCCAAAAGAGTTAAAATCTCCTCGATCGCCATTGGATCGATTCGAGAATTTTCAATCTCGCCCTTCACGATTAGGGCCCCGGGATTGGTCTCTTAAAGACGTCTTCCAAAGACCAGAAGAGGAGTTAGGTGCGTGTGGGGGGGCAAAAGGCCAAGCCATCTCCATCGAATTATTAAGCACCCACATCACCCATTTAACCCTCGGATTGGTACCAATCTGCCCTGCTGCTCCGGAAAGTTGTTAATCCCCGTGATCTGGACCTAATACCGTCTTTGATTCGCTAGCGCTATCAAGGGAGTAAATTATGCTGGCGGCGTGCGCACCGGGGCGCGTTAGTTAATCCGGAGGGGGGCCGATTACGAAGTAAATCCTAAAGTCTTTGACAATAATTCACTTTCAAGTCTTAAAACTTGTCATTTCATACGTCTAAGCCTTGAAAAATTACTGACTTGATCGCACTTAAATCATCTCATTAAATCCGCTGACTTTAAGCTGATTAAAACTTGTCACTTCATACGTCTAAAGCCTTGAAAAATTACGACTTCATCGCACTTGAATCATCTCATTAAATCTGCTGACTTTAAGCTGATGGAAATGGCACGTGACCACTCCCACAATCAGTCGCATCGCAAATTTTTGTTTGCTAAAATCTAAAAGGAATAAATGAAAGGACCATAAGCGTACCGTCATAACATAACGAGTTCTACCACTCAAATGTACAAAATGGAAGTCAGAGAATTTGAGTAACTTTGTGCCGTAATTGTTTCATTGGGAGAAGTTGGTAAGAACGCAGGATGGGTCACTTATGCATATCGTGCAAACAAGGAACTCCAAAATCAAGTAGGATGCACAGGAACACTCGGATCCAAGGGTCGATCGCTCTTTTTTGAGTGCATCTGATGCATATTAGAGTCTTCATCAATTGGCGAGAACTACGAAATCAATCTCCTGTCTTTGTTCGTAAGAATGTCGATCGCATGCACCGTGGAGAACGCTGTTGGTTACCCAAATTATATAAACAACAGTTTGGCCATGATAAGCCATTCGAGCCCGATTTGTCTTGTTCCCGAGTTGCCATCAATCAGTGGCTTCATTGATATAATTAATCGGATAGCTGAAGCGACATCTCGTCTACTGGTTGCATGTGCAGCTCCACAATCTATATCGATATGGTCCATGAAAGTTTTATGAGATTGGCCGACCACAAACGAAAAATGGGTACCCTTCATTAGTAAAACTTGAAATAGGGACTCCATGAATATAGAATAGAATTCCTCACGATGTTGCTAACCAAGATATATTGCCATTTTGGCCTTCCAAAGGCAATTGGAAAAGGAACAAGAGATAGTTGTATGGCAATGGAAAGAAAAGTAACTAGAATAAGCCTAGATTCCACAAATACTCCTAACAATGAATAGGCTAATCATTCCAATCAGGAATGCACCTCCACTGAAACAGCGATTCCATTAGACCAAACATGATGTTCGGGTCAGAGCTATTACAATTTACAATGTACTGCACATGGATTTGAAATTAATAGCTTTTCTCGTGTCTAAGCTTCCAAGCAAAATTGTTAGGTAGAGATCACTGGCACAACTCTGAGGTAGACTGTTTCTAAAAGAAGATAGGGGGTATCCAAGACACAATACAAAAATAATACACCCAGCATGATTTGTACCCAAAACATGCAAAAGTTTTCAGTCGCCCTAGCATTTTAGCCAATTAAATATCTTGGAATTTCAATTACTAGACTTGAATGCTATTGCTATAACAAATTTAAGAGCAAGAGTTAAACTTGCCTATCACAGTTGATAAGAATGAACTCCGCGGGAGACTGTAGAAGTGAGAAGTTGGGGAGCAAAGGGGCAGTTACATCACCTGCACAGACAGATATCACATCAATAGATTCTTCCCAGTTGTAGCCAGCCTTTGAAAAAAAACTTGTTTTCACCTGCCAACCTCCATGACCTAACCACCCACATGGAGAAAGAGGAAACGGTTGACCTCTTGACAATTTTCTTTCCCTGGCAAATGATGGAACTTGTCCAAAATGCCAACTCTTTGTATTGGTAGACCCATGATCTTCAGCAAATATGTAATAGATTTTTGTCATACAGCATGAACAATGGCACAAAACTTGTGGTATTACAGAGAATTGCAAACTGAAGAGTCTTGGCTGATATAGATATGTTAGAAAAAGAAAATTAGTCCAAACCCATATACAACAACAGACAGCCTAAGAAATTATGTCTGCTCTTGCTTGCGATAAAACCACAACACACAAGGAGGACACTATGCCGGCAAATGAAGTTTCAAAATGACTATGCAGAACCTGCCATGCTTCAGACCTCCAATTGCTTCACACATAACACACCAGCTGAAGAGGTTGCTGAAGAGGAACTAGTATCTCATCTTGCTCTGAGAATTCACCTTCTTCAACCAAAAATCCATTTTTCCACTATGGACTTATATATCCTTCCCAAGCTACAAAAGCCCAATGAGAATATGAACCATCAAGCAGAATTACCTAAAATTAGAGAATTTCCCCAAACTCTGCAGTAAAGCTCTCAGTATATGTTGTTTTGCCCTGATGTTGCACCCTCACATTCTACCCCTTCAAACTAGGCGGAGCATCTAGAGGCCAAACTCTAGATATTAAAGAGCTGCAAATGACGATAGTCAGAAGCCACTAAATAAAACCTTCTTCAGAATGTCTCTGACTCCGATCAGATCTGTGCGGGCTGAGTTACTTGAACCAAGATGAGCAAATGGCTTCTAGCATGATCTGATCCTTCTAGTTCAGACAAAAAAATAAAGGATTGCATCTCCCTGTTCACTAAATCAGCATACCATGTGCCGGAAAGCCATGATGCAGAAATAAGCACAAGCCATCAAAATACAGAATCATGGGTCATATCAACTCTCTCCCTCCCCCCCCCCCCCCCTCACAGATGAGCGAGAGCATACCATCGCCATGCATCGTCAATCCATCAACCCTAACTTTTCAAAGTATTAGAGAACATAACTCTCGTTAATCATTGAACTGGTGTAATCATTCTGCTTCACCAGGGAAGAATTGTCATGTCATGAATATTTATGCCCTATATTCGATTGATTCAAAGCCATCCATCCTTGTCTGGCATGAACATCTCACAAGCCATTTAGCATGACTAGCACACAACTACAGTCATGATCCCACGAAATGCATCATAGTAAAAGAAAGCACTTTGTAATAGAGTAACTACAATAAGGGAGCAAAATGAAAACTTGTCCAGAGGAAAGCACAACCTGCTGAATATCTCCGGATTTCAGCCCAACTCATTACATCTGCCAATATCAACCATCGCATGCCAGACATCAGCAAACATAGATTTTCCTCTAAATGATTCTCAGTGTATCTCATTTGATGTAACCATAGCTTTCCCATCCTCAGCAAAATGCAGAAGATCTCTAGAAGAAAATCTCAAACAGCTATAAGGGCAATTTCAGCCTCAAGCAACGAAAGCTGTTAAGTCCTTCATACTGGATACGCAGTTTATCTATTTACAGCAATGAAGAAGCACAGAAACCATGCGATGCATAAGCCATCTGCTAATCGAGCAGTACTTGACAATCATGTCCAAAGCAAAAGTAGCATCGTCGCACCAAGATGATAGAAGGCTTTATTCAACCCAATCAACTATAACGCATTATTAGTACTGCCCATTGACTCTCGCAGTATACTGACATAACTCGTATGGTATTTATTTGCAGAAAAACAACGGTCCAATCTATCATTCCCTTTCCCGAAATAGAACAAAATTCACCATACAGAATGCTACAAAAAAAAAAAAAAACACTCTAATTTGAATGTACGGTTGAATGATCAGATAAAATCTTGCAAAGCCTATTCTGACCGCTGAATGAATTATCCAGCAGCTCCGAAGAAGTGAGAGCCGTTCCCTATGTTTTGAGCAAGCACTAACTTCAGATGGGACTCAGATAGTTAGCGAACCTTCCTGTCAATGTCAAGTCATTTCGAAGGAAGGAAAAGGGTCATAATTTTGCATGATGTTCTTCTCAAGTACGATCAAGTTGCAAACTGTCTCATTAGAAGCCAAAAGAAAACAAACATCAATTGAGAGAGAGAGAGAGAAAGAGAAGAGGGAACCTTCAGTGGAAGAGTTTACTTCGCTGGGGAGCTTCGAAACAAGGCAAGCGGACGCAATGGCGCTGTGGACGGGGAGGAGAGAGCTCAATTCTCGCCGCATTAACCTGACGGCCCGAATCAAAACGAGGGCGTCATCAAACCAGAATGGACAGCTTCATACATCCAAACAACACTTTCTTTCCCGCAAGAAAAATAAGAAGATCCAGAGAGGAGACTGCGAAACAACCTAAACGACAGAGGAGGAGGAGGAGCAGAAATTCGAGTCCGAGGAACTGCGAAATGGAGACAAATCGGAGGACGAGGCGATGCGGAAATCGTTCCTCTGAGCGTCGAGCTAGCAGTCCTCGTCGTTGCCTTCGAGATGGCGCGCAGAAATGCGGATCGTCCGGCGACCGGAGCTGCCATTTTTTCCTCAGCTGCTTCAGCCCTAAAACCTCCCTAAAACCGCTTTCGCCGCTTCTCCGACCGGGCAGAGCAGAGCTTCCCACGAACGAGTACGAGGACAGCTAGCTCGACCGCGAGCAGCCTCCCCACTGGGCTGGGCTGGGCTATTCCGTACATCTTCTTCGGCCCTTTTCCATCTTGGGCCGCAACCCAAACTTCAGTAAAAGAACGTGAAAAATGTGTAAATGTTAAATCTTCATCTTTTTTTTTTTAATGTTTAAAGTGGCGCAGTAACGGGAAGCTGGTTTTGCCCGTAAAGAAAGTTGCCCGTCTTGCCATCTATGAATAATTTCCTTCTAATGATGAGGTCCATCCTCCCATCATTTCTTCATTTTTCTTCCGTGTACTTCTTTCTTTTTGCGCATTTTTGACCCTCCAATTGACTTGAATTAGCTGGAACTTTGTCAACAAAGCAAACATGACCAAGAGAAAGGAGGACACTACGTCTTTTTGTTCTTTTTTTTTTTTTGTGAAGATACGTCTTTTTGTTCTTTATCCCTCCAATTACAAAAAAAAAAAAAAAACTTGGGTTGCTTCTTCCGTTCGTCATTGATGAGACCACAACGAGCAAAGATAAAGCAGATTTAACATAATTTCACCCAGTGAAAGATTAGTGCGGATGGTCCGTTAATAACACCATCCCGACAATGCACTATACAGATGGCAGGGTGTGAAGTATGTGCTCTCCCGATTGGAGTACACATACTAACATTCATGAGAACTCAAAAGTTTTCATCATCCAGAGTCGGTCTGGTAATGGGAATTGACCATCTTCCCAAATGGGCGGTGTAATTTATGCACCGGATAACCCCTCTTCCTGCCGGTCCATCGGGGAAGTCGATGACACTCATGCTCCCTGTGTCGAGGTGAAATGATCCCATCCATTCTTTTGTCAAACCCAGGCAGTGCCCCATCAGTGCGATGTGAGCCACCGGATGCCCTACTGCCACCACAACTTTTTCAGGCTCGGATTCGTCGGATAGTTCATCCAAGAGAGATTGCCAGGCTCTCCCTGACTGATCCCACAAAGCTGTGAGGACATCATCTCCGCATTGATTTAACCGGCCGGGTTGAAGATTGGGAAATAGGGCAGCATCCTGCATGAAAATAGACATTGCCCCCCTCAAAAACCAGATGCATATTCAGCTGCTGCAATTCCTATAATACATCCCGACTAAGAATGGATTCATCAAAACTTCCAGATGCCGTTGGCACTAAGCAGTGGGAAAAAGTTTGATTCATTGTCATAATTATATACTTTTACCTTCTTCGATTGCTGCAGAATGCTTTCACATCCAAGTTCCTGCATTTGCTTCATCTCAACATAGCGTGGCACACAGTCAGCGCCCAAGCAGTCAGCAGCTTCTTGAACCTACAGTAGTAAGAACAAGTTAAGATCGAGATTAACTTCGCAATAGCATAATAAGCTCCTAGAACACAGGGTAGGGGCATATTTTTTATAGCCACAATGATATGCTGATGTAAGGACCCAGGACATAGGCTCACTTTCAAGATAGCCATGGCTGTCTCGATGCTGGAGCTCCTTGGACTGCTGATTATCGAGCTGACCTTCAGATCAAGAAGAAGTTCTGCAATTTTCTGGGACTGTCATATAGGGCAAAAGAAAATCAATCATAAGTACATAAATGAGCCCGTTCCTGGGCATCTCCTCCATGGCTTATCCTAAGAGTCAAACCTGTATGATTCCAAGCATGTTCAATGGTTCATTACCATGACTTGGAAAAGTAACCTGCATATTATCAAAAGTTCACATTATAATATTGAGACTGAAGAAGCTGGAAATAGAATAAAAGATGATGGGTGCCCAGGCACAGTCCATTATACTGCCTTCCAGTAATAATGCCTGTGGCCAAAATGTAGATCCGCGGAACGTAAGAAGTAGAGAAAAACCTCCACCCAACAAAGAAAAGCCTCTCTAGGAATCCTCATCTAGCAATTTTGCTTTGAAGTGCACAAGAGGAATCCTACTTAATAAGATGGATCTCTAAACATTTGTACATCCCAGTGATTGCAGTAAAGAATAGTCTGAGTTGACAGCCAATTACACTAGGACTGGAAAAGAAGGTATGCACAATAGCCCTATAATTTGGCCGAAGAAGAAAATTTTGAACCCTGCAACGACATGTTCAACGTGATATTTTCCATATAGAAACCAAGGACAAGGCACAGAAATATCAACCACGCATAATCAGTTAAGTGGACTTCGCTTTTCAGCGATCTGCATCTTAATGAGAGGTGACTCACAGGAGTAATCAGATACATGATTCCCTAATGAATATGCAGTTAGTTTTTTATTTTCTTTTAAATAACAAGCAATTGGGTCATTGCTCTTACTTCAGCACTGCTCTCTGTTACTCCATGACAGATAAGTATGATCCTATTGCTGGTTTTTCTGCCTGCAGAACTGCCAGCAGCAACAGGCGAACCTGGAGTCTGTGCAGTATCATTTGATCATTACACAAGAAGGGCTTTAATATAGTAAATAATCATGGGTATGTCTCTGAGTGCTTGAATGACATATACCTGATTTAGCCGGTTGAGGCATATAAATGGAGATCTGCCCTCAGCTCCCGGGGTAAAATCCAGTACACTGACTCCGCAATTGCTTTGTAGCAAAATCCGGAAATATTCTGTTCCTAATCCTGATCATCGAGAGGAAGAATGACAATAGAGAAGGGTTGGATGGATAACACGCTATCTCAGAACTCATTTATTCAGACATTCATCTGAAGAGTGAAAGGATGAAGTACCAATAGCAGTTGCGACAAGAGCCTGATTAACAGCATTGTGGCCAACCACAAGTACAGACCTGCTTTCATGGGCTAGAATTCTGGGCCAGCAGTCCCTAGCGCGTTGCCATAATTCCCTCACAGGATAGTGACCATCAATGCAGAAATTTGCAGCATCCACCTGCCATTGCCGAAATGCTGCGCCAAACTTCGCTTTCCCCTCATGCTTCAGGAGACCCTAGATTTTGCACCACGCAACAAAAAGCAGTTCATATTTCACATGCACCGCCCCATATTGCATCTTGCACACCCAGATGGCTTAAGGAAAAATCAGGTAAGCAAGTGTACCTGAAATGAATAGAGATCAATTTCCCTCAAGTCAGATTCGGTAATTATATCTTCCTCCCGTGCTCCCCATATGATCTCAGCTGTTCTCTTCGAGCGTGCTAGGGGGCTGAACAGAGAAACGCACAATTCAGAGATGAATTCCAACTCGATCGTCAAACAACGAATACTATATTTCATGTCAAGGAAATATCTTGAGAGGAATTACTCAGTAAATGTAAGTCACGTGGATTACATATTCCACGCCGAAGCACACCAGTCAGTCATTCTCTCTCCATAAAGCTCTAGAGCACACTCTCTGCTCCAATGAGCGAAGTAAGAAAACGAGGATCACAACGAAAAACGACGCACACCTGCTGAAGCAAACATCGAAGGAGTCGTCGATGAGCATCTGGCGCGAGGTCTCAGCCTGAGCCTCGCCTTTCTTCGTGAGGACCGAGAAATTGGAGCTGCCTTGGATCCTACCCTCCGCATTCCACGTGCTCTGACCGTGCCTCACCAGCACCACCCTCTTCGCCGCCTTTATCGCCGGGAACTTCGCCGAACCGCGAAGCTCGGCGCCCAGGCCTCCATCCCTATCTTCGACGAACGCCGGCGGTGTCTCGGTAAGGCTCGAAGAAACCGATCGGACGTTGAAGAAACCGGCCGGCCGGGGTCGCAAGTAGGTTGGGCCGGTGCGTCGGAGAAGAGGATTGGGGACGACGAGAGTACTTGTGGAGGACAACATTTGGCCAATCTCAGCTTGCTGTGTTCTCTCTGTTTTGCCGCTAAATTCTGGAAACGAAAAATTATCTTTTGGGAGAGTAGTTTGGACCGTTGGATGGTTTCAACGACCTGATAATTGGGCCGGGCCTTCTTGGACTAAGAGGCTATGGTCGGGTCGGGTCGTTCGGGTCAGGGTATACTTGCCCGAAACACTCGAAGCCTAAAAGCAAATGTCATTTGGATAATAGAGTTTTAATATATTGTTTAAAATAACTTCGAGAAAGATGGCTCTGGAAGTAACATGGGAGCTTCCTCCTTGTCGGCACCACCCATCATCTTCCTTGTTTAGATCCAACTCCATGTGGGTCGTCTTCCTCTTAGCCTCCGCCGCCGACGAAGAAGCGCCAACCTCATCCTTTTGCGCTACCGTCGGCCTCTATCTCACTCCCTGAAAATGCGTTCAAAATTGCCTGCCCTTCGTTCAGCAAGCTCGACGGTTGTCTAATCCAGCTCAGGCGACGGCCGCCACGAGCCCAAGCGAGGGCTCCCAGATCGCACGACCTTAAGCGACACGACGTTCAGGTCTCGTGACGTCAGCGAACCTCATGACGATCAAAGCTGACCGGAATAAATCCGAGTCAGGGCTGCCGCAAGCCCAAGCAAGGGCTACGAGGTAACGCGAGCCTACCGACGCGGCAAGCCTCTCACGACGAACAAATCCGATCGGCCCACGTTACTGTTTCGGTCTGAGCAAACAGACGTAGGAAAAAAGCTCATCGTTAACGGACTCAGGGGTGCAAAGGAATGTCATTGTTAAAGGACACTCGTGCGTGCAAATAGGTGGCTAGTTGAGCACAGCTGCACAAGCGTGCCGTTGTGGGGGTGGCTTATTAGTTTGGCGGCGGCGACAGCGGCGGAGAAGGGTGTGTTGGCGGATTCGCTGGAGATTAGGAGGTCAGGAGTGATGTAGTGTAGGAGAGAGAGGGGAGGAGAGAGGTTTCTGTGAAAAGTGAGGTTAGATTTGGAATTTAAACAATTTAATGAGGTCAAAATGAGAAGAAAAACGGTCATTAAATCTCAAAAAAGACTTTTCGAAAATGTTGAATGCCCGAGATAGGTCCTTGTCTTAGGCTTCTAAGATTTGTCAAAGCTAGCATTTGGCCAAAGAGGTCTCAAAAGAATTTGTCAAAAACCCTCAAATATTCCGAAGAAGCTTTAAAGGTCCAAAACTATTGAAAAAGTTAAATCCGACGCACAAGATTATTCCTGGTCATGTATCGTTATCCTCCGAATTTTCTTCTTTGACGTACAAATGTGCACTTTTCCAAAAGACCGTCTATTATAATATATTTCTCACTTAATCACGATTAACATTGAAGTTTTATTGTCAAGAGTTATCATTTCCTATAAAAATAAACACATCTCGTGAGTTAATTCCAATTATATATATATATATTCTTCTGTCATTCGATGCATAATTTGACTCATTCATGCTCTTATCACAATCCCAAAAGCCTAAAGAAAATTGTTTCTTATCTAGGCTTTCTCTCCTCAACAATCATTTCGCGCCTTCATCAAACGGGTCATTCTAGGCTTATCAGCCTTAGCATGGTTCCTTCTTAAACTAATACCCATCAAAGTGGTTTTAGCTCTAATACCATATTATCACACAACCTTAGATTAAGCCGCTCGAAAATTTTGCTTTGACCACTACTGTTTAAAACCTCGTTTTTCCATTTGTCATTCGAGTAGGTACTTTCCCAATAGATCACTCATCCTATTAGGGCTCTCACTCAAGCACACTTAATATTACATTTGAGTTCTAATACTAAGCATTGTCGTTATATATGAATTCATCTCTTGCAAGTTAAATCTAATTGGATATATATTTATAGAAATCTCTACCTTTATTTGTTGCGTAATTCGGTTGTTCCTACCTCCATCATCACTCTAGAAAGCCTACATGAAGTTGCTCTTTATTTGAGCCCTACTGACTTGGTGATCGCTCATGTACCTCATTGGACTAGGTCGTTACAATTACCTTCACTAGCAGTGAAATTAATAAGAGTCGTCAGTTTTCTGCATATTTAGAGAGCGTGTGTAACTTTGAATAATGTATAATTAATTTACAAAAAAGAAAAAAAGAAATTGATGGGCAGGCTTATTGAGTTGTGAACTGCCCTTTTATGAGCATAATTTCATATACAAGCATACTCTCTTATTTCAAGAAATTATATTCCGCAACATTTCATCTGACCAATCCTACCTAACAAAGGCAATTTCGCTATTTCCAATTCAATCCCCCGACCCAAAAAAAAATTGACGAAATCATTGTAATTACGAATAAATGATACCTAATAATATTATGTTCTAGTGGAACGTGTAGGCATAAGAATATTTCTATAATTTTGCTAAAACAATTGCATTTCATTTATTTATAATTGCCGATTAGATTTTACTTTTCATTCGAAAAAAAAAGTCTTAATCAATCTCGATCGGAAATGATAAAGTCTTGAAGATATTCTAAGCAACGTTATTCATTCTTAAAGGAAGGTCGATGCCGAGACCACGGCTTTGGACGCACGATTCGACGACGAGTCCAAATCGATCTCGACAGCGACTCGGGATTTTTTCCTAACTCGGATTGGCTAAAACCAAACGGCTAGTTTGGAAAATCGGGTTGGGGGGAGAAGAAGAAAAGTAGCCGTTGCTTTTCCGGATCGGGGGTCTGATGGCAGCTCTCGTCCACCAAGGATCCAGCTAAGCAAAGACCTCTCACCTTTCTCCCCCAATCAATTCGGTTCTCCTACCGGTGGGACCGGATCGGATCGAATCAAACCGGATATGCGGGAGACCGAGTGTGGGCGCGACCACACGCGATCGCCCCACATCGGGTCGGGCCCCACCCCTTCCCCCAGCAAAATGTCCCCGTCTGGGGCTCCCCGTGCCCCCCTCGGGCCCCATTTCGGTCAATTCGCCGTGCCAGCTAGGATTGTCCCCCTTTTGCCATTTTCAATTATATATTTCGGCCTTTTGTCTTTTGCCACGCCTAATAATCGATTTTAATTAATCGGGTTGGCCCGGCTGGTCGGAGCGCGTCTAGTCCACGGACCGTCTCTTCGGTTTCGGGAGCGAGTGTAGTTTGGAGAGACTTGGAGGGGTGCGGTGCGCGGTGTTATTTGAGAAAATCCCACTAAAATCCAAGAGGATTCTCAGGGCCCTCTTGAGATAAAAGTCGCTTTTGTTGGAAAAGTCCGACGACCATTAAAAAAGAAAAAAAGAAGGCCGATTATTTCATTTTAAAAAGAATTTTCGGAAAATTAAAATTAGAATTAGAATTTCCTTTTTCCTCTCGGCGAATAGAAGGACCTGTGAGTACTTTTCGCACGGCGGTCCCGAACCGGATCGCTTCTTTACTGTACAAGCTATATTAGCTCCGGATCGCTACTTTCTTCGTGGGAATGGACGTTTTTAGGCGAAAGAATTCATATGGACGACGGCCGATCCGAATTGGAATCGCGACGTGTGTGACGAGCAGCCGAACAAGGAGTTCGATACGAAGAGTGAGATAAGACTCTCGTAGAGCATTGAGACAAACACGTACTTTCGTTGAATTGATTTTGATATTAATTTTTTTTATCACACTTGATTGTCGACACGATATAATTAAATCCTTTTTTTGTTTAAATTTTTCATATTTATTTTTCCCATTTTTAGTTCCAAACGACCAAGCATGATATCGGGAAAAAAGAAAAAGAGATCTCGTTCTCATTCAGCCCTCTCGATTCTCGGTATATCTTTACTCCAACCACATCAAAATGGAAAATCCATGAAGGGCATGCACAATCTCATCCAATCTTCAATTACATTTGAAGTTCGTAACAAATAAGTGATTTGAAGATATTTTTCTAAAAATAATTAAATAAAAAGATGTTTATATTATTGATAATAATTTGTGTTCATGATCAATGAAAGTACATTTACATCATTAATTTTTATAAGTGATAAATACGATGCATTATTTTTTAGGAAATATATATCTCAAGTTATAAATGCAGCCTTAGGTGGCGGTCCGGCTGAATCCATCCGATCTTTATACTGATCGGCCGCCCCTCCTCCGCCATCTCACGTCGCGCCGCCGCCGCCGCCGAAAATCACTGAAATTGCCACCAAGTCCCCTACTAAACAACAAGTAAATCATGTATATTACACAGCGGCGAGAAAATCGGATAACATAGAATATGGAAAAGCAAGAGAGAAAAAACAAGCAGCAAAGGACGCGGTTCTGCCTTCTCCAGCACTCTCCGTTTTCTTCTGGCCTTTCCCCCCCTCTCTCTCTCTCTCTTACACTCACTTTCACACTCCCTCACTCTCCCTCTCTCTCTCTCTTCGAACTTCGAGGTCTCTGTCTCTCTCTCTCTAACCTCAGCTGTCAATCTTCCCCCGCGCAGCACGAAGCAAGCGCTGAACCAGAAAACCCTAAGGTTCCCCCGATCGTCGTTTCTCGCTCCGAGCCCTCTGGACGGCGCCAGATCTAAGCTGCAGAGCCCGCATTCAAGCTATGCGCCAGTGATTTCAGCGCAGCATGTCGAGCTCCGACCCGAAAGCGCGCCCCAAGCCCGGGCAGTGGCCACCCCTGCCGGAATCTTCGCCAATGCCGCCGTCCTCGTGGGCCAAGCGCACCGGCTTCAGGCCGAAGTTCTCCGGCGAGACCAATGCCGGAGACTCCGGCCAGATGCCGGTGCCTCCCCGGCCCAGGGAGCCCGATAACCAGCCGGATCTTGAGGCCGGCCGGGCCCGGGCTCAGCCGCAGGCCCCCGCGGCGAGGGCGGAGCCCGCGGCGAATGGCCAGGCTCATGGAGACAAGCCGGCGCTGCCGGCCCCGCCTGGGGCCGACAAGGATCAGCCGGCGAAGAGGCGGAGGGATTCTGATGGAGCGGTGCCGAAGAGTTCCAGCCCGGGAGGGAATCGACGGGCCTCCGCCGGGTCCGTGGAGGCGGCACAGCGGCCCAACAGGAGCGAGGAAGGTGTTGACATCTTGCCTCAGACGGTGGATGATGATGGGTTTGGGAGCAGGCATTCGCATATGAAGTACGAGCTTAGAGATAATCCGGGTCTTGGTGAGTCTTTCGGTTACTTAAGTTCGTTACGCTTGCGATCTTTTAGCTGCGCGTGGTCTTATTTAAGGTGTAATAGAGTTCATCTATTTGAAACGTCTCAATTCTGTATCTGTCAAATGTGCAATTGCAGCTCGCAATTGCAATCATGTGAATTTTTTTAATGCCATCACAAAATAAGTAATTTAATTGGTGGCCGCAAACAGTTTGTCTTCAATCATTTCGACAATTCGAGTCAAATCGTGTGTTTTTGTGCGGTTGTATCTTTCATTCGATGATATCAGGGACACGATGCTTCTTGAAAATATAGCTTCTTACCAATGACCTTATCGATAGGCCTAATTTTGTATGACGCAAGCGGTGGCCAATACATTGTTTCTGTGCATATTGCTAAGCGAGACTATTTGGTATGTATGTTTTAACAATCAGCATTATTTAACTTCTACTCTATGGTGTAACTTTCAGTTCCAATTAGCTTCTATGGATTCCAGCATTTTCTTTCAATGTTGGGTTCGCTTGTTCTTGTCCCACTTGTCATAGTTCCTGCAATGGGTGGCGATCATGTGAGTAGTCTGGTTTCATTTCCTAAAATATGTCAATGTTCATCTCCATCAACCAATGTACCTCATTTGTCTTGATTTAAGAATGTAGGAGGACATCGCAGCCGTCGTCTCTACAGTGCTCCTTGTGTCTGGAGTCACCACACTTTTGCACACTGGTTTTGGGTCAAGGTTGCCCTTGATACAGGGTCCATCTTTTGTCTACCTTGCTCCTGCTCTGGTGATAATCAATTCTCCAGAATTTCAAGGGCTGAATGGAAACGTAAGTATTCAATGCATACTTGAGCTAAGTCCAGCTAGATAAGTTAATTTACCTGTTGGTGCTTTTCTCCAGACCACTGTTCAAATCATGAGCCATGCTTCAAGTGCAACCACTTTTTCACTCTCCTTGTACTGGCATCTTTTGATCCATGTTTAATTCCTTGACTATGTCTTTTATGTCACCTTATTGGTGGACATTTTCTACATCCAGTTTGATGATATTATAGCGTACCGATAGAAAATGGACACATCTTACAGGCTCTGGTTTTGTGGCATACACCTTAATTGTCATGTTGCCTTGATCAGTGTGAAGCTTCATTGCTGACCCATTTAACTTTCATCTTGCTTTTCTCCAGAAGTACTTGTGGGAGAGTGGTGTTAAGAAGTGCCGATCACTTTTGGTCATGCCCTTCATAAGAAGAGGAGAGATAAATTGAATAAATTAAATGACACCTCTTTCACTGTAGACATGATGGGGTCTACTCATCCTTACATATTAGACAAATTTTCTTAGCTATCTGGGAGCATTTCATTGCCAGAGTTGGCATTGGCGACATGAAACTTCTTTAGCAATCACCTGTTGGAATGCTGTACTTCTAGATGAAGCTGGAGTTTACTTTTGGACTTCTTAATAAAAACATCTCTAGTGGGTTTTGTCTTCTAGGTAGGACTGTTGAGGAGACTTCATCATTTCATTAGGCACAATGCCTACCGTCCTTACAGTTTACAGATTTCAGTTTAAAGGAATGTAGGTGTACAAAATTTTATGAGTAATTTCACTTGTACAAGTGAATTAGTTGCACAGGGCTGTGATGGACTGATGGATAGGAAGGTGGTTAAGATATGTCAATATCATGGTCGTGTTTTTGTCCATTGAATTGATAACATATATTCACAAATAAGATTTGCTTGTGTCTAATCATGGAACTTGTTAAAAAATCCTTAATTTGCATTCTTTCCAATTTATTACATATGTCGCTGTTAAGTACTGCATCGTATAATTAGATTAGATTCTTGTTCATAAATTTGACATTTAAATTCACAGTCCTACTGGTTTGCAATGTCTTGTGCATAGAAATTAGAACGTGCACTTGAAATTATGATATTCTTTTTTCTCATCTTGGATCTTCCTTAAAACTTCTTATTTTCCAATGAATTTTATATGAATTATATATGGTCTATGTTGAAGAACAGTTAGGTATTTTACCCATTCTTACTATCCATTTTGATAAAAATATTGATCTAAGAATCATCATCTGCGATTTTGGCTGACAATTCATATCACTGAAAGCTAGGGTCGTTTCTATGATTTTTCGAAGAAATATAGTTGAGTTAGGTCTAGGGGTGGGCTTACAAGGAGCAAATTATGCCATTCCGGTTTACAATTATGATATGAATCAAAGATCCGGCTTTAAGCAAGCTGAGGGAAATGATTTCTTAATCATTTAGCATGTCTATGTGCTACCTTGATGGAATATATATTAAGGATGTTTTAAGCTCCCTCATATGTCAGAGCTGCTCTTTGATTTGCTTAGGTTGCTTCATAGTTAATACTTTTACACAGTGACAAGCGTGCATTGGGCAAACCATACAAGAGCCCCTGCTGTCGGTATGAACAAAAAATGTTGGTTGATTTGTATCCTTCTGGAAAATTTGTTTTTTTGCGAATGTTATTATTGCAAAGTTATAGGTGTGGTTTCTGGCATTAGGAATGGCTATTTCTCTCTCCTGTTTAATCAACCCTTCTAGTCTGTGTATAGATAGATTTAAGCCTTTAAGGTTTAAGTTTACCTTGGTTTTGATCTTACATATCTATCTTACTATCATACTATTTCAATCTTTGAATGCCATCGAGCCTAAGTTGTCTTGTGGTGGCAGAATTTCAAACACATTATGAGAGAGCTGCAGGGTGCCATTATTGTCGCTTCAGCTTTTCAAGCCATACTTGGTTATAGTGGACTTATGTCCATTATTCTGAGGTAAAGCTAAGCTTATTAGCTTATCAACTTCACATCTTTCAAGCACTGCCTATGAGCATCCTTGTTATTTAACTATGCTTACATAAAATTGTTGTTGAGCAATGCCAGATTAAATTAATGCAGTTCTTTTCTGTTCCAATTCAGGTTGATAAACCCAGTAGTGGTGTCCCCAACTATTGCGGCTGTTGGACTGTCTTTTTATAGCTATGGTTTTCCTGTGGTTGGAAAATGCCTTGAGATTGGCATTGTGCAGATATTACTGGTCATAGTTTTTTCACTTGTAAGTTCTACGTAGCTTTTTCACCAAAAGGTCATGTGTAGTTTCCTTGTTTCTCTATTTGGCAATACATTGACTCCTCCCTCCCTCCCTCTCTCTCAACATTGTATTCTGAGTTGTTGTTTCATTGAAGGGATTTCTTTGGGATTCTATCATTAATTATATTATCTGACATGTCTGTTTATTTTCTTGCAGTATCTTCGTAAGATATCAATTTTTGGTCATCGTATATTTTTAATCTATGCAGTAAGTTAAAAGCTGCAAAGCTCTAATCTTTTTTTCTTTATTTGTGGCACATTATATTCATAGTTTTTGTTACCATTCACACGTTTCTATAATTAGGGCCGCTCGTATTCGTAGGTTCCACTGGGTCTTGCTATCTCATGGGCTGCTGCTTTCCTTCTGACCGAAGCTGGTGCTTATAGCTACAAAGGTTGTGATGTAAATATACCGGCCTCGAACATGATATCTGAGCACTGCAGGAAGCATATATCCCAAATGAAGTACTGCAGGGTTGATACCTCCCAGGCATTAAAATCTTCTCCATGGTTGAGGATTCCTTATCCATTACAGTGGGGAACTCCAGTCTTTAGTGGGAAAATGGCTATAGTTATGTGTGTCGTGTCACTAATATCTTCAGTGGATTCAGTAAGTATTTGGTTTTATTTCTCTAGTGATATCAGCTATTTATTTGGATCTCATTTTCTCGTTATATTAGATGTCACATATAATATTTCACAGGTGATCAATTGTATATGAAGTCCCTGCAAGTTTGTGGTTAGAGAGTCTATTGTGTGCTTACTGCAAACTGAGTCGACATTAAAAGATCAGTGTAGCAACAATTTTTTCCCACTCTATAATTCTTTATGTGGAGTAAAAACTGCAATTCACATGACTGACGACTAACAGACGACAAGATAACTATATGTATAAACAGGAGTTACATATAAAGTATGTATTTTTGAACTTTCTGAAATGTAATAGTTACTGCGTCAGCACACTTCTCCAAATACTTAGTTTTCTAATCTCTTCTTTTGTTACATTCAGGTTGGATCGTACCATGCATCTTCACTCTTGGTGGCATCGCGACCTCCAACCCCAGGTGTTCTTAGTCGTGGCATTGGTCTTGAGGGTCTTTCGAGTCTCTTAGCAGGTCTCTGGGGCACAGGAACCGGATCATCTACACTAACTGAGAATGTGCACACTATTGCTGTGACTAAAATGGGAAGCCGCAGAGCAGTTGAAGTAGGTGCATGTGTTTTGATAGTTTTATCTGTTATAGGTAAGAAGTCATCCTCAGTTTCTTTAACTTAAGAGATCATTGGATCACCCGGGCTGTGGAATCACTTTAGATTCAATCTGCTCAGGGTGCTAAAGGGAGCCTTCTAATATTTGGATAATTGAGAGTAGATAATAAATAGTAGGCATCAAGGATGTGCCACCGATAGCCTATACAAGACATATAAATACAGAAAGTGGCAAAGACAACCTTCACAATATAGATTCTCTTAACTGAGATGAACTAAAGTTTTTCTTCTTCCATACTGTCAACAATGACAATATAATGACGATTGCATACAAAAACCCATTAGTTTCAAGTGTTAATAAGATGGCAATATTTGGCATAAAAAATTAAGTTGCTTAAATCTTTGAAAAATTAATCAACTGAGTTAACAAAATGATTGTGGTGTCATATTGTTGAGCTTGATATGTAGCTGTGGTCATGATTTGAGTTAGATGGCTGTTTTGCTAGCTTGAGCCTGTCCTGTGACTGAATGTATTGTTTTCTTCTCGCATTTTTATCTTGAGAGTCACCATCCTTGGATCAGGTTTCTTTGTACTTTACACTTACGTATGATCTTTGTCAACTCGTCATATCTTTAGGACTGGCTTCTGGTGCTGACTAGGCTGCTGAATCCTTTCAAGTTCCATTAATTTTACGTGTCGTGTGATGCAATCAATAAAGTGCTGAACTTTGAGCTAGAAGTTTAACATGCTGAGCAGATGGAGTATGTGATGTTTTATCATTTGCTTTTTGCATGTGAACTTCAGTACTTTCTCTTGTCAAAGTTGAGCATGATTGCAATCCACTAGTCTCTGCTATTTATCTGGGAAATTAAGTTTAACAAATTCAAGGCACTGAGATGCTGAACATACTAGGCTTGTGTTCGTTCTTTCTGCACCTTCTCGAGGGTACCTCCCTGTGTGCATGAAGTGCCCTGTTTCCTTTCCAATAGTAAAATCTTTTCTTTATGTCTCAATGTTTTTCTCATAATTGCTCGCAGGTAAAGTCGGAGGTTTTATTGCTTCGATTCCTGTTGTCATGGTTGCTGCTCTCCTTTGCTACATGTGGGCAATGCTTGCTGCTTTAGGCCTGTCAAATTTACGTTACAGTGAAGCAGGAAGCTCTAGGAATATTATCATTGTTGGGCTATCTTTGTTTTTCTCCCTTTCAATACCTGCCTACTTCCAGCAATACGGTATCTCCCCAAATAGCAATATGTCCGTTCCAAGTTATTTCCAGCCATATATCGTAGCTTCTCATGGACCTTTTCGCGGCAAGTATGGAGGGGTAAGCATCTATTGGCATGCTCTTCTTGCAAAGTTCCTGTTCTGCTTCTTCATTAGTATTTCTTCCCGTTGTTGAAGGAATCAGTTATTTTGGCATGGAAACCCTTAATGGCATGGTGATGGGAAAGGCTTTTAGAAATGGATGTTGAAATAGCAATAGAAAAACTCTCTTTTGAGCTGGGTAACGAAGTGGGACACTAAAATAGATTATTGCTTTTAATGTAGCATCAACTCTTGAAGTTTCAGGATGCTATTGTGCACCCAAGCTACACAATGACACCATTACATGTCTCTTACGTCTTGTCCTGTTGCACATGAGAGATGATTTCCTATTTGTCAGTGAAACCAAATTTTGATCCTGAAGCATTCTCTTTAATAATGGCTTTTAAATTTGTGCCAGTGACCGTTAGTCGTTTCCTCTTTGGTTTAAAAGAAGAAACATCTATTGAATTGTCAGAAATGGAGTGAGCTTATCCATCCAAGTTAAAGAACCCCAACCAAGTCGGTGCTCTTGGTCGGATTGGCTTTATCTGATAAATGGAATCTTAATGGCCCTAAGGGCTTTTGAATGAAGGAAAGATTTCTAGCAAGTAATTTGTTTCTGTTATGTTAAACTTTGCAGGTGAACTATGTCATGAATACATTACTTTCAATGCACATGGTAATTGCATTTTTTGTGGCTGTTATTCTGGACAACACTGTTCCTGGTAGTAAGCAAGAACGGGGTGTTTATGTGTGGTCTGAATGGGAGGCTGCGAGGAGGGAGCCTGCAGTTACTAAGGACTATGAGCTTCCATTCAGAGTCAGCAAGTTCTTTAGATGGGTTAAATGGGTTGGGTTCTGAGCATTGGTGTCACTGGGGCTAGATCATTGCGTTGAAGCAGCTGTCCATACGAGTTGAGTGTAACAGCACTTGGGTTCAGCTGTGCTGTTCAACGCCATATTGAAGGGGAGCAATACTATGGTATGTACTTTTTCTTGCAAAGTAGGACAACATGAGCCAATAGATTTTGGATGAGTTGCAATGTACATTTGAGGTCTCTAGAGATCTGGTTGTGTTTGTAATTTTTTGAATTGTTAGAGGTAGTTACTGAAATGTCTAGATACAGCTTCGGGCAAGCTAGGAGCTCTGTTCTGTAAATTCTGTTTGGATCATCTTTTTCTTGGACAAATTTTGCTCGGACTTCAAATGGAAATGAGTTCTACTCGGAAATATTGATTACAGGCATGATGTATCCTCTTCCTCATTCTTATGTTTCATGTGATCTAGAAGATCACATGATGAGCTTTGTTTTCTTTGCTACTGGTCATTTGCAGGTTCACAATGGAAAATGACATTTAGACTCGTGATTTTGCAAACTCAATGGTACTATAGTTGGGGCTTAAGCGATCTAACAGCATCGTCCTCGCTGCGTATTGGTTCTTCTTGTCTATCCTCGCTTCTTACTGGTTCGTCACGTCTTATTCATCGCCTCCTTCTAATATTCACCGTAAGACGGTCATTAAAGTTATAAAAACAAAACAGCAGTGCGTGCATTGATGAAGTTTATACTGAAAAGCATAGACCATGGATGTTTTCATCGCTGTGATCGGTTCCTTTTTATCTCCCATAGGATTAGGTACCAAATACATTACCATGTCTCGGATGAGCGAGCATATCATTTGAGTGTCAATCCAAATGAATCTTATCCTTTTCAAAGGTGATCTCTAGCTATAATATTCACATTACTCAATGGATCCCACTCAATGTAACACCGCTCTCGCTGCTCTCCCGACGAGGGGCACACCGGCCGTGGTTCGTAATGGAGTAGGGCTACGGCAAGACACCATCGCCTCGTTTTTGACATGAGCTTTTCCTTACCGGCAAATACAGTGTGAATTGTTTGACGTCCTTAGATGGCAAGCTGTGTGAATAATTTTAGTAAATCCCAAGTCATGAAACTATTTAGTTAATATGTATACGTCTGTATATACACGCACAATACAGCAGTCTTTTTATATGTAGATATGTATATTTGACAGACTTATCCGATCCGCTACCCTTCATCTCGATGGCCATCTTCCTCTTTGTTTTTGACCCAACTGTCTTTCGCACCTTTAACCCCAGTCAAGCCGTAGAATTCTTTTATTAAATCTGTCTTTCCCTCTCTCTCTCCCCAGAAGTTTTCGAGAACATTTACATACGAAGCATACGTAGCTCCTTTTCCTCGCAGCGGGTCCTAACTAAAATCTTGTAGTGATGACGAATTATACGAATTTCTGTCGACTCATGGCAACGTTAACACGATAACGTGGATAGAGTTTCTTGCCCAGTCGGATCAAAGGAAATGTGATGAACAATTCTGGTGGTGCGAATTTTGAGTACCCAAATTCAATTTTGCAGAGGGTGTCATTAGGTGGGTGTTAGTGATATACACGGGCTTATAGCTGCTAAGCAAATTTTTTTTATTCAATTTCTTGTCCGATCCGTCGTTTTCAGAGATTGGGACGAAGCCCAAGGTTGTGTAATATATGAGTACGAAGATTGTTCGAGTGAGGCAGGCGTTGCCTCGAGAATGCCCTGAATCATGGCCGGTCCGGCAAGCCGGCCTGGATTGCCGGCCAGGGCATTGATCGGGTGTCCGACCGTGATGCGGGTACCTGGACTGGGGCGGGTACCTGGACAGCTTTAATCCGCATACTTAGCAGGAACACATATTGACTCAATGTTCCATTCTTAAGTAAGTTTTCTGCTTTAAATTGGATGTAATACGAACATAAGCTGTTTAAAGCGTCTCTTCAGGTTTTTCATGGGCAATACTTGGTGAAAGAAGCAAGAGCGTTTGTGAAAATTGTGTCTTGAGGTTTGGAAAACATACGAGCGATTGACTAAAATTCCATAACTCTTCGACTGATAATAGATTATCTGCAGCTGACCTTCTCCATGAAGCAAACATTGATAACTGAAGCGAATCACACGACCTGTAATGTCTTTTTTTATCGTTTGTTGTTGTTTTCTCCGGTGACTCCGTTCTCTTGGTTAACTTCGAGTTGCAAAATCCGTTGGCTTTCGCGCTATTTCACGACAACAGCTCAGCTTCCGTTCTTCGACTGCAAAGGGAGGGATGGTACATATCCACATAGATTTGACTTGACGACAGTTCGCTGATCCGAAGATGAGACTATCTTGAGCTGACCAGCTGAACTTCAACGTCAACCCCATCTATTTCCTGCCACATCAACATAATTAAACTCGTTCCCATTTCGCTGCAAATGCCAGTTTGACAATTCCTTGTGGGATGATGATGACTCCCACCTGCCCGCCCTCCGGGAGATGAACGGAAGTTCGAGGCTTCTTCGCTCGTCCATCAGCCAACAGCATATTCCTCTGAAGTTATTGAATTATCACCATGTTCACATTGATCGGGATTGACTTCACATGTCCTTCTTTTAACAAGAAAAAAGAGGGATTATATTTTATGTGGATAAAAATAAATTTAATGCTTGGGTTTAGAAGATATTTCACTAATCTCATCAAACGAGTAAGATATGGAAAGAAACCTCAATGACTCTCACAAACGATGCTTTCTCGCATTGTTTCCCAATTAATCAAAGAAAGACGGAAGTAATCGCGCTCTTGGACATACTTGAGTATTCACGTTTTGCTATCCCGAGTCAATTTATTCCATGGAGATCGTGATTCATCGATTATAGCACGTATGTCTATTGATCATCTGTTTCGAAGTGATGTATCATAAACTCGTATCCATCCCCTCTAATTGAATAAATTCTTGTACTTAGCATAATTTGTATATTCTAATGCAATCATTAGCTCGACATTAAGTACTGCTAATCAGTTGAGAGTGGCTCTACTCACCCTATTGTCGCTTGCAGATACTCTTCACGCTTTCTATTATTTCCTTTTCGATTTTTTTGCTTCCATGAAAGCCCTGGTTTCGACAGGGACAGATGCATGGCTGTCCCGTTGGCGTTCAAGTTTTGTGGACTCCACGTGCTTAAATCGTTCTATAAATTTTCTTTTTCTCAAGACTTCCATCTGCAGGTCAAGTTCTCCCCGTACTTCACATTCACAAGATGTGGAGCACATGCTCGAGCTCTGCTTCACGTTGTCATGTGCGTCGCGCCCCGCATTATTGCAATGATAGAAGACAATCCAATGGGAAGAAAGCAACGAAACAGTTGACCAATAATTGCACGTCCGGGTTTTCATGCAAGAATCAGGCCAACCTTAGTATCTCTGCATCACATGGACGTCGACTTTATAAAACCCTTTTCCAGCGATCCCGAAAAATACCTGCATGATCTGATGCAACTAGATTAATGCCTAGTCGAAGAACACGAGACACACGCGGAACATATGCATCGTTGGATATCTCCGAGGAGAGTACGGACGGCGAATCATTTCATCGATCATGGCGGGTTGTCTTGGTTCACTGAGCCGTTCGTAAGAGCTTAAAATCACGATCTTCTTTGATGACTTAAGCTTTTTAACAAGATAACGAAAAGGTATCTTGTGATAATATTTACGTAGCATGGTACACTTAGTAACATGGTTAAAACGTCGAGGATGTTCTGAAGTCATTTTTGAACTATTTAAATGTCGATTACCCAGTTCAATATCCAGTTTAAGCAGTAAGAAGATATATTAAAGCATCAAAGATCAAAGTGCTTACGAATCATTCATCTTGGAACCGCTATTCTGACGTGGTTCATAACACTGCGTGGACGGTTCTCGTCGCTTTCCAGCTTTTCTGTAACAAAGAAAGAGGACAATTTCAGTTGACATATTACCATAATGTAAAGATCAATGTTATTTTTTTTCGGCTATTGGTGGTGAATTATGGCCCGAAAACTAAGTTGGATTCGAGTGTGACTATGATTGAAAGAACTCGAACTCAATCGAAGTAATGAAAGTCGGGTTGTGTTCAACCTCAACTCAAAGCTCATTAATGGACACTTCGATTGGAGCGAGGAAATGGGGACTCTAATATATTTGGATTAAGTTTTTAGAATAGTTGGTAGTGATTTCATAAAATTATAGATAGTATCATGTCGTAAATTCAAATCTTCCAGTCCTCTATTTGCATCCCGAATGAGATATTTCCAAGCCTTATATTAGGCCAAAAAACTAGAACAAGCATGAAGAGAAAGTGCTAGAATATTTAAATATTGAACCACAACTTCATTTAAAAACTTAAGTTTTAAGAACAACCGGCAGTATTTCAAAAAGTCTCACGTGCTATTAGAACTAGAGGTCCCCAGTTCATCTCTCACATGGTGAGAGCGAAAAATAGTTACAGCGATAAATTTGGCTCAAATGTAAGTGGGTGGTTATAATGCAAGATGCGCAATAGCCATGGAAGTTATAAAGGACTATGGGAAATAGAGGAAACGATGGAAACGCAGAGCAGTTAAGAGAGGGAATTGCTCGTGAATCCCAGTAACCCGTTGATGAAGATCCAAGAACTATAAATAGAAGGAACACATTAGTAATTGGCGCGCTCAAGCTCATGCCAAAGTTCTTCCAAATTTCCCTGTGGAGCTAACACGCCTTATTTGCACACCCATCATCCAATCCATCTCGGAAAAATTTGTTTTCTGTATCGTCTGATCATTCTATGGTCAAGTTATGAACAGTGAATGATCTGTAATTGGTTTTGGTAATCGTTTGGTAGTCAAATGCTCTCTGAATCGATTCAACACTAAAGTTAGCAGTGAGCATGTGGAGAAACAGGAACATTTACTCTCGAGGATGCAAGTTATTTCACCAAATGTACCAGGCAAATAATAATGATAACGAGCCATCGACAGATGCCCGTAACTTCAAACCTCGCAATTAAGTGTGGACCACGACTTCCCAGAGGGAAATCGACCATAATAATATGCAGAACTGGCGTTTCATTTTTCCTTTTCTCTTCAATTTTCATGTTTCCTTGAATGCGACGGGACAATCTCATCCTCTCCACGTAGAACCTAGCACGTGGACGTGGAGTAAAGTCTAGCATCGCGCAGAAACAGACGCAAATTGCTTGGACGTGTAAGGCGTGTTGCTATGTACTTAGAAGCCACGTGTTGTTTTCCCTTCCCTGTCTCGAAGTAGTAAACCCTAGTCATACGTAAGGACGTTCGAATCATGTCCATACCACGCTTGTCACGCAGCTTCAAATTCGCTGAATCGAACCATCGGAAGGCACTACAATCTATCGTCTCCCCTGATCATATAGTCTGAGTAATTGAAGCTTATGATGTTATTATAATCGTATGTGCTTCAATCTCAGACCGCACTATACTATACTCAAAGTGATCTCAAAGAACAAACAAATCAACTAGTGAATGTAGTGATGAATTGTATTTATAGGTGAAAATTAGTCAGGATGCGAAATCTGTTACCTACCTATCTTTGATGAGAGGCGGGTTCGGTGACTCTTGTTTGTCATAAAACTCATGCCTATGTGAGTTTAGGAAAATTAAAATATAAACAAACAATCTGTGATTTTTTGTACATGGATTGACGACAGTCTTGCTCGTTGGTGAGCAAATGGGTGCTCGGGAGTAGCACTCCCGAAATAATATCGAATTTAGACTTGTATTAAATTAATCCATTTGTTATAAAATTAAAAAGATTAGGATAATCTTCAAATTTTAGACATATTTATGATTCATATATATTATGTTTGTATGAGAAATTATTATAATCATACGGCTACAAAATTATTGTGAAATTTTTTTGCAGTATGTAACCATATTTTTGGTTAAATTTAGATAACCTTGTGCATTTTGTGATCATTTTTATTCGATTTATGGTTTTGTGATCGTTTTTATTTGATTTATGATGTAAACCATCTACGGGGAGAGTGTAGTTATGAAAACGAGACGTGAAGTAGTTGCAACAAACGTGTTTAGCAGTACATGGCGCGGTTAATCTCAAACTATTGGCGTATGATGTGACCAAATTAATTGGCTTGAAACTCGCATTCAAGATGCGACGCGAGTTTGTGTTCATATTGAGCAGTCTTCCCGGACCAATATACTCAAAAGGCTTCGAGAGACGTACCTACCATTGACAAAGAGAGATTGCAGTGAATGAAAATGTTATGTGGTGTCGGTAGATTCAGGTGGGTTGATTCAAATCAATTCTCTTATCCCTACTTATCTATGCGAAAGGGACCCCAACAACCACACAGGCGAACCAAATCTGATCCTTACTGCATGATGATCCATCATATCAA
Source organism: Melaleuca alternifolia (assembly GCA_019926035.1). Taxonomy (NCBI): domain Eukaryota; kingdom Viridiplantae; phylum Streptophyta; class Magnoliopsida; order Myrtales; family Myrtaceae; genus Melaleuca; species Melaleuca alternifolia. Next base: position 977,508 of record JAGKPW010002568.1, on the reverse strand, counting down.
TCTCAGAGAAATTAATCACCACCTCGCCATGACCCATGTTTTTATCCATGCATGTCGTGTTATGCAATGTCTCATCAACCGACGAAGAATTCCTAAAGCGTATCACGCTTCATTTTGTCAAATTTTGAAACTTCACTACGTCTCATCAAGAGATTAAGGATTGACACCAGTCGATCGGAGTCGGTGGCCACCAGAAATCTTGTCGACACGAGAAGACGAAAAAGTGAATGTGAGGGGAACTCTTCTTGGCCAGAGAGGCCAGAGAGCAGCCGACGTAAACGGGAGTAGGACACTAATGCTGCTTTAACAAAGAGCCGACGCGATAACTATTGTGCAAACTACGTAAAAGCTAGTGCCCTAATTCAACACGAACAATCGAGCTGGTGCGAAGAAAGCTTAAAGATGATACGGTGATTCTGTATTCAATGCCCCTTCAAGAAACTTCTGGCCAAGTCAATACATCTCTCTCTCTCTCTCTCTCTCTCTCTCTCTCTCTCTCTCTCTCTCTCTAATATATTATGAGTTGGTGAAATCCACCAGAAACAGGAAGAAACCAACCTCCGCCATGAAGATTTGCTTAACGCGTGCCCCGTGGAGTCTTTAGTTTCTCTTTTGCCCTTCGCTTGAAATGGTACGCTCGTGAGTGCTCTTAGCTTTCTCGCTACGCGTCCCGACGTTGGTGCTTTGGAAAGAGCTAGAAGAAGATGGTGGTCTGCCAGCAAAGATCAATTCGGCACGAAATGCGTCACGACGGCCCTGTACGCCTACGGTGTATCAAGCAGCCACGCCCGTAGTCTACATGCATACACGAAAGCCACGTCGTATTTCCCAATTTGCGAGTGGAATTTGTCCTTCACGTGTACAAAATGGGTGGATCCCTTAACTACACGTAACTCTATACGAATCACGGCTCCTTCGATATGTCGCGCATTGCAAATGACACTTGAACGAGTTAGATCGTGGATTAAGATAAGCTTGAATCGTCTTTTGTGCTTGCGGGTAAGGTAATGAGTTGCTTGAGCATGAAAGATCGTGGTTACTTAGGGAAAATAACGTTGTGGAGGGGGAAAGATTGAACACAAAATGAAAGACATCATGAAATTAGCGATGGACATCCTAACTAACGAGACGGTCGGAAGGCCGTGGAATCTTCCTTCTTGCTTATTCAACGCGGGCGATATAAATTATGAAGGAAAGTTCCAAGATTTTATTTATTTGGAAGTTTCTTCGGGGGGGACCAAAATGAAAAAAAAAAAAGATATCTGAGGAGGGTAACCTTTTAATTAGTATGGGGTTGAGTATAAAAATGTACATAATGATTAGGGCCATGGCTTTCCTAATTTCTTATTAATGTGAATGGTCTTACATTATGTTTTTCAGTCTGCATATCTAATGTTGAGGGCCAAGGCACGAGTGTTTCATATTTCATTCATACGTACATACATATAATTCCAGTATTATTGCTGGAAGGGAATAGACTTAGGCGTCGACTAAAAGTCAATACTTATAAATGAGAAAAAAAAATTGAATTGAACAGAGACCCGATCTAATGTTTGTAATTTTTTATGTCACAAATAAAAATTTGAGTTAAAATTAGGATCCGAAGTAAAGTTGGTTTTGAGATTGAGACTCAAGTTAAAATTGGTATTTTTTTTAGGGAAGCGGGTCATTTCATAACAATAAGAAAAATATTAGTCTGAGCATGTAAGAATCTGGCAGATGATATATTTTCTCAATAATGAAGCCATTTTAATTAACAACAGTTGCTTTTTACATGATCATATCTTAGCATTTCATCATCATTAGTGTGATATCTAATTAGACACTTACAATAATATTATCTCATTAGAGAGAGAGAGAGAGAGAGAGAGAGAGAGAGAGAGAGAGAGAGAGGCAGGCTTTTAAGCAATTTAAAATGCTTTCCCCCACGCGTGGGGGAACGGATTTTCTAGACATTGAATCATATCGAAACCATACTCTTTGACTAAGAACAAGACCAAGCAAAATCGGCATAAGGGAGGACTTTTCCAACCCATATCTCTCACCTCAAATGAAGAAACAGTCTCGTCTAACTTCTGCGAAAGGCTCTCCCGGCCGTCTCTCTTCACATTCAAATCACAAATCATAGCATACAACACCAACCGCATAACGTCATCACATCAAGAATCCCCCCTTCCTACTTTGACCCCCGCCCCACCCACACTTAATTCTTCTCTTCAATGAGCACTCGTTCCCCTCCACGACAAAACAAGAACCAACATGAGAAAAAAAAAAGCAACTGATTGCTTATGTGGGTCTTCTATTGTCCGGACTCGATGTTGGATAGAGATATTTTCGTGTCTTGCTAGAGCACTATAGTTAGTTGTCCTTCATATGAGAGGGAGATACATATAACGATTGCGCCATTATGACGGAAGCACAACGCACTTGATTAGAATTGACTACAGCAATTGCTTTGTAAAGTTATATTTTTTCCATAATTACCTTGCTTTTATCTTTTTGGGTTAAATCGGAATGCTGCTACTTAGACTTAATGACGAAGGGATGGCCATTGTGACATGATGCTTCAATGAAGTAAGCGTTACGTGATCAAAGAAACCGTGATGCAACCTCTAGGAATCGCATAGATTGGTTAAGGCATTTAGGTCTTCGGGCTTTGGATACCGCAATGCGAGCCACTCTCGATTAGGGTAACCTGCATAGGCCGAAGCCTGTGTCAAGTCCGATCGTGGGACTTCCAGGTTTGTTAGGTGGACCTTTAAAGGGTTGGGTCGTCCTATTCTTATTATGCCTAGAGAAGTTAAGGTGGTCCTGACAAATTGCATGACGTGAAAACTGGAGGTGAAGGGTTCTGCAAGAGCTAAAGAGACAGAAATGGGAAGAGACAAACAGGAACACTCAACCTGAAGCACAACCTTCATTCTTCACGTGTGCACTTTGCGATTGCAATGGCCTCGAGACGCTCGAGCGTTCGATTGTTTGTAATGGCGTTATCACCGGCGCCTCCGATCGTGTCCCCAGTTCTCCTTTCGCTCACATCGTTATTGCAATCTGCAATGAGGTCCGTCCATCTTCTCGGGACGGAAAATATTAAACCTAGATATGGATTCTAATTATCACGCGATTCTAATTATTTTTTACTTTGTGGTTCCTCTTATTCTAAATGGATTCTAATAAACTAGATGCAATGAATGAATATGAACTTAATCTAAATGCAATGATGTCGAAAAATATTATCTATTTCAACATATGGTATGCAATTAACCAAATAAACATGAGATTTGGACTATATGTCTTAACTCTAAGGATGGGCAAAAATTAACATGTAACTATCTCAAAATGCCATGTGATTTGAATGAGCCTAGGCGTGCAACTATATAACTAAATGATCCTAAACATGCAATTACTAAATGATGGGCATATACCAAATGCATTAACAACATGACCTAAACCATGCAGCGTGCATGTCATATATTTGTGTTTTCATTAGAAATCGGAATAAATAGGAGCATAAATTTAAACATGTGATCTTGACTGAGAAAAGGTTTTAATCTATCGTAGGATAACTTTTTTCTGATTTTATTAAAATTCGTAATTTGAATCAATATAAATAAACTATCTAGAATAAAATATTGTCATATCTAAACTAGAAAACAACCAAATCAAATCCTAATTTAAATCAGACAATTATCTTAAACTTCATTAATGTATCTAAACATATCATGCTATCTAAAAAAAGTATTCTAACTTGGAGAGCTTATTAATCTGAGTTGCTCTAAGAATCTATCACGATATGTGATCCATATTAAATATGCTATGCTTCCTTGAATGTCTATCATAGAAAAATATGATAGATCTTTTTTTTTGTGATATTTTCAAATAAGGAAAGCAAATAAAATAGGCACATAAATCACGCAGTAACATCTCATCAATTCATGTATGGAATATTATACAAATTGACTAGAAGATTTCACAAATAAAATTGACAAATTGATCTTAAGCCTTAAAGATCAAAATATCAATTTTAAAGACTCGCGCGTAATTAATAATTTCATCTAAAGTCTTATAGATAGAAGTAAAATTAATGCGACTGCAAAATAGAATATAATCCAAATAGGAGCTGCTCATCACTTAAATATGCATGTCAAGTCATGATAATACAAATTAGGTATCCAGATAAACGATTTGAATCAAATCAATTTCAGATGAGATTTTACCTAATCTTATGAATTATTTTTCCAAATTTGAATCGTCAAAGGGGCAATCAATCATGAATGGCGACTGGCCTTAATTTGTGGCATATGGTGATGATACAATCCAAAATCGATTGGCGATGTGGATACTTGCAGTGAAGGATGTTCACGTGGGTCTTCAACTTTGACAGCAGGGTGCTCCCAGTAGAGGATGGCGATGCTTTTTCTTGCTGAAGCTGATCGATGCTTTATGAAAACCAGCAAAAACAATTAAAAACAACCTTGTGCTTAGCAAGGGATAGATGAGCAGCAAGGGATCAACAGGGGAAAGCAGCTCGTCTCAGTCTTGATCTAGACAACGGAAGGCTCGAAGGATTGGGGCAGGAACTCAATGTCGACTTGAGCAAGAAGCGTGAGGATTGTCTTTGTCGCGGTGCGCTCCTACAGGCTAACTTGCTAAAAGTTGTTGAAAACGTCGAATGTTCCGATAAGCCATTCACAAGCACTAATGAAGAATTCTTTGAAAAATTAAGGATTAGTAATCCTTTTTAGAAATTGAATGGATTCGGTATTATACATACGCCAATTAAAAAAGAAAGAATGTGAGTTCTTCTTTTTTTTATTAATTAGGAGCCATGCGAGATGAACGAGACGAAAGCCTCATGCAATGTTTTGAATGAGAGAAAGAACACGAGCAATTGTGTCGTCATGAGATTAATGTCAACTCTTCATTGACACGCCTAGCATGAGATAAGAAGAAATTCCCAAAACCGAATTCTTTCTCTCTCCCTTTATTTTTTCATAAATCAGTAATCTCTCCTCTCTCTTGTTTTTTTCTCTCCTCTCCTCAACCCAGACAATAGCCGCCCTCTTTTATATGTAGCTCAGCTCCACCTTCAATGGAAAGGACATCATTTGATATATCATATTTTTGTTCCTTTCTCTTCCTTCTTTTAATTGTTTCTTTCACTTTGTTGCCAATCTCTCCTTTCTTTTTTATCCAACCCCTCATATCAATTCTTTTCTCTTTGTCCAATGATAGTCAAATTTTCCTGATTTTTCTTCCTCTTTCTCTAGCCTTGTTCATATATGTCCATATTATTTTCCCAAGATTAAGCATATGCTTTCCCCACCATCGAAAATTATGACAATGGGGATTTCTATCTTTCCCCAATTTTCATCAACGAGGAATTTACTCACTGAATTTAATTCACCCATGATATTATCGACCATTCAGATAAAGTAATGTGCTTAGCCAAATTTTGTGCACTCGTGTACTCAATTCGAGAAATTTAATTAAGTTCAAATTCGCCCTTACCTTTAAGTCCATTTGCCGTCGTTCCAATTCAAATGCAACCTACAAATGCAAGTGCTCTTAATATCTATATGCAATCTAATTTTGATTTTTGTTTTAAGGGCCATTATCAATCCTTAACTTTTCATACAAATTAACTTCTAAATGGGGTGCCAAAATTTAGCTGTCAATTGTGTGGTAATGCATCATTGTGCCGCCACAGTCGCTCTGCTGCCAAATGACCACTCTACTGCTATCTCCAACTTCTGAACACGGATGGCATCGGAGGGCCTCATGAATTTGTGGCATCACGTCGACCGACATGTAGTTGGAGATGTCTGCGCACCCACGGGGCGCGATTGTTCAGCATCGTGAAATCACAAGTTTTAGAACGGCTGCCTCTGTCAAAAGCGCGAGTAAGTCGGGATGAAACCGGTCGGATGGCTTCTCTTCAGGGATTGGATTAATAACTAAACACAAGTTGCAAAGGCCTCCCGCCGTCTGATCGGGTGTACGAGCGACTCTTCTTGACCAACTCAATCGAGCAATCTCTCATCCTTCCCGTCGGAACCTTCGTTGAATCCTCATCACAACTTTATAAAAGCACACTCAGTAAAGATTCAGACCAAAAAAAGAAAATTAGAGGGGACGTGGAAACTATTTGTATATCTCTCAGCCTTTGTCTGGTTCTCCGTGTGTATTATAAAAATGAATAAACATCAAAATAAAGAAGAAGCAAAGGGTGGATGGATGGGGGAGGGGGGGTAGGTGAAGGCTTGACCGAACCACCACCTTCGCGTACAGGCTTTGTCAAGTCTTCTCTTTTACTGTTTCTCTGCCCTCTCCTCCCTCTCTCTTTCTCGCTATAAAAACGCTGCAACCTCTCTCGTTTCTCTCAGCTTGACGTTCCTTCTCTCTCGAGCGAACACCAAGCTTTTCTCCTCCTCTTCCTCCTCTCTCTCTCTCTCTCTCTCTCTCTCTCTTGTAGTTTTCCCCTTCTTTTCATTTTTTTCTTTCTGTTACCGGAATAATAAAGGGTCGAGCCAGAAACAGAAACCAAGCGAAAAAAGGCTGATTGATTGGTATAACTAGGATCGTCGATCACCATGCAGGCCATATCTCCGTCCACCCCCAGCGATCTCAGGTCCTTGATTAGGCCGGCGAAAGCCCCGGCCCGGATGGGCAGGTCCGTCAGGTGCGCCTTCCGGCCCGACTCAGTCTACTTCCCCAACGGCGTCGGCCACAGCCGCGCCGACTGGCAGAGTTCCTGCGCCATCCTCTCCAGCAAGGTCCTGTCCCTGGAGCAGCCCGCCGAGAAGAGCGGCGGCGGGGCCGACCACGTCGCGGCCGTGAACGGCCACCGGGCCGCCGTCGATCTTAACCTCGTCCCCATCGAGACCAAGGACAGCCCGGCTTCGTCAGTGCCGGCTCCGGTGCCGCAGCCCCCGAAGGCGCTCTCGATAAGCGACCTCGCCCCGGCGCCGATGCATGGCTCTCTGCTGCGCGTCGCCTACCAGGGAGTACCCGGTGCGTACTCCGAGGCGGCTGCTGGGAAGGCGTACCCGAACTGCGAGGCCATCCCGTGCGACCAGTTCGAGGTCGCCTTCCAGGCGGTCGAGCTCTGGATCGCCGACCGGGCCGTGCTGCCGGTGGAGAACTCCCTGGGGGGCTCGATCCACCGGAACTACGACCTCCTCCTCCGCCATCGCCTCCACATCGTGGGGGAGGTCCAAATGCCGGTCCACCATTGCCTCCTCGCGCTCCCGGGCTCTCGCCTCGAGTGCCTCTCCCGTGTCATTTCGCACCCGCAGGCCCTCTCGCAGTGCGAGCACACTATCATGCGGCTCACTCCGCAAGCCACCCGAGAGGCCGTGGACGACACCGCTGGCGCCGCCGAGTACATCGCGACGAACCGCCTTCGTGACACGGCAGCCATCGCGAGCGCGCGTGCCGCCGAGCTTTACGGCCTCCAGGTGCTCGCCGACGGCGTACAGGACGACTGCGGCAACGTGACCCGCTTCCTGATGCTGGCGCGGGAGCCCATCATCCCGCGGACGGACCGGCCGTTCAAGACGAGCATCGTGTTCGCGCACAACGGAGGGGAGGGGACAGGGGTGCTGTTCAAGGTGCTGTCAGCGTTCGCGTTCCGCAACATAAGCCTGACAAAGATCGAGTCGAGGCCACACCGGAACAGGCCCATCAGGCTCGTCGACGACGCCAACGTCGGGACGGCGAAGCACTTCGAGTACATGTTCTACGTCGACTTCGAGGCCTCGATGGCGGAGGTGAGGGCCCAGAACGCGCTGGCCGAGGTGCAGGAGTACACCTCGTTCCTCCGGGTGTTGGGGAGTTACCCCATGGACATGACCCCTTGGATCCCTCCGACGAGCGGCGGCGATAGTCATTCATCAATTTAAAAATTTTCCTTTAAAAAGAGACACAAGAAAGAAAGGATGTGATTATTGATTATTGCACAGAGAAACGAGGGTTATTGAATTGTAATTTCATATTCTTCATTTTCTCCCTGAGAAAATATTTCATACTTTCGCATTTTCTTCTGAATTCGACCTACCAACCAGCAAGGAGGAGAAATCCTGGTGGAAAGTGTAACATAGAAATTGAAAAGACGATGGTTGACGATGATGCTGTGTCCAAATGAGACTTACCGTTTGTCTTCTCTCCCCCTGTCGTTCTTTGTCGTTTGGGACGTGAAAGACGGGTGCGAGGCACGAGAGGAGACCGGAGGATATGCACATAACAATTGGCGGGCGCAACTCAAACGACAGCCCTTCTTCTTATTTTCTCGATTCAACTAACATTTGGTCAAAAGAACAAACGAATGACTAGCTACAAGTTAGGCCGTGACGGCCGCCGGTCAACATTGGGTCCGACGGGATGAGTAGGGGGAGGGATCGTAGGCTCGACCGGGACTCGAACCCCGGCAAAAGCATTGAACGTGTTGTGCTCGAGAAGGCCGTCGCGTTTAGAAGGAACAAGCCCGCGCTAAGGATGGGCAGGGAGGGATCCATGGACTCCAACCGGGTTGAGCTTCAGGACATGTAGTGCTCTATCTTCAGCCAAAAGTACACAGTTGCCTAAGGGAACGCGAACACAGTTCGCAGATAGTTCGAGAGCAAAAGAGAGCCGGTGTTTGCCGACTGGTCTCCTTGATTTCATTAATCAATGACAGTTCGCAGATAGTTCGAGAGCAAAAGAGAGCCGGTGTTTGCCGACTGGTCTCCTTGATTTCATTAATCAATGGCACAAGCAATGTACCTGAAACGACACCATTTGAATGTGATAGCTCGAGTGGCTTCACACCACAAAGAGTTTTACAAGCATTATGGCCGGTGACGCCGTGGTAGTTGTGACGATGACATTGGCGTGATTGATCGTTTGCTGCCGGCGGCGCTATCATAGCAACAAGAAGCCGCGCGGAGTGTCGCGAATTGACGTTTATAGTAAGCTCGCGAGAACAATATCCAAATTCATCAAGATATTATTTTGAAGTATAAGTTACGAGGAGGATTGATTTTTTAATGCTGTTACTGTTTTCCGAAATATGAATTGAACAGCGTTTAGGGATAATTGTTTAAAGAGTTCTAAATCCATTGTACATAGGCCAATTTAGTTACAAACATTTCAATTGTGTCAGTTTAGCCCTAAACTTATGTATTGTAGTTAATTAAATCCTAATCCTATCGCACGACAATCGATCTAGTCCTAAACCTTTTAACTAGCCGAAATTGTCGAATGACTGGATTGGAAAATTATTAAAAATTTTAGGACTAGATTGATAATCCGTCGAAATATTTAGAACTCATGAGCACAGATGAAAGATTTAGGAATGAAATGGTCATCGCACAATAAATTTACAACCTTTTTGACGATTTTCTCACGATGTTTATCATACGCTGTAAATGTGTTAAGTATCCTGAATCAAGATCAATTACCTTGAGTGCCAATAACTACTGTCATGTAATGTGATCAAGTACTGCTATCACGTTATTTAATTTTTTTCTGATATCATTAGATCGTGTCGTATCTAACATTAAATGCCACAATGATGTTCCCAATCATATGGTCGTCAGTTTGATTGCTTTTAGTAATTATTAGTTCTGATGGTACGTTTTGATGTACTTAGATGTATGGAGCATTTACTTGTCATTAATTAATGTCGTCACCTAAATCTAATAATAATCCGTAGAATTTAAAGAATAAGTAAGAAACGATTCAATTGAAAAGCTTTTAAGTAGAGCATAAGAAAATTCTCGAATTCTACCCATCGACGATCATTGAAAACCATAGACATTGTATAAGTCTAACAGATGTGACAATCCAAATTCAATATAATATCGTTGCTCCCCCACAGTTCAATACAAATTGCGCCGTGGTTTTCATGGTTGTCTCGATGAGAAATTGGACACTGGGAGTAGGTCTTTCCCTTCGATGAAAACGATGATTCATCAGATTTGCTATTGAAGTATGACGAAATTTAATATTAGACCGTGGAATTTTTAATAATTGGGTTGTTCGAACTTGATTAAATTTATAATGTTATTGGCATCAATTTATAAGACTGAAGTCCCATGTCCCCAAAAGTGCTCTTCCCATCTTCCTTTCACTCGTTCTTCTCTTTCAAACCGACCCACCAAATAAACTTCAAGGGTACACTATCTTTTTGACGCTGGTGAATATTTTAATGATCTCTTTTTGGATTCACCTACCAAAGGGAAGAAAACAAGAGCCATCCATTAGCATATGCAATGACGAAAGCCTACATCATCAACTCAACATGCGTTAATGTGGATAAGCAGGAATATTTGAAGAGGAAGCTTCATTTTAAACCTCATTAGTCTGACATTTATTTAGGCCTAACTCCATAAAACCAACAACTTTTAGTCTAATCCCATTTCTATCCCAAACCCTTTTTTTTCTTATAATAATCCTCAACTTTGAGTTCAATCCCAAAACTATCATGAACTTCTTTGTTTCTCATAAAAAAATTTAAACTTTAGATCAAGTCTCAAATTTGCCCCGAATTTAATTTTGTCTTAACAAAATTACCAACTTTCGATCCGTTCTCAAATGTATTCTTGTAGTCCTGTCTTAACTTAACGTGGCATGTTTACATCTATAACAAATCCACATCAATAAAGTGACATGAGACATTATCTTTAAAACGAAAACATTTTGAAACGTGAAAATTAGGAATGACTAATGATGATTTTTTCGATGAAGGGCTAATTAGGTAAATTTGGGACTAAAGTGCAAAGTCATGATAAATTTTCTCTCAAACATTAAAAAAAAAGTTTGGAATAGATTTGGGACTAAACTTAAAGTTTAAGGTTTTTTTCAAGACCAAAAAAAAGTGTTTGGAATAGAGTTCAGATGGGACCTAAAGTTGGAGTTTTTTTCTAGATAAAAAGAAGTTCCGGTAGACCCGAGACCAAACTTAAAATTTAGGATATTTTTAGGGAATTAGGTCTATTTATTAATGACAAACTTGTGGCTTTAATAAACCAGGAAGGGTGCAAAGTTCAATGAACCACTTGTTAAGTGTTGACATGCTATTAGATACTAATAATATGGGGGGTAGTTACGAGTTTGTCCCCGTTTTTAGGGTTGCGACGACTCGCCCCTCAATATCTCAATTTTGGCATAAAAGCCCTTGATGTTTGCAAATTGATTTCAATGTATTCTCGGTATCGACTCTTGCCAAATTCTTGCCGGAAAGTTGGTCACATACTCTCTTGGGAGTCGGTGGTGCTCCCTTGAGAAGGTTAAAAGAAAAATGTGTGGTTGAAATCGACGTTGGTTGGTGGGGATATTGAAAACTATTTGAAAACATAACCAGGGATTCAGGCTTTGCAACAGCCTACAAAATTGAGGAACAAATGCTCGAATGTCGCGGAAGGAGTAGCGAGAAACCCTTATACTATTATCGTCTTGGGAAGTACATTAGACCCCTAAAAAGAATAAAGCCAAAGATTTAATTGAAGTCCATGACTCTTTCGGTGTCATTATCTTGTGGTTAGACATCATATCTCCTCAATGGAAGCGAAGTTGATGATGATGATTATGGTACATTTGTCCACGGAGAAGCGGATTTGGTGAGAAAAAGGGAGGCACGATCCAAGTTGGAGGGGCGGTGGTAGGTGAAGATGCTGTGCTTTTCTCATGGTTGAAAGCCAAGTCCGAGCAAGTCGAGCTATTCATTCAATAGCTTCAAATGTCAGGCCCAAAAAAAAAAACTCAAAGTTGAATTAGCAGCAAACATGTTTCAATTTGACAAGTCGTAACAACACAATAGTTATATACACGCGCACTCCTCGTCTCTTTTGGAGCAAATAAGAGCCTAACTTGATTAGAAAAGACATGAAGGTACAGAGATTGAAGATAAAAAAAAAATTAGGCATGAATATGATTATTAAGAACATGCTAAGTGGATTGTTGCATGAGAGAGGATTTGTGACCAATGTATTAAAATTCACAAGCAAATACGACAGCAAGAGATTTGCTTCCAGCACAAATCACGGTTGGTCGATTGTGTTGCCCGGCAATGAGCAAACAAACAATACTTCAAATTCACGAGGTCAGTATCGTACAGAGCAATCGTTCTAGATTTTGACCTAAAGTATTTTCAAGAATATTTAGGATGGATACGTAATTTCTTGTGCGAATATTTTCCGCATTTTTCTAGATAAATGAATGAGATAGGGAGAGAAATATTATTTAGTGCAATTTGTCGGGGCCATAATATATTTATATTTTCCACTTCCTAGTTCCAAAGAAGCTGCTGAATTATTTATAAGTAGGATCTCTAAACGTGCGAAAAAGGCCCTTCGGCCACTGGTCAGCTTCCTTCCTCCATCACGAGCATTACTCGCATTCATTCTTAGTTGAATTGAATTTACGTGTCGAAAACAGTCTGTGTCTCTGATCCAACATTCATATGCCAACCACGATGAAGATACAGCTCGGTTTGATATTATGATATAAGCCCAATTTGTCAGTTGTCGTATTTGGTGTGTATATTAACCAAGCAAACCGCAAGATACGGAATTTATTTCTTAAAGTAATCGGAGTAAAAAGAGGGAACTTGCATGATTCCTAAATACATTCAATTGCCGGGTCAAATCGTCTTTTCTTCCTAGCTATTCGTCGGAAAATTATGATTTTTTAATAAGCAAAACCCATAGAAAATGACAAGTTATTATGCACCGTTGACACAATTAGTCTAATATTTTTTTTATTATGACACCAAAATTATAAACCTGTATCCGTGTGACACATTTACCATCTGTTAAGATTTCGCTAACGAGTACCAATAAAGATATGCCTACATAGATATCGGAAGGAAAACGATATTGACATGGCGCCCGTGTGACTTAAGTGAAAGAAAAACGATATTGTTCTGGGAAAAAATCATATAACGGAACCTTGATATAAGGTAAATGTGTCATAAATGTATAAGTTTGAGATTTATTACATCACAATAAAAAATTTAGGTAAATGTATCATAGTAGACATAGCTTGAAACTTTTGATGTCATGAAAAAAATGAAGATAAATGTATCGTGGTGGGCTTAGCTTGGAGTTTTTGGTTACTTATTCTTTCTTTTAATAATTAGGTCAAACTTAAAAGATAACTATGAACCGATGATGCACAAATACATAAGCGGGCTTCACCGTGGACCATGGATCTCATGTCATTCCCGTGGGTTGGGCCATGCTCGCTGGCTGCAGAGAAAGCCAAGTCCGTAACTGCGTCATTTGAATTTTTTTTTTTTTTGGTAACCGAGGGCTCCACCACGAGTCCCTCGTGCCCGGATGGTACTAAAGTGTCTGGCCCCTATACCTTGGGAGAGACTAGTACAGAACCCCAACACCATGATCCCCCACTTAAGACATTAGCAATTGTGAGTTTCGAACCCATAACCTCGGCGATATGAGATAAGCTCTTAACCAACACAGCTATCCATCGTTGGGTTACTACTTCACTTGTTTATAAGATGGAAAAAGACCGAAATTAAAACCTTTTTTTAAAATTTTCTGGAGGAAATTAGTGAAGTTGTGCGGTCGTTCTGTTCCTAAAAGTAGGAATTAATGATGAAATAGGTAAAGAGCCTGAGACTGTTTGAATTCGAGCCCAACTCCTAAGTTTAATGACAAGGAATTGACGTTTGTATAATCATTGGTAACGCAAAAAAGCCCAGCTAGGACTTTGTGTCCCTCTTATGTAGGCCCAAGGTTCCACAATACGAGCTTGTAATTTCAGCCCATTAGAATATGAAATCCCAAGAATAAATGATAGGGACCCTAATGAATTGTGCTATATATATATACACGAGAAGCATAATGTGCTGGAAGTAATTTAGTGACCAAAGTGGCAAAAAAAAAATGGACATGCTGATCAATCTATCAACTGGTCACGATGAACCTAAGCAAGAGTTTGACATGCTTGGTTCTGTTGAGGCTAATGAGTCGTCTAATTTGGTGGAGATGGAGATAGTGACTGTCGAGTTCACCGAGATCCAACAATCCACTAGAGGAAGAAGAAAGCGGAAAAAAGAAAGAGAAAGAAAGAAAAAGGAAAAAAGAAACGAGAAAAGGAAAATTAAATAATTCAACAAATATTAGAATATTATTAAAAATTGTGCGTATCGGTAGAATTCTTGTTAACTATTGACAAGTTTTTCGTAATTACATTGTTGTTCATGTTTTACAATTCTTTTCATTTCAATCCATTTCCTAAAGCTACTAAAAATATTTTATTCGTATTATCACTTTACCTTTTTGTGTTTTTTTATGATATTACAAAATTACATTATATTTTAGCTTATGATCACTATAATAATAATAAAAACATACGACCTTATTCAGAGTTGTATTGAGTTGTAATCCTGTTATTTTAGTTTCCTAACCCACAGACTTAACTAAATTTTGATCTAGAAAACACGACAAACAAGAGCGAAAACTTTATCTGTCCAAAAAAGATTGGGAAGAAGATATAGATTGATAACGAGCATCTATATATAAATCAACATTATTTATGAATTTCCTTATGAAAGCACTTCTTCAAAATTGTAGTAATATCGACTCGATCAAGCTCCAAAAGATGTTATAATTTTATCGTTGTAGATATCATAAGCTAAAACGCACTCATGTGGGACCATCGTGACATTTATAAAGACAAAAAAAAAATAAAATTAAAAAATGGCATATCAACTTCCTTCCCCCTCGGAAATGAATCGAAATGAAAACACATTCTAAATTTTGGCCAAGCAATCAATATTATGAAATTTGATTTTGCGAGAGATTACACTGAACAATTGAAAATATATGAGCAGACTGAACATTCAAAATTAGTTAAAGGATTACATCAAATAAGTTTAGAAATTAGAAAATGGATTCAAACTTAGGCTCAGTTCGTTTCACAGAAAATAACTTCCTAAGAAAATATTTTTTGAATTTTCCGATGCTCGTTTCACAAAAAATAAAATAGTCAAGAAAAATATTTTCCACCAATAGAAAAAAAAAATATCTTCAAAAGTGAAGAAAATATTTTCCACTTTTTAAAAATGGGAAAAAAATTTCGTATTCTTCGTTTACCTTTAAATATTAATGTCTCTAACATCGTATCTCGACCTCGCTCGGTGGCGGCTTTTGACAAACGGATATAAAAATATATTATTATTTTTTAGAAAAATATTTTTTAAGATGTTAAATTTTTTGTGAAACGAATGAAGCTTTAGTAATTAGTTGCGTCGCTATCTTTAATGAAAGCGGGCCGTACTTGCACTATGACCGGACGTTACGTATATCCTCGAAACGGGAGGGGTGTGCAGTGGGGCGATCGTGCGTCCCGCATTAATTGTCGTGCCATCCGAGGGCTACGATTCAGCTACGAGGATGAGAAAAGTCCGGCGGGGGCGGGAGGGGCCACCGTCCCACCCCAAAGATAGGTTTAAAGCGCCAAGTCGTCCTTCCCCATGAAAGGAACTCCGATCACGCCAAAAAGAAGCTACCGCTGGGAAAATAACCTCCGACTGAGAGAGAGAGAAGAGAAAACGACGTTCATCGTTCCATTTTGCGCAAGGGGCCCCGGTGCCGGAGTTCTCTCAAGTGAGGGACCGACCGGACCGGGTCGCTGTCGAGCACATTTACGTGCCGAGCCATAAAGCAGCGCGCCCAAGGAGATCGGTCCACGCGTCGTGCGGCCCCCGCGAGGGCCTAGCCACCTCCGGCCAAGGAGAGGACCAATCTGGGGGTCGCTCGGCACCCTCGAATCGCCCTCTTTATCCAAGCTTTTTTTTATTAATTTTTTTTTTCATTTGACCAATGTAGTCTTTGATCATCCTTGCAGTGAACGAGGATAATTCAAACATACGACAATACTTGCGGTTTTTAAATGTTGACTCATCACAGTCATATCATTCTTCGATTTGTCCAATGACGAGGTTTCGTTCCTTATCTCTGTTCATACTCATTTGCCGAATAATCTGGCACATGAATAAATTATGTCAATAATTTAATTATAAACACGTATATCACTCCTTCGATACTGAATATGTTGAGGTTTTTTTTTCTACATCGACAACGGACAAAATAATAATCTTACAACCATACTTCTTTTTTCCTAACACAATAATCGAACATTTTGAATCGATGAATCAATTTGGCCATATATAATAGCGGGTATTACAAATAATATGGGCGTATGATCCAAAAGTAGAAGAGGGGAAAAAAAAAAGAACAAGAGAAAGAGAGAAATGTGAGTGTGTAGATGAAGTAGGAAATGTGATGGCTGATGTGTTATTAAGAAGGAAAATATCATAAAAAGTCTCAAACTATACCTTATGTGACACAATTACTCTAAATTTTTTTTGTTGACACCAAAAGCTCCCAACTTGTGCATGTGTGACACCATTATCCCAAATTTTTTTTAATTCAAAAAATCATGAATTTATCTCTTTGTGACACATAACTCTAAACTTATATCGTTGTGACATATTTACCAAAAAAAAAATTTATTCTTCTTCTGTTTATGGCCAGTGAGAGTCGCCGACAAGGGTTTTGCGGGCGAGACCTCAACTCGTCAACCAAATAAGTTTAAAAGAAGAAGAAGAATGTAGGGCTTCATGATTTTCGTGTCACAAAAAAAAGTTTGGAGTAAATGTGTCATATATGGTATAATTTGGAATTTTTGGTAATATTTTCTCAATTAAGAAACATCTCCATGAAAAAAATAAAAATAATAAAGTTTCCTTTTCCGGCTCCAAGGCCAGGCGAATCGGGTGTGAGCCTTTGCTTTTGTCTCTCACTCAGTACTGTTTCTCTCGTCTCTCCCGATCCCTTGGTTTTCTAGAGCACGACCCTCGATCATTCACCTTCTCCAATGGCGACCCAGCAGGACTAGAATTTCTGCAGCTTGCGAAGCCTCCGAATCTCGCGGCGGGGAAAAAAAGGGTGGGAGTCGAGTCCTCAACAATGTCTTCCCCGTTTCGATTCGTCGACCATTCCGATCGTGAGGCGCCACCTCCTCCTTTATCGAGCAACAATGACGACCGTCGACGTGGGTGTTCCAAGGCTCAGGCGTGTCTCCACAGGATTCTCCACATAATCGCTTCTTCCAAGGACCCATCTTCCAGGCTCCAGGGCTCGGGCAGAGGCCTGGGCATCGATCTGAACCTCCGATTGTTCGGTGCTTCCTTCGGCGACGAAGAAGAGGAAGAGGAACAAGAACGAGAGGAAGAAGACGTGGGTCTTGTGGACGAAAGCGGCTCGTTCGGTTCGAGCTCTGCCGCGGCTCCCGAAGTTGGTGAGAGGAATACTGTGCTCGAGAAGAGCACTGAGGTTGAAACGGCGAAGCGTACTGATGAGGAGAACGGCAAACAAGTCGTCGTGGGTGGAGAGGGAGATCGCGAGAAAGCTGAAGAAGAAGAAGGAGTAGAAGAAAATGGTGATGATGACAATAGTTCGGAGATCACAAATGTGCAAGTTCCGTGCTTTGAGAAGAGCGACAAAGAACGCGCGAGCGAGATGCAGCGGTCGAACGGCGACGGCTTCTTGGGCTTGCTCGTCGAAGCGGCGAGGTTGGTCTCTGGACACGGCGGCGAAGACGAGGAGGACGAGACGGAGTCAAGGGAGCGAATTGGTCAGCGGCGCGAGCTCCACGATTCCCCTCGAACCAAAGCAGACGCAACAGAGGAATCGACCAAGGCCGAGTTGCTGGGGCCAAGGAGGAAGCGACAGATTCCGGAGGCGGGGTTCGGAGAGTCCGAGGTGTACGCGCCGCCGCCATCGTCGCCGCCCGTGGTGAGGTCGAAGCGGGGGAGGAACCAGGTCCTCCCGTACAGGTTCCGGGACTCGGTCCTCGAGCCGTGGGCCCGGCTGTCCCGGTCGAACCCGGTCCCCAGCAAACGGAGGGTAGGGGTAAAACCGTGATTTGACGTGGGTGGGGGAGGGGATTTCCAGCGCTTTTACTTCTCGTCGAGCGCCGCACGCTTTCGAGCGAATCCGCGCCGATGGAAGTTTCTGTAGCTACAGAGGATGTCGCGTCGCGTGATGTTTGTACTCTCTCTCTCTCTCTCTTTCTATAAAAATCTCATTGTAATTCTCTTCAAAGGTAGCAAATGAAGATGAGTTCAGATTTCCGTGGGATGAAAATTCATGTGATCCAATTTCTGGGTGATGCAGATTTAATGCCACTAAAATGTATAGCTTCACACGCGAGATCGGATCTACTCGCTCTCGGCTCTCTCGATTCGTGACAGATGTGTTTATATTACATGGATCGGTTCATGAGTTTTCGCGATAAAATTGAGCGTAGGATCTGGACCGGTACTCAAGGCGATGTCGGGTTAGCTTATAAGTAGTTATCCGTATAAATCGGTCTATGCCCTTCGGATATTCTTTAGGAAATCGGGTCTCTTCTCTTGGACCTTTCGTTTGGCGGGGGAACCGAGAGCTTCTTCGAAAGGGAATCGACCTTATCTTAAAAGCTAGCAGCTGCTGGAGAGCAGATCATTTCGAGGCTTTAGGTCAACTCATCCCACCTCAATCTTTGATAAATCTCATACATAGAAGGATCTATTGATTTTCTTAATGGACATAAAATTAGGGCGATTGTACAAAAATAATAATAATCTAAAACATATAGTACGGCGATCAATTCAGCAAAGATCTTCTAAATTTTTTGATGATTTTTCAATATAATCCTTCCGGCCAATTTTAATAAAAAAATTACAAAAGTTTGATGATTCTTGCTATTTTTAATTAATATTCTGAATTTATTACAATATTCTTTTTTTTCCACTATTTGCCTTCTCGAAA
Source organism: Melaleuca alternifolia (assembly GCA_019926035.1). Taxonomy (NCBI): domain Eukaryota; kingdom Viridiplantae; phylum Streptophyta; class Magnoliopsida; order Myrtales; family Myrtaceae; genus Melaleuca; species Melaleuca alternifolia. Next base: position 958,684 of record JAGKPW010002568.1, on the reverse strand, counting down.
GGGTCGGCGAAGCCTTCACTGTGCCCTTACCCAGTGGCCATCGAGGGCAAGCCCTTGCTCAATGGCCAACAACGTCCCCCAAAGACCCCTACCGGCACTTTTATCGAGATCAAGAGTGAAAAAAATAAAATAATTTTAAATATCATAATTTATTTATAACAAAATGAAGAAATAATCTACGTGTGCATCGGCAAGAGTTTTAGCATCAAATTGGTCAAATTGAAAATTTTAAAACTGAATTAGCTATCGTACATCAAATTTATGAGATTTTGGACTAAATTCATACATATTATTTGATCATAGATTCCTTCAATAAATAATTTAGCATTCAAAATATGATAAAATAAAATAAAATGTGGGTTATTTTTATTTTTTTGTCTTTTCATGATCTAAAATTCTTGGTCAAGCTTTATCAAGCTTTTTTTTTTAAAATTTGTCAAGAAGCTTTATCAATTTGGTGGGGACAAATTGAAATGATAATATTACTCTGGCCTCTATTGTGTACTTTTTAATCAATCTTATAGTAATGGAAAATACTTTTTCAGCCAAAAAATAATTTCGTAAGACCTAAATCACAAGATTATATTGATATATCAGAAAAATGAGTGGGTGGCTAGAGTCCCATCTACATCGTACGCAGGCCCATCCTTGATCTTATCCACGTGATTAACATAATTCAACGGCTCTGATTCAAGCTCTCCGCATATCAATTATCACGATTCATCCACAACGAAGAGGAAAAGAATACAATTTCCTGGCTGCTACATCGATATTAAATGAAACAAACCATTAAAAATTGAGAAGTTTGTCGAATATAGAGATGAAGAATGAGATTTGGCGTGATTTCATGCTATTTGTGCACATCTTATCAAACTGACATTGTATACTGAGAGAATTTATTTAGTTTAGTCACCGTCTCTCAAGACCAACATTACTGTCCATAGGATATATTCATGTCACCTTCTTCAATTGTTGCGCCTTATGCGGTTGCCGATGAAATCTTGGTATTAGGGGTCTAGGAGCTCCAGTTTTCCGATCAATTCCTCTTACACAGATAAATCCTGCACATCAAAATTCATCTATCAGACGAATCCAAATCAAAATGCACATCTAACCCTGATTTCACAAGGATTAGATTCTCGTTCTGAGGAAAAAAATCGACGTCGGTCGTACCGTTGCGAAAGCAAGACTGGATCTTCTCCAGGGTTAATCCTACTCCAGAAAGACAATAATAAGATGAGCAATATGTCAAGATACTATCAGAACTATATCTGGCTGACCCACCTTTAAAAATTGAGGATGCCGAAGTTCCAAAGTACACGATTCTCCTCGGTAAGTTCCATAGCCACCTTCTGGGAACATCGATTGGATTATGACTCGATTCATGGTCGGCAAAAACCTGAGCATTCAAGAAGTCAATGTTAATCCGGATACTAAGTGGATTGTGCTTTGTGCATCAGAGGTAACCTATCAGAGGAAGAAAGTGATATCAATGGAACGGGAGAAAAAAGATTGTCCTCGATCGTGCTCACCTCATTTACTTGAAAGTATGTTCCGTTCAGCGGAAATGTTGCGCTCAAAGATGTTCGACAAGGGATCTGTCCATATGTATTTTACGCGTTATTCACTATCGCGGGAGAAGCGTACATCTGTATGGTCTCATTAGGACAAAACAATTTAACTAGGAATAATTGAGATGTGAAATTCATTTTTCACCGACCAGGAGTGTTCCTTTGATCGTGGCATGACCCTCTTCTCGACAGGTCTGTTCATCACAAGTTTCTGTAGTTGGGCGAGGCTCGCGCGCGCCATTAGGAGACTTGGATGAATCTGCCGCTTCTTCTGGCCACGGAGAAGTTCACAAGGGACGTTGGTTTTGAATTTAACAGGGTTCATATGATTCTCATGACCCGTAAGTCACCACCGTTGACTGTCTTTCACAGCATCAAAGGATCAAGCATGCATATTTATTCTTCCAAATCATTGAAACCAGTCATTCATGGAAACCACTTATGCTCTTTTAATGGGGTTGTTCATACCTTCAGCCCGTATAAGAAGAAGATAGGGGCATGGATCATCCGCTTCACGCACCGGCAGCTGTCATACAAACAGTGTTTTTGAGTCCCGAACATATAGTGAAGCCCAAATTGCACATATGTAAAGGAGGGAAATCAACTGACCTCTCTAAGGAGAGGATGTGAATCTGGAAGCTCGTATCTGCCGAAAAGGAAAGCCAAGTATTCATGAAGCATTCTTTTTTCATTAGAAAATAAACGATTGATCGGCTACAACCTATACTCTTTATCCACAATTCGTCTAATACGTATTCTGTAGGGTATCTTCTAAGCATACTATAGTTCTTTCTATCTTCTTTAAATTCGAATAATGTGTCTCCAATTTACAGAAGCGGAAATAATTCTTTTTTTTTCTTGTATGAGTGCATCTAAAGATATGATTCCATGAACACAAATTTACTACTTACACATAATGCTCAGTCCTCAAGCGGGTCACCTCCTTTAGCTTGGGCATGGGAATGAAGTCGTGCAAAGCAACTACGGCTCTTGAGTTTTCTTCAAACATGCCAACATCACTTATGGGGCTCTGCAAGTCTGTTGAGAAATTCGCTGAACTGAGGTTAATAGTTGGAATCTCATCACCATCGTCGTCATAAAAATCTTCTATATCTCTCTCCGACAATTCTGCAGATGCAATATTAGGCGATGCCGGCTCTTCAATGATGGGCTCGCAACTTCCAGTTTGATATTCTGACTGCGGAAGTGGAATGGCACCGAGGGCAGCAGTTGACTCTCCGTTGCAAAGTTGGATGGTATTTTCACCATTACTAACGGGACCTTTAGGCGCTTTAGGTGCCGGGAGGGAAAGTCTCGCACTGGAATAAGATGTTGAGATTTAAGATATCAGTCCATGTACCAAAAGACAGCTCTTGGCTTTAGCGAAATGACTTTCCTCCTAAGAAAGTTCAGGAGAACTTACGTTACAATACAAGGTTATGATAATTGTCGATTGTTTCTAAGCTTAGGCACATAAAGAGGAAAGTCACATCAGCAACATCAACGATACACGATATTTGTATCTCTGGATTTTGTTCTGTTCTAAACGTCACTTGTGTGATAACATTATTACATTTAAATATTAAAATTACGACTTCGTCTTAGATTAAACTTTTACAACACTTGACAATTCAAAGTATGAGTTTTCGGTTCAAATCTTTCCAAATCTCTATTTGCTTTCCGTATTATCTATTTCTACACTCGTCAAAAGTCCAAATGTAATGTTACATTTAAATATTAAAATTGCGATTTCATCTAGCCACTTCAAATTTTTGGAATAGTTGGCCTTGCGTTCGAAGATAGCAAGGAACCGAGAAGAGGGATCCATGAACCTGGCATATGCACTAGCAAAATGCTTGCACTCTCCCCTCATTGGACATGCGTTGCAATTGGGCTTGGTCTTTGTGCAGAAAACCTGTTTCCATTATAAAAACATCAGCAATGTCGTCGGCTAACACATTCTCAAAGCAAGAGAGGGCATACCTTTCCAAATGTAATCAAATGGTAGTGTAGCTCATACCTGGAAAATGGGTATTAGACTTTCAGTACAAAGAACAATAGTCGATACTAAATTTCCAGTTAAAAATAGCTTCTAACACAATCTCTCTGAAAGAGAAGTAGGCGTTTACAGGGTCCTCTGATCAAGTTCACTCAGTCGTGGCCATAGGTACTTCTGGATTTCATCCATTACTGGGAACCTGCAAGGTAAGATTATTTGAGTTTTCCACTCTCCTCTGTTCTAAAAGTAATATCATCACTTAGTGGAGTTCTTACTTTTCAAGCAGATGAATTTGAAGATTTTCTGGTAATGGTTCGAGGGGAACCCAACCAAGACGCACTGCGATTCGACCAACATTAGTATCAACCTGAATTTGCGAAAAACTAGACTTGTGAGGCGATTGAACAAACTCCTTCCTAGAATGAACTCATCTGTTTCTTCACTGCAATCTTTACCGGGAAGGCTACATGCTGAAGTGCTAAAAGTCGTACACACTCCACACTTTTCAATCCCAATCCAGGTATTTCTAACAAGTATTCTCTGCACACACCAATAAGAAGTGAATGAGTAACAATGGCTTTTGCAAAACATCTAGCAAACCAAATGACAATTAGTGCTTACTTTGCCTTTTCAGGTGGGCAATTTCTTAACCATTCAAGGTCGATGCTGCCCTGTGTCCTTACCAGCTCATTAAGAAAATCCTAGATGCATAACAAGTATTTCATTCATTAAATTAATTTCTTTCAATTTCTTGGAAGGAATAGCTTGTCGTGAATTGAAGGTCAAAAGGAACATACTTGGATCCGTCTTGCTAATATGCGATGTTGACCACGCTCTTTGATGGTTTCTGCAACTTGGTCAGTCTCTGCACGCCTAACTGCATCCCAGTCCACAGTATCCATATGATCCGCGGTTCTTGGTCCAGCACTGGAACATGACCTCCTCAATTTCTCCCACTCCAAGGGGTCGGTTTTCTTCTCCTTGACTTTTACGTTCTTTTTCTTTTCTTCCAAAGCAGATGCTTGTCTTCCCGCATGCCCTTTCTCGTGTTTGATATCACATTGAGAGCTCACCGTTTCTTCTTTTGTCATGATTTGTTCCAACACTTTTTGGAGTTCCTGAATCATGTCAGCTTGAATATTTCTAGTTCTATTATCTCCAGAACTATTTCTCGGTTCAATAGGTTCTAGGTCGCTTCCAATAGTCTCTTGAACATCAGTGATCTCCTTGTCCATGTTTTGTTCACCATTGACTGGGGGGATGGGAAACTTCGAAGCTAATGACATGCATGCGTTGCTGAAAGTGAAACAGACGGTCATCAATAACATTAATGGCTACTTCTTTCCAGAAAATTTCGTCCCTAGTAAGAGCAATTTGTTCATAGTTTTTAAGCAATAATGTAGGGAAACAAAATGGCCAACTGTTACAAGGCCAAAACTAACCTCGAGAGATTGTCTGACACATTTTGAGTCAGGTAAACTCCAATGATTGAGTAGACAACGGAGCCTTTCCAAAGTTTAAAATGTCTATTCCCTGCAGAGTTTGCAAATATGTTTTTCCGTTACTTCTTAATGTAAACCATAATGATTGCAGATACTGCTATTTCGAAATAATTAAATCTCATAACCTCAATGTTTAATCCATTGCAGATGGTCTTGGAGTAAGATGACTAAGTTGATTTGGTCTTCTGTATTCCTTTTGAAAACTTGCTAACAATCCTAAGATAAATAAATAAATTCACCAACCCAAATAATTGGAAGATTCGACTTTCTCTTGCAGACAACGCTACCTCTAGCACCAGCTGACCTAATTGCTTAACATCAAGCATAGCTCTGCATCCTTGCAAAGTAGGATAAGCGAAAATTGCCTGAATCAATCATGAAGCTTCCATTGAATGAAATGAGACATTGTGTGTACATTCTTCTGTTATATTAATAGTGCATTCCTTATGAAATGACCAATACCTTTCTATCTTTCTAGGATTCTCTAGGACTTATCCAATGCTCTCCCTACATTAATTAGATATAGGTCTTGAATGTGCCTTGATTATTTCCCCAATAACAAGGATATGTGTGCCTAGATATCATTTGGATTTCTTTTATAATCTGAAAAGGCAATGTGCAGGAAATGTCCAGCAAGAATGTCGCAGGAAGGATGACCTGCCTAGTGTGCCTATAAATAGCCTAGAAGAGATCCATGAGTAGTATGCACGCATGTGAAAGAGAGAGAGAGGAAAATAAGAAGTTTTGAGTTCTGTTGAGCGAGGTGAGTGGCATGACTTTGTGTTGAGGGGGTGAAGTTGGTGGGTTGTGTTGTGTAGATTGAGTGGTGAGTGACTATTTGGTTCGGTCTTCTGAGCTTGTAAGGTGTATGAGAGTAAGTCCCTGAATTAAAGTTGTGTCCCTCTACTTGAAATTGTTGTTGCAACAAAATTCATGGTGTGCTGCCAACCGTGCTTCCTGCTAAACATTCATTTCTCAGGTTTCCAGTGTATGAAAAGGTGCTGATGATTATGCTGTTGCAACCAGATTTTTACCTAAAATTAGGCGGATGCGGGCAAGGAATGATTGGATCCGGCCTCGGAAGACTCCCCTTTCCCGTTCCCACTTTCTCTCTCTGTCTTTGTCTGCCTCATCCCTGGCACCACCATCTTCTAACAACATTGCTTGCTTCCACCTTTGAATTGTCTCCGCATCGAGTTCGACTCTAGGTGCTTTCTTCTTCGTTTTCGCTTTGTAGGGAACTAATATGCCCTGTGTGCTCGGTGGTTTCTTCTTGGTTATCTTCGCCCTTTTCGCTTTATAGGGTACTATCTGTGTGCTCCGTAGCTGGGGAGTGTTTTGAATTTGCCTCGCGTCCTGGTCTTCCACATCACCAATATCCAAATCCATAATCTTCTGAATGATGCGCTCAAGTTCCTGCAGCAATTTCAGCCCTGCACCTGCCACAAATAACAGGATAAGTAGCTTGCAGTAGTATTTGACAGAGCGGATCCCATCTAAGCTTCTACCTTTTGAAATCAGATATAATCATGACTTAATTCCAAGACCCCCATGTATTGCACAGAATCAGAAATTTAATTCATCAAATTTCAGTTATCTATATAACATGGTAAAACAATATAACATGCATAAAATATTTATGCGATGTTACATCGACAACCTTATATCAATGAAAAGGCCAACAAAAGAGCTAATGAGTTATGACAAGCATTGTATTTGTTTTTCGTTGCACCATATTTGTTCGATTGTTCTTGTTATATATAAATTTATTAATTTTTTACGACTACTCTCTACTTTATAAATCTCTCTTTGTAAAGCAAAGAGATGTCTCTATATTTAAGGGAAATATGATGTGTAATCAAAAGGAAATGTTTGAAAAAAAAGTACAACTATTTCATAGCAACATCAATTAAATCCATATTTACATGGATCAACCGACAACTCAAAACAATTAAGTCCGACACTATATGATATTGTATAGCACTTATTAAATGATACTTAAAAGAAACTTTTTATCTGTCGGATAAAAATAAAATAAAACTAGATTTTCTTGTTATGATCACTTATATCAAAGTTAATTTGACATAATTAAGTTTAGATTGGAAGTACCTCTGCCCTTCTTTTGCCCCTCTACCCTTCTCTTGCCATCCGAAACCTGCGGATCGATGTTTGCAGTCTGCGCTGCTTCAGATTTGACTCCGAGCGTTTGATGACTAACGGGAACTTCAAGCTTTTGCGTTTCAACAGTAGATCTGAAACGATTTGCATTCCGCCTCATCGCCCTCTTCTTTTTCAAATCTCTGGGGTATGAGACGTAAAATTCTCTAGGACATAACACAGAGAACATGTACGTCATCGTCCTCGCTGCTGTCCTCTTCTTCCTTCCTGTCCTCTTCTTCTTGATTTTAACGGGAAAATTCTGTCCAATTCTTCTGATTCTATTAAGACATTGGCTTTTCCTATTGACCCGCTTGCACCTTGAAGATGGAAGGACTTGTCGACTACTTGTCCGATCAGCAATATCACTATCCCTTTTTGATTGCACCAGACCTGTTCCAACTAATAAATCATTTCCATTTTGCTGATCTGCAACTTTTCCATTTTCAGTGTGATTTGCACCAAAATCCAAATATCTCCGGCATGATTTCACTTTGGACTGAGAAGCTTGGCTAATTTTCTTCTCCATTACAAATCTGGATGAGATATCTGAATCTGCTGGCTTGTGTACATGAGGAGGGTCAAAAGATGGATGGCCCTTCGCTGTGATAACATCCTTTAATGGAGCTGCATCGTTGATGTCTGCCAGTGATGGACGTGAATCGTCGCCCATTTGTTTTCTCGTGTGCTTCTTCTTCTTTGGCGATGGAGTTGCTTGTCCAACATCTTTACGTTTCAGAATTCGATGGGGTTTCCCTTCACGAATTACTTTAGGAGTATGCTTCTTCTTTTTTGGCTTCTGTCGTGGCGTCTTATTCAAATTTGTCCCAACTTTGCCAAGTTTATTAGACCTGAGGATTTGCTTTGGAGTTGAAGTAACAAATGAACTGGTCAGCTTGTCATGAGTAGCCTCAAATGAATTAGCAAAGCCTTGGTGATCGACTGCGAATGAAGTTTTAGAAGCTTGTAGAGATCGTTCCGCATAATTGAAAACAGTAACGCATGTAGAAAATATAGAGATGCTGATGATAATAGTGATTAAACGATAATTAAATTTAATGATCTGAAAGCTTGTCTTCCTTCGTTTTCTTATTCAGACTGGCATTGATTCAACTAGTTGAGATCATAACTAATAAACGATTGTTTATTTCCATATCTTATTGCTAAACTACTGTCTCACCATAAAGATTGTTATCTCAATCATTCTAAACTTAAACTGTACGGAAAAACAAAAACATGGCCATGCTTCCCGTCATGCTAAACTAGATGCAAAACATAGGCATGCTTACCGCTTGACAACGGAGTGTTGGTGTTGAACACTGGAGTACCTCCTGGGTTGGCTGATTTCAGCAACTCTACCGATTGCTGACCGGCCAATGGTGCCACCGAATTGGACTCCAGACAACCTGAGCCATGTGAAGAACCGACCACCCCTCTATCGGCAAAACCAACATCCTTATCTCTTGCGGCCTCTGGAACTTCTCGCCGCCGGTCAAGATGCTTGAACAAATCTGTACAACAATTAGTATTGAAACAAGCAAATTTGCGAGCATCCTGATTAACATCTGTGAATGTGAGCCCGGCAACGTTAGCGCTCCAGACATCTTCATTTAAGTCCCCAATTCTCACAGCATCATGTGCAGGAGAACTGCGGAAACTGAGATTGTCCTCCAATTGCCGCATAACATCGACCTTGTTTACCTTTTCCGGAGTGATCGGCTCCCAGGGATCACGTTCCCTCCAACCTATCGCAACCGTGTTGCCGATTCCCATGACGTTTGCTGTTTTTCTAACCCTGGAATTTCTCCATCAAGTAAGTGCACAAGACCGCCAAAGCCGCAGAGACTTAACCCAAGAGGCAGGACTAGAAACTACTGCAATAACAAGGATTTATCTCGTTTTAAAAGCTGAAATGAGCACCCGGCAGCCGAGGGCGACAACCCCGGGAGCCCCAATGTTGTCACTCTCGCTCAGAATAGAAGAGGATAAACGAAGAAGGAAAGGATAAAAAAGGGTCTTTTTTTTCAGAGAAATTCGTCAGGTATTCAAAACAAAAACACGGCGAGATGATCACAGGCATTGAAAATCACACGAATCAGAGAATAAAACCCGAAAACGCACTCCGACCATGCGAAAAATCACTGCTTTCCCTCGCATACGTTGCGAGAAGCCAAATCACCAGATGATCGACGTGCAAAATAAATAATAAAAGGAAAACTACCGGCAGCTCGCTCACCTGCAGATTACGTCGAACAGGTCACATGTCTGGGTTGTATGATCGAAGCAGAGGAACTTCGATGAGGTCGAATTTCTGCGGAGAATCGCAAAAGGAAAATCCCGCAGCGAACTCGCGCCGCCGCTGTGCGAATGTCTAAGAAGTAAGAACCATGCACTGCCGAAACTGGCTCGCTTAGACCAGAAAAAGACCGCCGTGGGACTAACCAAGTTTTGATTTTTGAGGGGACTCTACTCTGTTTCTCCCTCGCAGGAGAGAGAAAGAGACAGGAGCCGCGCTTCTCGATTGACTTTGACTTTGCATGGGAAGCGAAAGAGGAACGTGATCTTCTTCTTCTTTTGTTCTTTTTCTTTGTACGGACGTATTTCTGAGTGGGGAGAAAAAATCAAAGAAAGTAGATATCTATATGGTCGTCATCGCTAAGGAAATTGTTGCTACTTTAAAACTCAGTTTGTTACGGGAAAAGTTAATGGTTTATAAAAAAAATAATCATTTATATTACTATAAATAATTATTTAACAAACAAATATTTTCATTAATAATGAATATCTAAATATTTTCGCAAATGACGAGAACATGTTTCGTTCATTTATTTTTTGTAAATGATACAAACAATATTTTTTAAATATTTTTTCACATCACTAATTTTTCATGAAACAAACACGCACCTTTAATTATTACATGTTTCACTGAGTGAATAAAGTGGACACGATAAGAAAATCAGTAAAGAATAAACTAAAAGATACATCTCGCTTGATTAAACTTGATCTATAAGTTAGGTGGACTCAATTCTTATTTCTCACATCCCGTAAATACAAATAAATAAGAAAGCTCTTTCTATGTCGGCTTTATATCCAAGATAGAAACCGAAATGAAAAGAAAATTAATGAAATTTGGCTCCTTCAGAAAATAAGCTCTACTTATCGGTATATTTTCGTGATTATCATTAGTTTCGACATCAAAGTAAAAATATCATTGCATAGTCATCATTGAATACCAACAACATTAAGTGTTCTTCATTGTCGTATCTCTAAGACTTACTTTTGTGCTGAATTTGTTATTTGTTGTTTATTAGTCTGAGGGAAAGTCAAGCCTCCATTTACTATATCAAAGAATTTTTTGGCTTGTTTTTTTCTTCTTATTCACGCAAAGGTTCGATATAGTTAAATTTCATATTTATAATTTTAGTACGAGAGAATGCAATTATTATTTTATTTAGATAAATCGTTAGTGAAGTTTTTTTTTTGTTCTATCCAGGTCTTTTATTTATATGATATAGAAGACAATAAAAAAGAGTTTAACAATAATACCCAATGGCGGGCTGCAGCGGCGTGAAATTCTTAGGCACCAAGGCCAGGGTATGTCTCCAAATTTCGATGTCGTAAATTATGGTTAACCTTAACTCGAACAGTATGTAATTAAATTTTATCAAAAGAATTCTTTTGTTAAAAAGAAGATAATGGTGTTCAGATTATCTTTTATTTAGGGCAACAAAAATTGGGCCGACGTCAAGCCAAACCTGTACTTTTCAAAAAAAAAAATTTCCCCCTAAAATCATTTCAAGAAGAAAAGGGCCCTGAGCTAGTGTCCCTAACTGGGCTCAAAGCCCAGCCCGTATGTAAGCCCATCTTAGCCTTCGGAGCTCCAGAAACACTCGAACCAGCAGCCGTCGTTGAAAGACCGAAGGCCGCTTCGCAAAACCCCCCCCCCCCCACACAAAAACTGCTCCGGTCAGGACAAAGAAAGGCAAAACCTCTGGGCTCTCTACTTCACTTCTCGTTTTGCTATCGTCTCGGCCTTATCCTCTTCTTCCTTCCTTCTCTGCAATGCCTAGCGACGACTCTTCGGACCGCTCGGGCTCGCGGCAGCCGCGGCAAGACGAACTATACCGGGAGCAAGATGCCCCGAAAGAAAATGACCCGAATGCGAACCTGTCCGACTCGGACTCGGACTCTGATTCCGACTCCGACTTCTCCTCCGACGAGGAGGAAGGAGGAGGAGGAGGAGGAGGGCCCGACTCTGGAACCGCCGGCGACGACACTCTCGCCTACATCCGGCCCTCCTACGAGTACCCGGACGAGTCCGACAACTCACCGGAGGCCAACATCCGGCGCTTCTCCGCGATCCTGGACAGCCGGCGGATGCGGAGGAAGCAGGAGGAGGAGGACAAGAACTACGTATTCTACGAGGACCTGTTCGATTTCCCCGAGGACCTCGAGAAATGGCGGGAGGAGGACCTGAAGGAGCTGTGGGCGGACGCGCCGCTCGAGGCCACGAAGCCCGGGTGGGACCCGGCGTGGGCCGACGAGGAGGACTGGGACATCGTGAGGGAGGAGATCAAGGCAGGCCGCGAGCCAGCGATAGCCCCATTCTACTTGCCGTACCGGAAGCCGTACCCGGCGATACCGGATAACCACTACGACATATCAAACCCGAAGGCGGTGGTGGAGGAGTTGGACAGGATCGAGGAGTTCCTGAAATGGGTCAGCTACGTTTTCGCCGACGGCAGCTCGTATGTGCTCTTTTACTTATCCTTTTTGTTTTTAGAGATTCAGCTTTGGAAATGCAAATACAGTTAGTGGGCGTTAGACTTTTGTTCTTACCGTACGGAATTGTATATTGGTTAGTCTGTTGTATGGCGTTCTCTGTGCTTTTTTGTTCAATTGCTCAGACTTCATTGGCGTGGTTTTGAAAGATGAGTATGCTGTTTGGAAGAGTGAGATATTGACTGGCATTAAGATTGTCCCTATTTGAAAGATTGAGTATGAACAGTAATTTTGTTAGTTTTATAGATTGATCCTATGTAATCCTTTTTCTATATAGTTATTTCAAATTCAGTATTGCAAATGCTGATACATTTAGTATGTGCAGTGTTCTCCTGTTATTTTTCCCCTCCACTCTATAGTCTCTGCAATTGCTCGTATCATGTTAAAATCGGTGGTTTTGGAAGATTGAGCTTGGTGGTTGTTATGAGTTTGAATAGTTCTATTCAGTTGATTTGGATGTGATTGTTTTTAAGTTCACTCTTCTATTGCAGTATCTCTGTCAACCATTCATAAGGATGTTACTTATTCATGCTGTGCTCGGTAACAGAATTAATCATTGATATTTTAGTCTATACGTTTGCTCTTGCTCTACTGGCATGCTTGGTGTAGATTTCAATTGACTGCAACCTCGGTGCCGTTTCTCTTCTAAATCAATCACAATGTTGATAGGATATGCAAAAATAGTGCCCTGGATGGCCAAGCCACTTTTGGCTTTGACTTATTGTCCATTGCCTTTTGTATTTCTTTTCAGGTATGAAGGAACGGTTTGGGATGACTTGGCCCATGGAAAAGGTGTCTATGTCGCCGAAATGGGGCTTGTTAGGTTTGCTTCTTCTTCAGTTTAACATACGAGGCAGTAGCACTAATATGGATGCTTTACAAGTCATTAGATGCATTAAAGTTTCTATGGGCCATGAGAAGTTCAAAGTTCTTGACCATATTATTTGATTTATTAATTCAACATTTGATTTGTTCATGACTCACTATTGGCAATAATGTGAATATATTGTTACTCACTTGATTCATCTGTCACGGTGAATTTTGGTTTATAAGTTCTTGAATAGCGTGGCTTGTTGGCCCTCCTGATCAGAAATGTTCTATTAGTAATATCAATGTCAAGCAAAAGAATGATCCCATGTTGTCCGGAATATTACCTTTTCTCACCAGTTTCTACCAATATCTTTTGCTATGTGCTTAATCAAGCATCGGTTGGGAAAGATAGACATCTATCACAATTCATTGGACATACATATATATTTTCTGCTTATGATTTTCTCCATTTTTAGTTGACCTAGAACCTTCCATTCTTTACAAAGTTAGAAGCTGCATTTTTCTTAGCAGCATTCATAGTAGAAGTAATTCAATTGCTAGTGTAAGTTCATTAGTCTGTAAAGATTTCTTTGTTAATAGCTATGAATCTATGATGTTGCTCTGTAGTTGTGTGATTGGCTTGAAATCTGGGAGACTTTGCTTGAAACCCTGGAACTATTATGTGCTTATCTACCACCATGACACGTGAAAGTTCCCTAAAGATCTGGATTTTGGAGTTATGAATTTTTTTTGCTTCTCCCTGAGAGTACTGGTCAAATACTCCATAAATCACTTCTTTTTCACCTTTTTTGGGTTTAAGAATAAGGAACTGTCCAAGTCAACCATGGCTTAACGTGCCTCATGGGTCGGAGGAATGATCTTGTTTATGTACTTTCTTGTAGGTATGAAGGTGAATGGCTTCAAAATAACCCAGAAGGACATGGAGTCCTTGAAGTGGATATACCTGACATTGAACCTATTCCAGGTTCCAAGTAGGTCTTGAATTGTACATAGACTCCCCTAATGCAGCTTAATAATGAAACATGTAGTGATCATTTTCCTAGTATTAAGTTGAGATGATGTCATTCTCCTCAGGCTAGAAGAGAAAATGCGTGCTGAAGGGAAGATCATAAAAAGAGATTTTATGTCTCCAGAAGACAGGGAGTGGCTGGAGATGGATATAGAAGATAGCATTCGCCTGACTGGGGGAAACTATCAAGTCCCTTTCTATGAAAATGATGAGTGGATAAGACAATTTGGTCAAAAACCGTAAGTTGCAATTGCTTCTTCATACACAAACTTTCGAAAAAGCTCCATAAGGTTCTAATCTGCAGTTGTCTCTATGTTTTCTGATGAAGTCCAAGTGTCCATCTCTCTCTCTCTCTCTCTCTCCCAACACTAAATTTTTCGAGTTGAGCTATTAAAGAGATTGATTTTGTTCTGAGTTCTCCTGTTGTTCTAGAAACTGGAGTAGTCACTTTCTGGGATCTGATTAAGTGTGATGAAGTTACCTTGGACTGGATCCCATCACCCACCCATGTAGACACATCTACAGGAGTTTTCTACTGCTAATCTGGTACTCTTAAATTATGTTCCATGCCAGGGAAAAAGGTCGATATCGGTATGCTGGTCAGTGGAAGCATGGAAGGATGCATGGGTGCGGTGTTTATGAAGTCAACGAGCGTTTAATCTATGTATGTCTGCTAGGACGAGTTCTATGTAGCAAAATTAACTTACTTTTCAGTTATATAATTTGTGCATGCTTGTTAGCAAATAATTTAATTGGCATAACTATCTGTGTCAGGTATTCAATATGCACTATCCTCTAGCAATCTGCAATTTGGAATGCCTTACCCTAATGGCCCACTAGTCATTATGACAACAGGATCAATGGTTAAATTCAATGCACTTTCTCATGACATATTATTCATGGAGATATCTAATATCGAGAAATATCTCAATTTAAATGGGGGATTATGGTCAGACTTCAATACGTTGATTGTCTTGAATAGCATTTAAAATTGGTCTCATTCCAACTGCACGATCACAAGAAATCTACTCATGTGGTACTTGAATTTAGTCAAGGGACTATCTGTGTTGCACTCTATTTAATCAAGTCTGCACTACCCAGTAATCTTGGCACGACCATCATTCTTCATTTTGTGAATCTAATCCAATTCCCAACGTGGTGCTGCAGAGATGTTTGCTACTCGTGGAATTGCCATGTCATGTCAAAGGAGTTTTTGAGTGAGGAAGTTAGATGGCATATGACCTATTATTGACAAAAACAAGGAAAAAGTTCTTTATAGAGGGCACATGCTATAAGGCTCAAGCTCTTTCCTTTTTTTTTTTTTAAATTTTAGAAGAAAGATGAAATTCTATCATGAAATAGCTTTGGTGTATAGTGCATGACAGTATAGACGGAGAATATGAAAAATATGAGAAAGCTTTGCAATCTGGGTGACTGTCGTGTGCTTTACTAATTTTTTATAATCTTGAAAAGGTCATGATTGCCTTTTTTTGTTTCCTTCAGCTTCAACTGTGAGGGATATAATGAGCACTTTTGCATTATGAATGTATGCAGGGTAGATTTTACTTCGGGGAGCTATTAGAGGATGAGCATGGGTGTGATGATAATGTTTCAGCGGTACGTCCTGAAGTTGAGTTCTTTAGCTGTCTGATAGAAATTGTGACATTTGTGATTCTTACATGCTGGCCCTTTTCAGCTTCATTCTGGGATAGCAGAAGTAGCTGCTGCTAAGGCAAGGATGTTTATCAACAAGCCGGATGGAAGTATGTCTTTTGAACCCTATGACGTTCGTTTATGTTAGAATCTGACTTAGAAAAAGTGAAGTTTCATCAGAGGAAATGTGAGAACAAGAACCTTCTAACCTTCAGTGGATTGCTGCACCCCCATAATTCATTTATAAGTTTTGCCCAAGTAATACCAGTTGATGATATCTCTATCTCTTGATATGCTCCTGCATTTATTTAAAATGAAATTGACCATATCTTTGTGGTTGGAGATATGGGAAAGCATGCTCCTATTTTCTTGCATTGAATAATTGATATCTGTTAGGCTTTTGAGCTGTTGTTTCTCTGGAAGCTCAAGGGTCTGAAAAAACATCATCCTTGCCCTGTGGGTTCTCTTGTTAATAAATCCACAATTTAGTTTGCGGATTATTTTTAATATGTTGCACCATTTTCTTTTGAGTGCATGCTCCTGCTTGGTACTGGAGTTAAAGATTTTGAGAACAGGAACTCACGAAATTTTTTTTGGCTAGAATTGTTAGAAGCACTTCTCTCCTAATGAGCAGCTTTTGTATGAGTACAGTCATATCAATTGCCCCCTAATCAAACTTCCACTTCATAGCTCTGATTTTCTGCTGACAGTGGTCAGAGAAGAGAGAGGTCCCTATGGTGATCCTCAGCATCCTTACTTTTATGAGGAAGAAGATGTGTGGATGGCCCCTGGCTTCATCAATCAGTTCTATGAAGTAAGTTTCATACTGTATTAGTGGATTCAGAGCATATATTTGAGATGGGGTTTCACTCTCTCTTATTTTCAGGTCCCTGATTATTGGAAAACATATGTTGGTGAAGTGGATCAGGAAAGAGAAATGTGGTTAAATTCCTTCTACAAAGCACCACTAAGGCTGCCTATGCCCGCTGAGCTCGAGTATTGGTGGTCAAAAGGTATGCTCCCATCATACCTAATACATAACAGACTCTCGGAGCTAAGCTGGACTGGATCTTTTTCTAAGTTGAAAAACATAAAACAGAAAAAGTGCTCTCCAATTGAAAAGCATGCATACATCTGCCCGCCCCATGGAGGATAGGATGAAAGTCGTCCATTTTTCTAGACAGTCCTCCTTGGATTTCTTTAAATGCATACCTCCGTGGGGAATGGAGCAAGAAAGGCATGAACCTTCTAGCTTCTGTTCTTTTAAAACATTGTTTAATGAAACGGAACCAGGAGTTATAGGCAGAAATTTCCATGATTCTATTCCATCAGTGAGAAATGCTTTTTTCTGCCCCAATTTAGAACAAAATCCAGAGTGCCATTAAATTTGTTTTGGGTACAAAGAAGAGCAGAAGTGAAGTTGATGTAATAAACTTTGGTTATGCAAAACTTTTCTGGCCAAACTCTCGCATCCTTATAGAGAATGAGTTATCTGGCCTTTGCAGTTGCTGGAGCTAAGCTAGCAAAAATATGCTGTTTCTTCTCACCAAGTAGCCTAGATATATTTTTTGACTAGTTCTTTTGAGTGCTTGCAGTTGGATCTCCAGCTTGCAAAGAACAAATGTGTGGATCTTGTATGACATGCCTGGTATTTGTTTGATCAGATCATACACCAGAATTTGTTCTGCTCAACAAGGAACCAGAACCTGACCCAAAAGATCCATCGAAGCTTATATACACAGAAGATCCCCTAATCCTTCATACTCCAACTGGGCGTATAATTAATTATGTTGAAGATGAAGAGCATGGGGTCCGCTTGTTCTGGCAGCCCGATTTAAAAGATGGGGAAGATGTTGACCCAGAGAAGGTAGAATTTCTACCCCTTGGTTTTGATGAGTTCTATGGGAAAGAAGAGGTTGTGAAGAAGGAAAGTCTTTGGAAAAGGGTCATCATGGCAATGGAAAATGCATGTAAGCCCACATTCGATAGACTGGAGAAGTGGACAGAGGAGAAGAAGAAAGCCAGTGAAATGAAGATTAAGCTGATCGAGAAAGAGCTTGACCTCGTTGAAGCTGAATTGTGCTTGGAAGAGGCCATTGAGGACATGGATGAGGAGTTGAAGATGGGAGAGAAAGAGGAAGATAATATTGAAGTGGGTTTGCAAGAGGAAGTGAAAATGGATTCTTCTGTGTCGGCCAAAAAAGATGAGAAAACTTTGGCTGCTGATGAGGAAGAGGAAGCAGAGGCAGAAGAGGAAGAGGAAGAGGAAGAGGATGAATATGATGACGAGGATGTTGAACCATCGAGTTTTGGTTCTGTCGCTGTTGATCAGGACTCATCGAAAAATGACCAAAAAGGCAGCAAGCCTGGGGGGTCGTTGCCATTTTCTACCTCCTCATTGGGATTTGCTTCTTGTGGCCTTGTCTCCGTCGTAAGTATCAATTTTCCTAGATTACCTTCATGAACCCCATGTCTTACTATTAATTCGATAACCCAACATAGGCTTTCGTGGTGTTTTGACTTAGGAAATTTGTATAATTCTTCCACTGTGTCTCAATGCATGAGCATTTCCTGGAGCATGTGGATGTTATTTCCCTGGTTTGTTGGTATCTTGACCACGATATCCATGTGAACATATACAGTGGAGGAAATCTGTGCATTAATTTGTGAGAACTTATTGGTGGAAATTTACGTAGATACTCAAATTTCTTTCGTTAATTCTTGTCCTAATTATCTTGAACTCGAAAGTCCTTATTTTAGTCGCTCTTGCTTCCCTCTGTAGGTTTCTGCAAAGCTGCAACACTCATTTTTATCTTGGAAGGAGAGCAGATCCTCGGTAAATGCCACTTCGGCATTGCACATCCCGGCCAGTAGTAACCTCAATCAAGTTCCTCACAACCTCAGCTATGGACCAAATCTTTGCAAGGAAGGGAGATTAAGAGCAAGGAGGCAAGAACACCAGAGGCATCAAGCAAGAAGACCGTCAAAGGGGAGTGCGGCTCAACTGCATTCCTTATCAAGGATCCTCTCATCCCATCCAGCTTCCAAAAAGTCCAAGACGAATCTGAAGGAGCCCAGATGTGGGAGGCACGCTTGGCTGCATAAAGCACCAAAGGATGACTTAAGCAGCGTCTTGTCTTTACATAATTTGCTGTACTATTCGGAATCATACATGGATAGTGGTATGAAGTGAGCTTTGCTGATCCTTTCTCCACATTTATTTTTTTCTTAACATGAATATGTTACATTTTGAAAGATAAGTTTTGTCGCGCAACATTGGCATTCCTGGAAATAAAAGGGAAATTGGAGAGTTTTCACCTGAGTTGTATGATTTCCATTAAGAGAAGTACATGGATTGAGTGGAGTCGAAACAGTATTTTGCTGGGACCGGATTTGTCGCTGGCTGTGCATGAAGTCTGATGTTTTTGTTGTTTGCTTTTTAGTGTTACTGTCATTTGAAGAACCTCTCATCTATTGTCTTCCATTCCACACCCTTGCAACCAACAAAACCCAACCACTTGCTGTACCGATCATTCGTCCACCTCGGACCAACTTGCTGTCGACATTAGCCAGTCCGAAGATGCATTATGGAGAGGAGAAAGATGCTCTTGTTGGCCTCCGACCGAGCAGATGTGGATTTAAATGCAGAGACTGGATAGACTGGCCATTGGCAGCATCTTTTAAGCATACCCTACCCGACCCCTTCGTTTCTCTATCTCTCTGCATTATTGTCTCTTTTCTTTGGCCAATCAGGAAGATGAATGGTCTTCCCGTGCGGTGAATTAACTTGGATGGTCTTGTCTGTTTCCTATAGCATTCATTGGGACGACCTTAGGGTTCCGTTTTGTTGATCGATGATCAAGCTGTTGTTGTGTGTTTGGTTGCTTATGAATTACCAACGTTTTTGTTTAATAAATCGTCAATTTTTTAGATGCATAAAGTTATGGAAGTGTTGGACTAACCACCTTTTTAACAAAATTAATAACCTTAAATTCAGTGAATTGCTAACTTTTGTTCTAATAAGTTATTAGCTAATTTTTATGATTATTGACTCCTGTTCAAGCCAATTACCGGCACTAACTCGATCGGTTCCAAGTTACCAACCATTATTGAATTACTTAACCTTCAAGTTACCGGCTTTATTTGAATCGCTTGTCATTTCTTCTCTACTAAAGTTATTGATCATGTTTACATCAGATGCTCTCATCCAAATTACTTACAAGATCCAAAAATCCGACCTTTTATCAGAATCACCAACTCGTGCACAAAATCACCAACTCTATTGGAGTTTGTTATCGACTCTTGTTTAAACATTCTTATCGAACGATTTCTATTCAATTCTTATCGAACGATTTCTATTCAAATAGGAGCCGGTAGATTGTCAGGAAAAATTCAATAATTCAAAAAAGATCAAATAAACTCTTGTCAAGTGATTCAAAGATTAAATAAAAGAAGAAAACAGAGACTCTTGACTTCAGCAGAAGCCAGGAAACTCACATCATATTTATCTTCCATTATTTCCCCAATTGCTGTGATGTCAAAAAACCTTATCCACAAGATATAACCCCAATGGCTTTCCTGACATGGGAAAGTGAGTCTTTCTCTTTCTGGCCTGAAGTCCTCATCCCGGAGCAGACCAAAGACGAGCCCAGACGCTGAAACTTCTGTCCCTTTTCCCTGCCTCTGCGCCCACCCTTCCAATGCATCAATTTGAGTTCATCTCGAAACCAGAACTAACTGGCCTACAACCAGGGGTTGGCCAGGACATTGAAAAAAGAACACTTGACCCACAAGAAGAGAGAGAGAGAGAGAGAGAGAGAGAGAGAGAGACCTTATCGATTTGTACAAGGCGGGACCGTTCTCAGAAGAGGACATAGGAGGTGAACTCGGTAGGACAGTGGGTAAAATGTCCCATGGTACCAGCAGACCACAATCCCATGGTCGTAGGTTAAGCATCCGTTTCGTGGGCCTCGCTTGATCGGAGCTGGCCAAAACTGTTCTTATAGTCTCGATGGGCGTGTCGGAGCAGTTGGGACGGACTCCATCCGGTAAATGCGTGAAGTACGAGGGTGGGTTGGGCCTCTAAACGATCTGATCGGGGGCGTGAGTTCATGCTAATAATGGAACTTCAAGAATTGAGACGCAAAGATTCATCAAGGCTCTAATCTAGCTTGCGTTGAGAGCAACTCATAACAATCACAACTAAATATTACGATTGATCAAACCCAAAAGCTTAAATTGATAAGTATAGAGATTAGATCAAATCAGAAGTAACACGTGGAAATTCGACTAATGGAGCAAGATGGGAAAAAGTTGGCTCTAGCATCTGGTTATGAAGTTCAATCTAAAAGTTTAAACTATTAAATAAAATAAAATCACATATATAAAGAATATATAAATTTCGTGTCAATTGCATAATTACCTCAACTTTTCAGAAATTTCGTTCCAAATTCGAATGTCGCATCTTCTTCTTATCCTAGCCCTATTACTAGGGGCCACCTGAGCAATACCAAGTGACGGTCTTAATCATTAGAAGCACGATCACGTTTCCAACGAGGAAAGGCCGATGGATAAGCAGCTTTTTGCCAAGAACGGATTTTCTTCTCCTCTGCATATCTATCTTTTCATAAGTGCTCATTAAACGAAGAAAGTAAATTGGAAAGTTAAAAAAGATCTATTAGATAAGATCATCAATTATATTAGTGATTGGTTATCGAGAGTACCCAATAAATCAACTGTACTCCAGGAAGTGTGAGACTTTTCCATTCCGAGATCGAATCAATCAATCAAATCCTTATTATTGATAAAGATTGTTATTTGAACTTCATCCAACATACTACATCGATCACATTTATGAAAAGAAGTATGACCCACAAAACGGGTCTCACTCACCGCTAAAATGGACTCGATAGACTCTTTACAATACAATTCGACGTATTTGCACCTGTAATGTGCTTGGCCCTTAGCCCCGAAATGACCCATTGATCACGAGGCAATGAATGTTCATCCATTTCTCTGACCCGACACGCCAATGTATCTATCGAGCAGGTTCATCAAGGCTCCTCTTTTGTCAATATAAAACAAAAGATTAGACACAAATTTCGGGGTCATCCATTTCTAAGTCGTGACGGCGGGCGTGCTTTCTCGTCCCTATCCATGGAAAAAGAGACTCTTCCGGATCAAACCCTGCTTGAGTGTTGGACTTAGTTTACTTATTTAACTCCACACTTGCAATTCTTCACATCGCTCGAAACATAAAATGTTTTCTTGTATAAGGGAAAATTGTCCGAAAAATCACTAGACCTATTGGCAAAAACTAGATCAGTCCCAAATTTTCGATTGGTTAATTTATCCTGAACTTTTTTCAATTTGTAAATGCAGCCTTCCTAACTATTGTTGACTTAAAAACGCCAACGTAATGGTCCACTTAGCGCCAACCCTTCATATTGGCTTTGCCCGTGTTAAGTAAGATATCCGACGCTAATATGGACGACTTTTGTAAAATTTTTAGGTTTTTTGAAAAAAAAAATTCATTTGTCATTTCTTTCTCCTTCTCCTTCTTCTTTTTTTTTCCTTTTTTTTCCCTTTCTTTTTTTTTTCCTTTTTCTTTTTTCTCTATTTCCTCTCCACCAATCGCCAGCTAGAGAAAGGACCCTAGGGCCTTTGCCGAATCTGGGTTGGCGAGGTAGTCACGATGTGGCTGGTGATATCTACTAACCATCATCTCGGCGAAGGGAAATAGGAAAAACAAAACAAAAAGGAATTAAAAGGAGAGCAAGAAAAAAAAAATTAATGGAGAAAAACCTCAGAAATATATCAAAAAATTTACAAAAATTATTCACGTCAATACCAGTCATGTCATATAACACAACCAACGCCCACATCGGTGGTTTCTAACCAAAAATTGATCATAAGAACTATTGACAAATCATCAAAAAAGTTTATGACTGAATTGGTACAAACGACATAGATTTAAGACTATGTTCTGTAATTATCCCACATCTTCCATATAGAAATATAGTCGCGTCAAACTTGGGGAGCTATGCAATGATATAGAGATCAGGTCAAGTTAAGGGGTCGCGTTTGGGAGGAACCCGAGTCCCCACCACACGTCCCGTTCAGCACAGTTCAATCAAAGCACCACCACCAATAATCGACGAATGATGACAAACAACAAACGTAACCCACTCGAACAAGTGAGTCCACAGTCCAGACCAGTCTTCCGAGCAGCCAGGGGACCTTTTCCCATGGTGTGCTTGCATGTCGTTTTGCCATTTCCGTCTCCAGACCCACCCTCCACCAGTTAAAGCCCACCTCCTCTCCCGTGTCGTTCCGGGGGAGTTGATCGCCGCCACGCCCGCCCAAGCATCCCTCTCAAAATCATGGACAAATGCAGACAAATCCAATGCATTGGGCAAATGAATAAACAAAAGAGAAGAAACCCAAGATACGCGAGTATTGCCTCCACTAGATACAGCCGCATGCATGCCAGTTCTGACCCATTCGCTGCCCCATAGGGGCTTTGCAGCAGTATATCTCAGCCCTCCTCCTTTCATCTGTTTCGCCTTTTCATCTTGTGTCGTTGCGGTTCTCATGCTCTCGCAGCATTTAGGGTTTTATCTGGTGCAGGAACGACCTGTGAGTGGCTGAGTTGTTTGATCTGTAATGATTAGGGTTGGTGCCTACAGATTAACCGTTCCCAGTTGCTGCTTGGAAAACGTTTCTCGTGCACCCAACTTCCAAAAGAAAGTTGCTTACGGGAGAATCGAATAGTGAAAGCGATATCGTTTGCTGATCCAACATGTACATGCGTCCCGTCGGAGGATGATGCGAGTGATTATTCAAACTGCTGACGAGATTCTGATGCTCCTGCCGAATGCAACGAATGTGCGTGCCCGTTCCAAGTCCTAAAAGGACTGGCCATCGGCAAGAGGAAAAGTCGAACGAAAACCTCGGCCAGAAATTATAAAGTCGGGGTCACTATCCAACGTTTTTGGTACTATGACTGGAAAAGTTACGTGAGACTGAGAAATGTAATTAAATACAATCTAATTAATAGACCAAAAAATAACGCGAGAATAGAAGGTTGGAACGGGAAATTAGACTTGAATATGAGATTTTTTGCACTTCGACAGCTTGGGAAATGGAAGAACAATGTATATGTGACAGGCTAATTTTTGTCAAGCCATATCGAGTGAATTGTGAAATCAGTTGAAACTAACTCATCTTGCCATTAGAAACTGGGGCAAGAATAAGTAGTCGTCGGTGAAATCAATGAGCAACAGTAATGGTATCGGAGATTTACGTAGTTCAATTCGAATATTGTTACCCACTACATCGATACGGCTAACCCTAAAGAAATCGATCCCAAAAAGTAATAGAATTTCAATCATGCATTCGCTCGAATGTTTCTCAGTTAAGATTACACCCAAAATCCTAAATCAGTAGTCAAATGAGTAATGGCTGGTATGTTTTTTTTAAAAGGACAATAGTCAATCAAGAGTGACATAATTGAAATCACTCCGAGGTTGGGTTTCGACTACAGATTCAAATTCGAGCCACAATCCTAACGAGACGAGCTATGAAAAGTGCAGTTTGGGACGAGTTCCCCTGTTTTGACCTTTAGTTCACTCATACGTGCGAGATTCACCTCGTCACGGGGGAATCTAGTAAAAGTACAGACTTCACTTATTTGACTGTCCAAGTGTCGATGTCCTCGAGCATGTTCTCTTGCCCAAACTTCTCCCATCTTCCCGCAAAAAGCTGGCGTTTCGCGTCAACTTCGAGTCGCCACGCCGACTCTTTTTTACCTGCCAGTCTCCCTCTCCTGCACGAAAGCTGGAGCAAATGAACGAAAGTCTTACTTTAAGTAGAATTCGTTCGTAATTCTGTATGTATTCATCTTCCGTATATGCACTTCCTTGTGCTCGTGTACACCAAAAGTCGCGAGACCCACTTGATTGTACCTAGATTTTTTTAGAAGAGTCACGATCTATTAACATATGGCTAAACAGATTCCAAATAGCAAATACTATATGGAAATTACGATATTCTCTCATTAGATTCTTTGACAAGAGACGCTTACATAGTTATATATATATATATATTTTTTCTCGATAATTACAAGTTATCGTGTATCGGTTCTATTCACCTGCACAAAATCTAGGTTATGGTTTGAAAGTTACCCATAAGTTTTGATTATTTGACCAAAGTTATTTTTCGAAACTACGTATTCTCACCTCCTGAAAACAAAATTTATTACTATTCCCATAGCTTGAAAAAGCTTTTTATAGATAATTTATATCGCGTGATGTCTTGGTGTAACTATTTTCATAAGTGAAGCGCGTATAATAAGTCGTATTAACACGTGTCAGTTCTTATTCCCAAAATGGGAAGGATCAATCCCCTTTACAGACGCGTGACAAGCACGTGACTTTCCACGAGCACAGCCACGAAAGCCACCCAAAAGTGGGCGCGGTTGTCTCTTGACGAACCTATCGGAGAGAGAGAGAGAGAGAGGATCCCGCCACTCGCATTGGCCCACGTGTCCACTCATCCATTCACGTACCCGCCACGCAAGCCGCTCAAACCCCAACCAGCACCACAAACACATCCACGGGCAATAAACCCGTCAACACTCTAAAATCAACGGCGTTAATGATTGCCTACAGCCGATTATTCCGTTAACAAAAAGAAAAAAAATGATGATTTTTGAATTTTAATCCAATCAACAACATAATTCTAAAAATATTCAAATTCATACTTAGGTTTTTAGCATGTACTTATATGATAATTTTCATTATTATCCTTAGATTTTAATTAATTAAATGACGGTAATAAATATTTTCATATAATTTAAGAAATAATTGAATATGTGCCAAAAATTTATGGACTACATGAGTTAACTGTAAATTTAGGGATCACATTAGATGTTTGTTTAAATTACTGGACACCATGATGATCATCGTGGAGAAACGTGGCCGATGCGGTTGGCATTATTAAATAGACTCGAACTTCCTAAAAAAAGGAAAACAATGGCGACCGGACAAAAAAATGTGATATCTTGTTTATTCAAAAATGAAAAGTACGTGAGCCTACTTATAAGTTTTACAGAAAGACAATCTAACACGGCAAATATATCAATCACACAATTGACTAAGAAAGGAGTACAAAATCTTCCAAGGAGACGATTTTTGTAATTTATATCACATGGACAGAAGTCAAGCTCCGTTCACAAATTCAAACTAACAAGACAAGCCATGAAATTCCCTTTTTGACCTTTAGTAAGCTCTTACTTGCAAGATTCATCGCAAAGTGTAGGTCGATATCATGCAAATGAGACCTCAAAAGTTTGGTTGGATTGGGTTTCTATGATACCCAACTGAAAACTTTATAAATATACATTTGATCGGACTCGATCCAAAATACTATAGAACTGTAACACAAGCACTGGGTGTTACATTGTATCAAATCGGGTCGTGTTTATATTTGTATTTTTCTAACAAATATTAAGATGAACAACCAACCTGATCTAATTAGGAAGCATTATAATGATCGGGAATTTAAGTGGCTACCTAATTCAAGAAACACTTAAAAAATCGAGTTAGAGTGAATTTCGATTGGAATATGTTGTTTGATTTTGACATCCTTTAGCGCATGGGAATCTAGTAAAAGGGCGCACGTCACTTTATTTAAAATGCCCAGGCAGCTCATGCAGTTTCTCGTGTCCAAACTTGCCTCTTTCGTAAAATCTGGATTTCGCGTCAACTTCGAGTCGTCAAGCCCGACGCTTCCTCCTGCCATCGTCCCCCTTCCGCACGAAAGCTGGAGCAAGTGAACCAAAGTCTATTTAGGTAGGATCGGTTCGTACGTGTTCATCCTTCGTGAATGCACTGCGCCAGACGACGCAAAACCCACTTGCTCGTACGTAAATCTCCGCTAGTGAAGCTTCGATTTCGAACTACCGCGATGTTGTCGCACCGAAAAGATTCTGGTTGCTTATGATTTTCTCTAAAGGCATATAAAACTATTGTTTCTTATGTTTTATATATTTTATACTTTCGATAGCCTTACAATTTATTCCAATCAATGATATATGCCTCAAAATGAATTTAATTAGTAAAATGAAAAAATATTTAAGACGTAATTGATAAAATTGAATTGATAAAAGTATAATAAATTTTAGAAGTAACATGGACATCTTCCCCATCGAGGTCCCGTCCCTGTAAGTTCCGATGCTGGAATGATCGATCGCCTTCACAGGCACGCGACGAACGTGGGGCTTTCGACGCACGACCACGGAAGCGGCCTAAAAGTGGGCGCGGTTGTCTGCTTCGCGACCCTACGGGAAGCGACGCTCGGAGAGAGGACCAGGCCACTTGCACCGGTCCACGTGTCGACTCATTCACTCGCGTCGCGCCACGCGAGCCGTTCAACTGATAATGTCCGGACACGGGCTATAGCCCGTCAATCCTCTAGAGCCGACGGCTCTAACGACCGCGTACAGCCGGTTTGCTCCACTAACAAAAATCGGGCAACTCTCCTCTCTTATCTCTTTCGCTTCGCAGGTATAAATTGCGACGCAGGGCTCCGCCATTGTTCCTCGTCCGCCACCGTCTCTGCGTGCGAGCGATAATCGTATGCCCTGGGGACTCGCTTTGTTTACGGGAATACCCTCCTGGTTATGGTAGCTTGCGGTTATTGGGAATCTGAGAGCCCAAGCTCCTCCGTAGCTCTCGGTTTCCCTCGCCCGAGGTTCTTCCGCTACCGCCGGTTGAGGTAATCCGGCCGCCGTCTCCGATCAGCTCGCCGCCTTGGATCGTTTTCGTCTTCCTGCGGCGGAAGCGATGCCGAACTCGAAGGCTCACCGGAGAGGCCACGAGGAGAGGAACCGGAAGGGGAAGCAGCTGCTGCTGTCGGAGAAGGCGTCGTCGTTCCACGGGAGAAGCCCGGTGCCGATGGAGGGGGCGAAGCCGCTCCTGAGGCCAAGGACGGTGCCGGAACTGCTCGCGACGAAGAGCCTCGCCCAGGCGTCTCCCGGACCTGCCGCCGATGAGAAGCCGCGCCTGACGAAGCTGCTCCTGAACGTGACGTTGCAGGGAAGCGTCGGGCCCGTACACGTGGTGACGACGCCAGAATCGACGGTCGGAGATCTGATCGCGGCGGCCCTACGGCAGTACCTGAAGGAAGGACGCCGGCCGATATTCCCAACCGCCGATCCTTCGCGTTTCGACCTCCATTACTCTCAATTTAGCTTAGAGAGTAAGTTTTGTCCTCAGCCGTTCGATCTTTACTGGTTTCATATTTTTCCTAGTATCGATAAGCGTCGTGTCACATGACGATTGACAGAGTTTGGTTCGTGGTTCCTTCCACCAGGTCTGGACAGAGAGGAGAAACTGATGGCGTTGGGGTCGAGGAACTTCTTCCTCTGCGCGAAGAGGCCCTCGAGGGGCGGCGCCGCGGGAAGCGGCGGCGCGTCGCCCGCTTCGTGCGGGAAGGAAGCCGAGAAGGCGTCGAAGAACGGGTTCAATTGGCTGAGGTTCATGGATTTCATGTTGTGAAGTAAATATCCCTCTGCTCCTTGCGCTCCCCGGACGCCAGCTCCAAATAAAAATATATGTGTGTATCAATTGCTAGACTTGTGCAAAAAATAAGTCTTGAATTGCAAATTCGTTTGATAGCTCTCTTGGATCGATCTCTTTTCTATCTACGGTATGAACATTATAGTGCAAATTGCAATTATTCTCTCGAATACAAAGTAATCTTTGGGCTCGAGTTATTGATCATACTTTATTCGGGGGGTCTCGAGTGGGAAGGTAGAAAGGGAAAAAAGAAAAAGAGAGATCATGTTCAACCAATAAGAAAGAAAACGAATGAGAGAATGAGAGAAGATCACGTGTGACTAATTAAGAACAAAGATTGGCCTACGCCGAATGAATAATTAAATAAGTAAATCGTGCTCAATCGCTCCTTAAGAGCTTTCTATTGACGTTGTGAATTGATCTTATAGATAGCTATAACTCTTGTTATTTACTATCTCAACCTTTTCATCTATTTGGTAGTGCATTGGGCATTTGATGATTCGATAGTAGCGGACTTAGTTGTATGCATTGATGGTTTCACGTGCCCGTGAACTCGGTCAGCACGGTCGAATCCTCCAATAATCTTGGGGAAGAACCAAGTCCGACCTAAATCTTTGACAAATATTGCCCAAACTTCCCCATCAAATAATGCGGTAGCTATTTAGTCAATATCCTTCTTATATTCAAAATATAAAAAGAAAAGGCTTGACTAATTAGTTGAACATCAGAGGCATTTCAATTCAATAATTGAATATCATCTGTCATTTCTTATCAACTACTGGCAAACCACTTTGGATATGAGCCATCTACAACAAGTCTCAGGTTTTGACTTGATCGATATGTGGTTGTTCAATTGGCCTTTAGATGACCGGGTGTCAGCAATTATGCTCCGGGGTTATGAGAAAGAAAGAAAGAAAGAAAGAAAGAAAAAAAAATCTCATTTCAATCATATCGTCCAATCATGTTCCGAGCACTCTTCAACAAGTTCTATCAGCACCAACCCATGCACAGACTGGGTGTTTGATTTTAACACTACGCAACCTGCCTAGTAACCAATGACTTCCTCTCATACGTAGATTTGGTAAGTAACGAATGGTGATTGCAAGCTAATAAGTTAGTAGGAGTTTTTCGAAATTGAGAGAGAGAAAGCATAGTAAAGAACGAGTTGCTGTAAAATTTGTATGGCTGTAGACATGTTTTTAACCTCTTGGGAGTTTTCATTTAAAATCGCCCGGTCCTTTCTTCTCTCTGGATAGAATAATAACATCATTTGTCCTACAATTCGTCAAACGAAAAGATGCCCGAATTAAAAATTCTCTTGAAAAAGAAAATGAGATAAAAAAAAGAGGTGTTCAATTCACAAAAAAAAAGAATGAAATTATATCCATGAATTCTAAAACTTTCAGATGAAAGTTGGGAACAATGTCCTGAAGAGTTCAAATACAAAACCTCATCGTCCCTTTCCTCGCAGCTGGCGGGGCAAAACACGGTCCCGACGAGTCCGATTCACTGGATCTTGGACGTCCGCAATCATGAGCGGCAAGATCTCCATACGAACGCGTGCCCCACGTGAACGGCCACTCCTTTAAGGGGAAAAAGAATACGGTGGGCCTGCGGACGTCGCAGTCAAGAGATGCTGACTCGAGCCTTCGCCTTCCCCTGAGCAACCAAGTCGTCGTCGTCGTCGTCGACATCTGATAATCATCCGATAAACACCTTAAAACGACGCCCAATGGTCGTATCTTCCGAGGAAACTCAACTCGCTCCTTAAAAGTTGGGTTAATCCACCAAATAATCCTCTTCTCTTCGAGTCTTTTCCGTCTCGATTTGTCGTGGAATAAAACTGCACTCCCATTGAAACTCGTTGTAGGTCCTTACATGAACCCGATTCAAAGTTCGTGAACGAATTTGCCTATTGGGCAAACACCTTAAAGATCGGCAATCTCACTTGAGCCCTGACCCGAGGATTAGATTCTCTCGGGGTTCAAATAAAGGAGAAAATTTCTTACCGGCACCCGAAGCACGTGAGCTCCTTGTGGATCCATAGCATTTAGTGCTATGGATAAGATAGGCTTACAATGCTATAGGAGCATGCAAGGAAGAATCGCTGTGGAAAGCGGATTATGTCAAATGCGATATGGATGGACTGTGTCGGATGTCTTGTCTTTCTTTCTGATGAAGATGTTGGGTTTTGGGCCATCGAAATGAGATGGGTTGGGCCTAAAACAAACCTACGACGAGACAAAGATACTCCTAATATTGAAACGAATGGGCCTATTAGGCCGAACTTGAGCCCAATCCAAAAATAAAGCAGAAAGGCGAAACTCTCGTCCTCCGTTTCCGCCGGATTGGAATGCAAAAACCCTAGCTCTCTCTCTCCGTGGCAGGCTGGCAGCGAGCCAAGTTCGCTATAAATTCCCTCCTAAACCCTCATTTCCTCCTCTCTAAACCCTCGATCTCTCTCCCGTTTGGCTCTCAGAAGAGCTTCCTCGCCCACCGTCTCTCTTCGAACTAGAGGCTTTCGATGGCTCTTCCGATGGAGTTTTGGGGTAAGCTTTCGCAACTTTTGGTTTTTCAGAGCTAGAACTCGTTTGATTTGCGGCTTGTAGGCCTCCATTTTGCAGTTGCTCGGGGCGAGCTTCGTGGTTCTTCCATGTGGTGTCCCTCGTAGTTTCCTGTCACGTTGCTGCTTTTTGCTTCGAACGTGTGAGGTTGCTTTTGCGCTTGTGTTGTCCGGAGACGGCTGGATATAGCTGCCCGCTTTTTGCGTGCAGTCTAAAGAGTCGGAACGATTTGATTGGTCATGTTTAATGGGCTCTCTGGGGTTTCCCTAGGCTCTGCTGATTGATGCACCTTTCTCAGCATATCCATCTTAAATATTGCGTACTTCCCCTGCCTTTTATTGGGCACTTGCTGTTATTGCTGTTTGCGACTATGGAGAGCATTGTTTTGGCTTTGGCCACCTTTGTGTTCTGTTCTATTCTTCTAAGTTTGATTATGCATTTCTGTAATTTTCCATCCAAAATAAGGCATTATGCATGTGTTTGTGCTTCTTGTGATTCTTCTTGTTGCATGAGAATGTGTTGTGGCTGACCAGCATATGGTAGTTCTTATTGGGTGCACTCTTAGGTACGTTCATTTGATCTTGAATGGTGATCATCTCAAATTCAAATGTTCCGAAGCTGAACAACTGTATTTCAAACTACATAGATGGATTCTTGTTGCAATGACTCTTTTTTGGATGAAATGTGCACAGATGATTAGATGAGACTGAGTCATGGAATAAGTAGCATGCTCTCTCTCTCTCTCTCTCTCATCAGCTTAGCCATTCTCATGGATTCAATCTATGTATTATTCTCATTGTAATCTTTTGCTTCCAATTTCGCAGGAGTTGAAGTGAAGGCTGGACAGCCCCTTAAAGTCAACCCGGGGAATGCTAAAATTTTGCATCTTTCTCAGGTATGAATATATTTCCTTGTGGATTTGGATGACAGTTTGGTTTTCTATTGATTTTTCTTTTAAAAGACTTGAATTTGCTTTTCTGCAGGCATCGCTTGGTGAATTCAAGAATAGTAAAGGAAATGACCTGGTGCCTCTCCATGTGAAGTGTGGTGATCAGAAGCTTGTTTTAGGAACTCTCTCCACAGAGAACTTCCCTCAACTATCATTCGACTTGGTATTTGAGAAAGAGTTTGAACTATCACACAATTGGAAAAGTGGAAGTGTCTACTTTTGCGGATACAAGTCTGTTGTACAGGATGAATATCCTTTTGTGTTTTCTGCTGCTCAGTCATTACATTATGCCAATTTTTTTTCGGTTTCTAATACTTTCTTTTTTATTTCTTCTAATTTTCTGGTAGCATTCAATGTGGACTCCAATTTAAATATGTTTTTAATGCTATTTTTAATCCATGGCCACCATGATGACTGGCAGTCTAAATATGGAGAAGGTCAATTTATCACTAAAGGCAACCCTTTAGAGCAAGCTATTTCGATTTCCCAAGATATAGATAGATTTCAACTCTAGTTACTTTGATGAGCAGGGCCCTGTTGTGACAATTTTCGAGGGTTTTTGAATCTCTACTCTGTCTCTTCCCCCTTACAGGTTGATGCTGGATGTTCATGCTCTTCTTTAGTGTAGGATAGTCAATGAGCAAGTCGTATTTATATAAGCTGATGTCACATTTTTTGCACACTTATGTTTTCTCCTTGACTCACTGCTTTTCTCCTCAGCACAGATGATGAGTTTTCTGGTGAGTATAATTTACATCTATTATCCTCCATTGGTGCAATCTACTTCATTGTTTTGTGGCTGATGTTGTCCAATTGTTTTCTTGTATATAGATTTGGAGAGTGATTCAGAAGAGGAAGAGCTTCCGATGATTGGTGTGGAAAATGGTGAGTACCTTTTAAGCAATTTTCATTCTGTCTCGTTACCGTTAATTAGGTGCACGTTTGGCATAAATTCATGCAAGCACAAACTTAATTCAGGGAAGGTTGTGGCACAAGCATCAGCTAAGAGTGCTACTGCCAGTGCTAATACTGGCAAGGCTGAATCATCGGGAAAGAAGAAGGTCAGCATTCCCCAACCAATGAAAGTTGATGGGGATGATGACGAGGATGATGATGATGATGATGATGATGAGGTCGACGATGATGAGGACGAATCTGACGAGGAGGTACCCGAATTGTCAGCCGTTGTATATTTGAGAATGTATTTTCTTTGATGGTATCCAATTGCTTCTTGCTATTGTCTGAATATACAGGTCTCATCTGTATGCTTTTCTCCAATTTGGATCTGTACATCTTAGGTGTTATTTTATCATTCTGATAAAGTGTTCTTTTTTCCGGAGTAAGCTTCTGAGTTTTCTTTGGAAGTAGTATCCTTGAGCTAGAATAGGTTGTGGATTCAACAATGTTGTTTAATTGGGGAGTTAAATTCAGGGGATAGGTTTAATTTTCTCGAAAATATCAGTAAATAATTCTCATCATTTTTTAGGACTTTCTAGTTTCTAGGTAGTGTCAAACAGATCAGCTGTAGACATTTTTTGTACAATTTTTGTTTTCTTATTAGAACTTATAATTCGAGACTAGGTTCAATGTTTGCATATGGCTTTTTTAAACAGGGAGGTGATAGTGAGGCTGATTCAGATGAGGATGAAGATGACAGTGATGAAGAAGAGACTCCAAAGAAGGTAATGACATGAAGATTTCCGAGATGATTTCCAGCGCTGGATTTGACCATTTTGCAAATCTATCTCTCATTTGAACAATCTCTCGTTCTTTATTTTCTGTAGGCTGAAATAGGCAAGAAGAGAGCTGCGGATTCTGCAACTAAAACGCCTGTTCCAGCCAAGAAGTCAAAGTTACCTACTCCACAGAAGACAGGTTATTTGATCTATTCCAATATACTGGCTCGTAAATTGGTGGAAGTTTTTTCTGGTAGTGCCTTTTTTTGCTGTTTATGTATTCCTACTGGTACTATTGAGCTGTTTGTTATGGTGAGATGCTCTCTTTTTAGTGGTTAGTCATGATTAGATGGAGCAAGCTTGATTTAGAATTTCTATCATGTACATTATATATAAAAACCTTGAACCTGCCCAAGTACTTCTTTAGCTTTTCTTTAGTTCCTTTATAGTTGATTGTCAGTCGCCTAACTGCTTATTTGCTTTCAGATGGTAAGAAAGGTGGCCATACAGCAACTCCTCATCCTGCAAAGCAGGCTGGGAAGACCCCTGCCAACAGTGCCAACAAGTCGCAAACCCCCAAATCAGCTGGCCAAGTCTCTTGCAAATCATGTAACAAGTATGATCTCTCACTGTGTGTGGAAAGTAATGCTTTATGGGCGGAGTGATCCTTCTGTTTATTCTCTTTGCTGATCTTGTGGTGTTTGAAACAGGACATTTAGTTCAGAAGTTGGTCTTCAGTCTCATTCAAAGGCTAAGCATGGTGGCAAGTAGATTACAGAGCCAAGATAACCATCTGGAAATAGTCCGGATGTTTTTTGTTGTGTCTTCTTTTGTCTCCCCAGCAGTGTTTGGGGTGAATCTTGGAGGTTTTGTTGTGAGGGCGTAGTAGGTTTTCATTGTATTGTAATGTCAACGGAGATTTTGAAATGGGATTCTTTATTCTAATCAGTAGTCATTAGTCATTGGGTCGTCACCTTTTTCCTCTTTCTTCCACTCGGTTGTGGTACATTTGCTTACAGTGTGATGGATTTATGCGTGTTGTCCAGTTACTATCGTCTTTTCATCTCCATTTATGCTAAAATCACCGTGCTTGAACTACTTGAACTTGTTCTTCAGGTATTTGTTTGTGTTATGCTCTTTTAGAAAGGCTGATGATAGTGGACTGAGGTCAGATGCTGTGAAAAGAGACGCAGACACAACTGTATAAGAGTCTTAAGTGCTGATTGCCATAGGTGCCCTGAGGTACTGGTATGGCAGTAGCTTCATTATGGCTTTCCATCATTTTTAGTGCCGATTGAGAAACCAACGTGGGTTTAGTTTTGCAAGGGTAGCTTCGATTGTAGCTAAAATTTGATCAAGGGTTCCAGTCATATATGTGTCTGGATGTTCGAGGGACCCTTCGACAGTGAGGTGCTTGCCCTTTGGTGCCATTTTAGCCTTAGACCCAAGGAAGAGAGGATTGCTAGTTAGGGGGATATGGCATTTTAGGAGCTATTTTGACGCAACGTCTTGGGAAACGGAAAACTTTTAGTTTAAGGATTGAAACAGAAATAAAAATCGGGGATGGGTCTTCCGAGGAACGTTCATAACGCTTTTTTCCTAGATACCCCTTTCTAACGAAGGTCTGTCTCATTTGAATTGTTACAAGGCAATTTATCATGCGCATGCTATCTCTGCAGCGTGCACAATATAATTAACAGGGTAAAAGCTCACGGGAAAATGGCAAAGGACATCTTTACATAATAGTGGGTTTACTGGAACGTATTATAATCTCAGGCAACAAGGTCAGCTCAGAGGGAGCAGGTGTCAACTCAAGAAGGCTGTCAAGTGACGAGTGCAGTGCGACATAAGGCAATGCGCCTTCAAAGTGACTTAGATCTTGAGAAAAAAAGGGATAATGAAACCAACAATCTCTGAATTTTGGTTTATCGTGTAATATAATCTTGAAACTTTTAATTTGTTCAATATAGTGTCCGAATTTTGGTTGAACGTGCAATGTAGCTCTACTCATAATTTATTTAATATAATTTATGAATTTTTTATGAATGGTCAAACTATTATCTAAATTATATAAAAATATTCAATTGTCATTCCATTAATTTAAATTTATGGATCATATTAAACATTTTTGGAATTGGTTTGAACATATATAAAAGGTTTAGGCACTACATTGAACATTGTTTTAAGTTTTAGAGATTACATCGAATAAATCAAAAGTTTAGAGATCATATTACATATTTGATTAAAGTTTAAGAACCATTCATACTATTTTTTGAAAGATAACGTGCCCCACTCATTATCCTTGTCGATACAACTCTTAGTTGTCTTGTTAAAGCCATTAACATCAGAATCTCGAAGCCAAAGACATGCTCCTAGTACTTCGGTTCGGTGTTGTGCTCAACCTTCCGTGGTCGCCAAAAGATGGGCTACGGTTGTTTTAGTTAAGCTGCGGTCGGGGGACCGGACCCATTCCAACAGAGTCGGGCAGAGAATGTGAAGGGGGAAAATCGCTTTACTGAACTGATGTGTTTAAATAGTTTAACGCGCTTAGGCTCAGAAGCAAAGAGCTGGTTTGCCCGAGAGGTTAAGGGGGAAGACTTAAGATCTTCTGCACATAAGTGCGCGTGGGTTCGAACCCCACAGCCAGCATCTCCTTTTTTCTCTTTCTCTTGTTTTTTCTTCTCCTTCCTGTTTTTTTCTTTCTTTTCTAACCCTCTACTTTATTGGCAAAATAATTCAGAAAAAAATGGACAGTAGTGATAATAAAAATCTGTCTTTTGCCTTTGGTTTTTGGGGCTTGCAGCTGTAATTTTTCTATTATTAATGATTTTTCTTGGACGGCTCAAAGTTGTACTTACATATTTATAAAAAAAAAAGCAAAAGATAAATGATTATATAATTGATTGAATTGTGTCTGCCGGGAGTCGAACCCGGGTCTATTGCTTGGAAGGCAATTTTCCTAACCGTTGGACTACAAACGCCGTGGTGAACCTTTGCGCTTAATTAAATGACCTATATAGTGAAAGAAAAAAAATACGTATTTAGCAATTATTTTCCCAAGGCAAGCCAATGTGAAAGTTAGGTGGCGTGAATAGCTAGTGAGCGACCGGAGATCGATTAATTCGTGTAAGCCAAAATGAATGGGTTGCCATACATTTTTCAATCGACATTGAGCGATAACGACGTTTCAGAATCAGAGATGTTGTAATCTTTCTGATCAAGTCGCGATCTCCAAACGGAAGCACAGGTCCAGGACACGAATGAATCCACTCTTGCGTCATTGTATAAAAAAATTTGGGACTCTATTTCTGTGATTATTATTATTATTACTATATCTGTGATGCATGGCGGGAAATGGAATGTTAGGAGAGATGGTGGCCCCATTTCTCAAGAAAAAGAATGCAAAGTGAATTCTTGCAATAAACTATGAAGGACTGAAACAAGACATCACTAATTCCCAAAGAACCAACCACGGGACACAAGACGGCAAATGTCTGAAGGAGACCCCTCACCCACCCAGCCTGTCTTAAATCCCTAAAACAAGCTCTTCTGCAATTTTGCCTAATTTCCCTCATTTTTTTTATTTCGCCTTTTTATTTTAATTTGAAGCCTTAATTGGTCCACCATTTCCACAATCGTGCCACTCAAGGTTTTTTTTTTTTTTTTTGTAATCGAGGACTCCATCACATGCCCAGACAGCACCAAAGGATTGGCCCCTATACCTCGGAGAAGACTAGCACAGGACCCCGACACCATGTTCCTCTACTTAAGACACTATTAACTACGGGTTTCGAATCCTTGACCTTGGCAATGAGGGAAAAACTCTCAACCAACGCAGCTATCAACTGTTGGGTCTCGAGTTTCTCCCTTCTGACATTTGAAAAACATATGTATATAGTTTGTTTTCGATCGAATTAAGAAGCGATAATTCTTGCAAAACATGTTATGAATATGAAAAAAAAAGTACCGCATAGAATATTCAGGAAGACAGCCCATTTCTATTTTCGGGCATTTGAATTTATAATGTCTGGAAATTTTCTGAGCGCAACTGAGGCTGTTGGTATTTATTAACGTTAATCAAGGAAAGTCATAGGTACAGCCCCCCAACTGCAATTAAATTAATATCCTCAGCCTCAAATTCCTATATGTTCTTTCTTTCTTTCTTTCTTCCTTCTTCTTTTCGCCTTGGGCCGTGTAAAATGATTCTTTACTTAATGACAGGGCAGGTGAGAGTTGCTGGCAATTCTCACCCCGATATACTTAATATTATTGATTGTTTCTTTACTTCTCATATTATTAAGGACGTCTCTTCCGGTGCGTCGGATGAGACCCCGTTGAACGAGCGAAAGCGAGAAGTCGAGATCGTATTCTGATTAGCCATTCGGCCAACCTCAATTAAGTTATGCAAGGAAGGAAATTGTTTAGTTAATCAAACTCACGTTATTAAGCCCCCTGCTTTGTTTTGTCATTTCTTCTTTACTTCGTCGCGATCCGCCCCTAATCATGATGTCTTCTTTTGGAAGTTTTCAATTACCGAAGGGGGATATCAACTTCCGAATCGGGTGATCCTCGCAAGTGCACTTAAGTTGTCTCCTTTGTTCTCGCGGTGATGTCATGTACTAATTGCGAAATAATTCGACCCAACTTTTTTGAACCAAGACGAGAGAGAAGTGGGCATGGATAGTGACTCTTTAAAGGAAGCTTGTCCGAGCATCATTACTCGGCGAAGGGGACATTTCTTACCCTAATGGCCAACAACCCTTTATTCTGATGCCAAACATTACAATGACAGGAACGTGAAGGAACCAGAAAGGGCTGAAAGCCAATCATCGTCGCATTCTCCAGGTCGACAAGTCATTGGAATTATCCCCAGCAGGATTCTGAAGCAGCTTTCAATCATCGGATCTGAGATGGGAATTGAGGGCTTAGGATGGTTAATGATGATGCTGTCATCTTCATTGCATGCCTTCAAGTAATGATCACCTAATGTGAACCTTGCTGAAAGACGCAGTGACATTACTATTGGGGCCGCTCGTGCACTCAATCATTAGTGAAACTAGGCTCCCATCGCCCTAAAAGGAAATTATCCAGTCCTGGTTGTCGTTTGAGTGGATGCGTGGCCGTATTAAGCAGGTATGCGACAGCCGCAAATCAGGAACTGCCGAAGCTGTCGCATCACAGCGGCACAAACTTCGTTGGCTCAACGAGAGCTACTCGAACGATTCGAAATGATCAACATTGTATACGCCAGAACCATATGAACCTCCAAACAAGCTCGAAAAGTATGCGATACAACAGTAAGTTTCTGTAGGGTTCGCAGTTCAATTTACTATTACAACTCCGAAAGTCCGTCCATCACCAGAGCGGAATCTCTCCCCCGAACCCTCCCTTTCCGACGAACGGAAACAAAGAAGACAAGGCAACTATCGAAAAACCGAAGAAAGATACGTACAGCCTATTGAGATTAAACAATCCCATTACCCTGTATGTGAACTAAAACTAATTAACAAGCTTTGTTCTTATTCCCCTACATGACTGAATTGTGTACTGAGAAAGAATGCGACATTGGTTCTTGTTCTGTCAACCTTTTGTACTTTCCTGACTCTAATTACCCTCAAAACAAAAAGCCAACATGTATCTGGGATGAAGCATGGCAAGGTCCGTCTGCCACAACCTTTTCTGGGACCTTATGATCTGAATAATCAATAACTTAATTGGAGGTTTCTCCTCATGATTCCACTCATTAGAAACTATGCTGTAAAACACAAATGCTGGAAACAACACTAAACTCTTGGGCCTTTCGCGGGTCGGTCATTCGATGACCATCGCTTTTGGGTCGTCCAGGATGAAGTGGCTCACCACGTCTACACAATTGTCCCGATGTACCCGAATCCGGCAATGAAGAAAGTGATCGTCTGGAGCCACAGGTACACAAAGTAGTTGTTCTTCCCATACAAGAAGTCGTAGCACCCGGTGACGAATAGGAATACTGCAAACCCGAGCTCCAAGAGATGGAGTCTGTAAATGCAAGAGCCAGTGAGCAAAGCGACTCGCTAACATCATTTCATGGGAATAATGTCAAGCCCGATCATTCTGACTATAACCTCGATAGATTGTTGCTTACAACTTTTATCCCCCTAGAGATGTACTTGAATAAGTTTGGAGCTGTTATCTTGATAAATGGCTTTGTTGTAGATAGGATTTGGTGGGGTTTGGTAAAGTTATTGCCTCTCTTATCTCGTGTCTTATATGACTTTGACGATGTACTAAGATCACATGCAGTTTCCAACTACTCTGAGCAATTCACGTGAACTGCTTGTTCAGCTGACTCCACATGGTGATGCATTAGGAACTGAGAGGATAAGCCGAAAACAACAGCAACTTACCTGTCTCCGATTTTGAAAGTGAATCGAGGCTTCTTCGATTTGTTTTTGAGAGTGTCCCCGAGTTTTTCCGTGACGACCCACTCGTTGACTCTCCCGGCTTCTAGGAGACCGATGAAGGTGGCCTTGGTCCGGTGTAGGGACATCACGTTCTCGAAAAGAATCCAGTAAAACAACAGGTGAATCGACCTGCCCGATCGGAACGAACCAAATCAAATTAGAGATGCGCAGACACCAATGAACAGCAGTAATGAATCGGCGAAGATCGCTAAATGGTGTCAGAGAATTTAAGCAAGCCGACCTTGGCGTTCCGACGGAGTTGAGGATGGTGATGATGGAAGGGATGTAAATGGCGCCCCACATCGGGGCGTGGACTTCGGGGACCCAGATGGTGAGGGGGAGCACAACACAGAAGAAGAAGAACGTGACCATGTGGGCTATGATCTTTCGGACGAAGAAGAAACTGTATATGACGTACACCTTCTTCCAGAATCTGACTTTCTGCATCAAATTCGAAGATAAAAATCAACGGACTAATAAAGCTAAAAGCCAAGATCAGATGCTCAACTTCATCACATGGGAGATTTTGATTATTTAGGTAAGTCACTTTATGACGGGAGGTCAAGAAAGGGGCGGACCTTGTTCCAGACAATCTCCATCACCATCTTCCTGAACAGATTGGCAGGACCACAGGACCAACGATGCTGCTGAAAACGGAAAGCCTTGAAAGTGCTTGGCAGTTCACTTTTCACCTATCCCACAATAATTACCCAATAATAAAAAAATCGCATCTCTGATTAGATTATACCCTTGGTTAATCAAATAAACATGCCTCGTCAAAAAGCATTAACCTAGAGCAAGAGGTTATAGCATTTCTCTTCTAGTTCAACACAGAGTAATACTACACATTGGTCCATTGGAGAGCTGACGTTTTTGCACAGGCATCAGCCTGTCAAAAAGGTCGCCTTCGCCGCGACAAGTCACGACACTAGGGGGTGGTGAGGAAAATTCTGGACTTGACGGTTAATACATTACCGAGATTATAGAGCAAACTTATCCCATGTGTAATTAGAAAGGATAGACAAAATCGAAGAAGTTATCTTGGCATATACACCGTCCGTCATCGGTGCAGATAAAGAAGATTCTCGATAGGTACCTGGAGGTCGCCGAGGTAGACAAACTTCCAACCGCGGAGGCTGGCCCTGACGGCGAGGTCCATGTCCTCCACAGTGGTCCTGTCCTTCCACCCACCAGCCTCATTAATGGCCGCAATTCTCCACACACCCGCGGTCCCTGCACGTCATACGCATCAAATTCCTTAGTCTAGAACATCGCCCCTGAACTCTGGCACTCTGCTCCAACCCCAACGACAATAATGAATTTTAATAGCCGAATGGGGGACAAGAGATCAGTAGTGCCACACGGTAACACCGCCCATTCACTTCAAGAGGTAAACGTGGGTCGAAGTTGGACAGGAAATTCAATCCAACTGCATAAACGTGTCCTTGGATTCTGGGAACAGTTTCCGCACTTGGAATGGGCATCGTGTGTTCAGAAGCCACGTGATTCCGAGTTTCTTTCCCTGACGGGAAGATGAAGAGGACAAATGTTTTCTTTTTTTTTCCTTCTTCTTAAGAACAGGGACTGACCATTGAAGCCGAAGAAGGCGTGCGTGGCTGACCCCACCTCTTGCTCCACGGTGAAATGGTAGTCCAGCGACATCTCCTGCATCCTCGTCAACAAGCACTCGTTCGAATTCACTGCCAAACCAAGAACATCCTCATCAACAACATGCAGATGTACCAAAACCATTTCATTCAAATCGATCATAAATATACAATTAACACCGAAATAGATGGTCCGACATGAGTTAGCGGGGTCGTTCTCATAAATGCATCTCGAAGTCGTTCATCTCTTACTGTGGCCACTATATAGTAATACCCCAAGATCGATGTACACGCATGCATGCGCGGCCTAACTCGATTTTGCTCGAAAGTAGCTAATAATTTAATAAGGAACAGTGGCCAATATATAGTAATACCCCAAGATCGAATGTACACACATGCACGCCCTACTTTAGATTACTCAGATTTTAAGCTTGTTACCTCAAATATCAATAGAAGTAAGGAATTACCCTTCTCCTAAATCTTTGTCCAAAATATCAGCGGACACACGGGCTGCTAACATTAAGACCGAGGGGTCGTCGGGCTCAATAATTGGAGGAGCGGGGGGCATGTGCGGTTTCGCCCGACTCCCCTTGCGTTCGGACAAAGTACGACCTGACACTTTCCCCCTCTATCCAACGGCGGGGATTCCTCATCTCGACAGCCACCACGTGTCCCCTCCTATTTACCCCCACCCCACCATGTGATCGAAATCTAGTCGTTTGCAATTGCCACGCTGTCTCTCCCCTTCTCGGTCACGTGACTCTCGCAGGATTTCGCCACGTGGCGAGGCCCGCCTTCGTATTTCCTGAGTGTCGGCAGGGGATACGGTGTTCGCCCACGTCGCTGACTCCTTCACGTACGACCTCACATGTCCCCCCCTCCCCCTTTTTTTTTCCTATCTCTTTTTTCATCTAGAGAAAAACAGGAAAAAGTTGCTGGCGTCAAAGACTTTATTACCCCTTTGCCTTTTGCTCCGTTGGGTGGTGGCGAGTTGACCGGGGCCGCACCCGCACGATAAAAAAAAAGCAGAGTAAAACTACCACTCTTGTCGGATTCTCTTCTTTTTGGTCGGGAAAGAAAAAAGAAAGAAAAATCCGGACAAGCCGAAAACGAACTGTTCGACTTTCGGGCAAGGTGGACTTCTTCTCTACCAAACCCGAGATCAGCAGGAGGCCTTAACAAGGAGGCCAAAAAGCGAAATCTCTTCATATCAAATGCATATGAAGGTTAGCTTAAATAGCGGAATTGCTTGAAGCAAAGAAAAGCAAAGGGTCCATGATTTGATTCCTTGTTTTGAGGGAGAGAATTATGACGAATCATCATGGAAAAAGCAGGCGTTATAAAACCATTTCGGGTTTTAAAAATGGGGAATACACATACAATAAAGAAGGAATTCGGATATGGTCGTGCATGGGGATGGAGGAGGCGTGCCATCAAAGGTCGGGGGGGGGGGGGGGGGGGTGGGACTCGTTCAACCAAACGTGCCTCGACTAATCAAAACCCTCTCGAAGCAATTTCGGGGGAGGGAGGGATCGAGTGTAGTCGCTCGCTTGACTGCGGAGCAGGTCGGGCTGCAATCACGTGCGACGAAACGGGCCCCACACTCGTGGGTCCGGGCGGGGCCCCACATTTGGGTGCCCTCCCCACCCGGGGCTGCGCCTGCGCCTTCCGCCCCGGCGTTGGCGTCGACCCGTGATTGATGGACCTGCCTTTCTCGTGGACCCGAGATGGGTGAGGCGAACCCACCACCGGCACCGGAGGGAAATGGCCTCGTTTTTTTCCTCTCTCTCTCTCTCTCTCTCTCTCTCTCAATCCTTTTCTGGTTTTTCTCTTTATTGGTCAAATCCTTGATAAACTAAAAATAACAAAGAAAAAGAAGTTTCAGAAAAATGGCAAAGTCGCCATCGGGTTATGGTGTAGATGGAGGCCACCGACACTCCTAAAACCCCCCCGTAACTCCCTCCCTTTTCAATACTTTCATCTTTTAACTTTAATCGAATCTGAAAATCAGTTCAGGCCCCAATCCCCTCCATTAGACCCCATTTCAAGAAGAGAGCCATGGCCGTCGAACCATGGAGGTTCGGGAGAAATATACTCCGGCGAGGGCGAGGGCCGAGTCCTAGTGCTTTTTAATCGTCGAATTAAATTTTAATCTATATCAGTCGGGGCACGATTACATGGAGAGTAACTATTGGTCAGGAAGTGATGATACGTGGTCTTTAGGAAGATTTCTATTTGCCCTTTTGGATTGGCCACATGACTAATCACCTACTCTCTCTGCAATCCGCGCTAATCTTTTGACAAACTTAGCTTGCCCCCCACCCCACATGACTGGCTCCCCCGAGAAGTAACGTATTGAAAAGAGGAAATTAAATAAATCAAATCCCAGTAATTAATGCGAAAATCACCCGGACGATGAACGCAGATTAAGCAATTAAATTACTCGCATCGCGCAAAGCTTTAGATGGAGAACAGGGGAAGAGAGGAAAAGGCGTGGGGTACACGGGGAGCTTACCGAACCTCCAGCGAGCTTGAACCAGGGCGAGGTCCGGGGTGCGGAGGAAGAAAGGGATGGCGCGCTTGAGGAAGTCGGGCTCCGGCCGGAAGTCGGCGTCGAAGATGGCCACGAACTCGCAGTGCTTCACGTAGCTCCGCTTCAGCCCTTCCTTGAGCGCCCCTGCCTTGTAGCCGCCCCTCGTCTCCCTGATCTGGTACACGACGTTGATCCCTTTGCTCGCCCACCTCTGGCACTCCAGCTCCACCATTTGCTACGGAGAAAATGAATGTATAAATGTCAGGTCGGTGTCAGAAGCCCACATGAGGAACTCAATTGGTTTGGTGACTTCGTCGACAAGAATTCAGTAATGGTGGTATTTGTGCTATGGTGTCGCTTTGAGATTTGGCTGTTCTGATGGAAATTATCGAGAAGCACGGATCAAAACGAGGAGTGGGTGGTCCAGACATCTTTGGGTGTTGTTTAGAAAGCAAAAGCGCGATCTGCACTGAAAGAACCAAAAAGACAGCATCGGGCACTAAAGCGAACTCTTTTACCTTAATTACGGGATCGGTCGAGTCGTCGAGGACTTGGATCACGAGGCGGTCTGCCGGCCAGGACAGCCCGCACGCCGCTCCGATCGAGA
The DNA here is from genome assembly GCA_019926035.1 of Melaleuca alternifolia. Lineage (NCBI taxonomy): Eukaryota > Viridiplantae > Streptophyta > Magnoliopsida > Myrtales > Myrtaceae > Melaleuca > Melaleuca alternifolia. The sequence continues at coordinate 914,220 of JAGKPW010002568.1, read as the reverse complement.
TCTTGTACACCTGTTTGAGCATTTCAAGACGAGCACAATCAGCCTCTTGTTCTCGAGAGGGACAATGCAGGGGTTACCGCTAAGTCTCTAGAGGCGGGGTTACCTCTTTCTCGTTGTACATTGGGATTTGGACGAGGACGAAGGGGAAGTTGGAGCTCCCGGACTCGAGGTCCTCCTCGATGGGCTCCCAATTGTAGCGCTTCTCCGGCTTCTGCCAGAAGAGCTTGACGAGGACGATGACGATGCCCATGTAGACCCTCTCGACGAAGAGCATGAGCGCCATGGCGAGACATATGTAGACCGAGAGTCGCAGCACCGGAACGATCAGCGGCGCCTTGATCAGCTCCCACACCATCCCCAACTGGCCCGCGATGTCCTCCCGGGACATGGCGAACGAGTTCGGGATCAGGTCCTTGGCCGAGACTTGTGCCATTCCGGGACAGAGACTCAAGACCCTGCTTTACCTGCTCTGCTTGACCCTGCTCTGTTTTCTGGAGCAGAGAACAGAGAAAAGAAAAAATGAGGAGTAGAAAACAGGGGATGTTGTTTCGGATGGAAAGAGGGGGTTGGACAAGGAAATTGTTCCTGAGAAGGTAAGGCGATTTGGGGGTTGTTAACTAGGTCAAAGCTGGCATTTTGGGAAGCTAGTGATGGAGATGGTAAATGTAGAAAATAGATCTCACTTGTCTCTCTCTCTCTCTCTCTCTCTCTCTCTCTCTCTCTCTCTGTGGAGCGGATGAGGCAAGTACAGAGGATATGCCTGTGTTTGGCTTCTTCTCTCCCTGCTCGAGACCACTTTCTCCACTTCTCTCTTTCCCTCTCCGAGTTCGTGCCGACGAATGCTTCTGCTCTTCTCTTTGACTAGAGCAAAGCCAGAAGTGAAAGGAACAGAGGCATTGCACCCGCGAGAGAGAGAGAGAGAGAGAGAGAGAGAGAGAGAGAGGAGAGAGGAGCGAGAGACAGTCGGAGAACTGGGGGGTCACTTTTATAGTATAAGGTTCGCTTCCTCTTCATTACCTTTCCAACCTCTTCAGATTATTTATTTAATTTTCTTTTATGGCGAAAAATAATTAGGGAATATATATATATATTAATATCATAATAAAATGCGAGGGGTGTTTTAGTAATTTCGTATAATAAAGTAAATGAGCATTGTGTACAGGTGTACTCATTGGTATCCCTGAAACGGGAAACAAATCTCGGCATCTCCGGTGTCACGTGGCATCTCGTGATTGGGTGGTGAGGGGCGATGGAAGACTGACGGTCTCTGACCTGAAATGTTTGGGCTTCGGACAAGGAGGGGGAGGCGCTTTGCACTTTCGGGCAGTATTCTCCAACTGCCAAGGGTGAAATCACCAGATCGGTCACGTACACCTGTCGGTTACCTGCCATATCGGCCTATCGGGGACAAAAGAAGGAAGAAATTCTCGTCAAAAATATCGATAATTTTCTCAAAACGTGAGGGCTGACAAATGCACAGTAATTAATGGGAGGCCAAATATATTATTTGAGTCATGTTTAAAAAGTGCCTTACATATTTAAAAAAATCTCTTCTTTTTTAGCAATAGTTAGTCACTTATAAGTTTTGAATAAGAGAAATTATACTTAACACTTCCTCAAGAGGGCAACCTCGACTCCTTGTGTGTTTCGAGCGCGCTTAGCTCGTGTTTACTGTTTAGTGGGAACACGTTGTCGTCCCCCTCACCGATATCATGTTAGGATGTTCGATTTAAAAGCTCAAATCAATAGTGAAATAAGACAATATATGTAAAGCACATGTCAAACATATTGAAACAAGCTACATGGGATTGTATTAAATGTCTCGAATAAGAATAATGTCTTCATATTGAATTTCTTCATCTCTTCCAAAAAAAAGAAGAAGCCATTAATGATTTCAATTCGATGATATAATTCATTTTCAAAATATATGGAAAGTTGATCGTTTCGAATATAATTAAAATTGGCATATTTGGAACTTTTGCTTTGCACGTCGTGGTTACATTCTTTCCTCTTATCCTAAGTACTTGATAGAACAAATAAATACAAGCTTATTTAGGCCAAAGAGCAATTATTAGTCAATCGGGCGTCTAATATCCAAAAGCGAACTTTATACAAAAAGCAAACGCAAACTCCTTCCTTCAATTGATTGCGTGAGAGGTCGCCATCAAGCCATTGCGTTTTAATGAAACGTGTTACAAAAACATGTTTGGCTGCCATTATTCCCAGCACGAAAGTAGAATACCAAGTCCCCCCCCCCCCCCCTACCCCCAAAAAAAAAAAATCATCCCTACTAATTATTTTGCCCTCTTCATCATAAAAAGGAATTTATTTCTTTATTCATATATTTCCAAAGGGTATCGTAATTATAAACCAACCACAATGAAAAATCCCACAAGAATTAAGGGGGAAGCAGCGATGGGCTATCGAGCGACGGATTTAGCACTCGAAAACAACCGTATATAGGCATCAATCATCCATTAGACGACATAAAGAAGCATTCGTTTATTCAAGATAATTGTCCAAGAAGTCCTAACTTATTGAATGACGGTCAATTTGATTCTAAACTTTTCGATTGTGCTAATTTAGTTTAAATATTTTGACGATTCGTCAATTTAATCTTCCCAGCTAAATTTGCTCGGATATCACCGACATGGACCCCACTGTCCTAAAACAAACAAAATCGGAGAAATTCAGTTGTATAAGTTCAACCCCATGTACGAGTCAATGGAATGTTCAATAGCTTGAGACTAATTGTGGATAATCCAAGCAAAAAGAACCGAAAAGGGATGACCTTTTGCTACATTCAATCGCTCCGCATGTAGTGCCACCGGACGAGGTGTGATGGTTCATTAGTTGGGCCAAAGCCTCAATCCAATTTTCGTCCCAACGACTCCACTTTGTCGATACCTCGAGTCAACAAATTTGATGCCGCCATTTGCTTGCAACGTGGAAAGTATAAAGTAACGAATTGAGACCTTAATCGAGATTTACTGGTCGTGTTTTGTCGCATGAACTTTATCATGTTAGTTACGATTGATGAGGGCCCTGGTCCATAGAAAAGACATTAGACCCCCACAACGGAGTTTACGAAATTCTCCTCATGTTTAGAAATGGTCGTCTCAATCAGGGTGCAATTCCCTAGCTTTAGAACTTAATTACAAGAGCGAAGTAGCTTGAGACATCATTCTTCTTGAATCAAACCATTTTCATTGGAAATCAGACACTAAACATAATCATTTCGGGTTGGTAATCCACCACCTACAGCTCTCGCGAGAAAACCATATGGAGCCCGCATAAACCGGATCCGTATTAGAAAATACTTGACTTGATATGAGCACGTATGCATAGATGAGTTGCTTAGTTGGCTTTAAGAGCCAAGACAATCGATTCAAGCATCCAATGCATGTCGCGGGATGGTTCGGGTGCATATATGAAGAGCAATCGTGCAATTTAGCGCCTTATGATGTAAATCACTCTTACTCAACCCATGGTGTAAATCGAAATTCAGATATTTCCAATCAAGAAATTCATGATCGTTTTTCCCTGTAAGGATTAAAATGAAGAATTTCTTCTTCATTGGTTGAGGTCATAGGGTTGACTGAGATATGAAAACGGAGAGCTTTTGTTAAAGTAGTCAAAAAAATAAAAAGAGCAGTTGGCATTTCACCTTTCCCTTGCCGTCCGGCTTCAATCTTTGTCCACTCAAATAATTTATGTATCTATTATATGATCTTCAGATACAGGCTACTATACTAGCTACACTATGTTTAATAGGTCGGGTCAATCAGATCGCGACTTGACAAGTAGGAAGGGCATATGCTAAGTCCCCCCCAATTTCCCAACTTGATTCGTTCTTCCAATTGTGTTTTATGTAATGCATATGGCACCAACTTCGAGATCTTCCTTCATTGTTATTGCCCTAGAAGTAATGTCAAAGTTCATTTAATGCTCTGAAAACAAATTCGTCTTGTATCAGAACTGACTTCAAATATAGTTTCTTTAGGTTTTGTCTCCAATTTATATGTCAGTGTAATGATAATAATAATAAAAATCGGCCGGCAGGATAATCTGTCGGTCCCGGAGGCTCTCTCCCGTCGACTTAATGGCGGATCGGGACGGACCAATCACGACCCGCGAGTCTAAGTAAGATTCGCATAAGAAGCAATCCAAGCAGCACGAGCAGCTCGAGTTGCTGCAGGATCGTGCAAATGAGGCACTCCTCATCATCCTCGAACTGATACTGATCACCAGTTCAGGCGTGCTTTGAGCGAACCCTGAAGGCCATGAAAGAACCGAAACCCGCCGAAGCGCTTGATTTTCCGTTTGAAAAATATCTGCGCCTTGCTCGTGCGTGCTCCCACAGATCATCTCTGCGTGATTCATGGGGGGTGTTATAAGGGTCTGAGGACGGAACGAGGGCTTTAGGGAGTAAAGGCAACGTGGCATTGATTTCTGGACTAGATTACGGTGCGATCTGTACGCTGTCTTTGACTATCGTTGTCCTGTAACGACGTCGTGATTCACGAAATGAGATTTGGGAAGAGATATGGTCTCGGCATAGAGCCCTGTGTCATAGTGCTTTCAAGGTTTTCCCTTCTCCTCTTTCCGTAGATGGTTCTGAAGGGGATTGTCGCCCACCAGGATTATAACCGACAACCCTAGCTAGCTCCCGCCTTTGGCAATAATCGCAAGTGTTTTTCACTTGACATGCTGGACTTTTTATAGGATACGATTCATATTGGACGATCGTAGACGAACATTCTCTTGACGACTGAGAAAAGTAGATGAATAAGTTACTTGCCTTGAGTACAAGGTAGAATTACGAAACGCTTCATGAACTTGGACATATACATTACCAGAGAGAGAGAGAGAGAGAGAGTCGATAAAAGTTGCAAAGTGACAAGAGTTCGTACACAAAAAGGGCATCGCCTTGCGTGGGATTAGCTTTAGGACTCGCCTTTTTGATACGAGATCTTGCTCCATGGCAATCTTTAGACAGTAATGCGGAAGGTACCGAAAGTAATATGTTAGGATGTCTGCCGTGGAAGTGCGAATAAGAGAATTAGTGTGTTTGTCGCTAAAGCGGGAAATTCACAAGCAACCAAATTTGGGGTAGCTTCTGAAAGAGAAACCCAGATCACAGTGCATGCCCCAAGATTCAATATGGAATAACCGAAGATCTAATACCACGATAACCCTTAAAAGAAAGGTCCAAACATCCATCGCTAGAAACACCAGGTGTAAGAAAAGAACAGCTCTGCATCTTCCTTCAAAGAGCTGCACGTTACCCCCATGTTCTTGACAAGATGTTCTCAGGTAACAACTGTCACTTATCGTTTCTAATCTTCACTAATAAATATAATCGATCCATACATGAAAAGCCAACAAGCAAGGCGTTACCATGCTACTAAAACTAATCTGTGTCCTTCATACCTGCTGTCTACTGGTTGTAGGACTATCTATAAATAAAGCGCGAACCCACTTTGCTTAATCATCAAAGGACCTCTAGAAGTAGTTTGATGTTACATTGTTTATTCTGTACCCGATGTAGAACCAATTACATCACGCAGCAATCACTGCTCCAGTACTTAAATTTGGAGTAAACTCTCAGTCACGAGAATGATGAAAACATCTTTCTAATGATTGACCCGACGCAAGGATGATCCTAAAATTAGAGAACAGTTTGTTATGATTTAGCATATGCGGTGGCGATCGAGATTCAGAAACCTTTAACTGAAGCAAAGGGTCCAAGGTGCCCTGGTCTAATGGGAAGTGGAAGCCAGTCACGAGAAGAATGTGCACAAAAGCATAGACATAATACTGAATAATAGAGAAAATATCATGGAAAAGAGGGGGCAAAAAAAGAAAAAAAAAAGGGTTTTTGGACACCATGACCTACCACATCTTGATTGCAGAGTTGATCTTTGCCGCCACACCCTACCTTTATATTGTCCTATTTGCCTCTTTTTATTTTCATGTTTGTTAGATAATATATATACACATGATAATATAGTGTGATGAATTTTAATGTTTTACATTAATTAAGGGTACCACGTATATTTTTCCTCCTAAGCTAAGAAAAAGGCAAGTTGGCAAAGACTTTTTGGGCCAAAAAACTAATCTTGGTCATGTGAGTTTCAAGAGCACATGCATTAAGTTAATGCGATGTGTTGCTTGTGCACAAAACCCTAGCAAATGCACCAAGTCCGTAGAAAAGAGAAAGGAAAAAACAAAACAAAAATCCAGATGGTGAAGCTTCTTTTTTCCCAATCAAACTGATCATGTTCCTCGAAGGACAACTTTCTCTCTCAGCCGACGGTCCTCTTCCAACTACATATGCCCGCTTGGCTGATCATGCTTTGGATTCCCTCATGATTTCTGTCCTTTCTCCAATTCCTTTAGTCACCATTAAATATCATGGATTAAAAAAATGAAGAAAACCCCTTTTTTTCTCCACTTCAAGTTGCCAAAACAACTAGCAAATGAATTTCCTTCCCCCACCCCCCTCTTGCTTCTTGATGCAGAGTCTATGGGACATGTATTTCATTTCAAGTCAGATCAGATCAAAGAGCAAGAGAGAGTTGAATGGAGCAAAGGGTGTGCTGTTGACTATAACACATAGAGACAAAATTTAAGGCGCTAATTGAGAAAAGAAAAAATAATAATAATGCAAATCTGATCGTTACCCTTGATCTAACCAATTTATATAATTAATTTTTTGGGCCTAAGACCAACCTCTGTTTTATATATTGGTACGGCAGTTGGGTTGCCTAAGTGATTGTTCCATTAATAATTAGGATGCGAAACCCTAACATAAGTGTCGGTAGTCCTACGTGGAGGTTGTCCAAATTATTCTTTTCCCAGCTGTACATCTGCGCTTGTGCCAAACCGTGCCAAGTAGAATCGGCATATTCTTTTCTCAGCCCTCCAGATTTTGACGTTTATTGAGGGAGTGGAGTGTCCTGTGAGGAGATCCTTAAGACTTCTGCTTTTGTTAAATAAAAGAACAGAGATTATCGTTTAGGATTTTTTTTTTTTTGTCTTAAGTTTACTAGCACTAGCAGTACGTCATTGTCAGTACAGTTCACTAAATTCATTGTTCGTTAAATATGAAATGATTGCTCTAGAGGGATAGATATAGTTCAAAGAGTCCCATCTTCCTCGTCTATTTAAATCAACTTATGATATAGATTGGACGTGCGTTAATGGGTAATTTCATGGGTTTTCGATCTATTTACCTATGTGGACTTTCCGGTTATATAAAAGAAGAAGAAGAAGAAGCTGCTCATGGAATGCTGTCTTAATGATGAGTTTGGGGATACTTCAGCTCTAGCGTTTTGCATCTAAGCAAAGGAACTTCACTCGAAGAGAGTTCTGATTGGAAGCAAGTAGCGTCTCGTAATCACGTTTTAGATGCTGAGACAGAAGGACGTTGAATGTGGACAAGTCAATCGTTGCATTTTCAAATTTAGGTGCCGATTTGTCCCCATTGCTATTATTTAGAATATAGCAGTGATCATATTGTACATCTTGCGGTACTGTTGTGACTACGAATATTTTTTAGAGTCAATCGCGAGGTGTTGTTCAAACATCACAATTCTAATCCTGTGGTTCAATTAAGTAAGAGAATAAGTCATGTCACTTTTCTCAACAGCAACAATCCAAAAAGACAAAAAGAAAAGGCGATGGTGATGATGATAATGCGATGGATTCAAAATTAACAAGCTAACAACCCATCGTCAGGAATTTGTGTTCAAGGTCGACCCCCACTACCTATGCAAGGCCCTCTTACTTCAAGAAAGGTGAAAAAAGTTGACAGATTATGCAGCTCAAGCCCTAGGTTATGAAGCGAAATTCAAGACTGATAGTCCTTTTAGGGATTTGTGGGCGAGAGAGAGAGAGAGAGAGAGAGAGAGAGAGATGCTATCTTTCCTCCTTTCAGACCCACAAGGGATGTCATGGACGTACTTCTTCAAGGTGCCTAACAAAAGGACCAATTGAGTGTCGTTTGTAGGAAAATCAGCTGCACAAGGCAATCGTGCACCGACACTCGCACCAGAATACTGAGCTGATGTCCTCTTCCACCAACTCGAGGGAAAAACAATGGACAGAAGGTGGCACAAGCTACGGAAGCACCTAGGTCAAGAATACAAACGAAGCTAGGGACTTGATAAATCCAAAAGGCTGGTTCGGCTTTGCATAATTGGATCAATTGTAAGTGGAATCGTCAACATCCAAAGAATTTCAAAAGATTAAGTGAAGATTGGTAGTTTTACTGTGAATGCAAACATGGCCGATCTCACGTCACGTGGGGAAACTCGATTCCTTCAATTAACTTATTAGTGCAATGACAAAAAATTAAGTAGGTTACCAGGAGATTTTTATTTTAACTGGCGATGAACTTATAAAATCAATCTCATCAATATCTTTAAAATGTAGATGTAGATAATCCTATGCCTTTTCTGTACTATAGTATGCCATTGGACTGAGGAGGCAACCACTACCGGAGCTCAAAAGGAAGTTCCTGATTTCTGACTTTTTCTGCTTCTTTTTCCCTCCAAGCTCCCTATCCCTGTCCTTATACCTCCCAAATGAAGCCTACTTCTGCCGACAATCCCACCTTACATTGTCTCAAAACAATATGAAAAATCCATGCTCGACATGGAGTCCGAACCCTTAATTTATGGTGCGGCCACATGCAAATTGCTTTCCAAAAACACACATATTACGCTATTTGTCAATCTGCTGACGTCATCTAGCCTCAAACCCTGCTCTTAAACCCTATAAAACCGTGATTATATGGGCCATACAGATCCTCCTTTGAGTCTTTTAAGGCTGTATAATCTAATTTTGTCCTCTAAATTATGCATTTTTCTGGCCGTATGGTTGCGAGAGCTTGACTTATTTCGCCCAATATGGCTTTAATGGGGTTCATCCTTCTTGCGTACGTAAAGCAGATGCTTAAAATCTTCGCTCCTTTTTCATCAGACATTATGCAGACAATACGCTCCACCAATAGATGTTTGTGTCTTGTAGGGTCAAGGCTTGTTTGGCCTGTCTCTTTCTTCAACCAACATGCAAATTTTTTCATAAATCATGTGTCGTCAACTCGCAAAGTATACAAGGGTTATTTGCAGGTCCTATAATATTCGCGTAAAAGCGCCAAGGAAATCTTCACCTATTTAAGACAGAAGTTTGTGAAAGTTGAGTAAGGTTTGGTGCTAAATAAAGAGGATTGAGTTGAATATGAAGAGGACTGTTGCTGACATTAAAAAGGAGAGGGCAATATAGAAATTCTGGATATTGGTTTAGAACACCATTAAAGTGGCTTGCGTAGGTTTAGAGAGTGACTTAGAAATTAGTGTGCCAGAAGAGAGAAGCTTTTGATATGATTCTAGAGATGCGTTTAAGACTGAAAATCCTGCTCATCCTTCCTCGTGTTGCATCAAGAGAGGTCTGCTACCTGGGTGGTCACTCCCTATCTTCACCGCCTGTCATAATGACCATACAAGCCCCTTCCATTTTCTCGTATGTGGAGGCGCCACTTGACACGGTGGATGCATATAACAACCACCAGGTGAACCTCACATTTGCTCCAAACGAAGCAATACTGACAATGGCAACTCCAACAGGCACATCTAAAGTTACTTCGACACTCATGCTCTGCTTCAATGTGGTATAATTGTCTGAAATAGTTGAAGTGGCAAACATTTAAAGTACCTAAGGGTGAACACCATAAGCCACGCAGCCAGAAAGCACGGTTGGACTCTCTGATTTCAACCAGAGATTATTGCCAACAGATTGGGGCTACTCCACTAATAACACATAATTAAGTTCCAATTCCTCTGCTAGACACAGAAAGATAATGCAATGCATCACCTAATTTAGTCTCACTGTAAAGAGCTCATTTCCATCTTTTTAGATTGACTCGTTTCAGTATCACATTAATCGTTGTAGGTCGTGGGAATGAATGCACAGAAAGAAAGACGAGCAGGACCACATAGAAAAAGTACTATGCCATTAGCATGATGCGCATCCAGTTTACATGGATAATTGGCATATAAAGGTTAAAATCACGAAAAGAAACCATCCATGCTGAAACCTATGAGTTCTGGAACCGAACCAAAACAAAATGAAGTATCTCTTAAGTATAAGGTGAGGTAAAGCCAGAAGCTCACTCCATTCTATGCTAATAACTTCCCCCCGGTGAAAGAGTATAACTGGTGATGCAAGAGGCGAATTCCTTCGATGAAAAGAAACATAGACAACAGCGAATTCAATTTAAAGCCGTAGTGCGCAAAACTTCAATTCACGAACCCCACCAATGTTTTCACTTCTTTAAGCAAAATGCCATGATATCAGTGGACATCTAAACCTTTCTCGTCTCCATAGCAGATAAAAAGAAATCGCCATCCGAAGTTTATTGTCGAGAGTCAAGACACTGGCTTTCAGTGGCCTTCAAGTCTAGCATAGCCACAACATCACAAATTAACCCAGTGATTGCAGAAAGTTCCTGAATCAACAATTCTGCTGTTGCTAATTCAAATCCATCAGAGTGGACCCTAAGCAGATAAAAGAAACCATCATATGAACATTGGCCCGATAAAACCAGGTAACAGGTTAAAAGCAGCAGAGTTGCTATAGGTTTGCAACTCATCGTAACATGACTCATAACGGCAAAGTTTTATAGACAACAAGGAAAGTATCTAATAGATAGCAATAATGGGAGAAACTTTAAATGACAACAACAATTTGTAGCAATCCACCATAAAGGAATGAATACACCACCAGTCTTAACTTGCCATTATGGCAGACAAACCAAACTTCCTTAAGAGTCCCACTAGGCTCCTAAGTCTCTTATGCAAAACCTAGCACATAATAACCATAACGGTAACAATATCTTTACCTTGTACTTGCTATCTTCAGCACATTAAATGCACACACACTGAGAGAAAAACAATTTCACAGTTCAGAGACATCAGCTTTGTTGTCCGTAGACATGTTCCGATCTAACATTGACTCCACTGGTTCCAAGGAATTATGCTCATTAATGCGCACAGAAGGAGGGTTCACGTCATTGTTTCCAAAAGCGACAGTAGTGTTTGCTTCCTTGTCAGTTGGCTCCTGCAGCACAGATGTAGGAGTGCCAGAATTGTCATCAACTTCTGCCATTCTTGCAATTTGCTCAGGCTGTCTCACTTCATGAATTGGACTTGCAGAGACACTGTTAGCTGCACTTGCATAAGAGTCGGTGGACTCCTCTTCCATAAGCTCATTGTGCGCATTATGCTTTAAATTGGCCACTACAAGCTAATGAAATAAACAAACCAGTGCATCAGACTCTCATGGAATATCGATGAAGCAAAAAATTTAATTTTCCTATTGCAAAAAACATTCGAACATTATGTAAGCACTAAATGAAGCCCGTTGTACTCACATATTATGATCGTGTCAACGAATTTATACTAACACTCTTTTTGTTGCAATGAAAATTTCATGATAAAGGAAAATATTTACCATGGGAATCATTTTCAAGAAAAATGGTTAGTTTTCATTTGTTTAGTAGTTTAAGGAAAGTCCCCCCCCCCCCCCCCCAGGCGGATGTAACCTTGTTTTTTCAAGTCCATGGAAAAAAATTTCGCACATGAATTAATTTCCCATTATCCAACTACTGAAATGCCAGGAAATAATTTCCCGAAAAAACAGTTTCCAATCAAACAAAGTGGAAATCTAACTCATATTGGCCGATATAGAACAATGGAGAGTCAGCATCCACTCTAGAGTGGTGATCTAGCTTTTTCTATAATGAGCAACTTAGAGAAAGATACCATTCAGGACCAGGGGTGATCCTTGATAGGGTGATACTTGATAGGGTGTAACTTGATAGGGTTTAGCTTGGAAATTTTACTTTACATGACAAATATAAATACATTACTTGAGAAGGGCCAGCAGCTATCAATGGACCAGCAACTCCACCACCAAAAACCTGACCATCAGGCCTAGCAAGCATGATATTGACCAAGCTAAGTCTAGGCTGCAAAGAAATCCTGCCTTCGCAAATTGGAAATGAGCCATTCAGGGCCAAAATTTCATAATATCCCTGCACAACAAGGAGAAAATAAGAAAGCCAAACTAAACCTTGCGGTCAGTTGCTCTTTCTTTAATTAAGGACCTGAACCGATCTCTAACATAATTCAAAGAAGCCAATACATAAGACCTCAAGCATTTATTGTCGCTCGCCGTACTATAGAAGGATTTGGTTGGTAACGACGCAGCATTAAGCATGAAAGAAAGAAAATCTAATAGAGAACCAAAACTGATGCAAAGACACCTCTGGTAACGGGTATTCTGAGTTTTTCCCTCATCTGCACCACTCATCAATAAGAACACGTTCAAAACTTGCCATCCCACTCTACAGAACTTAAAAAGCAGTTGAAATTGTAGATTCCTGTTCAAAGAAAGTCCAAAGGTAGCAACCAGTTGAAAGGTAATGCTATGATTCACTGCTATAAGGGGGGGCAGAAGCTGTTTAAGAGATAAATAAACCATTGTTTCATAGAAGAACAAGTGCAAGAGGATTGGCCGTTTTCTAGAGAATGCAAATAGCCCTCAGCAGGAAGTTCATGCAACCCTTACGTACTACGTGTGCCCATTTAGGATCAACAGTGGTTGTTTTGTAATTAGTCAAGGGAAGAGCAGATGAAAGCTCTGTCTTCGTAAATACTATAGAAAGACACAGGAAATCCATATCATGCTGCAAATGCCCCCCTTTTAACCACTAACTGAGATACAGCATCAGCATGTAGATCTTTGTGATTTCGGTACGTGATCAAGCATGAGGAACGGAGAAAAAGTAGTGCCAATTGCGGGGACACAGTACCTCATAACTCACAATAGCATCAAAAGGCTGTGCTTGGCGGACGACGGCACTGGAGACAGCACCAGTTGCCGAAAGTAGCGAGAGCGAATAAGTGCCGGGTTGAATCAAAGATGATAACTTGGTGAGAATTTCCTAAAGACAACGCAAATCTTTAGGACGGAATCCTTCGCGTTACAATGAGCAACAGGAACAGAACACTCCTAAGTAAACAACCGTGTCTCACCTCCCCCCTATGTACGGTCACCGTCTGAGGGAAAAAGGTTCTTCCAAGTTCCTCCGTTGGACGTCCACCTTCACGTAACAGGTCTAAACATCAGGATCATAAAGAAGCATGCTGAAATTCTCGCAATAAACAGATTTGCGTATATAAGGAACCTCGGGGCCTCCCTCTGCCACGCTTCCCTGAGACCCCTGGCGCGAAGCTCCGAGACGACGACGCCCCCATAACCCCTCCGTCAGCTCCATACTTCTTCGGCCTCCCTCTCCTCTTCCTGACCATGGTCCCGGCGACATTGGCACCCGATCGCCCCGCGCCTCCGTCCGCACCGCCATTTGCTTCAGCACCGAGTCCCGCGCTCGCCTGCAGCGCGACCTGCGAATCCAGCCCCCCGGTCTGCGCGACGCCTCCGTCTTCCACGGACGGCGGCGAGCCCTGTAAGCAGCAGCAGGGAGAGACATTCCCTTGTGGTTGTTAACTGAGCTCGGAGAAGGGAGAAAGCGCGAGCATTTCGAGCCTGTGAGCGTGTGCGCAGGTGCATGTGTGGCTCGTCGACGACGAGGAAGGACGAGGAGGAGGAGGAGGAGGAGGAGGAGAGTGAACAGCGAGCTTGGCAAAACGCGCCAGGCATGGACGGAAAAAAGGGAGGTCTAAAGGGGAAAAGGGAAAAGAAAATTCACCTGCATCCCGCCGACAATGATGGATTAGCTTTTCCTAACCCTGGTTTACCGCTGTCCCCTAACAGAGATTAAAGATGATACGCCGGACGGTTTGATTTAATAAGCAGCACGCGGGACATTTTGGATTCCCGAAATGCCCCTGGAAATACCTAATCAGTTGCTCTCTTGTCTTCTTTTTACCCTCCCCTTTTTTGGGGGGATTTTTTTCCTAAACATTCCGCGTTTGACAAGGAGATTTGATGACATTAATGGCTGCAATTGGGAATATGGACTTTGTCATCTGTTTCTGGCAGATTTCTTACCATGTTTTCCAACAAGTGGATGCAGGAAAATCGTGAGTTTCCATTTACTTCTCTTTGCCCAGAGCGGGAGATGCATGGTAGGGAGCCCGTTGGATGGAGTTAGGGGCAGATTCGGTAATGAAGAATTCGTGGACGAACGTCGGAACATACGTCGGCCCGAGTTAGCCAGGCCAAGCGCTTCGTTTGGTAGACCGGGTATAATTCTGGATAGAATTATATAATACCGTATTTGGCTTCAAGACCACTTGAATTCCGGAAACAGATTAACGAAGTACGTAAACCCCAACTAGAAGGCGGTTATCCCCATGTAGGAACATACGTTGAGACCACTTGAATTAGGAATGTCGGAACATACGTCGGCCCGAGTTAGGCAGGTCAAGCGCTCCATTTGGTAGATCAGGTATAATTCTGGATAGAATAATGTAATACCGTATTTGGCGTTCGGGACCACTTGAATTTCGGAACCGGATTAACGAAATACGAAAATCCCAACCGGGAAGCGGTTATCCCGGTGTAGGATAAGGATTGCAAAAAATGAACGGAAAAGTAAGAGGACGGAGAGAGGTGGACGGAGGAGGAGACGGGACGGTGTTTGCTCCCGCTCGGCAAAGTCGCAGGGAGATGGAGGAGAAACAGAGCGAGAGCACATGCAGCTAAGACGCCCATCCATGCCATTCTTATCATCTCCTCCCGTCGGACCAGCCCGCAAGCTCCGCCATCGCTCGACGTTGAAGCTCTGCTTGGTCGATGTTGGGTTCTCTCTATTATTTTGATAATATTTTCTCATCTTTTACAATAGCTTTCCAACAATTTTTTTTTTTTGCCATCGAATATTTCCATAATACATGAGGTTGGTGGGCTCACGCTGGGGGTGGACTGCGGCCGAAAGTGGAGATCATGACCATGAGCACTGGAGGCTCAAATGGATGGGTCGGATTAGGTTTAGATCAAGTCAAAAATGACGCGACTCACATTGACTCATTTAATTCGTTTTGACCCATTTTCGTACGATACAATTTTAGCGACTCATACAATCACTCGACTCTTATTATTAAAACACTTTCATATTTAACAAAGTTTAGAAAATTTTGCTTCATGATTTTTTTAAGCGTATTGTTAAAATAATTTAATGCAATACAATTTAGTTGATAAATATTTTTAAGAAATTTTAATTATTTGTAATAAATTGTTTTTTTGTTTTTTTGTTTTTCCTCTTCCAATCGTTGACAAAGCTCCAGTTCGCTAAATTTTGACAAGCTCAAGCTCATTGACATTTCAAGTCTCAAGCTTGGCGACTTTAGGGTTAGATCTAGCAAAGTCGAGTTAGCACCTCCCACCTTAAGACCTGGCCTCTCGAACTTGCTTGAGGCAAGGATTGAGCCTCACCAACTAGGGGTGAGTATGGGCCGGGTTGGTTCGATTCAACACCTAACCTAAAGACCAACTCGTATAGTGTCGGTCCTCATTTTTTAGGACCGATGATTGACCTTGTTGAGCATGGACCGAGGACCAGGGTCAACCTAGGACCACTAGGCGAGCAAAACCAAGGCCAAAGGCGAGGATAGATCGAGGCAAGCTAATGTGAGTAAGATCGAGATGAGGATGAGATGGGCAAGTGAGGCGCGACAAACTAGATGAGTAGCGGGGCGACACGAATGAAGCCATAACAAAAGGCGAGTTGGCGGAGTGAGGCCAAGGAAGGTGATGAGCTAGGCGAGTGGCGACGCAAGGTAAGCGACGAGTTAGGCGAGCAGTGAGCGAGGCAGGTGACAAGCAAGGGCGACGGCAAGGCAAGCGAGATCCTCCTATCAAATTAAAGCTCGGCAAGGAAAAGAAGGAAGAAGGGCTCCTTTACTCCTGAGCTCGACAGTTCATAGTATGTATTATGTAGGCACCTGAGTAAAACTCCTATTTGCACTGTGCACAACCTGTATTATATAAGGCAAGTCAGTCAGTCCATCTCATTTTAAATAGTTATATATATTATGTATAATTTATGTCAGGTTGGTCTCGGTTGAACCAACCAAAAATTCCATGATCAAGGACAACTCACACAGTACCATATTAGAGATTTTAGGACCAAGGACCAACCCGATCGTCTTAAAAACCCGATCAGGACTTGGGTCGGTCCAGGTTTAACCCTAGACCATTGTTCACCCCTTATCACCAACCAAGGACAAGCTTGAGCTCACCAACCTCAACAAGGCTCAAGCTTGCTAATTTGGCGAGGTATCAATCTCCTCGAAGCCTCGCCTCTTAGTCGTGACCGGAAAAAGTAGGAAAAAAAGGAAAGAAAATTTAATTTTTATTTTTAAAAAAAATAAAAATATATAATATCTGAAATTTTATAACTAAAAATGATTTGTTAATGACACTTAAAACTAATTAAGTAACATATTGGTGACCCATTTAGAACCCATTTAAGACCCATTAACATAGTAAGTGACCCATTTAAACTAATCAATTTATAACCCATATTATCTCATACGAGTTATCGAAACAAGTGGCATTGACGGTGACTGCCCTGCTAAGAAATGGAGAATTGTCGCCTAATTAGTGAAAAGCAAAAGCCAAGCAAAACGACAAGGTTTGAGAAAGCGATAAAGAAATGGATGGCCAATTTTCTTGGGAAGAATCGTGAGAAGGGAGAAAATTGCTAGTCGAGACTTGAAAAAGACTAGCCAATTTTCTTGGCTAGCATCGAAGGGAGAGAATGCAGTTCAAAATTGAACAGACGAAGGAGTAAAAGATTGAGATTTGATTCCACAGCCTCTATATCCACATTATATTCGGACGTCTACCAAATATTATATACATATTATAAATCCCACTATTATCCTATACGATCTTTATCCGATCAGACAAAAAATTTCAGATGACCAAACACAACCTGCAAGTCCTAACCTGTCTAATCCATCCAATTGCCTTCTGGCTTGGTTAGCCAACCCATCCAAGGGCTATTGGGATTGTATTTCATAGGCCGAGTCAAAATACAAGTGATCAAATGGAATTTGATCCATGCACACTCCTAACTTCTTTTAGAACATAATCAAATAGCAAATCAATATTTATCTCATTCTATCACATCCTATCTACTTTTTAGCATGCATTCGCAATGAAAAGATCCACGAAAAAGGGATCAATTTAGGGAAGAAATATACTCTCTTGTCAATCTTGCCCACCAAAAAATGCTGATCGATCACCCCCAGATACTAGTCCACAGTTGGTTGGTGATATGGTGAAAGAACAAGTTGCCATGATTATTTCGGAGTCCGTGGCCATGCTCATAGTTGTCTGTCCATGATTTGGCTCAGACGTCCGCATCTTTTTCTCCCTCAACATTATGAATCAATTCAATTTCACAAAATGTTTTCGAATGTTCCTACAGCTTTTGAATGAGAAGGGGCCCAGAGGATGAAGGTGACAACAACAGAAGCAGATTTCTTTCATTCCGGCTCATCCAGATGTCCAAACAACTCTTTCCAGTGAGATGAAGCTTCCTCTGGCGTCCGGAATGTCCAGATATGATGCTTGGCTTTCTTACGGGTTTCCAGGATTTCCTGCAAAATATTCCGCTCCCTCGTTAATTTCAACAGAAAACAGACAGATAAATTCTACTAAGTGAATTTCTGATTAGTTTTGACAGCATTAAGACAAGCCAATTGTCTCAAAAATGAATTTTCACCATAACCCATAGTGACAAGGAAAAGGGGTGACAATATAATTCAGCAGAACAGTTTTTAGCTACTTGCATAACGGAAGCAGGAAAACAACAATATCGACTAAGTGGAAGTATTTTCCCAACTTGCAAAAAAACAATTTGTCCTGCAATATGCAGGAGAAACTTTAATGCACAAGGGTGATATCGCAGGACAAATTTCATTGCAGGAGGGTGACAGTTCCAACTCTTGGCAGAGGAAGCATGGTAAGATCTCTACAAATAGTATGGAGTTCCTGTACAGAGGTTGGGTTCTCCCACGCTTACAGTCCAACTGACAAGTAAGCATTCCCCATTCTTTTTTGAAACGAGGTCTCCCCAAAATTTTATCCCCCCAAAAAGGAAAAGGCATGAAAAAGAAGTGCTTTTCTACTCCTTTACACTAGCAGAACTCTGGCTATCAGTTGTGCAGGCCATAATTTTCTTCGCTGACAAAACTAAGTCCACCAAGTGACACATGATATCTGCATTTTCATATGTAACTAAAGGTTCAATGGCCACCCTCGTAGAAAAGATGACAGAGAAGAAAGAAAATTTGTTATACACTTTGATGCAAATTTTTAAAAGTAGAGGAGCAGACACTCGGTATTTTGAAAGTCCTATGGGCATGCTCCACAATTGATGATTTACCATCATCCACAGATAAAGCTCCACCAAAACATCCCATAAAATGAGGAGTTCACCAATTTAAATGGGAGAGAGAAACTAGCTCAAAAAGGAATACAACAAAACATGATGGAATGGGAAGGAATCAAGCCTCTCTAGTATCAGTCTAGTTCTTAAATCTTTATGAGTCATTAAAGCCGGGGGACTATACAAGTACTTTTCATCAAACTTAAATCTATATATCCACAGATTTTTACCAATTTCACAAAACCAATCAGCTTCCAGCTCTTTCAAATGAAGAAAGAAAAGAAAGAGGGACAATTTCTTCAACATCCTTATCTAGCTATGACAAGACTACCAGTGGAGGATTTAAACATATGAAAGAATAGCAAGATAATCCAGTAGATATACTGTTTAATGTCTTTAGAGGATGAAGACCCAAGAACATTCGTGAACATGGCAATGAAACAAGCAATTGCAGAAGAATATTAACGTTCACGATCACATGTCAAGGAGGAACCGACAAGCAAATCTCAAAGCAATAATGCTAGAAGATCATCTAAGAGTATGCTGTCCACCCTAAATGAGCCTGAGTGATGTGCCGTGAACTGTCACCCTTCCGCACAAATGCTCACTCTTTTTCCCTCCCTCTATCTTAACTGGAATCCTATCATCTTTACTTTGTTAATTTCCTGAGAACATTATGCAACTATTTCTTTCATAGATCTATTTCTAGACTAAAATGAGTTTTGTCCTGATTATTTCCAGACTTTGGCACCGTATGAATGTTCGTATCCATCAGTTCCAAGAGCAAAATCATGCCGTTTTTTTATGAAATGATTCAAAGTCGTAATTTGTCACGTTTCATTTGCTTCAACGATCAGCATTAACTTGGAAGACCAATGCTTCATTTCTTACTCACTTCCAAGCGCATTTTATCACTTATACTATTCCTGAAAAATAAAAGGAGCCGGAACCACTAAATGACTTCTCATGAAACGAATCCTCACGTTTAGCGAAGGACGCGCAGGCCCTTCGCCTGTAATTTCAAGTCCAGCTCGCACCACCCGCCAATGAGTCGGATTCAACTAACCTTCAACCCGGCATGAGATAGGAAATCAGGTGAGCAAACGGCAGAAAGACAAAATAATCACCGACCTGCACCTCCGACGCTCGTTTGGTCTTGAGAGTTAAGCAATCGACGAGTGCATTCCACTTCCCGGAGCAGTTGTCGAGAACCCCCAGCCGGTAGTATTGCTGCATCTGATGAACTGGAGCTGCCGCAACAGAATCACCAAGAATTACAAAATCGCAAGAAAAAGAAGACCGGAAGAACAGCGGAATCGCAGGTCAAATTCGAGGTACGCAAGGTCAAAAGACGAGAAGTAGACCCTGCCCCTGCACACCCACAGAGAGAGAGAGAGAGAGAGAGAGAGAGAGAGAGAGAGTACAGTAGCAGAACCAAAGAGCGTTGAAGCAGGTGGTGCACGACAAGCGCGGCCGAGGGACGGAGGCGGCTTCTTCGTTCGCCGACGCCATGATCGCCAACGCTCGACGGAAACAATTCCTGGGCTGACGCTACGCACGTGCCGTTTGCGGAACGCGAGGACGAGGGGATTTTCTTTAAAGGCCCGTCGAAGCCCGCGGATCCATCCGGGCTTAAAACCGGGTCGGATTCCTTTTTTTAGTCCAGCCTTTTGCTATCCAAGTCCTATGTCCGACGTATATACACGATTTTTTTGGCATCACTCATACGCGGTGCAATCAATCAATTATTCTTCTGATTAGTTCTCAAATTTCGAGATTCTCCTCTCTTCATAACTTTTTTTATATGTGCCATTGACACGTGATAGAACAATTACACAACATAACAATATAATCGAGTTAAACTATGACAGAACTAATAATTCTACTTCTCGAAAATCTTTTATTACTTTTTAGTGGAACTAAATTGTTAAGAAAAAGGCACATGAAATAAAATTTTAGTTGTCAAGCCCAAGTCCAAGTTTGAATTAGTTTATAGTTAAAATTGAGCTCTAGTGTCTCTCCTCAAGTAAGAAATTAATAGTTAATACTCAATTAAGCTCAAGTTGGTCAAAGTCGAATTTATATCGAGCTTATAGTTAGAGTCAAGCTTAAGCTCGCAACAGTATCGGCTCATACTGGCTTTGAGTCCACCCCAGTCTATTCCTCGATCAAATGAAATTCTCATACAATGGTCAAAACTTTGATTTCAACACAACACATGAATTTTAGACTTAAGAGGGGAATCATAGATAGAAATCGAAAGAAATCACCCCAAAAGGTCCAGCTTTCCCGTATAAACCTCAGTATATCAGCTTTGATGAAGCCTTCCTCAGATTTCACAAGCAGACTGACCCGAACGAGTAAAACAGCGATCCAAAATCTCATGGCCTCTCCTTTGTTTGAATTGATGATCTAGCAAAAGGGGTAAAAACTACGAAAGAAAACGAAAAGGATTAACGCGATTATCAAATCTTAATGCAGAAGCCTCTTGCTACATCCACATGCCATCCCATTCCATTCGTCAGCGAGGTACGGCAATAAAATCGTCATAACACCATACGATCGTCTTATTGAAATAGGCTGCTCATATCATATGCTTAAGCCTGTACAAAGCCAAGGCACCAAGACAATATGTTTTACATGTTGATTCTGTCGAAATGAAGCTCTATTGGAACATACAAAATCCACCCGACCCTTGATTTCAAGGTTTTCCCACGTCTCGCCCCATACAACTGTCTCGAGTTCAGTCCTACCAAGAACAGGAACTGGAAACCCCCAATTATTCGTGAAGACCAATCGTGCCAAAGCCTGCTCTGATCTCCTCTCCTTTAACTTATGAAACATCAGCGGCCCCAAATGACCTTATCGGACTTGCCTCCAACCTGAGCCTGATAAATCTAGAATTAACGAGCCAAGATGGCCCAACTCTTTTCACAGCAAAGCAAAGTGGGGATTCCTTTTACCATACTGGTTTCTGAAAAATCTGCATCTTCATGGCTCTCTAGCTCAGAGGCATCGCAAGAAGATCACAAGAACACAAAATTTACGAGGACTAAGTGAAAAGCATCTTCAGCTCCTCTATACGTGCTGTGCGAACTTCTTGATCTGTCAGAGCACCGGATATAATTCGCTGTTTACGTGCTTGCACTGCTTCCATCCTCTCCTCAACTGTTCCCTGCCATTTGCAGATGTCAACAATTGGAAGGCTTTAAAAAAAGGGAAACGCTCAGAGAGGAGGAAACAGTTATGGATAAAAATCACGTAGACGTAGTAAAGACTTTATCAGAATAAAATAGCCACCTCATGTAAGCACATAAATATGGCACCTGGTGGCAAGCAAGATCATCTTCCAAAAGGTCCAAGTAAAAGGGAATGGGTATAAATCTAAGTGCATTAGGACAGCGCATGAGCCAAATGCTACTCGTGGATGTGAACCATGTGATTATAAAAAATTCAGCCAATAAAAGAAATGAACCCAGTTACCCGCCACTTGAACAAACATCCTTCAGATGCTAATCGTCGTTTTCTTGGCCAGACATGATAAGTTACCTTGGCAACACCTAATTACAACCCCCAAAACTTAAAAGAGTTTTGCTGCCGGAGCCATTAGAGCCAAAAAGGATAAGTCCCATCCATACAACTGCACAGTCTAAAGACATAGGGAAAACCTTCACAATGAACCGTTTGATCATCACACTTTTTGTTTGCCCAATACGATGAATGCGCATGACAGCTTGTTCCTCCACTGCTGGATTCCACCATGGATCCTGCAGAACATTTTAGGATGATGTAATTCCTTTATTAACAGATTTTTCTTTAAGACAATATGAAAAAAATTTGCCTAAAACTATTCAAGCTACTGAAAGAATATTAAGTTAAGAGATTACTGCAAGCAATGCAAGGCATAACCAAACTTCATAAAAGGAAGCTCCCAAGGCATTGAGAGTGGATGCCGGTTAGATGGAACAAAAAGTGAACTGAAATGTTCCAATTCTTCTACATAAGCACTATCCCCACGTTGTTTAAATCTTGAATAGAGCCAAATTCCCTATTACCTTCCTCCTCACATAGAAATGTATCTTTTATTTACTAATCTTATCCTAAAAAGGCAATTTTGATCCTAAATATTTCCCGAAAGCATCTTTCCATACTCTTTGAATTTATCATCAGCAACGTAACCTGAAATCAGATCATAAAGTGATTCTTTATTAAAGATAGCATGGGATATGATTTAACCTTCAGTAAGATAACAAGAAGCAACACATTTGATCCAAATAATCTAAATAGTACCAACTTACCAGGACAAAAGCATTGGAAGCAGCTATCAAATTTACTCCCACCCCACCAGCCTTTAGTGACATCAGTAAGACCTAAGCAAAAAGATCATCCATGAAATCTGTCAGCCAAAATAAATCCTCCCCCCAACTCCAGCAAAACAAAAGTGGAAATGAGAAGAAGAAAAGGAGAAACCAAAGAAGAAAAGTATCTATGCTAACCAGGATATCATTGTCCTCTGAAAATCGTTTAATCACATTTTCACGCTGTTGCTGACTGAGAGACCCATCCAGACGAAGAAATGGAATCTTATTTCTGCACAAAATAGGTGAACATTTCAGACAACAACCTAGAGAGACCCATAAAGAAAATTCACGACCATGTAAATGCAGGAAAAATCACTGAAACTTAGATTTGGAAAACATCATTGCTAAGAATTTATATCTAAACATTTACGTAAACGATAAAAATATTTTTCTTCCATTTATCTTATAAGCAATATAACCAATCATTTTTAGAAAAATATTTTTCAAATCATTCATTTTCAACGAAATAAATGCACCCTTAATTATTTACAGCTCGAGCATATTCAAAATTCTTTAAGTTTGAGTTGTACCTATAAGGTGACCTAAAACGCTGCTTGCATATAGACAACACAATGTTATGTCAGGCACAAAGCATAGAGCAACAAAAATAAAAGGCATCATGCTCATCTACAGAAAGCATTTTGGCACATATGAATAGGCTGTTCATCAAAGCTGCAGGACCTAGGCAGGAAGAGAAGTGCACATTAATAGTGGTCCATATTTGCTGCATCATATAGTGAGGAAAAAAGAGGTCGGAATAACTTGAAAATTTTGGCGTCAAACCAACTATACGTCCCTCTTAATGAGATACTAAGGAACTCAGAAAAATTGCAGGCACAAATCCTACCGAGAAAGAGGAATCTGCAAAAGGTCCAAAAAGGCAGTCCATTGGCTGAAAACAATGCTCTTTGAGCCTGAAGACCGGAGGTTCTCAAGTTCATGCAAGAGAGCAGAAACTTTGGATGATTCAACCCAGTTTTTCTCAATGTCAACCTGAAAACGACTTTCAGTTGGTGCCGTGATCAAATCTTGTCTAGTGATAGTTTTCCTGTAAAGTACAACAAAGATGACAACACTTACCAACATACCTCAAAATGCAGATTGAAAATGGGACAAGACTCTAAGGAGGAATAAAATGATAATGTTTAGACTTCTATAACTTTGCTTTCTCAAAATACCTACAAACAGGACATAAACCAGAATTTGAATTACGCCAACTTGCCAAAAGACACTCTCGGCATAAGCGGTGAGCACAAGCCGTTAGAACTGCATCTTCAAAGGCTTCAAGACATATCGGGCACTCTCCTATTTCCCCCTTCCGGAGCTCTTCCATGACCTCTTGAACATAAGCCCGCGATGGTGCATTGCTGTTCCCCTCATTTAGGTTGATCGCACTTCCCTTTAAGAAACATCTTGCTAGCTTATTCAGGTCAGTATAGTCCTGTGTATCCCCTCGGCTGGACGGACAAGCAACACATCACTAAACATAACCATGATGAGAGCTTCCTAATATCTTAAACTAGATACAACGCAGATAGTAAGCATAATGATGCAATGAAAAGAATACTATCAGAAATCACAAATTCGGCAGTTCCATCCAATAATTAGATGTTATGAAACAAGAACCAAGGGAAAGAAACCTAAGGAAGCATTGTTTTCCCTCCCTATTCCATATTCATGGATAGAACTATAGCTGTAGAGAGTGAGTTCCGCTCATTTCTTCTTTTTCCCAATCCATGTTTTCTATACATAGTTTACGACAGTTTTAAAATTGAAAAAGAAGGTTAAGTGATTAAAAGGTGTAGAGTCCAGCGCAAGCAAGAAAAAGAATAATCATGCAACAGCTTTCCCACTCAAACAACAGTAACAATAAGAATAAGAATAAAAAATCAACGAATATGCTTGCTCAATAAAAGAATCCAATTTTCTTGACCATTGGTGCATTTTATATTGCTAGTCAGTGTAACTTTTAATGGAAGAAGAGATATATCTAGGTAGAAAACGACACATTCACAAGTACAAGAGGCGGTTTAGTTTAGCTCTGCCAAAACAAGACCATATTCTGTATGAGTTAAATGGATTCCATTTCTCACAGAAAAGCTAATAATTAAGATATAGAACATGGAGAAGAAAGTACATGAGAAAAGCAGATTCCAAGAGTGGGTAGACGCTAAACATATGAAGAGTGAGTGTCAAGCATTAACAGCACTTCTCATCACTTTAGTTTTCTGGTAAGACCGCTACCTCAGAATTTGGGATAAAATTTCCGTGTCTATACAGACAGAGAGAAATTAAGATCATATTTCCCTTCAAAAAGACCTTTTAAATTTACTGTATCCTAACAATTTTCCCAGTGTTATACAATAGTGTACAACAGCTCACCCCCATGAAGTGATTATCATACAGAGGCAATGCAACTATACATGACAGTGAGGACGAACACATAAAGGTACCACACCTCATCACAAGAAATGGGTGATCACAACATTGGCGAAGACGTAGAAGTAACTCCAGTATTGAAGCATAATTGTGAAGAACCCGGCCTTGCTCAACAAATTGATCAAACTTGACCTACAGGAATTGAATGCTTAATCATAATGGGAAAAATAGTGCCTAATCATAATGAGAATATTAATAAGAAACTCTGTTCCATTTGTTTCACAAAAATCAACCATTTTTTCAATTTTATCACTTAAGAAAATGACTTGAAATCCATTAATAAAAACAATCAATGCCTAAACATTTTTGCTAATAACAGAAACATTTTCTGTTAACTCATTCTCCTAAAAGATATAGATGATCACAATTAGGAAAACATTTTACAAATTATTGATTTTCTACAAAACATATGGAGTCTAAGTGGAAATTTATCTTCCATGAGACTGCCAATAGTGACACAAACCTTGGATTTTTTAAAAAGTGCTTCATAGAAGTCCTTTTCAGCTTCGCTCAATTCACAATAAATAATCTTAACATCAGCTGGAGGAAGAACTAGAATGGGCCTGCAGTTGCACAAATTAAACTTTAGATTCAGATTTCACAGAAGGAAGAGACCAAGTACTGACATGTTCTCCATGATTCAGCTCACCTTCCTTCTCGATCTGTGGTGAACTTTGTTCTTCTCAGCATAATCGGCTTTAAGATTGTTTGCACCAGTTTCAACCCCCTCTCGTCCCCTTCCTCAAAGGGTCTTTGGATGAGTTTATTCCACCTAGACAATGGTTTATGGATCATATATTTAAAGGAACACTATGACTATATATTTAAAGGAAAAATCACTGGTAAACAAGAAAGATGATTCATGACATTCCACAAAATCAAAAATAGAGACTAGAATCTCTAAAAGATCCTCAATCTTTGAACTATTAGATTTATTTCTAAGGAGGATTCCTAGAAAGCATCAGAAACAAAAGGTCCTGAGAATAAATTTCAAAAACACATAAGTGCCATGACAACTCAAAAGTCACCATCAAGACAGCTCTTTTACTAAAATGGAACCTAATTTGAATATCCTTAACCATGACGGCCAGGAGCCAAGCGTTGAACAGCAATTGAACACTGAATACCGCACTAAAAAGAACTAAACTAATTATTTGCCCAAATTCAGTTTCCAATATCTGTCAGCATATTTCTGAAAGGGGAAACTTCTTTACAAATACACCATTAAACAAAAACAGAAGAGAAGAAGTTTATAAAGTATGATCACACTTAATCAGAGAATAGATGACATCATTCTCATCCACTGAACTTAATGCCAACCCTTGCGCTCATAAAAATTTAACTTATCCTAGCAAGTTCTGAGAGTATAAATGTTAATGAGAAGTATCTGCATTTTTGGTGCCACAACAAGTTGAAGAACTGAACAAGCTAGTAAAAGATAAACCAATGTCACGATGAATAGTGAGTCATGGTATGCACAAGCTCAAAGATGATGTAAGCAAGATCTCAGCTATCAATTCAAACTATGATAAGTTACTGAGACACATCATCCACTCTCGACATACTTGTTATACCAATCAGCCAAGGTTTCACCACAAAATGAGCTCTTCTTCAGGGTATATTGAGATTCAAGCAATCAGTTAATCTATAATTGCCCAAACTTATTATAACAATATACTTGCACTTTCCAACATTCAGTGGTTCATGAAAAATGGAAAATTGGATGTTTTTTTACGTGTTAAAAGGATTATTGGACATGACAGCTTGTGATTTTAAAGGCATGCACTCAGACATCAAAATTAATAAGTCTTTTCTTCGTAAATGGACACTCTGAGCAACAAATTATATAACGAAAAGTGGGAGAAATATACAAGGCTTACCATGCCCAGTTGGCCCAAGGCTCGACTCGAAGAAATCGAAGAAGACTGTAGATGTCCTCGAGACTGTTCTGTGACAGTAAAATCACACACGCCGAGGCCCAACAATGTATCAGATAAAAATGCACAAATAGTTTTCTTGGCCCGAAAAGGACTTCAAAGTACAGTAGAGAAAAAGGGACAAAGCTAAAGCCAGCCATCACAGAAGTACTTGTTTGCGAAAATTCTTACAAATCAATATACATTTGGGTGTCCATACACATATTCAAAGGTCACCTGAATGGGGGTGCCAGTCAAACACCACCGGCAATTGGCAACTAAGGAGGCAGCAGCCATAGAAATTTGGCTCTTTGAGGATTTTATAGTATGTGCCTCGTCAAGAACCACTCTAAACCACCGAACTGAGAAAAGCACCCCACTCTCCGCAGAGTTCTGCAAAAAGATCAATTGCACAGAACATATGTCACCTGCTTATATCACGCGCGCGCGCGCGAGAGAGAGAGAGAGAGAGAGAGAGAGCGAGAGAGAGAGAGAGATCTTCAAGCTACCTCTCCAGAATATTCAGAGGCTAAAACACCATATGTGGTGATTACAACATCACTTTGTGCTAAGAGCTTTGCATCCTTTGGTCGACTTTGTCCATAATGAACATACACAGACAGAGACCCAGGTTGAACATGAGTTTCAATCTCAGCCTGTCAAAACAATTCTATAATTTCGATGACTTGCAAATACAAAACTACCCAGGTATGTTAATTTTGACATAAAATAAACTTCTCCAATAAACAAAAGCAACCTTAGCAATAGCTTATTGTATAACGCTTACCTTCCACTGTCCTAGCAAAGTCATTGGACATACAATCAGACAGCCACCATTCAACATCCTCTGCTTCATCAATCTGTTGAAGCCCGAGAACTTAATTTCCCTCTTGGAAGAATTTGGAGACTCCTCTAATGTGTTTGCAATTTCAGCACCTTCGTCAAGTGGTTGAGTTATGTACTGACTTCCCAACGATCCACCTATTTCCTTATGAGTGAGGAGGAGAGCTATAGTCATGATGGTCTTCCCAAGACCCATAGCATCTGCCAGAATCTTCAAAAAGAATCATAAATTCAATATATAGGATGTTACGATATAAACCTTCCTCAAAGTAGTAATGTCTAAATTACATACTCCTCCTCGAGCCATTTGAAGCATGCTTGGAAACTCTATTGTAGCATCCCCTGAGAACGCATTCAAATAAACAACAAGACCCCTCCTGAAAAAGACAAGAATTATCAGTGAACCAACTCTAAGCAAACAAACGGGGAAAAAAATGCCAAAAAGCAGTACAAACATGCCATACTTGTCTGCCAAACGATATGCCTCCCAGCATGGATGAAGTGTTGTCGCCGCCTCATCCATGCAGCGTCCCTTCTCCAGTTGGACCATCCAGTGAAGAGCCTGCTTCTGATATGGACGAAGTTCACAGTGAAGTGCGCATGGAGGATCCATCTCCTGCAGTATTACATTGTCAAGTGACTTTGACTCAAATGCTGCTAACTACAACACGACGGAGATGATAAACTAACAAAACGCATATTTTACCTCCAAATCAAAACTATCTCCAACACCGACTATCCTGTCGACATCAGAATCTGATAAGGGCTCCTCATTTTCAGCCTCATCTCCATTTTGACATGGAATATGAGACTTATTAGGTCGTGACAAATGGATTGGATCACCAGAGCTAAGCTGTCAAATTTAATTCTTTAGTTGTTGAAATTTCTGAAAACGTATAAAGAGAAGAATATGATCCATATACCTTCAATTCTAAGGGCCGTTTCCTCGAAAAAATATCATTGGGAGTCAACTCGGCCTACATAGCAAGAGACAAGGATGTCGATAAACTTATGCAGATAGACGGAGAAGTGCAGAAAAATCATCAATTCACATTAAACAACTATAGCTTCACAATTGTATGGAGAAAATCACACCTTCTTGAAGGGTATTAGGCCCAGCAATCGGAACAGATTTGGGAATGGATGTACCACAGACTCATCAGCAGCATTACTAGCTGCCTTGAGTGAGGCCTGCTTTTGCTCGCGGAACATGGAACTATTGATGTATACACTGGGTAAAAGCAAACGTGCAACATTATCAGCCATTACGTGCAGCATTCAGACAACACAAGGACTAAAACAGAATATCATCTTGTCTAAAGAGTTGCAACAGTGGCTTAATGGTGCTAATGGCCATAATGGATAGGTCTCGTGAATTCATAGAAAGACATGCAAATCACAACTCACCAGTCACCAGTTAACATTACCTTAATGATAACAAAATCGAGTCCATGATGCCCAACATTTCCGGAGCAGACTTGCACCATCCCTCGATCTTCACCTTGTGATCTCTCACTAGCGGCACGAGACACCGAGCCCACTCATTTGGAATTCGACCAATCTGCCAACATTGCCATCCAAAGCCTAGCAGTGAGAATCATAATACCAACAGCCCCCCCCCTCCCCCCCACACCTCCCTTCTCTCTCCTCCCCGAAGAAAAAGGCCACTGTAACTTTTCAAATTCGAAGTTGAATGGAACGGAACATACCTCTCCGCATTCCTTCGTAGAAAACCTCATGATCTCCGAACAAGCTGCAGCACTCCGTCCTTTTCCAAATTTGCCGGGCGAAGGGGACGCAGCACTCTGCTTCGACGGAAATGTAAAATTCAGCTTGTCTCCAGGCTTCACTCTTCTCCCCTTGCAGGTGGAGAGCCCAGTAACTTCACCGCATCCGACGAACCACCACTCGCTCTCCGCTCCTGATAATTCTTCGCCATATTCAACATCCTCTCTCGAAACCGCTCTATCAGCCACCCGTTCGCCCGGACCATCAAACCTGCGGCCTCCTTCGCATGGCCTCCCTTTCGAAACCACACCGTTGCTCTTGGGGCCGGAGTCGCGATTCGTGACCCCGGCGTTCAACCAGGGCTGAGGCCTCTCTCTCCTCTTGAAATTGGGCGTGTCGAAGATTATGTTGATCGCCCTCGTCGCGTCGTTGTTCGCCAGGTGCAGGGCTCTAATGATGTCCATGTCCGAGAACTCTGCGCCGACGACCGACCGGACGGTCGACAGCAGCTCATCCGTCGCCTTGTTCCCCATCCCACGAACGCGAGCGCAAAGCCCAGG
Organism: Melaleuca alternifolia; assembly: GCA_019926035.1. Taxonomy (NCBI): domain Eukaryota; kingdom Viridiplantae; phylum Streptophyta; class Magnoliopsida; order Myrtales; family Myrtaceae; genus Melaleuca; species Melaleuca alternifolia. Next base: position 883,943 of record JAGKPW010002568.1, on the reverse strand, counting down.
CCCAAACCCCCTAGCCCTAATCTCCAAAATCCCCGGCGAATCGGACCCGCCGATCGAGGGACGAAGCGAGAGTCTTCGGATCCGAACGAGGGATTCGCAGGTCGAGAATCTGAGGGATTAGCGAGAATCTTCGAAGGACTGTGTTTGAAATCGAGAGTGGAAAGAGGTTAGACAAAATGTTGAAAATGGCGGGCCGGGGTTAAAAGTCGGAAGCGAAAGAGGAGACAGTGCGCGAGAGGACGGTGTGTCCACTCGACACCTTCTCTTCGCCCTTCCCGCCACGAGAGAGCGGGGTTCGATGTGGAACGTCTCACGGTAGCAAATGTAGAGACCATGGGTGTTTTGGTCCGAAATTTATAGGAGATGTCAAGACATTTCCTCCATGGATCTTTGGCGAAAGCAAGTAGCTTTTATTTCATGCATATTTCGGGTAACGTAACTTTAAGATAATTAAGAAAAAATATAAAAGAGAGGGAAGGCAAGGACTATGGGTAAGCTTCGGCAGAGACCATAGCCACCAAGGTCACGAGACCTCGTGCAAGGCGTCGAGCTTCCTGGATCTGGCATTTCAATAACCGAACTTACCAAATCTGGCATTCAATAATTAGTGTGATCCCGAGTGATGCAACGCTAAGGTCACGAGACCTCAGGCTAGCCAAATCTAGACCCTCGACATTGCGCAAGCTAGGCGATGGGTCGCCAAGGCCGTGCGACCCCATGTGACAAGACATTGAAGTCCTAGATTTATCTCGTTGGCATTTTATTTGGTCCAGTGTTGATGGGATTAGAATGTTATTGAAAACTTAACTATTCAAATTGGGTAAATCATTTCAATCGAATAAAGAGAAAAAATTGGAGCAGATCATGATGGTGGGTCAATTTGTCCCAATAGTCTATAATTGGAAAAAAAAAAGGTATTTTTCTCGAACGAAAACGAAATTGTCCGAATAGATTGACACCCTTCTATAATGGTTGAATTGCATAGTCAAAGACAAAATATGTCTTAGTTTTAAACTAACATTCAGAACAAGGGAGGTTCTATTTCCACTCCATCCATAGCTAAAATTACCCCTTTGTAAGTAGTAGACCACAAAAAAAAAAACACCCTTTGAATAGAATAAACTTCTTAATCATTCTACCTTTTATCTCCTTGCGGCAGGTTTTTACTCTCCCACACATTTATTAAGTTAATACTTTTGATGGAACTTGAAGTATCTATATTTTTTTTTGCCTCGACCAAAATAAGCAAAGAGGTGCCTCGAGAGAAAATGTCTCGTAATATCTCAACGTTTCAAACACTCGTCCTTGCGCACCACTCGCGCGTGACATCCAATAAAAGTCGACCTTAATCTTAAGGATTGGCAATATAAATTGACCGCGGATTCATCCGGATCGGCCATGTGGATCGACTTTGGATCGTCGGCATTGGTCCGGGAAATTGGCTGTGGGATTGTACGGAGCGGCCAAGTGAATCGGGTTTGGGATCGCTTCGCTTGTGTTTCAATTACGATTTCACTTATGTTAATCATAAATGCTAGTCGCATGATCATTTTGATTGGTCATGAGATTGCTCACATGAGTCGCAAAGATCATCTAAATCGGTTGCATGAATTGCCCATGGTATCATTGGATCTATCATGGAATAAGTTTTGGGATTAGTTGAACTAGTCATTGGAATCAACCCTGGGGTCGTGTGAATTGACCATGCATTGGCCGTGGATCGATCGTAGACTGATCGGGGTTGGCCGTTGATTGGTCATATATTGATCGGGAATTTATCATGCGTTAGTCATGGATTAGTCCAGAAGTTGTCCGAGGTTTGTTAGTGCATCGTGCATGAATCAGTTAGAGATCATCCGAGGGTCATCACCGCACCGTCACTGATCGGTCGGGAATCATTCAAGGATTGTTCAGACAGTTACCATAAATTGACCAAGGTTTGACCGAGGGTTGTCCAAGTATCTACTATAAGTCAGTCATGAACGATGAACTGATGGTTGGTGACTAATCACGAATCAATCCACTTGGGCATGAATTAGCCATGAATCGATTGTGGACTAATCATGAATTGACCACGTCTACTCATGCACTGATTAGGGATTGGCCACAAACTAGCCATGAAACGATCACGCACTAGCCGCAAATCGGCCACAAATTGACCATGGATCAACCATGCATGCGGTCACACCTAGCCATGGATTGGCCACACCCGGTCACCCGCCCGGCCACGCACCCATTCATGCCTAACCATGCTACCAACTATGGATCGACCATGAACCGGTCATGCCCGACCATACGTCCCTCCAACTTACTATTCCAATTCCTAGGTAATTATAGATATTGGGGTCATACTCGACATTTATGAGATTATCTACGAATGAAATTATGCCAAGTGACCCTCCAAGTTGCATTTGCATTTTTTATTAAAGATATTGCGATCCACTACTTACAAAAGAGTGGTTTTCCATTAATAAAATGCAATCTAAAACATCTCTATTCTTTATTTCTCCCTGATTATAATGCAACGGTAACCTTCGAGACATAAAGACCTTTGTTTGCCAGAAATCCGATGTGCTGGGTTTCAATAGCCAGGGAAGAGTAAGTATTTTTTGTGGAAACTGGTTTCAAGTTGAGATCGGGTGGTCGAAGGGAAACGAGAGGACCTTCGAGCAAGGAGCTTGCACGAGCAAAGAAGGAGAAGAAAATGTATCAGTGGATGCTCGTGCTTTCTTGTTTTTAGTTCTTGGTTACACTTTCGATGCGTAACTGAGACCTTGGGAGGAAATTCTGAGCTCGCCTTAATGTCTTGTGGATCTCGGTGAAAGTGGATTTGAAATATGCTAACGTGTCGCGATATTTCAGAGAAATTTAGCTGTGAACTTGTGTAATTTGGGACCGGTCAATGATCTCTCTGGAGTCGAGATCAAATGGCTTGAGGCGTGTGATGCGGTTCATTAAATAGCATAATGTTGTGGACTGGACATTTTCAAGGTCCAAGAGGTTGAGGAATGTGGCCGAGATGACTAGGCAAACCTTGAAACTTCTTACGATCTAGAGTTTTCATGGGGACTTTCGACTACTCCCAAAAGAATCATGGGAATTTTATGTATTGTATAGAATTATTGTATTTAACGAGGAGAGATAATAGTTTGGGAAATTAAATATTTGCTTTTAGATTAGAAAGAAATCTATGATTATAACTAGATGAGCAGAAGTATGTATAGAGATCCCCTTTTCATAATCCTAAACATTGTTATCTATGATCCGGGTTGAATGAGTATATGAACGAAAACTTGGAGGGGAATTGAAGCCCAATCTAAGTGCTGCGTAATCACGATCTCAAGTATCGACTTGCAATAATATGTAGTAACTTCATTACAACATAAGCTTGGATCCTAGTAAAAAGTTTAACTTCGTTCAACAACAACATATCAAAGTGGTTTCGACACGAGGTTAGAATTCTAGCTCTTTTACAGTGTAACAAAATGTTCCCCTTTTACGTGGAAAGTGCTCGGAACAATCCTAGATCCGGTTATTTCAACTACTTTCGATAGTAATTGCTTAAGCTAAGTGAGCAAATTTGTTCAACGGCAATAGCAGCTCAACTCATATGCATGTATGTAGTTCAAATGTTGCATGAGACTCATCGGAATTAGCTATTGTATATCACATGTCTGAAGTCTTAATAGAGTCGCGGGAAATTCACAATCCATTCCAACTTTCTTCCAAAGCAAAGAGACAGATTTCAATTTATCAATCTGTTCAAACCTTCGAGGACAATTCAAGCCCCAATTAGCCAAATCAACCGAGAGGACGCACCAAAATTAGAAATCGCATGTTCCCAAGACCAAAAAAAAAAAAGAGAGGGTTCCGTGGGGTCTGCACGTCCCCAAGAAGAACATTCAGGAAATTTTGGCGGGTGACGATATCAAAGCCGGACTCGGTTCCCGCCAATTTTGTGATTTCGCCGTTTCATTTCGTTGTCCGTACGGCCATAATGAGAAGAGAAGAAAAAGAAAAGCCCGCGCACACAACCGATTCGAGCGGGGGGGAAAAAGGGAATTTGCACGAGCGGCGGCGAGGGCGGCGCTGAGTCGACTCGTTCGGTACCGTGTTTTCCGACCACCGTCCTCTCTTCACATTTTTTCGTACATTAGCCCCCGATTCTTGCATTATTATTGACTGAAGGCCTTACTCATTTGAAAACCAAAAGAAGAAGAAGAAATATGTTTACAACGAATGTAGCGTTATATGTTTATGTACCGTAAGTTAACGATATCGAGTTAATCAAAGGAGTGAAGTCGGCTGAAGAATTGGACGTGCGTATCAAAATTAGGATAAAAAGATGGAAATATTAATTTACTGGACTCGTTGATTGTGATGGATTTAATCAGTAATGAAAGAGTCTGTTTGTGAGGCCTCTAATTTCTAACTCTTTTGCAAAGTAATTTTCGTTCAAATACTAAAAATTTTTCGGAAAATTCAGATGATGGCATGTACGGCCACAATCTCCCTCGATTGGTCCTTCGTGAACCGTTTATTGTGCCGCTAAATTTCTCATTAATTTTGTAAAAGTCTATATATATTTTTTTAAGGTTTGAAGAGAAAGCATGAGAAGTCCGAGTAATAAATAAAATTTCTATGCTTCCACAACAGTGTAACAAAATTTAATTTCATTCGACAATCAAAGTCTTTTGTACTTATTGTCTAGAGGCTACTAATTAAACTAATCGTGGTTATCTATTAAAATAAAAGTCATGCTATATCAATTGAAAATAACAGAAAAATCTAAAGTATACATCCACAATTTTTATTTCATGGAAAATACACGGTTTAGAAAATATTTTTCTCAAAACGATTCATTACATCATTTGCAAAGCTAAATGAGTAAGGAATATTTAGATCGTTCAAGAAAATATGACATATGAATAGATGTTGATTGTGAGAATACTTTCATCGGTTTATTATTTAAGTGATACAATTGATTATTTTTAATAGAATATTTTTTCGAAAAACTATTTTCCTGCAAATTAGAAGGACCTTTTAAAAGACGATATTTTTACATTTCAAGAAAATCGAGGCGTTCAACACTAAAGAAATTTCTGATACCATGAAAATTAATCTCATTTCAGAATTTTTTTTTTCTCGGGACCAACAAATGAATATCATTTATTCCCTTCTCTCTCTTTGCACTTAATAGTTTTACGCTTCATTCATTTCACGGAAAATATTGCATTTTTGAAAAGTATTTTTTAGGAAATTATTTTTCTAAAAAATGATAATATTTTCCGACGTTCGTTTGTCAAAGGTCACCGGCTCGCTAGCCTCGAGCAAGGTTGAGGCAAGCTGTTAGAAGCTGCGATATTTAAAGATAAATGAAAAATATGGAAGATGTTTTCTCATTTTAAAAAAATGAAAAATGTTTTATTCACTTTTGAGGGTGTTTATTCCATTAGTGGAAAATATTTTATTTGATTATTTTATTTTTCATAAAACGGACGTCGAAAAATTTGAAAATTATTTTTTGAAAAGTTATTTTGTGTGAAACAAATGTAACTTTAGTCCTGTAAAAAAAATATGTTGAAGTCCATTTTTTTGAATTTTCGAGAAAGCGCGCGTCGATCCTCTCCCCCTCAATTTCTGTTTCATTTTTCGTTTTCAACGTTAAGAGTTTAGAGGGGGGAAAAAAAAAACCCGATTCACTCAACGAGTCACTGAGTCAACGTGCGTATCCAAACAGACGCGTAGGGCGTGCGTTAACTTAGCTCCGTAGAATAGAGAGGAAAAATGGTTAGAGCGGGGAAGAAGAGCCCATTCTCTCGTTCTCGTTCTCTCTTATTAGGGCTTATTCTCCCTTTTCTCCCTCGTTCCTGCCCGAAGCTTCCATGGCGGTTCTCGATATATAACCTCTCCCCTTTCCTCTATCTCCTTCCGTCACCTTCAAGTCCTTTGATAGTCGCGCTTTGAATCTTTTGCGACCGGCGACGTCGCGCCCGTGCCCCGTTCTCGATTCCCGGCAGCATGCTCGGCGAAAGAGCTGTTCGCGAGTGGATTCGTGGCTCGCCTTCCTTTCAGGATGCGCGGAAACCCTAATTTCATCCCGTCGCTTTTGTGCTTCGCTGGAATCCGGAGGTGGGGTTATTTAGGATCTGCATAGGCGGCAGCAGAGGGACGGCGAGATCGATCGATGGATCCGGCGATACCTAGAAAAAGGGGCCGGCCTAGGAAGCGGCCCTTGCCGGATGAGGAGAATGCGACTGCCGGCAAGGGAAGTGGTCCAGATTCTAAGAAACGGGCGCTAAGCACGAGGTCGGTGGCGATGGTGGGCAGATACGTGTTGAAAGAATTTGATGGGAGGAAGTTTCTTGGAAAGGTGGTGTATTATGATACTGGATTGTACAGGATTGAGTACGAAGATCGCGATCAAGAGGATCTGGAGAGCAGTGAGCTGCGTCGAATTATAATAGATGATGATAACTTCACTGAGGAATTGAGTAGAAGAAGAAAGAAATTAGATAAAATGATATCTGATGCTAGTGCAAAACCGGCGGGGGTTCCTGAGAAGAATCGGGCGGGTGATGCTGAAGCATCTTCGCGGAGTGAATTGAGCAGTGTCCCAGCTCGAGAAGATATTGGGGATCAAGTTGATGGTGAAGGTGATGGCCACGCTGATTCATCAACTGACTCCTGTGAGTACGGTGGGGATGGAGGTTTGGGTTTGGAGCCCGAGGCACCGGCTTTACCCCTAGCTCCACAACTGCCACCATCCTCTGGATCCATAGGCATTGCAGAGGAGTACGTTTCTCATCTGCTCTCTGTGTATGGCTTCTTGAGGTCATTTAGTGTCGCACTTTATTTGTGTCCCTTTGGATTGGATGATTTTGTCGGAGCACTTAATTCGTCGCATCCAAATTCATTGTTGGATGCCATCCATGTCGCCCTGATGCGTTCGTTAAGGCTTCATCTGGAAAACGTCTCTTCCGAGGGTTCAGAGCTTGCTTCAAAATGTCTGAGGTACTCACTTTGCTTTGCACTTGTTATTTACCTTGAGGCGATAAGTGGCCTCCTTTTCACTAATATGGCTGTGTTACCCGAACAAGTATCTTGTGGATACAATCTCTCTCAATGTTCAACATTTACCCCTCTGTGAATTTCACTTATTGAAGCGTTGAGCCCAAAATAATAAAGAAAGACAAGTTTCCATGACTGTCTGCAAACACATTGCTTACATGTCAATGATTTCTAGGAGCTGGAAATAATTTTTTGTCGTGCTAACTTGCCTAAAGATAAATTAGTTTTCATCCTTTACTAATTGAAAAGCCTGGCCTTGTAAGCACATAATTTGCTTTAGCCACTTGTTTTCAACTTATAAATAAACATGTCAGCTGATTTTACTATATTCGAAAGAGCTTCTCAATTACTCGTGTTGTGTGACCTGTACTGAAAATATGAAAATGCAATACTTTCCATTCATATATTATCTTTTTTGGGTTTTTCTCTTTTTGTGCTTTCTTTGCTAATTTTTCTTTGAATGCTTTTATCACATAATTTGCAGATGCATTGATTGGAACTTGCTGGACACTTTGACGTGGCCCATTTATGTGCTTCATTATCTAATTGTGTTGCGTCATGTGAGAGGGCAAAAGTGGAAAGGTTTCTCTGAGGATGTTTTGTACAGGGATTATTACTCCTTATCTGTTGGTAAGAAGTTGTTGATTCTTCAAATTCTGTGTGACCATGCCTTAGAGTGTGCAGATGTGAGAGCTGAGATGGACATGCGTGAAGAGTCAGAAGTTGGAATTGATTTGGATGGGCCTGCAAGTAATATATCCCAGAATGGTATGAGAATGGTCCACCCGCGAAATTGCAAAACTGCTTCTTTTCTGAACCGAGAAGCTGCAGGAGCCATTGCAGTAAGTTACAAGATGAATACTCAGAGTAATTCAAACTGTAAGGCCAATGGTTTAGAAGGTGTTCAAGTTGCTGCTGATGCTGCAAATCTTGGTGGGGATGGCAATGGGGATGAGTGTCGGCTATGTGGAATGGATGGGACCTTGCTCTGTTGTGATGGCTGTCCATCAGCATACCATGCAAGATGTATTGGTGTGGTTAAGATTCATATACCAGAAGGATCATGGTATTGCCCAGAGTGCTTGAGTGATAGGATTGGACCCTCAATTACTTCAGGGATATCTCTTGTGGGAGCAGACATGTTTGGCATTGATCCATACGAGCAAGTTTTCTTGGGTACTTGCAAGCACCTACTGGTGTATGTTTTCCTCTACCTGCATAATTCTATTTTTTGTTTCTCGATTTAGATTATGATTGTCTCTTGATATGTTGCGAACTGACTTCTTTTCTTGCTTGGCAAGACCCAGCACCCCTCTCCTCTTCCTTTTTTTCTCCTTTTGCATTGCTAAAAGATGCCCCCCTTCACTTCTTTGTAGTATTTGCTTACCAATTTCAAAGTTTTGCCAGAATCTTTTTGGTTGGGTCTTGAACCTTGCTGTTTAGCGAGCTATCTTCCCACTTTTTCTATTTGTAAGTGCTTCCCCAATCATCTGTTTATTCCATTGAACAATATCCAAAGCTTTCTGCAGGTTGAAAGCGTTTATGTCCGACAAGTTGTGCCTTAGGTACTACAACCAGAAAGACATTGTGAAAGTTTTGGAAGCTATCAATTCCTCTGCACAGCATACGAATTTATATTCGGAGATATCTAAGGGAATCATACAGTACTGGAATATATCGGCTACCATGTTTTCTCTCCCTCAAGTGAATGAAATGCAAAGAAAGCAGGTGAATGACAATGACACAAAGACATCTTCTGAACCATTTATTTCTTCTGTTGATGGAGGACAGAAGATTTTAGGCGCTACTGGAACTGAGAATGCGAGTGGTGTAAGTGGAGGTGAAGGTGATGCAGTCACTATCGCAACATCATCAGTCCAGACAGTTGCGAATGAAACGAGACATCGTGAAATAGCTGGTCATCATATCAGTAGTTACTTAAATATGGAGAAAAATGGACCTCCTCTTGATATGAAGCTACTAGAGCATATTAAAGTAGATTCTGCGTCGTCTTCTGGTTCAGTTACTCAGCAAGCTGATCCATCTGACATTGCTCACCAAGTTTCTGTTGATAGATTAAGTGCATCCAACTATGTTCTGTGCACCTCTAAGAATAGCAGTGACAGTTGCAATGGACATCCAGATGGTATTGGTTTACCTTATTTTAAGTCGTACCAGAATAAAAATTGTTATAGTGTTGGAGTTGGAGGACGTGCATGTAATGTAGGGGATGATTGCACATACACTGGTGCCCTTTTTAGACCTCAGGCATACACAAATATATATATCTATGGATGTATTGCTGCTACTGCCGCTGCTAATCTGGCTACTCTTTCAGCTGAGGAAGGCCAGATATCAGATGTTCATGTTTCTGGAAGTTCTAAAAGGGCCACATCTGCTAGCTCCCATCAAATGAAAGCTTTTATATTAGCTACCCCGCGATTTTTCTGGCCAATCTCCGAGAAGAAACTTGGAGAGGTGCCAAGAGAGAGGTGTGGTTGGTGCTATACTTGTAAGGCTCAAGTTGTCAGCAGGAGAGGATGTATGCTAAATGCAGCAGCTCTGCTGGCCACTAAAAGTACAACCAAGATTCTCAGTGGTCTACCACCGACTAAGAATGGTCAAGGGAGTCTTTCTAACATAGCAATATATATTTTATTGATAGAGGAGAGTTTTCGAGGTCTTATCATCGGCCCATTTCTTGGTGGGATTCAACGAAAAGAATGGCGTGAACGAGTGGTCGAAGCTGCAGATTGCAGGACAGTGAAAGCTCTCTTGCTGGATGTAAGTTTTACATGCTCATTACTCTTGGTGCCAGCTATTTTTATATGAAAATAGTAATTGTCTTGTACCAAATGAGATTTTGTTCTGAGCGTGTGAGTGAATTTTACTGGCATTGATGCTGTAGTGGAAAATAGTTCTCTCTTTTAAATCCTTGCACTTTATGCCTGCCCTTTGTAATATAAGGATCTTTACACGGTTAAAATTAACACCATCTGTATAGTTTTAGACCTTTCAGTCTGTTCTTAGAAAATTCCTCTTGTTCAGAATCTAGGGAAGTCCTGCCTTTGAAAGCCAGTGAAGAGATTATAGAACTGGCATAAATTACCCTCTTGAATGTGTAATCATTTGTGCTTCATTGTTGAGTTTGGTGCATTGTGCACCCATAAGAATGGATTTATTTATTTGATAATGATTTTCACCGGCAGCTTGAGGAGCACATTCGCCCGATTGCACTGTCTGGTGACTGGATTAAGCCAGTGGATGATTGTTTGATGGAGGCTTCTGTTACTCAAGGTGTCTCTTCCACTGTTGATATAGCACAGAAGCGCGGCCCTGGTAGACGGAGGAAAAATGCTGCTTTATCTGATGTTACATCTGATGATGGTCTGGACAAGAGTTTTAGTTGGTGGCGAGGAGGGAAAGTATTAAAGCTTTTAATGCACAAAGCAATTTTGCCTAGGTCATTGGTAAAAAGAGCTGCTCGCCAGGGTACGCTGAGTGTGCTATTATCTTCTTCATCTTGAACTTTCTTCAACTTCCACATTAGATTTTCTCCGAGTCTTGTAGGATCCTAAATTCATGTTTTATGTCTGTCAGGGGGCTCAAGAAAGATTCCTGGCATTCACTATTATCATGGTACTGAGATTCCTAGAAGAAGCCGGCAATTGGCATGGAGAGCTGCTGTTGAAACGAGTAAAAATGCTTCGCAGCTTGCTCTTCAGGTCTGTGGTAATTGTCTCCTGTGTATTTCTGCAGTCTTCTCTCTGACTCTGTGTATTTCTATTAACCAAGTTGCACTTGCTTTGAGGTTATTATGTACGGTGAAGGAATTCTAGTTATTAACCTCTTACTAGTTATAAATATATGCATCAGGTCAGATATCTGGATTCTTATTTGAGATGGAGTGATCTGGTACGGCCAGAACAGAGCCCTCAGGATGTAAAAGGTCCAGAGTTGGAATCTTCTGTTTTCAGAAATGCATTGATACGCGATAAGAAAGATTTGGAATGCAAGGTATCGTATGCTGTTGATTTTGGGATTCAGAAGCACCTTCCTTCCCGTGTCATGAAGAGCATCATTGACATAGAGCAAAGTCAAGGAAGAAAGGAGAAGTACTGGTTTGCAGAAGCGCACATTCCTCTATATTTAATCAAAGAGTATGAGGAAGGTGTGGATAGGTTGCCCATGCCTTCAGAGGAAATTCGTTTACTTCCACATATCCAAAGCGTGCATTTAAAAGCTGCTCGCATTGATATATTCTCCTATCTTGTATACCGGAGGGATAATGTGGAGAAGTTCTCTTGCAGTTCTTGTCAACAGGATGTTCTTCTGAGGTAGGTGGTTCTATTGCTGGATCTCAATTGTCTATGTCTATAGAAGCTTGATTTAATAGTTACTTTGATCTCACGCTTCGCTTATTTTTTTATCTGCCCCTAATTTCAGGAATGCAGTCAAATGCAGCTCATGTCGAGGTATGCCTATTTGTAGCAACTTCATTCACATGTTTTATGTTATGGAAAAACCAAATTATGCCTATTGATTAGGTGCATTTGCCTCCAGCTTCCTCTGCTCAGAAAAATTGAGAAGAAAACCATGTTAAACTTTTCGTTTCTCTCTTTGTACTACAGAAGGTTCATAAGGATTGTTCTAAATAGGCTTATTGTATATGACTTGTTCCTTTCATATATGATTTGCCCTTGTTGCTTCTATTTTAGCAAATGTAACTAATATGGTGGGACTTATGAAAATTATATTTGCCAAATAGAAGTGTATTTTGGAAGGATTTCTTTCTCTAACACAAGTTGGAAGGTGTTTGATATATTAAAGATTCTTGTGAATATTACATACCATTTTTGGTTGATGCTCTTATTGATCCTATGGCTCAGTCAAATTATTATCCTGTTTTAGGAACAAGATGGCATTTTTAACTTTAAGAATAGAGTGGACTAGGTATGTACTTGCAGGGTTTTTAGCTAATTTTCTTTTCAGTTGTAGTAGGTAAGCATGATCATGGGGAAGATGTGGTGTCCTTTCTGCAAATTGTTCCCTTATATTTGTTCTGTCGAGAATATGCTTATTGCCTTTGTAGACATTAATACGACTATTGAGCTATTAGTTCTGAGCTTTTAGTGATTGAGAATTTATAAAAAGGTGTTCAGATTATTCCTTAATGCTGATTTCATCTCCTGCAATGTATTGGTCAGGTTATTGTCATGAGCAATGTATTGTAGGTTCAAGAATTATGGCAAATGGGTTTAGTTGCAGGCAGTGCTTCCATGCCAAAGCTTTTCCGAGGAAGGAAATCACAGAATCTCCAACCAGTCCATTGCTTCTACAAACCAGTGAAAATCATGCCAATGGGACGATCATTAGACTTCCTAAAGTTAAGGCGTTCAATCAACCATTAGCATCTGCCAGAGCTATGGATAACGGACAGGAGATAAAGCATGGCACATCAGGATCTAGTTTGGTGACAAAATCCCGAGCTAAGCTCCCTACTTGGGGTGTTATTTGGAGGAAGAAGAACTGTAATGATACAGGGTCAGAGTTCAGGCTCAAGAACATTCTTTTGAAGGGAGATGCAGATTTGCGCTGGTCCGGACCTGTTTGCCATCTTTGCGGGAAGCCATATAATTTTGAGTTGATGTACATTCGATGCCAAACTTGCACCCGTAAGCATGTTTCTTAATAATGAGCGCTATGTTTTCTTTCCCCCCTGGACCTGTCTTAGTGTGTATTTGGCATAAATCATCTAATGTTGATGATAAACAATCATCTGCAGATTGGTACCATGCTGATGCTGTTGAGCTTCCGGAGTCGAGAATATTTGATGTGGTGGGTTTCAAGTGTTGCAAGTGTCGCAGAATAAAATCGCCTGAGTGTCCTTATGATGACAAAGGCAAGAAGCGAACAGTTATAAAACAGCAGTCTTTGGCTATAAAGCAAGAATCGGAGTCTGATTTGGGAAATACATCTGAATCTAGAGAATGCGAACCCACAACTCCAATGTTCCCTCCTGAGGAGATGCAAATACAAGAGGAGGATCCTCTTCTTCAGTCTACCTCAAGAGTGCATCAGATTGCAGATGACAATTGGGAGGTGGATTTTGGCCAGGTGCGTGCACCAGGACCAGCACTGCAGAAACTTCCCGTTAGAAGGCATGTAAAGCGAGATGGAGTTGCGGATGGCCTTCTGGAGAACAATTACTTATATTCAGAATCCTCAACTTCATTGGAAATAAATATTCCCATGGATCAGATTGGGGATGCAACAACTCCAACAGCAGCATGGGATATTCCCAGCAATGGCCTTGATGGGGATGTTCTTATCGACTATGAAAGTTTTGACTATGGTGATATGGAGTTTGAACCACAGACTTACTTCTCTTTTACGGAGTTGCTGGCTTCTGATGATGGTGATCAATTTGACGAAGCTCATGCTATTGACGACGTGTCCGGGAAATGGGAGAATGTGGCTTCTGCAGCTTTGCAGGGTGAGGACTTTGGAGAGGCCCCCTCTGATAATGGAGCGGGGCAGACAAGTTCCGGAATTTCTGGCGTCGCTGTCCCCTGTCGGATATGTATGAGCTCAGATCCAACTCCTGATCTCTGTTGCCAGTTTTGTGGGTTGTGCGTGCATGGCGGTTGTTCTCCTTGGGGTGGGATAGAATCTGCGGAAGGTGACTGGAAGTGTGGGGATTGCCGGGAATTGAGGTAGGAGCTGTAGACTTCAGTTGCTCTTTTGGAGAAAATGTTTTTACTCTACTTTGAGGCCACTGCTAGTGAAATGGAGAGGAGGCAGCAGATTACAAGGCAGGTTTGATCAAATCAAGTCTTGTCAGAGAGATCGTCGCATTGGTGATGATCATCCAGAAGAGCTGGATGGTGATCATCCAGAAGAGGCGGAGACAACGGAGTAGCAGCTTGTGCCACCATAATGATGCCAATGACTAGCTGAGAGCTGCTCCGTCCGGACCAACTGCGATGATTTGACTTTCTGAATTATTCGATTCCATGAGTTTTGGGGGACTATTCTTTTTGGTTCTGGGGAATAGGAACTACATTTATGTCATCCCTGAAGATAAGCTGGGTTTTTGTCGTGCTTATCTGGTTTAAAATGATTGTATAAAGTTAGCGATAGCTATTTGATTTAAGTCTGCTTCAATGAGGATCATATTGAGGTATCTTTGTTCAATACCGAAAGAGTTTTTTCGGGTATCGTGCTCAATTTACTGGTTAATGATGCTTAAAGCACCTTTGCTGCTTGAGAGAGCTCAATGTAAGCCCTTCATATTTCAACCCTCGGTAAGGAAAGGAGCAAGTCTAGCCCCTAGTGAGCACATTTTCACGGACCTTTTACTAATTCCCAAGCCATTGTGGATAACTTCTTCGCCTTGTGCATAACGTTACGATGCAACAGATTGACAACAAAGGGAGTGTCGTCAGATCAAATCTTGGGTTTCCGTCCTCACCACCATCATTATTGGAACATAATCAATTTTAATTATCAATTGACAAACGCATTTCTAAGCAGTTACAACTGGTACTACATTACCACATATCTTACAATGCTTCTCATGAGACCGTATCCGCACTGGAGGCCTAAGGAAATAGGGCTGCAGCCTCCCCGCCCCACCAACTCAATAAGAGAACCAAGGGCAAATAAGACAAAGAAGAGGACCGAAGAAGCAAAATGCTCGCTATTGCACCCAAAATTGTGCAGAAAGAATCTCAAAAAGCCGACCAACCCTGGAAACGCTACTCAAACCATCGCCTGACCAATTGGCTTCACCCTTTACACCGCCGGCCCCAGCAATCATACTTCTGCAGTTGACCTCCTTACTTGGGGGACAAAGGGGTGGGACCGGGCCGTATCAGTCCTATATAGGTGTGTAATTTCAACAAATCTTCACATCATCACTCCGACTTCACAAGTGTCACAGCAAACCGGCTAGAATAGCCCCGGGATCATTTAAAGGTGCTGCTGGAGCCATTGGTGAAGCTACAGCCGGAGCCATTGAAGCCGGAGCAGAACTTGTTGGGATGTCAACTAGTTGTTCCTTGATGTACTCCTTCAAACTGTGGGGAAAAAGTTAAGATCCATTGGAGGAGAATCTGAAAAAACATAAATACTGAGCATTTTAAGATCAATACATACTCGAACGTTAAGGTAGGATCCCCAGAAGCAACTGTCATTCGCAACTGAGTTCTGTCTGCTGGATCTGTCTCAATTCTTACCTGCATATTGGAATAAGATGGTCATAATACGATCGTCTCTTCACTACTCCCCCATCGACACACGAAAAATTATGAAAAGCATTTATCCAAACTAGTTTAGTTATTAGAAGGTTTAACTTTAGATCTAATTTGGCAGCCTAGCACGATCCTTAATGTGAAGAAATATGTGGATGGCCGTAATTACCTTCTTCAATCAACTTTTTACCAAACGTTTTTATTTCACAGGGATTTCAAACTGGACATACTTGAGAAGATGGGGCGCATTTAGATCCAGTGAATCTCATAAGTTGCCCAATCTAGAAGGTGGACCTTAGTAATGGCGCATGGGGAAAAAGTGCACTTACCAAACAGAGCATGGCACGCGTACTTTCTGAGTAGAATGTTGTACTTGCAACGAGATTATTAGGATTTGGATCCTAAACAGAGATATAGAAGTTAATGGAACTTCACAAGGAGGGAGAGAGAGAGAGAGAGAGAGAGAGAGAGAGAGAGAGACTTACAAGCCCTGGACAAACCATCACTCTTAAACTGTTAAGTAAGTTTGCCATTTCCAAAAGTGGAAGCGGTCTTACACCTCTGACCTGCATTATTGACAAGCGCAAATGAGAACGTGTCTTGGATTGCTAGACGAAAAGATTACAGTGGCTAGTAAACAATTTATTCAGGGTCTAACTTTGGAAGTCTTAATAGCTTCCATGCCACTATTAAATTCAAGAAGTTCAAATCACATCAGACAGATGCAAAAGCAGCAATCAATTCTAGACAAGAATCATGACAATATTGTTGACAAATATTGATAAACTAAAGGGAGGTGTGCTATGTCAAGATTGAGAATGAGTTATGCATGCAAAGCAGGTCATACAAAATACACTAGTCTCTTTAGGCACCACTTAAAACTTCACAGTTTCTTTTTGGCCAACAAACCTCACAATTAAAGACAAGGAAAATTATCTTCATACCACTTCTTGAAGCTTCAAAGGCGGTCCAGACAGTGATCTCCATTGAGGAAAGAACTCATCCACCGTCAATGTCAAGGGCTGCAGAAATTTGTTTAAAACAGCAGGAAGGCGTAGCTTGATGTTGACCTATAAAAGGCAGGCCAGAAATCATAGCCAGTCACCTAACAAGCAACATAGCCTAGAAGCCAGGAGAAACTATTTTGGAAGCATTACCGCATGGCTTCCAAACTTGTAGGAAAAGTCTAGTACAGCAACATCTCTGCTTGGGCGAAGATTCACAACTTCAAGAGGACATTGCACCTTGATCACGAATTTAAAGATGTGAACATCCAAAAAACACAGAATACTGCGAATAAGGTATCTTGAAATGATAAATTATCACCAATGAGGTTTAGTAACCCACCTGTGCTCGTGGGGGAATGGTATCAGGCACTAATGAGAGCTCCATTTTTAGATGGGAGGGAGGCAATATTAGAGCCTGAACTGATGCGAGTGGAGATGTATTCTTGTTTCCCAAGAAAAGTACAAGACGTCCCTGGTGGGCTCGCCACTCAGCTTTAATACCAATCTGAAATTCAATGCAAAGAATTTAACACAAACCCTTGCATATACCTTAACAGAAGATTCCATAAAATGATGAGATGAATACCTGAATATGGGTATCCTCATACAACACACCGCTATCTTTTAAGCATAAAGCATTGAACTTTTCAGCAATATTTCCGATTGGCTGCAAAGTCAATCAACTTGTAAAGGTGAGAATAGCCACATTGTCGCAGTCTTTACACTAAACTCTAAGCCCATGGGAAATGATTTTTATCCATCAACTCAAATTTGCCTTAAGTATGTCCCATGTACATGTTTTGCAATAACAAACCGAGATTCTTAAAACATCTTAATATGACAAAATGAAGCAAAAACTTAGGCAAACTGGTAGTCTAATGAAACATCATATCTTGCTATCATAATAAACATTTTTTTTAACTAACACCTATAACCAGAACATTGACAATGCAATTTCATCAATTCTTCTTGAAATCAAACATTCATCAAGTACTTTTCATGGAAGAGCTGGAAAATAACCCAAGTCAGACATACATCAAACTCCTTCCCTGTTCCAATAGAATGGAGAGAAAAACTATAAAAAGATTGTGTCCGCCAATGGTACTATTTTTTACAAAAACAAGGAGGCACTGCACTTTTCTATTTGCCTTCAGATTCGGAAAGAAGTAGATTCAATAAGCATCTAAACAACCAGAACCTGAACAGTATTTGTTTGCTCTTCAATAGGGACTATGGCTGCAGCATCTGCTGCACTGGGGACACCATCTACTCCTGGCATATTCTGCTCTGATTGGACAGCCCCTGGGGGACCTTCAATGGCTAGTGGACCCAAGAGATCACTGAGAAGGTCTGCTGAAGGAGGCTGAGGATCTACTCTGCTCAAAGTGCCATTCTCCTGTCTCACTCCGTCGTCCACTGAATAATTGTCCTGTTATCATATTCATACAGTTTATAGCATGCTATTGCTATCCGATACCAATGAAAAGTCGTGACAGCAATATGATCATGTAAATCATGGAGATCATTTGTGTGGAAATTATGATGCATCTTCAGAGGGAAAAGAGCCCCGGTCCACAGTTTTCACTTTGTAAAGAAAAAGTTGAATTGGTGAATTAAGTACTTGTGGACAAAGGTGTGAATGATGTAGTTCTGGCTCATCCATGCAGACAGAAGTCAATTGCTACTTCATTCATGGAAATAACACGAGTAGTTACAGGCTCATCCATGAACAAAGTGCTGGAACTTAGGCATGTGCTAGAGGAAAGAGAGATACATGCTCTAATGTATAGTGCATATCCTGATTTTCCAGTTGTTGACAAAATTGCAAGTGAATTGCCTCCATGTTTAAATTCGTGGCTGCCACCGCATTTGCTGCTTCTAGAGACAATAGCGCTTATATTAAGGGAAATCATTCTATGCTATCAAGAGAAAGCACTAACCGAATTACTGCTTATGCTAGGCAGCTTCACAAGACTAAGCTGACCGACTGGTGGCGTCCCATTTGCAGGGCGCTCGTCTGTTACAACCAGAGCATTAGACATTTGTTGTTGAGCCCGCAACTTAATAGCACTTTGCTCTGCAGTGTCAGTTTCGATATCTTCTGCCTTCTTGATCAGCGCAGACTGAGTTTGAAAAACTTGAGGGTAAGAATCAAAAGCACAACTCTGGCCTTCAGTGGTCAAGTTCTTTCTTTTTTAATTCATAAAAGATACTGACTATTTCAAAAAATGAAATTGAATGTTACCTGCCGCTCAGGAAATTTTGGCATTTCAGCCAATATATCAGCTAAAGCTGCACCTTTTGCACTCAATGCAAAGTATTCAACGGCTCTTTGTTGTATCTCAACATCAATGCAACTCTCATACCTATGCGAAAGCATCATTAAGTCAAAGAAAATGTCAGAAAAAATTGGAAGAGGAACAAGAAGATTAGTCAACACAAGCTCACTTATGGAATATAGCCCAGATCTGATTCTGTAGTTCTGGTTCTGGAGGTTGAGTATGCATCAGGATCTTAGCATACGTCGAAAGAAGTATCGGAACTGTAGACATCCTGAAAGATGGACATATTCTCAGATAGATCTTGTAGTTAGAACTTGATGAAAACATAACAGAAATACAGAGGCACTTCTCTTACGATACTGTAGGAAGCTTTTCATGTATGATGCTGAAAATTTCCTTTGGACTGCACCCTGGCCGTCTTGCTAAAAAGTGACTGTACTCTCCAAGAAGATAAGCGCTGACCTATCATATTTATATCATTCTAATTAAAACCAGAATGAAAAATTCACTACAGAAGACGTGTCTATTATGGCAGATATTTCTCAACATAATTAGGACAGGAACACAAAAAAAAACAAAATGCTAAATTGCTCAGCCAATTATGCCGAGTATGACTGCATTGTGGGAAACAAATAGGGAACCAAGGATTTCTGATAAGATGGGTTGGAATATGCCCCCACAGAGCAGAGCTAAAAAGAGAACTGGAGCTCTCTCCAGTGAACAGAAATATAAATTACAAATTCTATGCTTGACAATAGGTTTTACAGGTACATGAACTAAACTCTGCTGGAGGAACTCAAGAGGGTGAAGAAATGTGAAGTAAAGAAGAAAGAAAAACTGACACCAAGAGACTCGCAAATTATCCTTAAAGAATTTTGCTTCAGCTAGTTGCAGATATCATCTCTGAAACAATGACAGAAAAAGTGGTCTCCCAGCATGAAACTTTGCAATGAGTGAAGAAGCATCCTGGAGTAGGAACATTCTACTGACTGTCACTCCCATTGCCACTCTCATGATTCTCATGCAAAAGTTTGTCATATCCTACCAATTGATGTTTGGCACTCGGATACTAAACATAATTATAATATAAAACCAACTTCTAAAAGACTGTAAGGACTTCTTGAAACAAATACTTCAGTGAATGCAGAACATCGTACCGAATCAATATAACTACGACCATGAACCAGTAAAACCTAACAGAAATGACATGCTAAGATATTGAGATCAGACACTTCCAAGCAGCAATTTCCTTTAATATGTGAAACAGCTTACTTGACAGAATACATAAATCCATAATTCCATACCTTCACCATGGTCTCGTGTATAGCAGGCTTATCAAGATACTCTCTGGCTTTTGCAGCAGCATAAAGCTGGTTGGAACAAACGACAACGCTCAGATAAAAATGCTTAGTACACACAAGACGCACAAACATAAACACCAAAAAAGAAAAGAACACTGTCATCATAGCCACTTCACCTGCAGATTCTCATTGTTTGTAACAAATTGCACAACACGAAACCATATGTCATCACTAACAAAATCTCCTGCCTTGTCAATTAATTGAAGAATCACATCAACATACCTGCATGGTGATGAACCAACATAAGATCACAAAACGAGTAGTAAAGCTTCTACTTTCAAAGCAAACAGCAGTATATATCCAATCTAGAAACTGCAATTGTGAAATGTGACACAGAGATCCAGCAAATGAATTAAATTCCCTCCCAACATTTTCAGCATCTGTAAGCTATCTTAAAATCAGGAATTTAAGTAAAAAAGGATAATGCATTTCTTTCCAATGATGATAGGTACACTTTCCAGCTTCCATGCATTACTACAAAACCTACATAACAGATTATTGGAGCAATGAGGAAAGGAGGATTAGGAAACAAAGACTGAGCTAACTCTCCTACAAGATGGTGGATCATCAATGAAAAGAGGGAACTTAACCACTTTTCTAAGAGTAAAGCCAATGGCTTGGAAATGATTAGTGTTGCATACATTGAAGCTGCAAAAAGAGATTAAATGACATATTGTTTTATCTAGTAGGTTCTGCAGAAACCGAGATTTATGATGGAAAAAGGCCTAACATACTTACCATGATAAATCAGGCGCAAACTTTTCTGCAAGAATTGCAGCTTTCAAAGACAGTTCTTCACGCATAGCAAAGTCGGAAGTGCTGAGATACTGAATTACATTTTTGAAATTAGTAGTAAAGAAAAATTTGCATCTCATTTCACTGAACAAAAAACAATTCAAATAGCACTCTTTACTTCACACTTCAGGTATGACTAAGTACAGAAAATACCTGCAGTAATTCTTCAACTATGTCCTTTGCATTTGAGACGTCACACATGCCATAAAGCAAATCAAGAGCTCGCCTCCGGATGCTGCAAGCATAACAAATGCATGTGAGAAATGAAAAGAAAGGTTGGCACAAGGCTTTTTGGTCATCTGTTTCCTAAAGACGATCGCAATGACAGTCAGGAGATAATTGCCCTTACAATAAATTAGGAATCAATTTCAGCAAGGACATATAACCAGTCTCTTTGGTGAAGGAAATTATTAAAGAAAACAATCAAAGAAACGTCTTAACTTTTATCGAAGGCTCAATACTGGACTAGTACTCTAACATGCTATAGGTGTTGTTGTACACGTCGTATTTAATAAATAAACTATATATTTCTTCAAGATAAAAAAGAAAAAAAAATAGATGTCTCCATGTACATTTTGTTCTACCGCGTATGTATAGATGGGTTCAGTGCTTACCTAAAACCATGGTTCTAAAGTGTTCAGGCAATCCTGCATTGCTCAAGTGGACTTTAGAAAATAAGCCTGCTACACTTCTATCCTTTTCTACAGTAGCCTTTTCTGTTAGATATTGATTTTGAAAAGAAAAATGTATGTATGCACATATTTGATTAGTAAGGTGAGAAGGGGGAAGATGGAAATTGAACACAAACTCTTGGATATTGGTAGTGTTGGACCACCATTGGTCTAACACCTAATTGCTGTGCCCTATCATAATTAAAGGATCCTCTTGTTCCATAAGAAGAAACAGCACAGCAAGAGGGTCGATGCTTTTGGGCTCGGGGATGAGTAGGTTCTTTATTGAAAAGAGACAACAGTAGATCAACCTGACCAAATCAACATACCAACTTGACAAAAACTGCAAGTGCACATAGCATGGATCCCCAAATAGCAAGAGCATCCATCGAGTCCAACCAACAACCGACCAAATTAAACAAGTATTCTTAAAAACAAGGAACAGCAGCTGCTCTTCAACATTCTTTTGTCAACCCAATCTTCCCCGGAACACAATCAATCAAAATTCTAGCGCTTATGCAGAGAAAAGGGAACGAATCTTATTCAAGTGGAGACAGAACTGAGAAGTGGACTTTGGATACGACCCAGAATGAAACTACACGATCTGGCTCCTATATAGTACTATTCCACTAATGTCAGCTAACAAACAGATGTAGTAATACTGATGAAGTAGTTCTAGGAATATAACCTTAGTCGGAAGGAACAGCAAAACCCCACGTGTAAGACAAAACTTTTGGATACTAGTGAATGGCTTTGTTTAGATAGTGGGAAGGATGAGAAAACTTATGAAAGGTGCTTTCATTATGTAAGGGAATAGAGCTACATCATAGAAATTTCAATTGCATAACAATAGCATGCAACAAACAGGAACTCCACCTGATATCAGGATCCTTCAAGGATGTAATAATCTGAGCTTGGTGTCTCTTGATAATATCCTGCACATCTGTTACCATCAACATCCGTGTCATGTTCTCCTGCATAAAGGCAACTGACCAATTAAAATCGTAGAATCACGGAGTTGGGGAGCTCCGTTTTGCAGACTCTGCAAATCATCATCAACAATAAAAATAAAGCATGGAAAATGTCTCATAGCCAATTCTGCAACTCACCAAGCCAAGATATCTAATGTTAGGTTCACGAACTGCAATGAATTTTCCAAGAAGGGCAACACATTGAGACATCATTTCTTTTTCAGCATCAAGATGCATAACCTGAAATTATAATATACAAAAAATAACCACAGAAGCTCACTCAAAATGACAGAATATACAAAAGAGAAAATGAATCAATAAAAAAACAAAGACAGTTGCAGCGGTGATCTTTAAAATTCATTTTGAGTGGCAGTTTGAAAAATCATCACTGCAAGTCTGCAACCTATAACCCATATCACTTAAGAAAAATAAAAAACCGGCAACGTACTTACAAGAGAGAGGGCTTCAAAGAGAACAGCATGTGAAGCATTGTTCTTATTCACATTCTTAACAACATCAGTTCCCATTAGTATCCTTTGCAGCACCTAACCGAAAAAACCACAGTTCGTTAAAGAAAGTTTTAGATAGTATGAAAATAAATCCTGCCGCAGATATAAACCTCAAATAATGATCTTCTCGTATTTGGGTCTTCAATTGTCGGGAAGTACTGCAGAGCTCTCATTGTCTTGACCTGTGTCAAGTGGACACACTTAAGAATGATATCACCATGCTTAAAGTAAACAAGACTAGATTGGTGCCGAAAAGCAACATTACAGAAACTAACTGGGAATTAGAATCCAAATATGAAGTGAAACCTTAAAGAAAATGAAACGAGAAACCTCCAAAAAGATTTTCGTATTGCGTATTATTCTGAAAAAGAAATCGACCAAACTATTTACCATTAGAAAGAATTGTTTAATTTTCATTGTTATTTAATTGCTCTTTTTATAATCCATTTCAAATTCAAGTGGCATGTGCTATGATATTCCGGGGGAAAAAATACACTAATCCATCTCTCCAATGACTAGTTTGCAGTGATTGATAGGATACACCCACATGTACAACAGTTACCATTGCTAAGGGATATCTATGTCATGCATTGCAGACTTTTTCCTAAAAGCTTTCAAGTCGAAGGTTCACATCTTGGCACTAGCTCTTCTTGCCATTTTATCTGTCATTCTTATTTGTCCTTCAGTCATTTAATGCGGTTATGTCAACATCCTTATGTTCCACATTTAGGGTGGTAAACCAGAATGTTAAGAAATATGCTGAAATCTAAATTGTAGGCATTTTATGAGAATTGACAGCTTAAAGTTTCAGAGAAAACTGTTCATATAAAAGAATGGGTCGCTATTATGGGACAGGGAGCTGTGATCAAAGGCAATTTTGGAGAAGATTCAGTGGTTTTGACTTAAATTCTTTAGCACCGGTTATAATTGAAAAAAGGTATAGGGTCACACATTATATGGATATTATATGGAAGCATTAATGGTGATAGGGCATGATATCTCCTCAATTATTGGCTTGCAAAGAGTTTTTTTTTTCTAGCACCTAGTTAACTTAAGCTTTGTTCACACTAAAAGATAGCTCCAAGCCCAAACAATCTCCTATGAATGTGAGGATCAGGCAACGCCTTCTTAAACAGATCTACAAATCACCAGATCATAGTAAAATCATTCGCCTTGAGTAAGACAGAGATATAGCAACACCATTAAGTATTGACTGTACTTAACGAACCAATGCAAACTACACCATTTATATTTTAAGTACGGGAAAAGGTACATCCCTACATGTTGAAAGATGGAGAGAGATATACAACCTGAAGCCAGGGAGATGGGATACCATAGTAAGTATATTCTTGTGGAATGTCCTGGTTTCTAGCAAGTCGCTCCAATGTCTTAACACACTTCGGAAGACAGCTCCAGTATGCATCGTGGTTATTTGAGACTAGAGCCACAAGAAGGCTCATTGAAGAGGTTAACACACCTAGATCACGTTCATCTAAAAGCTGAGCCATCCGATCCGCCCTTCATAAACCATAAGAGAAACTTCCGATAAGTAACCAAACAATTATCATAATTACAGAGTGACATCCATGCTAAGAATTAGAAAGTACCAGCCATCTACATTCACAACATCAGGATTCTTTCGATAAAGCCGCAAGAGACATAATGCTGCTTTCTTCCTCACAAGGGGTCTGCAGCTACTAGAAATCTAACGTAGACAATGAGTTAAAACCAAAAACCTGATGGAAAGTTAAAACAAAAAGAAAGAATCTGGAGGAATAGTTAACACTAAAGATAAATATCGGGTATGCTTACAAGTAACTTTTGCACATCAGGTGCCAGTGATTCAGCGAACTCTCTACCACCAATATTCCCCACCTAACATGATGAAAAATAAAGATTATCACTAACCCAGAAAATTAAACCTTCAGTCAGAAGAAATATTCCGATGGCTACCACAAAGCCATACCATAGTCAATGCCAAGCATTGGAACGTCTCATTCCGACCAATGATATCATTGCGGACAGTATTTATAGCTAATCTGAGGAAATCGTGGTTTTCGTTGAGTAAACATGCTGTTACAATGTACCCAACCTGCAAAATAGACAGCAAAGCGAGAAGTCACTTTTGTTCCAGCTATACCATGTCAAATTAGAGGATAATTTCTTGTACAATGAGGTAATTAAGTCCTTTACTTGTTAATGTAAATGATGAAAAAAATCCCAACTAGAGTGTGGTGGGTCTGTGTTCTATTTACACTATTGAGTTGCTCATTAAATTACGAAAAAGCAGAAGGATACAATATAACTTTATAAATAAACCTTATAAATACGCTCTCGACAGTTTCAATATAAAGGAACAATAGCCTCGGCGATCCTCTTACTAATATTCAGCCAACATTGAGGAAGAGAGATGTGAGCAATTAAGACTCACAGGCACACGCAAATGCACACACAAGCACACATCATAGTGAAACACTGCCACAATGGAACACTCCTCCAAGATGAAAGGAGCATGTAGCAGCTCCAGGAATAACCAGAACCCTTCATGCTAATAATCAAACCCTTAACTCCTCTTTAAGGATCAGGAAAAGCATATCTTTTAAGCCTTTACTCTCTAAAGGATATTTTCTGGGACTTATCAACAAAACAATAGTAATTTTATAGCGAAAGATAGGATGTCCTGACTATACAACAAAAAAACCATCCTTGTTGTCCGATGTGCCCGCTCTTAATAAGCCCCCCTTGCCAGATTATTAAAGATGTAAGCATAAAAAGCTAATTCGTCAAGACCAGCTATTGGATATATTGCTTGCTTTAATCCCATTGATAAAGAGTGTGACTGAATAACTTGATAAGGGTAGTTGCTTTCATGTGGAAGCATAAGAATGCATTTACCATATTTTACCAGAGATTTGAAAAGATTAATTTCGTTCATAGAAAATGGAATTAACCCCCACTGCGTATCGGAACTTATCAGGATAGAATAGATCCACTTCTCTTTGTTCCAACAAACCGAAATTTTGTAGCTATGTCTTATTCCTTAGAATGCTATTCATTGCAAATCTGAAATTTCTAAAAGTTGTACAGCACAGCAACTTAATATATCTGCCCACTTATCAATCCAGTCATCGAAGCAATTGTTATATGAGAAGCCAATAATTATGACGATGGCTGCAACACCATGAGAGGGATCTTCTCATCTTTGATTCCAACATGTAACACCGATGAAGAATATTCTACCAATTATCACATGTTGGGATCTCGTAGTTATTCATATTCTAATACATACTAAGTGTAAGCTGTAGACTTGGTTAATTTCTAGTTTTAGAGATATTATAAATTATTTTATTTTATTCAGTCAATTAGTAGCTTCAATCTTAACACAAGAAAAATACTATCTCAACAATTATCTTGATTTATATATCGTCAAATCTCTAGAATGGATAGTAACCAACCCACTGTCATGACTTATCCAAGTAAGATCTTAACACTGACCTTCTTGCTTGTTAGTCAAGTAAATACCGCATTATGAAAGGATAAGATGAAAATTTAGAACTTCACCTGCTTTTCAGGATATTTTGGTGCAGATATTAAAGAAACAGTTTCCATGTGGCCGAAATCTACATCATAACCAAGCATATGTATGTACAGCATCTTCCAAACATACTTCTTCTTTTCATAAGGCGTCAATCCCTGCCAAATCAACAAACTTAGCATTTAGTTTTTGCAATGACTAGCAAAATCCCGAAGAACATCGGTGGAGGACAATATCCCCAGAGCTAATCGACCTAAACTTCAAACAATCCTATACACTAAGTATAAATATAGTTGATGAGAAACACGATGTCAAATTGAGGAGCACAGGAAATGATCTCTCCAAACTACTTTCCCATCACCTTACTTTCATCCCTACCCCCAAAAGTGCAATTGCACACAGACAGAACAGCAGGCCTGCATTTGGATAAACAAAATACATCCTCAATTTTTCTTACTCCATACTCTCGAAAAAAATAAAGTAGAACAAAGAAAGAAGTACAGGGGATGATTATAAAAATCATCAAATTCTCGTCTCACCCTAATATTGATTGGCACAGCAGGAGATCTCTAAATATTGTGATTTAGTAAATGTGTCTCTCATCCATGTGTCATAAGTGTGATATAAATCTTGTTAGAAAAAGAGCGATTATCAAACAAAGTTTTCCATCTCTTCAGAAAATTAGACAAAGGAAGAGATTCTCTAGTAAAAATTCCACAGAAAGCTACTCTCCAGGGCAACGCTACATTTTCGGTTATCAAAGCTCCTCACTTCACTAATCCCAAATTAAACGCCCTCCACAAGTACGTGTCTAGGATTTGTACAACACTCCAAGAGCAAAGAGCTCAAAAGATCTCCAACTCCTAACCAAATGCTTTTAGCAACAAAAAGAAAAATTAAAGTTCTGTCTCATGACTAACAAACAGAAATAAGAATGCATCAATTTTGTCCCTCTCATCAGCGAACCACCGATAACACCCCCCCTTCTTTCGTTGGGTACACATATGATGGGAAAATCAGTGTCCACCATTTGTTACATACCCAAAATCAGATTTATCAGAACTCAGAAATGGTTAATTCCACTCATTTCAATCAATTCCACTTTCATTTCTAGAATTGTCCTCATGTATGATCTTTGTTTTTTTATTATTATTATCATAAACATCCATAACTACTTTGTCAGAACTTCTCAAGGAACAGCTGATTTACTGCTTAAGTTCCGTTTGTTCCACGGAATTTGTACACTTGCAAAATTATTCAACCTCCAAGGTATCATCTCCTAGATTGTTTTTTTTAACATCATCGTTCTACAGTAATCTACACTCATCAAGAGCACCCTCGATCAGGTTTCAAGCTATTCTTAGCTACTCATCACAAGCTTTTTGTTGCACTGACTTTGGAATCTGCTAGCCAAAGCAGCATTGCCTCACATCAAAAGAGCTTCCCCCAAAATCAGAGTTGCCAATTGGACGGAAACACCACAATAAAACTTGATTTTGCATGAGAATTGAAAGCCAAAGAACCTAGTGTTATTATACCAACATTATTCACATTCTTTAAGCAAAATACTCAGGTAATATAGTATGAATGTAATTGCGTGACACAGCTAGTGCTATTGTGGTATCAATTGTCCTCAGGCGACAAACACCATTCGATTGCCTAGACAGGATGAGATTGCAATATTATTGATCAGGTTCGAACCAGCATCCAGTTTAAAGCCATGCTCCACCTTTGCACCATTTAACCCAATAGTCATTAGAGAAGTCACTACCAGCATAGTTACAGCCAGGAATTTGATAAACTTGCAATGACAAAATCATCTCTATAAATAGCCAACCCAAAGAAACTACAAATTTCTTGAGGTTATCTGGGATTAAGGACTAAGGAGCAACCACAGCGCAGTAGCATCAATAGCTTCACAATATCTCCAATGAACACAAAGCATTTGATAAAACCTCTCTCAAAAGCACAGGACAACTGCAACTGCGCTAATACCGAATTACTTTTTCCCCTGACCGGCCGCTTAAACCAACCAACGATCGCAAATTCCTAAACGGAATTCCGGCCGCACCGCTAAGCGCTAGTACCAGTGGAAGAAACCCTAACCTTTTCGTTCTTGAAGCGGGTGCGAACGTTGCCGAGCTCCTTGTCGACGCGAAGCCTCTCTTGCTCCTTGTTCTGGCAATTGCGGATGTCGCTGATGAACACCGAGAGACCCCTCATGCCCGATAACGCCATCTCTTCGACAGATCCAGCAAATAGCTCAAATCATAACACGCGCACCCCGCCAAACGCAACCAACCCCTTCGCCCGCGCACAGAGGCGGCTCCTCCTCCTCCTCCTCCTCCTCTCCTTCTGGCTGCGAATCCCAGATCTCTCCGATGAGTTCCGGAATCAAGATCTAGCACGCCATTGCCCAAATCCAAGCTTCGACCGCGAGATCAAACGGAAATGGCTTCGCTTGATCTAGAGAGAGAGAGAGAGAGAGAGAGAGAGAGACAGGGAGCTGAAATTCGTGTTTTTCCTAGAGAGAGAATGGGGTGGACTGAAGAAAATTGGAAAGGCCGACGGGGGAGTGCAGGAGACGACTTTTTAAAATTTTTAATTTACCGATTTATGCGTATTTATTGACCCACAATTTTATTTTATTTTAATTTCATCAACGACCCTCTTTTTTTTTTTTTTTTTTTTTCCACCTAATACTTCTGATTTGCCAGCTCTGTATTTTATTTCTATTCCCTTATTTTTTCTCTTCTTTTTTTTGATTGTCGCTTTTCTTTCTTGGTGTGGGGTTCTCCTAAAAAGCATTTATCACATTCATAATTGCATTAAGATTCGATCATACTCTTTTCTCCCTTCCCCCGGAAGAACTTTCTTTTCTACTCCCTTTTGGATTTCTCGTGCTTAGAGCATCGCCAAACATGCATGGAAAAACATGAAGAAATCGATATAAACGAAGTCGGATTACAATTCAGTCGGTGTCTTATGAACTCGATTCACCTTCTCTTTTATCTGTTCCGGACAGTCAAAATTGATCTGTAATGAAATGATTTGAATTATCTTTTTCTTTATCAAAATTGGATTTCCGAGAAGGATTGAAGTATCGTCAAAGCATTTGTCGTATCACCATTCGAAAGTCAAGGGTCTCATGGCGAATCGGGAAGGGCACTTCCAGAAGGGTTGCTCTATGCCCAGGCCGCATCCATCAAGAAGACGAGCGCTTGCTTCGCCATTGCCGCTAGTTCTCACGGCATGTCGAGTTTGCCCTTTTCTTTCTACTTTCCGATCAAAAGCATATTCTCCATAGTAAGTTAAGCATGTCAACTTCTCGTCGCCATTGGGACAAACGTCAGTCATCATCAACATCATCCTCACAATAAATGCGTTCGATACTGGTCCACCGAAAAAAAAAAAAAAACAGAACATCATATGACTTGTGATGTCCTGAAGAGGCCGCTTCACTGTACGTTTCGACTCGTCAGCAAAGAGGCGATCGAAATGAGTAACACAATGGCCTTTAAAGCGGTCTGCTCGACATCTAAATGAAGAGAGACGGGCCGGCATGCTTCTGGTTCCATTCATTTTTTGCCCTGTAAAGCTGATCTGAAGGATAGAAGCGTGCACAGCATTCAGGAGTTTGTATATGTAATTTCAGATCTTGAAAATCTGTTCATAATCTATAGTTCCCATGAACTGTACACGTATAACACCACGATTACAGGAGGTACAAAAAGAAGGAAACGAAAGAGAACACCTATCCCATGACATCACCAGACAATGAACAATATACCCACATGCTCAATCGCAAGAACTGCATCGAGCTTATCACTGACCGCCCAGGATCTACATCTTTGAAACTAAGCATTTCATGAATGCTGGAGCTGGGGGTCATCTAGCTAAATTTAGTTGTCATCCTCTGTCCATTGCTGAAGAATACTATAAAGTCGAGACAAGGCAGTATGAGGAGGAGCCCCCAGAAGCCTCAATCTTGATTGTGGCTCCTCCTCATACTGTCTTCCTAGGTCAATATCCTTATTCAATATCTCAAAAGACCAAAACTTTTTCCAGATCAATTTTCAGACCAAGGAGAAACTCTTTCGGTGTCCGGAATGACGAGAAGGCCGCGCATGCTCGACCGACTTTCTTGTAGTGGGACCACTGCTTTCAGCATGATCTGGTTGAGCGTCTGAAGGCCGTGGCAGAAGCTTGCATCCGATTTTCCTGGCAACCAAGCGAGGTGAACTGAGAGAGCTATGTGATTTGGCTACCCTTCTCATCTCTTGTTTAATTTTACCGAATTCTTCTTCAAGTTCCCCCACCCTGGACCTCATCTTCTCCATATCAACTTTGAGCACCTGGTTTTCACGCACTACTGCCACCCATCCATCTCTCTGCACAATTTGTCCTGCCATGTTGCTTGGCACAGACACTGGACCCGCTGCTGCACTTTCTGTCTCCAAGACATTAAGGCAACCAGCTAAAGCTGTTCGCAGTTGCATCTGCTCAAAGAACAAAACTTGTAGAACGACCCTCAGTGGCAACCTTTCATTTTGGGAAGCATGGGCACAGGCATCAATGGACAGCCTCTGGTAATCAATGATGTTGCAAAGTTCTTCCTTGTCCTTGTCCGAGAGCCACGGATGTGCCTGCACATTGATATTAGTGATCACAAGCACCCAAAGCAACCAAAGACATCTCCTTACTACAGTAATCTATGTAGAATTCATACCTTGAGATAGATATCCACAGCTCTATATAGTCCATCATGCAATACTCTTGAACTATCGGGAAGAGCTTCAGCAAGAGAACAAATTTTATGTGGCTTCAGATTTACATCAGAAGCTACTTCAGCAATATAAGCATCTATCATCTTTGCGACTTTGGTTAATGGTCCAGCAGAGGGAGATGTTCCCAGCTCAAATGATGCAGGAGAAAATGATGAGGCCTTCGATTCAAGAGAAACAAAATAATGGACAATCCGCTCAATACAGTCAGTGTCGTACAAAGTGTCGATATCTGAGTATGTAGGTATCAGAAGACTGTCTAGGGTAGCCAACTCCAATTGCATTCCTATTCTTCTCTCCAATGCATCTCTGCATGTATGATTGACATCCAAGATGAACGCAACCCGGAGGAGCCCCAATAAGAAGCGACAAAAAGATCTCCCCTTCTTATCAGGGAGAAGATTAACAATGCTTTCAAGTAGAACCCTTTGATCAACAATGACAGGTGTCAAGCTAAAACTAGCAACTGTTCTGGTTTTGCCGCTTTGCATTCCTTGCCATCTGCCCAGACCAGGCAGGTATTTTCTAGCATAATGCATAATAGCACCAGCAAGATTCTCAGACCTAACACCTCTTGATTCCATTGTCCTAATAAGCCTCTCAAACACCCCCACACTTAGATATGATATGTCTTCAAACCACCAGTCAGATTCTGAACTTCGAATTCTTGCTCCCGTGTTTATTCCATTCCATAAAATGCTACCACCAGGGCTTTGTAGGCTTCCATATATCATCATGGGCCATCCAAACAAGCTTGGGTCGGTACAAACCATCATGGATAGTGCATTCAAGGATTTGCTAACTATCTGAAGTTTTTCGGCATAAGTTATGACAGCTTCGGAACTTTGGAGAGCCAGTATACAATCCTTCCAGTTACGAAGCACATTCTTGTGAAAATAACTTTCTGACTTGGAAAGCAAGTTACCTTCTCCATATTCATCTGTCATTTCAAGAAAGTCTGCTGCACAGTAGATTGTCACAACGTTCCTAGGAGTTAATTCCACACGAACACCATAACAAAACTTGGCAGCGACAAGAAAAGAATCGGGGCCACCAGGAAAATCGTCCAGCTCTAATGTGAAAGTCCTGTCTTTGCTGCTCAAGGATGCTTCACATTTATCTGCTATCTTCCCGCATTTGGATACGAGAGGGAACTGGAAAGTCAAACCCAGACTTTTCTATTAGGTTAAAAACAGAATTCGTTTGTGCTGCATGGACTTAGTATTAGCTAATCAAGTCTTTCACTTCTGTGTATATTTTAAGCCATGAAGCTCTACTCATGCCATATAATGAAAGTCACCTTAGTAATTAAACACCATGGTGATGCCACTAAAGATGCAGGGAAAACGGGTTAGTATTTGAATATTAACTACGATTTTGCGATAGTAACCTCGTACTGAGCCTAAATAACCCTGCGGCAAGTCAAAATCATGACAAATATTCATTGAAAGTAACAATAGGCAAATTAAAAGGCCAAGAAAAGGAGCATTTGAAAAAGGCTAGGAGCATACCTTGTGAAGATGAAAGTTGATGCTTTCCACAGTGATCGTGATGTCACTCAGTAAAGCGGCAGTGCAAAACCTGCCATAAACATGAAACAACCGATGTTGAATACTGTGCAACCTGAAGTAACACCCAGAATAACAAAAGTCATCTTCTGTCCTTGGAATTTCCAGACGACCAGAGGAACAGAACCAGAGCATATTTGACACAGTTTGTGAGATCAACAGGTGATCACAATATGACGATACGCCTTAACCAAGCAGAGAATAGACAGAACTAATGCACGTTCAAAATCCTCACACCATCGTAGCAATTTATGAGACACCGACACCCCAACAAGTTCAGCACCACATAAGAATCAGATTCTTCGAATTTCCCGATAATCGAAAATAAACTAAGAACGAGCACGAGTGAGAGATAAGAGTACCAGTGATTGCCTTCGCGATGGAACCCATAGACCTTGCCTGCAGGAGCCATCATCAAGCATGAGAGGAACAAACGAACCCCTCTTCTTCCTAGTCCAAGAACCAGTCGGGCCCACCTCAGCTTCGACAAGAGAGAGAGAGAGACTCTGAAATCATTGCTTCACTCCAACTGAAGCAAAACCAACAGACATGCCACACAGACGTCTACTCCTCTCTCTCTCTCTCTCTCTCCTGCGTCAATTGGGGTCGTCAGGAGGGCAACCAAAACAAGAGTGGGTCTTTACAACTCAGAAAAGGAAAGCCCCACATCCCACCACCAACCAGCATGGACCCTTCGGTATTATTCTACCACGCTCGTCGATTCTGGTGTTCCCCGTGTGTAGGGTGAGCGAGCACGGATCACAAGACGACCGAACCGGCGAAGTTACTCAACGCTTTAAAAGAAGCCCAAGAAAAGCGCGAGTGAAAATTAGTAAAGCATATTCTCTGTCTCTCTGGGGTTCGGGGGGATGAAGTAATTGAGAAGACAACAAAGAAAATTACTTTAAAAAGGTGCGATCACAGTGTGGGTCGTGGACTGATGGAGGGGCGCTGCTGCCGCTGGAAGCCGGCCGGAGATTGGGGAGAGAGAGAGAGAGAGAGGGTTGTAAAATGATAGTTTGTCTCACGCTTTTTGTCGAGCAGGTTGGGCGCAATCATCAATGCCGCGTGGATCCGAGGCGAATGATGGCCGGTGAAGGGAAGGTTTTTGAACCTTGCAATCTCACGCAATTTCCACGAGAAAAAAAAAACGATTAGTTAAAAATTATTAAACTCTGCACTTTCACTTCCCTCCCTCTTGTTAACGAATGATCAATTATTTAAAAAACATGTTCTCTAATCATACACATTTTTATCGATTAGGTAAAAAGTTCGATAGCTACTAATACTAGCAAATATTTGAGTTGACAACGTGATGATAAATAAAATGATAATAATAATTCGAATCAAAATTGATGGCCAATTTAGAAGGAAAATTATGTTCGAAATATTTTGGAATGTTTCATTAATTTCATATCCATAATTAATTAATAAAATCCCAGTTGAAATTGGATAGTTATTAAACTAAAAAGTAATGACCCAAATGTATATAAGTAATATATCACCGCACAACAGGTTAAATAATTTATCAACCGTCGAAGGTTTCACGAATACTATCTCGACGTTTTACAATCATGTCCTAAGTATTATCAAGTTAGGATAGTTCGCGGGTAACTCTGCTCTTCGAGGAAACTGTGTTGCGGCAATTGCTTTTAATTATTCCGTAAACGGGATTCGGCCTCTCTTTTTGTTCGAATTTGTCTGAGAGTGGACAAAACCGCGAACCCGAGGATCGCTGTCGACTGACCAATTTTAGGAATAATGCGCCTAGAACGAACCGAAAAGAAAGTTAAAGACCGATGACACGACACCATCAATGACGACTCGTTCAAATGCGATGGCGGTGGACAGTTGTGAGGAGCCACGTCTGTACGCATCGCTTCGACAGCTACGTAAAGATGGTTCTTACGGTCAGAATCTTTCGTGTCGAAGTCAGAAGGTTTTTTTTTTTTTTTGGTCTAATGGTCAGAAGGTTTCACGGACATTATTTTAGCGTTCGGTTTTGCTTACTGTTGAAATATCGTCGCCCTCCACTCTCCGAGTGCTGTCCCGACGATAGAACATCAATTACCCAAGAAGGAACGAGGATAAAGGTCTTCGCATTGGCTTTAATTTGTGTGTTTAAAGTAGAAGAAATGGCTCATGTAAAAGAAATTACTCAAATGGGGTTTTCTTTCATAGATCGACCACATGGTGAGATTCATAAATCATTTATATGGCTGTGTTATTTTGCAAAAAATTAAAAGTATCTAAAAATGATAATAACTCATATTATTTAAAATAATTAGGGAATCCGAAAGATTTTATTATCAACAACCATTCATGAATTTTATCGTTTATTCATTTTAATAAATGAAACAAACAATTACTTGAAAAAAACATTTTTTAGTCATTCATTTCTCACGAAATTTTCATATGATTAATCTGTTCACCTTCTGAAGCTCATCTGTGCGGCCAAATTTTGTATCATTTAATGGTCAACATCAAAGATAAGACACAGGAACCTTTATTCAACTATAATTTGACGAGCATGTCATCAAACGCCCAAAAAACCAAGCTCAAACAGATTATTGCAATTTCGAATATTAAAGAGTCTCACAGCTTTAAGTTATAGATACCAATAAAAAGATTACCCCAAAAAAAAAAAAAATCAAAGCGTCAAAGGTGACACGGTGGTACAACAAGCTTTTGAATATATAATAGGAATCGCGAACAATCCCCTGGAACTGGAAGACCAAAAACGCTCGCTCTTTGTGTGATGTGTAGCTGAAAGCTCTATCACTGAATTACAGAAGGAAAAATCCCTAAAAGAATCTGGTTATGACCAGAATATCATATCCTGATTCATGGACTACGACTACCGAAACCACAAAGGCCAAAGAGTATTTTAATGTATAAAGAGTATCATCTATTTAGATATGTTTAATCTCCATGAAAAAATTATAGGACCTGTAGCAGGGGGGGCGCTTTCCAGTTCGAACCAACACGGAGCCGAAAATCTGATCACTCCACCTTTTCTTTTTGCTAAGTAGGCCCCGTAACTCAGCTTGTGGCAACGGGTTTTGACATGGCCTTCTTGATAGCTTCAGCATATGTCCTGTGTTGATAGGTGAGGGTCGATTCAAGCAAGTCCCACAGCGATGTCTTGGGATTCCAACCTAGCATGAGTACGGGTCATATACGGTCAAAAACACTTTCCTCCCAAAACCAATTATCTAGTTGGATCATCTAGGAGGTTTAAGAGGTCGGGCCAATTACCTAGTTGCCTATTGATGATGGTCATGTCCGGGATTCTCTTATCACTATCGTCATATCCCTCTCCATAAAACTCCTTAGAGCTAACATCAACTGTCGGTGCTTCCAGAGGTGGCTCGCCACTAACCTTAGAGTAAACCTGGAAGTGTGGAAGAAAGGACACAATCCTCAGACATCAATGCAACAGATGCAAAATCATTGGCATGTATTTCTATCTAAAGACGATCCAAAGCAACGCATGATGATTTACCTGAGTCATCATCTCAGCCAGCTGCCTAACTGTGACTTCGTTGTTAGGGTTGCCAACATTGAAAATGTGGCCATTGGCTCTCGCTGGATTTTCCTGAGAAAAAAGGAACAGTTTCCAGTCACCCATGAAAGCCCAACAGAAAAAATGCAGTCACACATTGAGTTTAACTCACAATCATCAAAAGAACAGCTTCAATAGCATCCTTGATGAAAATGAATGTTCTCTGGGACTGACCACCATCAACAAGCTTAAGTTGCTGATGGCGAAGCAGAGCCTGAAATAGGTCAAAGCAAGGACAGATGATGATGGTGGAATGAGGAAAAAAAACATGAAACAATTCACTCCATCAAACATTCTTACATTACTAAAGCATGCAAGAACCCTAGGAACACCCTCACTTGGACCGTCGATGCCAGGAATGAAGTCCATTCTAGGTCCAATCCAGTTAAATGGTCTGACTATGGTAAACTCAAGACCATTTTCTGCACCCTCAGCTGTGAAAAGCAAGAGGAAAAGTTAGAAAAACTGTCTTAAGAACCAAAGTTGAAGTAACCAGAGATAACTGAACATAGATCACCATAAATCAGCCTTTCAATCAGTTGCTTCGCGCATGCATATGACCACCTCTGCTTTTCAATTGAACCAAATATGCAAGGGGAGGCATCCTCTGAAAGCATGTAGTATGCAGGGTCCTGACAAAACAAAGCAGTTAAAGATGTTAAATTCAAGCACCACGGGTCAACACAGACAGAAGAAGCGTTGGCAAACTCCAAAGTAGTCAATGTTATTATCATGGGCAAACATCTGAGACCAGAAGGTGCTGCTCTAGTGTATGTATTTCTGATGCAAATGCTCAACCCTGACTTAGCCATCAAGTGAACACTGCATACAACATCTGCATTAAGCAGCTAGACAAGCCCAAGCAATCAGCAGCATCAATTTAGCAAATATTAACAGAAAGGTTTCCTACCTCATTCTTAATTAATCATGTTGGAAAGATGTCAACTTCTAAGGCCTAATTGTTAGAGTTAATGTAAAAGTAAAGAACTTTTTTTTTTCTTTTCTATAGATATTTATGGAAAAAGTAGATGTGGATTTACATGCAAACAATTACAGTTTGTAAAAGTTTCAACTCACCATAAAATCTTATTTAAGCAGTATGTAAAGAGTAAAAGTCAATACAAATAGACCTTGGCTTTTTGCTTAAAGTTTAGATTTCAGCATTCGAGATTGCACTTTTATTTAAACTAAAAAATCTCAAGAGATATATAGATATGATCATTCAATGCCACGTGAAATTTTTTTAAACTTTAGAAAACCTGCACTTAAAAGCACCCAGGTACTTCAGTACCGTAATTTAAGAGACCCCGCTTAATAATGGGAAACGAGCATATTCAAATAACCAATCAAATCAACTGCAATAACGAAGATAGATGAACCTCAAGAGATCAATGAAGGCAGATCTCCAATCGGAGGATGCAATCCATCTGTGTCGTTGTTTAAAACAGGTTATAACAGCAAAATTCTGTCTGCCCAGCCAGACGCCAATTCATGTATCATTACTAGCATACAGAATGTTGACTTTCATATATTACTCCAGGTAACATTAACAGTGGACCTAATGCAGCTGCCAGCTATGTTAAGGTGGACATATAAACAGCTGACTAGTTCCAATGCACTAGACAAAACACTGCGCAGACTGCAAGACTCCCCTTAATTTATTGCATGACATACAGCACTGGTTCGTAGACCTGATAAACCATCACTACAGTTATACAATGTGGTTTCAGAGCTTTCAACGTAGTGACCTAGAATTATCTCGAGAAAGGATATTCTAGATCAAAACTAGTTACAAGTGTAGCCAAGTGCATAGTCAAACAACACAAGACAATACATGTCTATTCCTCCATTGAGACTTTGTCTGGCAAATCTGCACCAGATGTCAACATCTACCGAAATGTGAAAAGGGAAGAAGGTGAGAGGGAGAGATGATGAAAGGTAAGTTTCACCTGGCGGAGAGGGCTATCTTTGGGAAGAAAGCTTCCGATGGTCTTCCCATACACCTCACAGGTAGAGAAGTGAATAAGGCGCTTGCCATTTTCTGAGCAGTACTTCACCTAACAACACCAAACTCATCAACATCAATCCATTTGTGCATAAAAGGCCCATCACTAAAAGTGTTGCTATCGTGGGGTCATAGAGATCCAATTAGAAGAATTTGACTGATATCGATACAAAAGGGCACGAGCCATTGAAAAAAAAAAAAAAACAATCCAGTACCACAGGGAGCGCATCGATGAAATTGCTGTATATGGTGTCAAGAGGACGAGTGTTGTAATCAGCAGGGGTACAGATCGCCGCTAGATTGATAATCTGCACGATAGAAGCATGAAACCAGGCGCAATGTTAGCACGTCAATCAACTCAATTGTCGGATCTAACTTGAGAGTCCGAATAACTAAAGCCGGACGACAAATCCAAAAGCATAAACAAACAAATAATCCAGCAACAATCACGCGCCCTTCCTTGCCAAATCCACCGAGCGTAACAGCTCAAAGCGCAACGCGTAATTAGTATATGGCAATGCAGCAGTGAGGAAGCGCTCAAATAGCCAATTCGACACAAATCCAAGCATATCGAACCAGTTGCACAGGCCAACGCACAGAATAACGAACTAACGCAACGCATACCGAGCGTCCACCCACGCGCAGGAACGCACGCACACAAGAAGAGAGCGACGGGAATCCTCGAAGCAGAGGGCGGGCGGTGAACTCACCAGATCTGACATCTTGATGAGGCCCTCGAGGCGGGAATCGTGCTTGATGTTGAGGCGGTGGAACTGGATGCGGCCGGCCCAGGGGAGGGTGCCGGGCTCGAGCAGGTGCTTGATCTTGTCGCTGTACACGTCGAGGGCCAGCACCCTGTGCGGCGTCTCCGCCATGAGCTTCTCGCAGAGGTGGGAGCCGATGAAGCCGCCGGCGCCGATCATGCATATCGTCATCGGCCCGATCGGCCTCCCGTCCAGATCTACCCTCGCGACGCCGCTCGCCATGTTCGGCCCCCCGATCGATCGATCGATCGCCTTGCCGACTTAGAGCTTGATGATCCTCCGACTTCTGCGGCGGTGAAAAAGGGGGGAACGGCCGAGCTCAGATCGATGGCTTCTTCTTCTTCTTCTTCCGAGAGAGGGAGAGACGGAGGAGAAAGATGGGGTCGAGCGGTGGGGAGTGGAGCGAGCGGGTATTTATGAAAGTGTCGGTGTTTATTTTTGGGGGAATGCGAGGGAAGGGGGAGAAGGTGACATTCGCTTCAACGGCCGTCGGATCGGACGGCCCCATTAATAAGTAACGTTTTTTTGTTATCAGAACCGTCCGATTCAGATCGAACGACTCTAGTACTTTTCAACTCACTCCTCACTTGATACTCTCGAGTTTCGTCCTTCCTCCTTTTTTTTTTAATCTTTATCTTTTTTTTTTCATTTTATTATTATTATTATTATTATTATTATTTCTGCCGGCCTTTCTTTTCGTGCCCGCAAACATGCATGCGTTGATTGCAAAACTATTAGATCGATTGACTTAATTACAATTAATTAAGATCTTGCTTTCGTTTTCGTCGAATTTTACATGATCGGGCTTGAGATCGTTTTCGTTTTCGTCGGGTTTCATGTGGTCAAGCTTGACATTGTTTTCGTTTTCTATCGAGTTTCACGTGATCGGGCTCGACATTATCAAGCATATTCAAAATGTAATATTTTATCAGATCATTGTCGATTAATAAATACTATAAGTCATGAAAAAATTAAAAAAAGCAATATAAAAATATTTAAATTCAAGATTTACTTTGATAACACGTAGGATTTTTGCGAAAGCGATACTAATTATGCTAAATTCCCAAATCAGACTTAACCCAATGATTAATTCAACAAAAACAAACCAAGAAATCGAATCGTTTCGACCCAACTTATTCTAACATTAATATAAACTGCATTGTGAGTGATTTATTATTCGGGAGGGTTTTAGGAAAAGGGCACTACTGATCAAATCATTGCTCGTGAACGTTCTCTCTCCAATTCATGCGCCGAAATACTACTTTATTTCCATAGAAACTAACAAGGCTAAAGCAATGCTAAATATTCATGATACTTATATTTGAGTCGTGATAATTCAAAATATCCGCATAATATTACATATCTTATTGGAGTTATTCATCTTAAAATCGAGTATCGGCATAACTAGATCAAAGAAGGAGCGAGCTTATCTTTCCATGGATGACAATACCGCCGCGTTTTGCAAGGCAATCTTGCTATGCGTCGCCCTGATCGGCGCTGGAATAGTTGATAAATATACGGCCAGTGTAAAGGAGGTAGTAGGCCAGTGAATGTGAAAATAGAGAATTCGAGCATGGGTTGTCCAGGGGGGCCGACCCGGCCAATAATGTCGGAACACGGCGGGAAGCGGCCGACGGGACCGAAAGTCGCGGCGGAGCGGAAGCCGCCGGGCAGCGGAGAGGCAAATCGACCCGACGGTCGCTTTCACTGCCAGCGAGCGAAGGGCAGCAATTATTGATAGAGAGAGAGGGAGAGGTGAGGGCCATGCCATGTGATTGGCTCGTTCTCTTTCCCCCCACTGAGCTGTCTATCTTCATGTCCCACGTGGGTTCCCATCCCATGCATGTTGAACAATACATGCTTTATGAACAAATTGCGATTGATAAATGGGGAAGCGTTTTATATATCGGCCAATTGCTTCACGCAATCATTTGTTCTTCGACGAAATAAACAGGATCTCGAGACAAGGTGGACCGACAATGGGGCGAGGTATCTTCTGGGACATGGCCCATGCCACATTTGAACTCCTGTTTACCTCATCGGCCCATTCATGTTGGGCTTATGTACTTCCCAAAATGGGCTCAGGTCCACCAATTCCAATTCGAAAGCCGCATTCGAGTCACTCATTACCATTGATTCAAAGAGGACCATGTTTTTCCTTCGATTAGGAGTGTTCCTTGTTGGTGAATTGTAAGCATGGACATCCTCCGCGTGCAAACTGAGACGAATGCGATATTCGCCGTGACGGAAAACGAGGCCTCAATCCAATTCAGGTGCACATCTAATGGAAAGAAGTAACATGTTTGATGAAGATTATTCGGGTGCTCACCAAAACATCTCGATACGGGGGAAGGAAAAAAGAAACCCCTCAGTGGCTAGGCTAACTAATGCGACTACGTTTGCACCAGTTGAGCATGATACTTTCAAAATCAATATCATTTATTTTTCGGGATAATTTAAGGGCACTGGTGCCAAAATCCAATGGTTATTTTTTTTGTGGGTCCATCAGCGGTTTAAAGGTTATCAAAGAGCTTTCCTTATTTTTCACGAACTAGAATCACGTGAGTCGTGATACGATGGAGAATTCCTAGGGATAAACGATTTCAGATTCTGTCTTAATTTTAGGGGGACCTGAAATTTACTCGTGGAAGTTGGTTTATCGTTTTTTCGGACCCATATCTCACTCTACGTATTTTAGAACTGAACATGAAACTTACCCTATTATAGGTTCAATGGTCTACCCGAGAAGACGAGAACTGGCCAATTTCCATTTTTTTCCTTGTTTCATTTTTTCGTTCAACAAAATGAAAGTGGACGCAAAAATAAAATCGAAAGTTTCCCATTTGTCAATAGTAATGATCTATAAAACATGAACACCTAAGTTGAGCACAACAGTGACTGAAGTAAGTTGAAAAGCGAACCTGCAAAAGCAACATCATTAGGCATATCTAACAAAAGTGATTGAAGAGAACCCAATCTGCACATAGAAAGAGAGGTTGGTCTACCAATTCCCACTACGCTTGAAGCAGCCTCCCAGTGACAACCATGAGAGCAAAATACAGCAACAAGAGAGTGGGAGCAGAAGAGCATGATCTACGGATGATGTTCCCTCAGTAATAGGAATTGCAGGCTAATTACCGCGCCAAAGCACAAGTGCAGCTCAGGATCGAGCATCGCCAACCGGCCATAACCCTCCTCTGTCCCGGGTCAGCTTATGAATGGACAAACCGCGGGAGAGCTCGTCGGTAATGGAGCTCGTCCCTTGTGCCTTCGCACGGTCGAAGAGGGACTGTTCAAGAGGAAGATATCGAGGAGAGGAAGGAAGCCAAGGAGTTGCTATCAGAGAGGAAGATTAGAGTTTGGTTGAATGAGAAAACCAAAGTCTATAAGTCAATTTCAATTCAGGGTTTTGTTGGTTCGAGGTCCATTTCTCAGTTCGTCTCTCCCGAAAACACGAACATAACTCACATGGTATAGGTTCCTAAAAGTTTGGAATCAAGAATCAGTTTGGATATTACCAAAATGTAAAATTGTATTGGTTTCAACCATTCCCCCCTAGAAATACTTAATACCTCAATTTCGAAGAGTCACTGAGTTTTGTTTGGGGTGAGGCTAGGAAAATAAACGGTTCAGGTCGAAAAAGAATCCGGCCCGAATAGATGAATTTAATCCATTTTTATGGAATGCAAAGCTAGTGACCCACACGCGATCGAACCTGACTCATACTCCACCCATAATCGCAAAATACTTTTCCATGTTTAATTTGATTTACGAATATTCATACCCAAACTAAGGTAAAAGTGTAGTGTAATTGAGAGCGATATCAAGTAAACCCAAGAGAGAATGAAGAAAGTATCATAAAAATATATTGGATTTAAGTAGAATTCTAAATCCATTTATAATACGCATATTATGTTTAAATCAATTTACGATCTACTTACTGAATATAACTAATTCATTTATGATATATTTGACATCTGTGTTAATTAAGAAATAAGTTTATGGTCCATTGTTTAGTAACTTAAGAAGATAAGGCGTTTCAGTCAACACTTCCCTAGATTATAAGATTTCAAAAGGAAAAGAGGAAGCCGCTCCCTCTCGTCTCTCGCGGCCATCAACATTATCGGCAAATTCTCCGCTGCTCTGTCCCTGCATATGTTGGTCCCTCGTCCCTTCTCTATCTCTGTCTCTGCATCAAAACCGGCAGAGAGCAGCAGCAGCAGCAGCACAGAGAGAGAGAGAGAGAGAGAGAGAGACAGAGAAGGCACTGATAGCCAAGACAAGTGGGCGATCAAGCCTAGCCCGTCTCTGCCCTGATCGCACATCCGCAATCATCTCCTCAAACGCCGTGCCTCACTGCATTCTCTCCATCCGTGCTAGAACGAGCTTTGTGCCATCACATGTGACTTGGCTCGTGCCCTGCGGATGATTTAGAGTAAGACCAGCACTAAGATCCGTCTTCTTGGCAAATTTTTTTCATTTTAAGAAGGGACTCGTCGAGGAAGCATCTGGGGTATGTGTGCTTTCTCGTGCTACGTGCATGGTCCTGCGATGGGGCGTTGCAGTGGCTGCACCGTAACCTGTTGCCAATTACGTCAATCATCGATGATCCTTGGTCAATCGTCATGGGACAATGTCGGGTGAGGAAAGGTTTTCTTCTTGCACTGGATCATCTAACAGTCACAAAATTCAGTAGTACTTGAACCCTATTGGGACAAGGGAAAGAACGGTGTTTCGAGTTACTCCATGTCAGGAAAGGTTGTGCTTTTGTTTTGCTTTTCTCTTTTCCATTTGCCTCTGCCTTTTTCTTGGTAAGTTATACGATGAAATTAGAATGGCGCATTACTAAAAATCACCTGGAGTCGTTGATGCTTACTTGATGCATTATTCTTTTGTAAAATGAAAGTTAGAAAGCATCGACGATCCCCTCTAAATGTTTCCACGAGACTCATTCTTGATAAGAGATATATGAACTGACCTATAACTATCTCGCCTTTGAACTAAAAGTCTAAGGTTGACAGACTTGTCATCATAATACTTTAATATGTTAGTTGTTAGGAAGTCTCTCCTCCACATGATGCATGCCGCAATTATGCAACA
Organism: Melaleuca alternifolia; assembly: GCA_019926035.1. Taxonomy (NCBI): domain Eukaryota; kingdom Viridiplantae; phylum Streptophyta; class Magnoliopsida; order Myrtales; family Myrtaceae; genus Melaleuca; species Melaleuca alternifolia. The sequence continues at coordinate 839,700 of JAGKPW010002568.1, read as the reverse complement.
TAATCCGTGCCATTTAGAGATTTGTTCACGAGATGAATCCAACTAAGAATCTTGTACAAAAACAATTTGAGAGAGATCCACCTCAGCGATTAGCTAAAGAAGTTTTCTAGGAAGAACCGTTTATTTGTATATTTTCCCTTTTGGTTTGGGAGGAATTATTGTGAAATTCTTGAAGTTCATGATTAGGGCTACAGTGTTCAAAGCCCATGTTAGCTATGAATAAGTTTGATTTGTATCATAAGTTTAATATCTCTAATGTTATCCCTAAGCACTAGAACGCAAATCTTTAACATCGTTTGGGACAATATAGAAAGAGTGTGCAAATTAAAAACCACCGCAAAAAATAATAATGATCAGAACGGAAACCAGAGCGGTCGAGTTTTCGACAAGGAGGTGTTTCACTATCATCGACTAGAAAAGACATGGAAAAGTAAGTTAATCTATCTTACGTGTTGTAGATTAAATAACAAGGTCAGCAATTTTTCGAAGTGATCGATTTATTTCCGTTCGTATATATTTGTGTGTATATATAAAGAGTATATTAATCCATTGCTGGGATGTGGAATTCATTTAGGATGAAGTTTCGCGGGGTCATTTCTTAACCCAAATCAACGCAATCATGCGGACAGAACACAAAAAATCACGAAAGCACGTGTCTCCATAGTTCAAGAACAGCGCGCTGGCTCTCTGTTTCCCCTCCCCACCCCACATTTGTCTCCGGAACCACCACCAAGTTTCTCTTGCAACCTTTGCATGGGAGTAGACGGAGCTGAAACTCTAATTTGACTCTCTCTCTCTCTCTCTCTGGTCATCACGTATGTGTTTTCTTCCGCACGCGCAGAAGAGCCCATGTCACCCCCATCTTCACCACGTGGTCTTTCTTCGCATTTCGGCAATGCCGATATAAGCCCGTCACCCTCTTATCATTTCTTTTGCTCCGCTTCATTCAGTACCCGGCAATTCCGCAATGCTCTGTTTTGATCTTTTTCTTCTTGCCAAAAGAAGCAATTTCTTTTCGGAGCCCCAGAATGGGTTCGGTTCTTCGGCTCAGGAAACTCTGTTACGTGGAGCCAGTGAAGTTCCAGTCGTTTGACTCCATCAAGAACGCTGAGAAGCAGCAGCAGCAGCAGAAAGAGAGAATCGTTTCCGAGGTTGAGAATGTGGTTCAGAAGAATGGCGGTGGTGGTGGTGGTGATGACGAGGATAGGAAGAAGAGGAAGAAGGGAAAGAGGAAGATTAAAGAATGGAGGTGCATTGATTCGTGTTGTTGGATAATTGGGTGTTTGTGCAGTGTCTGGTGGCTCCTCTTGTTCCTGTACCACTGGTTGCCGGTTTCATTGCCTGGGTTTCAGCTGCCCGATTCTCCCGGGGCACGGCTCGGCCGAGAGGGCGTGCACGCGCTCCATCCGGTGGTTCTTGTCCCTGGCATTTCGACCGGCGGGCTCGAGCTCTGGGAAGGTAAGCCCTGCAGTGAAGGCCTTTTCCGGAAACGGCTCTGGGGAGGCAGCTTCACCGAAATCCTCAAGAGGTCGGTGATCGAGGCACCCGCAATTCGCGTTACCATGTCATGGTCGTGCTCATAATGCATTTTGTAGTTATTGATGGGATGTAATGTGTTTCTTCTTGTGGTCAAGGCGCCTAAGATTGCGAATTCAATAATGTGTCATTCCAGATAACGTGCTAGTTTCATAGGGAATTGGGTTTTCCATTTCCGTGCTTCGGTTGTACTGTGTGCGTCTCGATGTATGCTTGTGTTCATTGCCAAACTCAATTTAACTCTGGTTCAGTCACATACCGTAAGAGCAGAAATTCTACGCAATCTCTAAGTTTGGATGAATTAGGAACTTACACGAGTGACCAGGGCTCATGCAGGCCGCTTTGTTGGTTGGAGCACCTCTCACTGGACAATGAGACCGGACTCGACCCCCCTGGGATTCGGGTGAGGGCTGTTCCGGGGCTGGTTGCAGCGGACTATTTTGCACCTGGGTATTTTGTGTGGGCCGTCCTCATTCAAAATTTGGCTAAAATTGGTTATGAGGAGAAGAATCTGCATATGGCTGCTTATGACTGGAGATTATCTTTCCAGAATACAGAGGTAGTCTACTCTACTTTGTTTATCAGGTATTTTCTCACTATTTCCATGGGATTCGGGAGTGTTATCATTGATTCATAATCTCATAGTCCTGTGTTGCCTGGAAAAACAATCAACGCATGATATAATTCAGGCCTTGCTCATCAGTCGTCGCTAATGCACATAATTACTTAACAGAGCATAAGAATTGGGACAGATCGATTGCATAAATAAAACCCTTCTCCCTAAAATTGACTGCAGTTGATTCAGAAGCAAGTCATTATCGTAAGAAAGTTATCGAACTACTCTGGTTTGGTGCCGTATGATTGCTTAAGATAGCCGTCTGCATCTCCTGTTGTCCAATTTGAGAAGCACTGAGCTGTTGTCTTACTTAGCAAATTGTAGAACAAGAAGTTATTGAAGTCTGTCTGATTCAAAAATACATAACTGGATGTTCTGCAGATTAGAGATCGAGCTCTCAGCAGGTTAAAGAGTACGATAGAGCTCATGTATCTGACCAACGGGTGCAAGAAAGTGGTGGTGGTTCCTCACTCAATGGGAGTCCTCTATTTCCTTCACTTTCTAAAATGGGTCGAAGCGCCTCGTCCTATGGGGGGCAATGGCGGATCTGGTTGGTGTGCCAAGCATATTAAAGCAATTATGAATATCGGTCCCCCATTTCTCGGCGTTCCAAAGGCAGTTAGTAACTTACTCTCCTCCGAGGGCAAAGATGTTGCCATCATCAGGTTAGCTTTTACTTGCATCAAAGGACATTTGCTACAGGATATTGAATCTCATTAAGGTAGACACTGTACTTCATGCACTAGCTTCATATTGAAATTTCATCTTATATAAATTTATAAATGACTATGGACTAATTGGGATGGTTGCTAATAGTTGGAGAAAATCTAATGCGCATCAATTTGTTTTTGCCAGTAAATGATTGCTATGAAGTTGTTGATATGATTGTCGGGCTTTACTCCTTTGCAGAGCAATGGATCCTGGAGTTCTGGATTCTGAAATTCTTGGGCTTCAGACTCTGGAACATGCTATGCGTATGGCCAGGACATGGGATTCAATCATCTCATTAGTCCCTAAAGGAGGAGAGACCATTTGGGGCGACTTGGATTGGTCTCCGGAAGAAGGGCATGGTTGCAGTCTGGCTAAGAGAAGAACCCTACAATCCTCTGGAAATAACATGAACTCAAACCACGTCAATGGAAAGAGAACTTTCAGTGCCATGAAGGACCCTGCAAAGTATGGAAGAATAATTTCTTTCGGCAAGGAGGCATCATATTTACCTTCTTTGGAGCTCCCTAGTGTTGATCTTAAGGTACAACTATTTTCCTTGATTTCAAGTCTCATGTGTTATGGATTTTCCAGCTTGGGGTCTCCATACATCATGTTTTTTCATAGGTGCCATCTCAAAAAATGTTGTCATAACGAAGTTCCCAACTCTCCTAATCATTAGCTCAGAGAAACGTCAGTATATAGTGTATGTCTCCTTGATTTGCAGGCTAAAATGTCCTCTAAAATTGATTTATCATTAGTTGTCTTAATCCTAGTGGGGGCCAGTCTTGTATTGCACCCAGTATTATGTTGTGCATAGTTAATGTTCTTCCAATGATGCTATGCAGGCGCTTTTACTTGGAAGCCCCTCAACAATATCTAACTCGACGTGTCGAGAGGTGTGGACCGAGTATGACGAACTCAGCAGAGAAAGCATTCGAGATGTCGCAGACAATAAAGTGTATACTTCTCGAACTCTGCTCGATCTGCTACGCTTTGTGGCCCCCAAGATGATGCAGCGCGCGGAGGCTCACTTCTCTCATGGGATAGCCGATAATCTTGACGACCCCAAATACGACCACTACAAGTACTGGTCGAATCCGCTTGAAATGCAGTATGTATCAATAATTTGACATTCTATCATCTTAAGAGTTCTCTTGCTTGAAGTGTAAGATTTCTGTTTTATTAAACATAATACTATTTCAGGTTGCCAGATGCTCCTGACATGGAAATATATTGCTTATACGGAGTCGGAATTCCCACCGAAAGATCATATGTCTACAAGATGGCAGCCACTGGCAGATGCAAGAGCATTCCCTTCCGTATAGACAGCACAGCTGAGGGATACGAGGATAGCTGCTTGAAAGGCGGAATCTACTTTGTGGATGGCGACGAGAGTGTACCCGTCCTTAGCTCTGGCTTCATGTGCGCCAGAGGGTGGAGAGGGAAAACGAGATTTAACCCCTCTGGAGCCACCACGTACGTTAGAGAATACCGGCACAGGCCACCGGCAAGCCTCCTTGAGGGCCGAGGTGCCGCAAGCGGGGCCCATGTGGACATCATGGGCAATGTGGCCTTCATCGAGGATGTCCTGAGGATCACCGCAGGGGCCACCGGCGAGGAGATCGGCGGTGACAGGATCTATTCTGACATTATGAGGATCTCAGAAAGAATAAACATACGGCTCTGATTCTCTGGGAGAGATGGATGAGTGCCAAAGTGACAGCCCTTTGGAGGTGATGCTTTCACTAACAAATAAGAGAGAAAAATGCAGAGGCAGAATATTTTGTAGCTCCAAGAGAAGGATAACCAGCCAAACGACATTTTACACTTCGCTTAGACTTGTATCTGTAGCTAAAAATTGGAGAATAAAGGCTGCTCTTAGGAATCTGGCTTGTGGTTGTGATGGCCCATTGCTGATCTGATCATTGACTAGCGAGAGCCAGATTTTGGTCTTTTCTTAGAGAATGAAAATAACGAAGACTTCTGCTAACAAATGTCATCTTCCTTGTCAGCTACTTTATGGGTTGGTATGACCAGATCAAAATAAAAGTTTGGAACATTTTTCAGTTCATCCAATTCTGTTTGTTGCTTGTTCCTAGAGGTAGTTCCAGTTCGAGGATGGTACCCTGATCAACAGGTAAGCACGACACGAGCGGGCCAAGCCCAAAATTCCCCATCAGCTACAAACCCGATCAATGGAGAGGCATGCGATTAGATTGCAGATTGATCCCGATCTATTGTCCTTTCCTCGTGCCTTGGGGATGGTTCAGATGAGTAAGCTTTGTATGGAACTCACCCGATCTAGCAGGATATGTAACTTGAATTTGTAACTTGCACTCATATGAACCGTATAAGATTTTGTGGAACTATTGGTAACTATTTTAAAAGTTTAAGTTATTGAATGAAAGCGTTATTTACAATTTAAATATTCTAACACTCTCTTTTATCCGTAGATTGGATCTTGACCTTAACCTAAAGCGTGGAAATATGCAGTTAGGAAAACAAAAAAGGGCTTGAAAGATACGAACTTAGTGCATGCTAGCTCTAATAGAATGTAAGATTTTATGAAACTACCGCCAACAATTTCTATACAGTTAATGTATTATTTATTATTTTAATGTTTTAACAAATCTGCCCGCTCAATGACTCACGTTCGGCCCCTCATTCTGTTTGATAAAACCATGTCCCCTGCGACTTTTGGTGAGAAAAGGAAAGGAAGAAGGATGGATTGCAGCTTAGCGGTGCTGACACTGGTGAGCTTCCAGTTGAAAGGAGGCCATCGGAGTCACTAGCCTGCACTCTCCTTCAGCGAGCTTGGTTGTATGCCTGCCTCTCTCTCTCTCTCTCTCTCTCTCTCTCTCACACACACACACACACACCTTGATATCACTAGTTGGTACAACCACGCGCGTGATGCTAGATGTCAATGGTGGGCGTTCTGAATTGGTGCTTGACCAAAAGAGATTGCTACTTGAACATGGCAACGGAGCCATCGTCGGTAAGTTCTGTCTCTGCCCCCGAAAAGCAAGTCAGACGATCGATCGCCTGTCACTTCGCCGCCAGTACATTTTAGCTTTCATCCATGAACTGCTAAATTGTGCTTGAATCCTATGCTTTTGCTCCCTTTTACTTGGATAAAAAATAGGAATCGCGGGTTTCGTTCGTTCCCACTTTTGGTGCTGTCACTTTATGTGGGCGTAATGTGCAGGAACGTGTACGCAAAGGGTAGTTGGAGGATAATTAATGCTTGCGGGAGAGCTCCCTATAATTGAGATCCGGTAGTAAAATTTCCACGCATCAGCAAGTCGAAATCATCAGCAGGCTCACGGGATGCTTGATATCTCGGCATCCGTTTTTCTAATCTGCCACTCTTAGCGTGTTCGCTGCTTAAATTGCTTCATCAGAGTAGCCACGGCTCTTGAAGAAGCCCTCGACACAAAAGAAGGAAAAAAAGAAAATAAGGGAAAGGTCCAAGGACCGGCAGTACAATTCACTTAAGTCTACATGACGAAGCATTCGTGTACTTACACTAGGATGACTCTCATCCGTGATTTACCAAGTCCTCAACGAAACACATCAAAGTTACCAACATGAAATTACTTAACATGTTTGAGTAATTACCATCAGATACTTGAAAAGGGCCAAAGGCTCTCCGTGTATCGCTGGAATATAGGTAAAGAAAAGTTACCTGAGAGTGAGAGAGCCAATAGAGGGTCCCCTATTCCAAAGTCTCAGAACCGAAGACACTATTACTTGTACCCTCGATTCATAGTAGCCCTATGTAGAGGACAGCCTCTAGACTATCTAGAATGCTGAATAGTCCTCCATGATGGTTGTGAAGCTTCATGTGCATAAACCAACTTAGAAGAGGATGCTGCGGAAGATTTCGACCGAAATAACTTCTATTGAGAGCTCCAAAATGCATGGATGCAAATGAAGTGCTGCCAGAGTTTCACAACAGAGAGTAAATGGAGTGAAATTGTTCCTCCTTTCCTCTCTTTCCTTTCTGTTGAATGGGTAGAAAATAAAAGAAAGCACACATAATGTCACAAGGGAAACAGAACTAGGCAGAAAATTCCAGATGGTTCACCATCAGCATCCGCTGGTAGAAACCGCCTTAATCACAGAGGAGGAGCATATAACAGTTAAACTCCTTCCATCTTCCAAATCATAACCAAAAAGAGTAGACATTCTAAGTAGGATTTTATAATCTCAAGGAGGTAAGGTAAGATAAAATAGGATTTCTTATAATATCATCTTGATTGCCTGACTCTTTGACCTCAAACCATAATCTCTGATAGGAATTTCATTACTAAGCAGTCAAAGAACTAACAAGCAGAGGAGAGAAGTGTATACCTAGTAAGAAGAAGTTTTCATATATGCAAACCCAAAATACCTTTGGGAGATACAAGATGAATGCAATGTCTATGGCAATGACTAAGCCCCATATAATTAGTATCGAGACTGGCTCATATATATGGCAAGTGCCCACCAAATAGAGAAGCAATTTGCTGAGTGCTAGAGCATCACTTGTCCAGGAAAACACGCAGCCCTAGACACGGTAATGGGGGAACTTCATAGCCTCCTGTAATGTACAGACTTCAAGAAGCTGCCTTCTCCAAATACAGTGTGCGTGAGCTTTAAAAATAACCTATCAGTACCACGAAGGGACAGCTGTCCATTGGGCAGGCAACGCTTTTCAAGCGTGTCTAAATCCACAGAGTTCACTCCATGACTTTCACAATCAAATTTATCAGGCGGATGCAGCAATGTTTACGCAAGTCCAGTGAGACCTCCAACATGCACAATTAGAAGTATGTTGCACTGCAACCCTCATTCATGTGGAAGTTCCCTTGATAACAGATCGACTGAGATGGTCCATCGGGATGTGTCTGCCACAGCTAAATCCTTGCAGAACATTGAAGTGGCATGTGAAAGTTGAAGAACTAGCACTAGTAGTGCCGGTGTACCACATCCAGGCTTCAGTCATCTGCGAGGATTAACATCCACCATGTATAAGCAGCTGTGCGAAAAGGAACTACATAATGAATAGGAATTTGTTGATAGCCCTATCTTCTCTCTCTCTCTCTCTTCGACAATAACCTCAGAATAAAAAAGGTCTTGAAACTAGCATGCAGAAGAAATTTCACTATAGGTGCAATATCCCAGAAATATGCTTACTTGATATATTTTTCACAGCAGTGAAGCAATTTATCAACCGAGGATTCATCAACATGATGCTTTCCTGACAAACTGTTCTCCTCAGCGTTATCCTTCAATGATTTCCAGTGGTGCAATATACTAAATATCCATTTGAGCTGTTTAGAAGGTAAAGGGAAACAAACATTTTGGCAAGCTAGTGACTTAGGTTCAACATCAAGCAAGGTGCTTAGTTTTACTTTTACATTGAGAATGATATTGCAAATATAGGATACGGCCATAATTATGACGTTTGGCTTAGTCTCGCAACCATCAGAGCTTCCATGTTTAATGAATGAATCTGTTTGATGGTCCAAAAGATCTTCCACGATCAGATCGCACTTGCTTGCAAGAAGTGACACATATTGATACAAACTGGAGGATCCCAATTCACTTTCCTTAATATGAGCCAGCAATTGGACAATAATACTCCACAGAGCATTCCGTGCTTCTACGTCATTTGCAGCAAATGGTAATATATCAAGCAAACCCTGCAAAAAGGGCAAATCTGAAGGATGCCGAATGTCAGTTCCATTCTAGTTGTATAATGTTTAAGTGCGAGCAAAAAATCAGGTGAAAGATTCAATTGACACAGCAGAACAAAATTACCTAGTGACATCTCTATAGCTAGGTTGGTGACATCAGACATAATGTTTGCCATCAGAACTGCCGCAGTAACACAAGAATCGGCAATCTAGGAAAAAGCATCACAAAAAAGAAAAGCATGGTTCTGTCAATTTCAATGCCATAAGAAAATAGTAAGGTATGAATTCAAGTCTCCAACAAGATAATATGCCAAGATTCTGTTTTGATGGTACTGAGGGGGTACTGCCCCTATGCAAATTGGCTTCAGGTAGAAGTCACCCATTCAAGATGCATAAATTCAATCAGCTGCTGGAGGCATGCTACCAAATTTTCAGAAAGAGATAAAAATTACATGGTGCATGCCCATCCCTGCACACACCCTTAAGAAATTTTATATCAAAAGTACCAATGCATTCCTAAAATGCTAAATACTGGATATATTTAAGAAAATCTTAGATCTTCAACCATGGATGGTTCCACAAATTAAACAGCCACAGTTGAATGATTTTAACAATATCAAGCACTTCTAAAGTTTGGATATTGCTATTGCACGTTCACCATCAATATGCACTTACCTCCATCTTATCAGGAAGTTTGACCAGGTCACAAACAAGTCCAATGAGTTCCTTATTTGAAGAGATTCTGTGAGAATGATCATCCGTCACAGATAAAGCCTCAATTGCATGGAGGATTACATCAAGCACAGGGTATCTGAAATGATGCGTACACATATTACTAAGGAATTTCATTTTGCTCCTCAAACCATGACCCTTAACTGAACATCCGCCAGCCCTGACCTGACACATCCATAGCCACGCACAGGAACACATATGAACAGGCACACAAACGCTTGTTTATGCACTTTGAAGAAAAATCCAAGTTGATTGAAAGGAAAAAAACTAAAAACTAAAAAATCCCATAGGTGGTTCAATTGCAAATGTTCTTTGAAGAGTTATATAGAGGGGTGTAGATGTTATGTAGACCAATTAGATATAATATGTATCTTTAACAAAGTATGCTCAGCAATGTACATGAAACTACATTCTGACCAAACAATATCACAGCATTTCAGCACACAATTCTTGAAAAAAACTGCAACTCATGAAGATTAACTACTTCATCCCCTAAAGAGTTTAACAATCTTCCTTCCACCAGGTCCCTTCTTATCAACAGTCAACACACAAATTTCAAAAATACCTTTCGGGGTTTCTCTCACTTGTCAGTTGAATCATCTCATAAGCCAGAAGATTGAAGAGGACATTTGGCAGGCCGATATCAATCAAAGGAGGAAGAAGAATTGATGCAACTTGCTGATTTTCCGAGATCATTAAAAGTAGCCCAACACTCTGTTTGAAAAAGAAAACACCTTTAGCCAAACAAACAGATTACGTTTACATGCAATATACCTTGACCTAAAAGAATCAAACATCTACTCTACTGTCAACCTTTTCTACAAGCAGTGGATTCAAGGTGTTCTCTGCAATCCAAACCAGACGGCGAATAACATGGTCAGGCAGCAAAGCCTCTGCCCAAGTAACATTATCATTGCCTTGAATAGCCAAGGTCAAAAACCTGTGTCAATGCCAATCACAAGATGTATGAGAAACTTAGAAATACATCACAAGCCAGCCCATGCTTTGAAATATAACACCAGCAATAACAAATGAAAATAAAGCAATTAAAACAAATCAGAGATATAAAAACACAGCCAGCACCCAACTAAATCTTATCCTAAATAGGAAAAGGAAGACACGAATAGAAAGCACTTTATGACAAGTGACGCTTTGATTTCACTAATCTTGTACATTGTAAAGACAAAAGAAGTTCCTTCTTTAGTCATTTAATGCAGTCCACTGAGAAAGATAAAGGAAACCCTGCTCCCAGAACTGTAAGAAAACAAACTAATGTCAAGAAAAAGAACATGGAGTGAACAAGAAATAAGGATAACTAACCCCATTATCGAGCAAAGTCAATGCAGTGACAAGCATTTTGGAATTACAGAGAAAAGTCAATGCAGGAGATGACAAAAAGAAACTCAATTCCCAGCCCCCAACACCCCCCATTCGCCGCCCCCCCCCCCCCCCCAAAAAAAATAAAAAATAAAAAATGAGTGTTCTTCTCCACTGTTTCCCGAATAAATTTTTTGACTGCGACCATTACAAGCAGGAAAAAAAAAACTTCCATATATAAAATTGTACCGGCAAGTTTCACATAAGCATTGTGTATCATCCAAAAACAGTTGATCCACAATTGCGTCAACAAGCCCCTTAGTAGAAACTATACTCTTCATGAGAACCTCATGGCAAGCAACATTCCCTATAATTCCAAGACAAATCTCCTGCAAACCATTAAAAGCAGGAAGAAATGGAATAAGATGAGTCCCAAAAGTGGTTTCCAAATGCCCACAAACAAAACTGCTTAAGAAAAGAAGAAGCATTGGGAGTAGCTTACTCTAACCCTAGCGGATTGGGAGACTGTGAGGTTTGCCAAAAGAACGTCCAGGACAAAGTTCTCAACCTGTGACATGCATAATATAGAAAGAGTGAAGCAACTCCTCAGTTTAATCAGATGTTCACTTATTGTATTATACAACATTTTCCTTCAGACATGGTTTTTTTTTGCAAGTAACTCAGTTCAGGCTGCAAGCTACTAGAGTGGATGGAGCTCATAGACAATGTATAGAAACAATTGTTGAATATGACTAAAGAAGCTACAGAGACAACAGATGTTTTGTAACATCTGTTAAACAACCAAATTACCCTTTTTACAGAACTTTCCTATTAATGCGTCAGTGACCAGATAAGCCCATGTAAATTGAAGCAAACAATTATCAAGGTACACTATGTAGCACTTAAAAAATAGGATGCAATCTTGGGTACCATGAGTTCTGCGTGAGTTTGACTTGCAGAAAGGTCCCACAGAATGCAACCACCCCCTTCCCAAACCTCTTCTAATGAAGAAGCTTTCGGCAATCCCTTTCCGCGACCTGACTCTCCATCAACCTTTCCTTCTTCACAGGGAGACTCGTTATTATCATCAGTAATGTCCATTATCTCAGAAAAGTTGTTTACTGAATCAGGTATTCTTGTGCCATCTGGTGGGGCCAGTTTTTCTTCAATGGGATCCAAGTTAGACTTTTGGTAATTGTTTCCATCAACTCTACTGGAGCAAGAGTTGAATGTCTGATTGGGTGGTAGGAGCTTCCGTATAAGGGAAATTATGTAACTGGGATCAACCGTTGTTGAGAGGTCAAATGACTGCACATAACAGGAGACTAAGGAGAATGAATCGATTCCATTTCACATCCTTTTTCTCGATGGTCACTTTATCAGTTAAAAAACATTAAAATCATGAAATGACACAGAAATGGCATGCACGAGTTCTTTCACAACAGTTAAGATAGAAAATACGAGACAGGCACAAATGATCTTGAACAGCAGCATCTAAACTTAGCAACAGACTGGCGTCCCTACGGCGACATCTAAAGTAATGACAACTCCATTGGCATCACACGGCAAAACCAAGTCTAAAATATCCCGTTGGTTCCCATGAGTAAAAAGAATGGAAATTCCATCTATTCCAGGATACATCACCACCATAACTGCTATCGTCTCTTTCGCAAACAAGAGCAGCTTAACCCTGACAGCGGCGCTCCTAACATCACCGTACAATTACACCATGAATTGAAGTTGGACGAAGAACCTAATAAGACAATGCCATAAAACCAGAGCGCGTCTCACGAAAAGTAGCCGCTTCCGAGAAAGAACAACCATTCTAGTTCCCGACAGCCGCAACTAGGGTAGCGGAAGCTGAACAAACAAAACTAGTGCAAAACTGTGTTCTGACCAGGACGGACCGTCCTCCACATCCTCAAACGATGCGATTCGACGGAATCGGAGAGCACAAGCGATCTACCTCGTCGGGAGGTGCGGCGGGATGATGAGACGGCGCATCTTCGTCCGGCGAGTATCCCTCCTCCTCCTCCTCTTCTTCTCCTTGAAGGGCCGATTCCAAGTCGACCGCCATAGCCTTCGTCTGGCGCGAGTAGGGAGAGCCAAGCTGAGCACTAGCACGAGCTTTCTTATGTTATTTACTTTCGTTTCTGTATTTGATTTCAGCGAGACCGGTCGCCGGAAAACTCTCCCGCGCGCAAATCTCAAGTCACGCCTTTTGTCTCGCCGGACCGCCGGCTATCAACCCGATGGGCTATCGGCGGTGACGGTGCAGGGAATATATGGACCGCCGCATTCTCGAGAAGTCTTTTTCTTAGGATGAGTAGCTATGATTTTTTTCTTTTTTCCCTATCTTATTTTTCAAAATTTTGCTAATGTGATTGTACATGTCAATAGAATGTGAATTTTGCGACCCGAAAATCAAATGAATTAGAATAATGAAACCAATCCTATTGGGAAGAGCACAATGGCCAAATTGAAGAATTAAATCCTAAGACCGAACTAATTATTGAGTAAGAAAACATAGACTGTTGTTCATATCATTGAAGAAAACATTTACTCGTTTGATGCGAGTTTAGCATTAAGGTTATTGACCAAATTGGAAATGACTTAAGTCCCACTTGATTTAACTTTTCTATGGGACTTGGGGAAATGTTGAGGTATCTAACAAACTTTGATGATACCCCTTTAGCCAAATGTTGATCTTGATAAATTGAAAAGCTTTAGGCAATAAGGACTCGCCTTTACTTTCAGCATATACGAAAAGGTCATATGTAGGGTTAAATAGTTTTTTTCCCTTCCAAAATTAGCCTCATTAATTTTTTTTTTCATTTTTTCGATCTTAGCCTTATTGTCATTGTTCATCTTCTTTATATGACGGCGGTTGGCGACGGGTCATTGAGATCATGTGACCTAAGTGACGGTTGCCTAGATTCTTACAATTCATGTGACGATCACGTGATTCAAACTGCCCTCGCTTGAATGGCGTAATCCTCACTAGGGATCGTCGGCGGCCACCCAAGCTCGCGCCACCTTAGATGATGGATAGCGGTAGCTTGAGCCCCTAGCCATAGTCAGTGAAGGGTTTTATTCTTCTATAGCATGGTTTTAGCTCATGCACCAAATGTAAGATAGCTCCGGCTCCATCGTCGCTTGCACCCGTTGACGAGTGTGCAAACAGAACGGGCTCGATAAAAGAAAACTACTTCCACGGGTCAACTCTGGATATTATACTCTGTTAGCAGACGTGTAGTCATTGACCTGGTCGCTCTTTTAAAGTTTTTACCGATACGGAAAAAGGGAAAAACCGTGGCCCCGAGATTCATCAGGAACCCGCGAAAGTCGCATGTGGACGATAGCTGGCTAGCCAGTAGCCACATTTGTTCGGACAAGTGTCCAACGGTCTCGCAGTACGTCAGAAATTCCAAAGTTCCTCCCCAATAATTAACAAATACATTGCAAAATTAGGACTAAACACGATAGACGGTTCGGTTGGACTTATCGGGTTGGTCTGGTTCTTGATCTTGGTCCGATCCATGATTTTTAAAAATAGAATTGACTCCGGTCCCTGAAAGGGCGAGATCGAACTAGATCATCTAGATCAAAATTAGAATCGATTCAATTTTTCATTTCTTTGAATTCTCTTAATTTTAGTACCTTTTTCATTTCTTATTGGATCTCACTTCAATCAATCGAGAGTCGTGATTTTGCCGCTTTAACTAAATTCACATCGATATGTCATCTGTCTCTCTCTCTCTTCCTTCATAGTCTCATTGAACCGTCCGGGAATATGACTAAATCGATATAGTCCGTTCTTAGCCGGTTATAGGGAGAGCTAGACCGCCTAAGCAACCGATTATCCCTACGAAAATCACGACCCCTGAAAAGTTCGCCGGCCATGAATATAACTGTCGCTGCCTCTAATAAACCCAATACAATAATTATAAATTAGCCAAAGAGAAGTCACCGTTTTCGCCTTATCCCTATAATACATAAAATAGTTTATCCTCCTCCATCCAATCACCGCGCGCTCTCTCCGTTGCGGCTGCAACAGAAAACCTCCACGTCCATGAGCCACGCTCAGGCCCCGCGGCTCCAATGGCGCTGAATCCTCCGTCTGCGCAGAGCCTCCGGTTCTCGTTCCACTCCCCTTCCCCCTCCGCCCACCACCTTCTCTTCCTCGACCCCGTCGTCTGCTCTCGGCTCCTCCGCTGTCCTCCTCCATGGCCGCAGCTCCAGCTCCAGGTCCAGCTCGAGCTTGCGCCGGGGAAGAGCAAGGCGTGCCCGCCCCCGGCCGCGTCGAGAGCGAATTCCGTCGCCGGATCGGCTGAGGAAGGCCGGTGGAGCGACTCGGAAACCGTAGTCTCCGACGAAGATGTTGGCGACGGTAGGGTCCCCGGCGAGGTCGAGAGCAGCCGGCAGAAGACGGCGACCTCGTCCTCGTCCAGCGATTATTTTTCTATCGGGATACGCGAACCGGTTTACGAGGTAAGTTCGTGCGTTGCTTGGTATAAGCATGTATTCCTAGAATTCCGGAGTGGGATTGGGAAATGTGGGAACTTGTTCTCTCTAATCCTCCAGTTGTGACGGGATCGGTGTGGTTGCCAATTTGTACGGTTTCATTGGAGTCAAGTTATTCATGGTGGTTTTTGTTCACTTAATTTCCTAACTCTTTCTGTTTAACAGGTGGTAGAGGTGAAGCCAAACGGGACGATATCAACTCGGAAGATCAACAGACGGCAGTTGTTGAAGTCAAGTGGTGAGTGAAATAGATCTGGATGGTTATCCTGCTTTATCTTCTTCTTATAACTCAGATTTTTGTAGAATCACTGGGCAAGGAGATGCGAAGCGTTTGCTCCTTGTGCACACGTTTCTTATATCTCCATGGCCAAAAATAGCTATGCACTTTGATCTGATCTTTGGCAAAGTGTATCTCACCGTGTCATTTTGTATTCACCACTTGTTTGATTAACCCGATCCGTCTTCTCCTGTTGTTGCGACTTAGTCCATCGCCAAATTCGTATCTCCTGTTGGTCTCTAACTAGTGGTTTTTACTATCAGGCCTTCGTCCACGAGATATACGTAGTGTTGATCCATCGCTTTGGCTGACAAATTCGATGCCTTCTTTGCTGGTATGATTTTATGACTGTGTTAATTTCTGTTGCCTGATTGATTTATTCAATTAGTAAAGGTCGGCTGAAAAGTCACTATAATATTGTTGTTGTTAAAGCTTTAATATATGTACTCATGCTTCTTGTCTTGACAACGTTTGACCACAGGGATAGTAAATGAGGCAGATGAACATTGTATATTTGGGTGTACAAGATTAATAACTTGATTGTCATAAAGCATCTAGTATGCTTCCTTTGCTCTGGGATTTTTTTGAAGGAGCTGAGAGTATGAAGAATATAGTTCTTTTTAATATTTCACAGCTGACGACAAAAACTATCCCATGTTGATTGTGATATATTGTTATTTCCATTTTATATTTCTCTGGTTTTGATGATTATGTTATAGGTTCGTGAGCATGCCATTCTCCTAAATTTGGGATCATTACGGGCAATAGCAATGCCAGAACGTGTGTTCATATTTAACTATGACAGGCAAGATCAAGCTTCTTTTAATCTAACTTACAATAATTTTTTTCAATGAGCTAACAATTAACATCTATCATTGATCAATTACAGTAGAGGAGGAAAAGCCTTTATAGAATCATTGTTGCCTCGGTTAAACCCCAATGTGAATGGAGGGCCCTGTATGCCTTTTGAGCTTGAGGTCAGTTTGTCTTCTACTTTCTTTGGTTGCACACTTAGAAAAAATGGTCATCTTGTAAAAATATCTTTCTGGTAGCATTAAGAACATTATATTGCTTCAATTTCTCCTTTTTCAGAAGGCAGTCTTTTCTGTGTCGCAGAGACTTCATGTACAGCCCAGCAAATACAAGTACCCATTTATTGTGGGGGTCGGAGTGTGAGGGGGTTTATTAAGTTGACATATTTAGACGCCAAGGGTGGCACATAAGTAAAACCTTATGTGTGAGAGGGTGCCATCTTCTTCTATGTTGTGCCCGAAAACAAAATCAAATAAAAGTCAATAGAATAAAATGGATAGCAAAGAGTACCTTTGAGCAAAATGATTTTTTATTTTGGTAATTTAACTGTATTCCACATAGATAATTTCAGCAAGAGTCATAAGGCAAGTTTATCACTGCGTTTTTTTTATTGTATGAAATAATCTCATCTTCTGCTCCTGAATAATTGTGTTTTCTGTACCTAAATTTTCTAACTAGCCAAATTGCAATGTTCTAGAAGTTCTGTCATACCACTTGATGTTTTAACACATTTCTAACCATGGTGCTGCTTTTAGGTTGTTGAAGCAGCCTTGATTTCACGCATACAACGCTATGAGCAAAGACTGATGAATCTAGAACCTCGTGTGAGTTTGAGAAAACATTGCTCTTTCCTTCTCATCTGATGGAGATTGCCATGACAATTTGATCATCAGTTCACTGCTCCGCTCTTGGCGGTAAAAGGCCAAAAGAGCATGCTTTAGTTTGTCCTTTACAACTTAAGGCACAACACATATTTCTTTTGTTGTACATGCCAAAGTGCCTGCAAACTTACAAATGAAAGCTTTTTTCAAGAAGAGCAATTGATCAGATAGCTTTTTCTAGTGTTTTTCTCATTATTAAATCGCTGTTTAGCTTCCCCATTCCATTTTCTCCCACTGTCAAAATTTTTCTTGAACCGTATGAGTTTAATTGGTTTTCTCCGAATTGTCAAGGTTATTAGACTATAGTGGCAACTTAGAGTTCACACATTAATAATGTCCCTAGTGTGGTTGATGCTCTGAAATTGGTTCAGGTTCTATCTTTGCTCGAGGTTTTACCCAACAGATTGACAGCTGATATCCTAGAGGAACTCCGTCTTAGCAAGCAGGCCTTGGTACTTGTCCACTCTGTCACTTGAAAGGTTGATTGCCCTTATTGACAAGGAGAAAGTATGTTCTTACTTTGTGGTTACTCCAATGATAGGTTGAACTGGGTTCGAGAGCTGGGGCTCTGAAACAGATGCTCCTCGATCTTCTGGAGGATCCTCATGAGATACGCCGCATGTGTATTATGGGAAGAAATTGCACCATTAGGAAAGGAAGTGATATCTTAGAATGTTCTGTTCCTCTTGAAAAGCAGATAGCTGAGGGTATGGTATTGGAAGATTTCTCGATAAGTCATTAGTCTAATGTGCAAACCGTGGATTTTGCTTTGATGAACAAAGGCTATCTACTTATCCCACTTCTGGACTTGATTTGATATCGCAGAAGAGGAGGAAGAAATTGAGATGCTTCTGGAAAACTACCTGCAAAGGTTATTTCCTTGATACCTGAATCCATGCCATACAAATCATCATTCATTTATGCAGAGGGTGCACCTTCCTATTCATGTTTGCTCTTCTTGATTCATTTCTATCATAGCCCTTGGGAGTATTCACAAATGTTCAAATTATACACTCTGTAATTTTGTTTTGCACCGTAAGTGGGGGTTGCAGATAGTAAACTTGCAGCTGTGTGGCTGGAATTTAGACCAGAATTGGGGAGATCACTTAGATCTATGATTTCTGCAGCTACTTACTAACTAGTACAAATAAGCAGAAAATTTGGTTATTCACCATTGAGAGAGTCAGTCATGTTATCTCTTTGAGGTAGTTATGTTTTTATATTGAACTATCTGGATCATGGTATGGCTGCTCATGAGCAGGGAAACCTAAAATTAGCATAGGATGCCAATGCAGATGGTTAAATATACCAAATTATTAACTCTTAAGGTTGCCGCATAAGAGGTCTAAAGATGGTTAAAAGAGACTGCTCCAACAGACAGGAATTTTGATACCTTAGTTACGAGACATATGGGGTTTGGATTGGGTGGCCTACAAAGTATACTGTTATCCTTGGGACCAAGAATTTGGGATCTCACCAAGGTGTACTTAAAGACACAGTTCATTAAGTCACATCAATTATGCTCTTAGGAAGGGAGACAAAAAACTTTTGAATAGTTCAAGTTCCTTTAGGCTGTATAAGTGATTATTCTTTTGAAGTCTTAAGGAACCCTCTTACTAACTCGCATTGTTAACCAGATCCGCCTAAAAATATAAATATATGAATGCATGAGAATTTATTTTACGGCAAGATTGTTGATTTGAATCAAGCGTGGCTGTTTAAAAAGCTTCGAAGTACATAGTCATGCCAGTTATAAATGATAGCTGCCGACTGACAGCTTGTTAGCTCTAATACTAGGTTATTAATTATTATATGAGTGTCACAGAAAACATCTGACTGAATTTTCCCTGGACGTTTGGATTAAAAGATTCATTCATGCAAGAGAGTCTTTCTTGGACAGGATAAAAATAAAGAGGTGCTATCTCATCTTCTATCCGGAGGATTGCTTAATTTTAAGGCTGATATTACCCTTTGAATTGAAGCGGGCTAGCCTTTTAATGAGAGAACATGGCTGCTGCCCTTCTGATTTATAGTTTGTGTAAAATTAAAATTTGTATTTTTTTTTCAATTGAACAATTTATGATCATCTTCTTCTTCTTTTGTCAAAATGATCATCCTCAATTACTGGTGCTTCTTTTATGATCCCATGAAATCTAAGTTTTTTTAGAAATAAACTGGAACACGAAAGTTTGTCACAATAAGCTTACCCTTTTACTAGGTACAGTTAAGCAGGGTCACTTACCGCTCGCATCTACTATTGCAGATGTGAATCTTGTCATGGTCAAGCTGAAAGACTCCTTGATTCTGCCAAAGAAATGGAAGACTCTATCGCTGTCAATTTAAGGTCCGACAGATGCTTGCTTTTGTATCAGTTCGCCACTATCAGTTTCTGTGGTGAATCAATCACTGCATTTTTTCCTTTACAGGTTTCAATTGACTTCATCATTCTCTAGTAATACTAACATGGCAAAGATGCCAGTTATTAGCACCTGCTTAATGTTTGGGAATTGTTTGAATCCACATAACATTCTTCACGACAAATTATTTGTCGGACTACCGGAACATTCAGAACATGTTATTCTCCATATTAGAATGATGGACTAAGGGCATGCTCAACTTGAAGACTGAATGCATCCGGAAATTTCATTGTCCATTGTCAAGTGTAGTGCAACTAAAAATGTAAAATTTGCTTTTCCCTTAGCTCTTTGAGCGCCACTTTTGTTGTGGTTGGATGAGTGGAAATCAGCTATGAAATTTTGACTTCTTTGTTCATCAGCTCTCGGAGGCTTGAAGTCAGTCGGGTGGAGTTACTTCTTCAGGTTGGGGCCTTTTGTGTGGCAGTTGGTGCGTTGGTTGCAGGTACTTTTTCCATGCAGTATTGGACGAAATTGTTTAGAGTTGGTAATAGTAAAAAAAAAAGAAAAAAGAAGAAGAAGGTATAGTCATTAGAAATTGTCATGTGATGTAGCGTGATCCGTTGACCACTCGATTGCTTAGTAAAACATTATAAATATAAGGTTAATAGGGTGGATAGAGCCGATAAGAATGTAAGAACTGTATCGACACTTTTGTTCTTTTAGCGATACTATTGTGGTCCCCGCGAGTTCTCGGAATATGATTGGTTTGGTCTGGTAGAATGAATTTAGGCCACTTTTACTCATTCTTCAGGCTGGGTTGCATTTTCTTATACCATGACCGCAATTCTTTACTTCTGCTTCTCTGAGAAAAGCAAAACATAATCTCCATTTATTTTTCTAATATTTTGGGCTAAGTGTACTGAAAGTCTTAAAGCTTAACATAAAAGTGGAATTAAAAGTTAGGAAAGTGTAGTCAAATTTTAAAACTCGCAAATTGCTGCAATCAAGTCCTTCAATTAACTTCGTCCAACTTGACTAATAGATTTTATTGACATGGATTTTTATTATTATTGTCTCTCTCTTAGGTGGTGTTGATGTCACTAAAACAATGTCGTTTTGGTTCATTTTTTAACAGAAATATTATTTAAATTAATAAAAAATAAGCTAACTTTTGACAAGAAAATAAAAAAAAAACCCAGGTGAGGGCTCGCCGCTGCCGCTGCCATCGGAAAGGCCAGCGACAGTGGGGGATGGCCGGCCAAGGGTTGGTGAGGGCTTGAAGGTTGCGACCCTCACTCAGATCCGGCGAGGATCCTTGGCCTTCACCGGGATTTGGCTGAGGGCTTGCCTATGGTTGGCGAGGGTTGCCAGCAAGGGTAACCGGTCACTGGCTGGCCATCTCCCACCCTTTTCAGCAATGATGGGGCGGGGGTCGGCTATAGTCGGTTTGCCTTTTTTCCTTTTTTTTTTTATATATAAATTAAGTTTATTTGTTAAGTCGAGTTTGAATAATAATAAGATTGAAAAATCATTTTTGGACCGAAATGCATTATTTTAGCCTTATCCTTTATGTTTTAGCCACGTCAATGTTGTGTAGGAGAGAGAAAACAATAAAAAAGAAGTCATTTCAGCATTTTTCGTTAGTCAAGTTGGACGGAATTGACAAAAAGACTTAATTACACTTTTTGTAAATTTTAAGACTCAATTGTACTTTCACAATAAATTTAAGAACTTTCAGTATACATATCTGATATTTTTGCATAGGCATATAAGACTGGTTATTGATCTTATGAAGGATCTGATAAAGGATTGGGCGCAATGGGATAATAGGATTCATAAAACCGAACCCACTTAAGGCTTGTTTTATTTTTGGCTGTTACTGTTGCTGCTGAATGCATCCTAGATTGGTTTCATAACGAAAGAAACAAAAGTTTGATTATTGCAATGAATGAGATGGGAAATTCAGGATATTACCTTTTCGGATTATGGGAACGACAAGGCATGAATTCTGACTTAGCCAGTCCATGATGCATGTAACTGTAATCCAAGAGAACACTTTCGAATAGATTTCATGCGGTACAAGCATATATATATTTTAATGACAAAATATAAGAGTATGAGCAGATAATGGGGTGAACTGAGGGATTCGCCAATCGTAACCAGTCATTATATGGCTTTGCGTCTCGGGTCAATTTAATCATGCTAACAGAAAGAGCTTTTCCTATGCATGCAGGTATATTTGGCATGAATCTGAAGTCCTATCTCGAAGAACATGTGGTATGCCAAGCTGTATACCTGTTCCGTTGTGTTTTTGCTATTATTTCACTGTTTGTCCCTTGGATATGATAGTGTTTTATTTTACTGAATGCAGTTCGCATTTTGGCTGACAACTGCGGGAATTATTTTTGGTGCTGTTGTGGCTTTCTTCCTTATGTATGCATATCTCAAGGCAAGGAAAATACTGTAACTTGGATACCAATTCTTGGTGAGTGAGAAAATTTACTCCAACTCCTCTTGCGCTAAACTGGGTGTGATATCCATGGTTTTGTGATAACTCGAGGTGCTCCCTGGGAGCTACGGACCCATTGACTGATGATAACAATTTAGTATTATCAATCAAGTGGAGTCTCAGTCTTAGAGTGGCTGATCATCCAAAAATATCAACTATGCATCATTGGCTTGGTCAGGTAAACGAACTTAAGATAGACATACATATGTCTCATGCTCTCAGCCTAATTCAACTCACATACCCTGCATATTATGTGCCCCAGTCTCAGAACGTGACCACTCTATTATCATCTGCAGGTTACATGGAAGGGGAACGCGAGATGTTGTCCTTTGTTTGTTATGAGAGAACCCGTAAGCATTACAAGAAACACGGGAAGATCTCTTCTTGAGCAGTCAGATCCTTCTACACTGGAACTTGTTTGCGCCTTGCAGGATGCGGATCTTTAGTGATGTTCCAAAGCCTCTCCAGATAATTGAGTGTTCGCCATAAGTAGGTGCATGCTTCACAGTAACTATAAATGTGCAGTCGGATTGCTCCTGCAAATATGCTCATAGTCCTTTTGCTGTGAGCTAGGAGCTCCTGTCGCGCAATTGATTGTCATCTCCCACTTCCATTAGTCTTCTCGGATGTTGGGGAGTGATTCCGTGGGATGTAATGTGCCATTATTTAACCAGATCAATTCTCGGAATAAAACCATAATTCTGCCGGTTTAGATGCAATGGCCCCGTGATGGTATAAGCTGCAAACGTTTAATTGAACAAGTCATTGTCGTTTCATCTTCTCTTGCTTATTCAGCAGTCAAATGCCAAGAAGTTGCATTTCAATCTCTTCGAATGTCAATAAGAGGCCTGATGTCCTGTTGAGCATGCGATGACGACTATAAGCAAATGATGCTTATTTGTGACTATCTGTTTGGTTATTCATTTTCTTTCCTCAACGTTTTGGCACGGGGAAGGGGGCACGGGGCCAAAGCTGCATGAACCAAGATGCTACCGGATGAGCAATGCATTGTCGAGCGAAAACGACGGCAACTTCAGTGCAGAACATTGCCTAAACTGTGAAACCCTTTCCAGACATTTTCAAATTTCTACCCGACTGCCACTTTTTCTGGCAAAAAGTTCAGATGACAAAATACATGCTCCCGCATCAGACAATGTCTTATTGCCATTATTCGACGTCAACGAGCAGATATATGCCAAGAATTCGCCTTGTCCTCTCTTTGTCATAGAAATACGGTCATATGCTTCCTCTATTCTAGATGGTCGCTAAAAAAATGAAGGATGGAGAATGATCAACACCAAATTCCTAGTCAAGGAATGGGAATCCATGCACCTATATATCTGGGCACAACACCGGCTAATTCGGGTCTGCCAAAGGGGATATGATCTTCTTCTGCGACCTCACGCGTCACATTGTCGAAACAAAATCTGAAGTAGCCGTCCGCGACACTTTGAGTGGCCTCACGTCCTTTTTCATATTTAGCTGCGCAGGACGGCAAGTTGCTGAGGAGATCGTTCGACCATCGGTCCCTGTCCTTCGAAAATGCGCCTAATCCTAGGTTCCCAAAATTGTAATCGGGCACGTTTGTCTTCAGCCAATTTCGACAGCGGACCGCGATTCTCACCTGCCCAAAAAGATCGGATTTAAGACAGGAAGAGCTTGATAATCGACTGCGCAAATTAGGTCTGTTGGTTGAGATTCTATGAGAGTTTTAATAATGCTCTTTGTATGACAACTGGACTCCACCTTCAATGAAAGCTGCTCGTCAACCCCGCTGCACGTAGGTATGATCTACATGTTAAATATCGAAGCAAGTGAATATTTGAAGTAGATTTTTGAAACATTTGGTTGACATATGTATGAACAACATATGCATCCCAATCTCTAAATTGCCTAACCCCACACTAGCAAAATGGACATAAGATCATTCGGTCAACGTGACAGATGTTGCTACCAAAAGTTGTTCTCGATGGCAGATATCGCGATTCACGAACATAGGCTAGATATCGTTAATTACGTACTAATTTAATTTATCTTCATACATAAAATCAATACACAGAGAAACCATTTTCCTCTCTACATTTATTTATGACCACCATAGGTAAAATTGATTGACGAGTCTTGGTGGTATCCGTGTTCCGAAGACGCACGAGAATTTCAATTGGAAAAATTACTTGATCGATCCGAAACTTGTTGTGTGGATATTAATTTAATATAAGTTCTTTCAACTTAGTCGTAAAACTCTACGCAATAATCTAATATAGTGTTTTGATTGATTTATCATCAGAAATCATTAACGTGACTGTTCAGCTATTATTAACTATCATACATGATACACCATTAATCATTAACAATTTTTTTCTCACTAGTGACAAGTGAATTTAAATAAAAAAATCAACTACTATTTCTATTAATTGGCTGCAAAATTAATGTCAATGTCCTAACACGTGAAAATCAGCATATTTCCAGTATCCATCCCATGTGCTCAAATTCGATCTCTGGCGGCGGATCTCACGGAAAAAAACATGGTACGGTGGCTTGCCGGGAGCCGGCTCAATTTGAGCCGCCAGCACGCCGTCCCCTGGGCGTCCCGAAAAGTTGCTCATCGTGGCCTGGGCATCGGCCATGAGGTAATGGCTCGTGAAGCCAGCCAAGCCGCATCCATTTGAACCTCAAGTTGGGCCTGAGCCAGCATCTAGGCTTCGAATAAAGATTAACGATCATAAAAGACTTGTGGATTCAACATATTTCATAAGAAAGATGTACAAATGTTATTAACTACAAGAAAGAGTTAACAATTTTTATAAAAGTGTTATTAAGTTACTGATAATTGATCGAGCAATCGGGTTATCTGAAAATTTCTTTTATTACCAATAGTGCTTTGAACTTATTACCTTTCTTATGAATAGTAACAAATCCATCCTTTTGAAAACAGAACGGCATGACAGTCCCTCGCATCATTCCCAAAAAAGACAGTTCGATCCTCTAGTTCCATCTTAGCTAGACTTTAATCACGCTGGTCCCAAAGTTAGCCACTTTAGCAACCGCCAATTGCCACAAGAATTCCTTGATCTTGGTCCACACCCTGATTTGATTCATAGCTTTCTCCATATGTTCAGCTGCTCGTTTCTTCAATTGATTATGTCGGCCGTTACCAGTTTTGGTAATAGCACCGAGTGACAGGTGAGAAGAAAGGGTCGTCAAGATGACTCGGTACAAATGCTCTTGCTCATTTGAGTTTTCCACCTTGTAGAATGAACAAATTGGGTCCCCAGATGGACATTTTTTAAAAGCCTAAGTGACTTATCTCGCAAGAAACCTCACAATGACCGACAGACCTCTGTCTGCACTGCGAAAAGACAATATCTAGCTTCGTGTCTTCCTGCATTAGCTTAGAACAGCTTTCTCGATTTCAATTCATGCCTAAAAAAGACCACTGTTGCCGTACTGTCAATGTCATAGAGTCTTGAAGTCAAAGTTTCCTTTAAGGAAAAAAATGGCATATCGATTTATGATGTATAAATAAACTGTATCTAAATGTCATCTACTACACTGCCTATATCACAAGCCTAATGAAGTATGAATCTACAGTGACTGAATGAATAAATATGCTGATCCTCGAGATGAAGAACTGCAAAACTATGGTACACCGGTGCAGCAAAATGGCTGCAAAAGAAGTGATCAGTCTGTCTCGCTTGCCATTGCATGTATGAAATGAGCAGCATAAATATACTATGATGCAATGAACGCAGATCCCTTCCTTCGATGGTTGCTATAGGAACAAGAGAATGCTGAGCATTAATAACACGATCGGTGGTAATGATTGGTGAGGCATGCTTCTAGGTGAGCTATTATCACTCAGCTGTCCTGCGTTAACGATCTCGTTTGTACCGGTGTTGCTAGTTGTTGACACATTCACGGACAGTGAACCTAAAAAACAGAGCATACGTCAGGTCAAGCAATACTAAGTAAAAATGTAACGCATGGTCAGAATTAAATGCAAGCATGTCATGTAAAATGACCCCGTCAATGAGTTATTCCGACTATGGTTCTTCCAACTTATGTGCATGCATCAAAAGTACAAACGTATCTATCACATGCTGTGAGACACTTCCATCTATTGAGTTCTAAGAAGTTTCGGTTTGGGGAAAAAAAGTACTTTGATACTAAGCATGTTTGCTACCTTCTCTAGAACTAAAGCTAAGAGTAACTGATGAGGGTACAATAATTGATCAAGGAACGGTTAGAAACTTACAATCGTAATTGGCCCATCCAATCCGTTGCCCAGCCAGATCATAGACAACGATTTTGTTCTGCAGAACAAGATCTGAAAATCGCAATATTGGCTTTATCATTAGATTGGTCTGCCAGGTTGAAATAAATTACACAGTTTGACAGTAAAGACAAGTAAGAGTTGCACAAAGCTACAGTAGACCTGACTTTATATCAGGGAGATTAATAAACAATGATAAAAGCGAGGCATTAGTCGTCTTTAGGTGATCAGACGTAAAGAGTCCAATGAGCATAGGGAAAAAAAAATCCATCAAGCAATATCATGGCTAAATAAAGAGGACCATTTTCCATTTCATGTAAATTACACAAGAAAAGTGATTCTCATGATAACTAGTCTCTTCTTCAGCTTTTTGGGAATTGACAAACTGACTGTGCAGTTGGAAAGTCGTCATTTCATGGACCATTATGTAGGCTTTTATTCAACAGAATGAAGCTCGTGACTTTTAAATGTGTGACCACATGAGAACGGGCAAAATTATGATCTTCACAACAGAAGCAGAGCTCTCCTTATTCCTGACTTTCTACAAGATTGCATGTCAGTCGTCATATTGCACACTAATTAGCAATCCATTTGAATAATATAACCCACAATCTAAAACTTGTGTAGCTAATAAGTAAGAGCAGGGTTCTGTACCTCCTAAGATTGTAATATCTTGCCCCTGAACCTTTGAAATGCCGATGCACCATATTTCAGTACCGCCCTGAAAGAAAGCAAGAGAAAAAGAAAAGAATTCAGCCAAAACGAGGAGAATAAAGAATAGAGAAACAAGAAAGACATGTTAATGTTGCACCTTCCAACCGCATTAATGTCAAATCGTGCCAATTTGGAAAAGTAAATTTAAGCAAATAATAAAAACTTTCCGAGATAGCAACCACCATTGTCTTTATCTCAAGGAAACTATATAATCACTTAACATGTGATTCTTCAGAAGTAGAAGCTCTTAAAAATCTTTGGACCTTTGCAAACAGAAACTGTGACATATACTGAGACTTTGATGTTTGCTAAAGCAAACTTTCCTCAATAGGAAATAACATTGTAGAATGTTGACATTTGCGAAGGAATAGCATATGCAAAGATATGCTAAGATCTTTGCTTGTATCGAGGTGTAGTTAGGAAAAACAACTTTTTTCATCACAAAAGTAAATAGGGATGCATGACAGGTCAAATGACTGCAGTTATTAGCAGGATTTTCATTTGACTGAAGTGGCAGACTAGCTGACCAATCCATCACCAATTGGCACTTACAACTTTGCTGCGGAAAAGACAATATTGAGAAAGTATCAAAAACTTCAAAAAGCATAAGAGATATTTTTCATATTCACTTACCCCAGATTGCTGCTTTAACATATAATCCTGAGCACTTAGTACCATGGAAGCCCCTCCCTCAAAATTCAAGCTAATTTGAGGGAATGCATCCGTGACACTAGACATGACCAAACACCATGTATTAGTCCACAGAAACCGATTGAAAAGTCATAGAGAGTTATAAGAAAACAAACCTTGATGTGATGAGGTAACATTGAGCTCCTTGGGCAGGATAACTTTGAGCAGTCTGAGAAACAGTATTTGCAATCTGAGCCAAAAAATTTACACAGCTATATGAATTCGTGGTCATAGTCATTCTAAGTAAGGGCAGTCTAGATCAGTTGCTGGAGACTTCCTAATTAAGAAATTTGTTGATTCAGTCAGTCTTTATTTATTTTGTCTTTGGATAGATCTAGTTCTGTTGTAAACTTATTGTTGCTTTGAATCTTACGGCAGTAGCAAAAGTGTCATAAGCTCCTTCGGCAAGGTATGCCAGTGTTGTCCCTGAGTCTATTATAGTCCCTTGGCTGCTTGATGTTGAAAATACTGATGAGTCAATGGCCAATTGCTGCCCACTCACGGAAATGCTTTGCAGATTCAAATTGTAATGTGGCCTGCAATAGAGAACTTGGGTTAAGTGATTATGAGTAGATGATAAGATCTCGCATGTCAGGGAGCCGTTACTGTTATCAAAGCACTTGGTTTCCAACTTCTTAATAAGATAAGAGATGGATTTTTCTTTTTTCTTTTTTGATCATCAGATAACTTTCATGAGGCAGCAGCAACAACAGAAACATAACATGCATTTACCCCATAAAATGCCATCATCCTCATTCCGCAATGGTTCTTCAAACATATGAAGAATTGTCTTGTTGCTGAAACCGCAAAATCAGTTGAAGAGAAAGTTCTAAAAGACCGCGACCAATTCCGCAAATTCAAACAACTATGATGTGTAAGCCTGATTGTTATCACCATCATAAAAGGCCATTTACATCCAATAATCACAGACCCAAGAAGTTTCAGAAGTTATCAGTTAAGACTGTCTTACATATGTCTGAAGTTCATAACTCAACATTTATCACTTCATGACTCAGGTTTCACTTCTACATGAGAAAAGTTTAGCTCACAGAAGTGCTAACCTAGATATAGTTTACAAGTTTCAGGGAGAAAAGGAAAGAGTGCATTGTGCTACTGAAATATGGTAAGCAAATTTACTCCTCTTCCTTCCTTTTCACTTAATAGTAAACTTATATGCTCTGCTTCACATTAGCTGTATAATTACTAAAGCCGTTAAAGCATATACTAAATTATATTAACAAGACAATAAGCAATCAGAGTGAACCACGAAAATGCGCAGATATTTGAAAATTTTCTACTTCAAAATGTCTGAAGACTTCGAATTTAATTTGTAATGATGGTTCAATTTGTTCCTCTAATTTCGCTATGCTGTCGATTAGCTACATAACAGGTACCTCAAGCGCTGAATTCATCAAATCCAGAAATTTACCTTATTGAGTTATATCATGATGAACTTCCGAGATACAATCTATTGAGCTTTCATATACGGCATCGCAACCAAAAAAATTCTAGAGAAAGGATGCTTGAAAGTTGAATATAACAATTTTGAAGTGAGTGGACATACTGTGACTGGACGAGTGGACTATAGACTATATTTGGCTCAACAATTTCGCCAAGGACTAATATGCCCCCTCCGTTCCCATCTCCACTCAAGCAATGTGAGAACACTTTGGGTGTTACGCCCTGTGAAGCCAGCTGAGAAATAACAGACATACTCTGCTGCCCGAACCCAAAAATCCCAGCAACTGCCCTATCTGTTTTTGTCAATTCCCCATTTACTGCTGTGCCACACCTGTTTCATAATTCACTATATATAATTGGAAATAAGAAGAAAAATGAAACAAATTCCCGGGGAATTTGACAAGCAATAACACAATGCTGCATCTTAAATTCATAATTACCCAAAGACAACAGAAGCGGAGGAATTGGCAGCCTGAGAGTTCCCCAATATAGTGTTGAAATGCAACTGGTCAGACACATAGTAACCTGACGCTCCACTACCATCTCCATATTGGAATGAGAAACTGCAAGCGTTTTTCTTTGAAGAGCAGATCGAGTCAGCCGAATTAATCCCTTGGATGCAAAGTTTGTCCGAGCAAGAGACAACCGAAGCTGTCTTTGAGCTCGACGGATCGAAGAAATTGAGCTGAATCTGTAGAGACATGCTTAAATCGTCAATGCCTAGTGGCTGCCTTGCATATTATGTATGTGAAGAGGTAGGTGTAAATCGTACTTACAGGAAGTCCACTTTTATCAGGACAGCCACTACAGGAGCTACAACTAACCCACAGAACATCACTTCCTGTATCAATCTGTACATAGTAATCTTTTGCAGGGTTACCCAGTTGTACTTTTGTGTAATAAAGCCTGCACATAATCCACCAAAAACAGAACAACGTCCATGATCAGTATGACCAGAATAAACAATTCCAACAATTGCTAAGCTTAAATGGAATGGGGAAAGAACAGACCAAAGGGAGAGAATAGCGGAATTCCCAAAGTTGCCAATGCCCGGACAGCAAAACAATTAACACAATGAAGAAAGCGAATGCAAGCGAAACGCACCGATCATTGGATTCATTCACTAAGAAGGAAAAACAAAAACAGAAACTTTCAAACAAGAAAAAGGACCACTTGTATCCCGAGAAACCAAATCAAAAGCCGGGAACTTCTCGACACATGATCAACATCAAGAAAAACAGAGAGATTGAAATTTTTTGAAGAGACGGATTTCACGTACCCAACAATGAAAGGATTAAAAGTGCCATCGACGGGAAAATCAACGACCCCGGTGGTCGACTGCAGCATCCGGCCGTGCCTGGCTCTGTCCCGAGCAATGAGTTCGCTCATCTCCGCGCGACCCCTCACCGGAAAAGCCCGCTCCAGCGTCATCGTCGCCGGAAACCCGCCGCACACCGCAGCCGCAGCCGCCGACGCCAGCGCCACGACGGCGATCAGGAACCCGGCCGCCGGCGCCATTATAGCCGCTTTTCTCTCCCTCTCTCGACGAACCCAACGAGACAAACAAATCCACAAAATCTCGACGACCCTCGTTCCCGGTGGCCCAGGCGACGAGAATTCGGATTGGGGGAGCGCGAATTCGAGGCCGGCGTGGCCGGCGTGGGATCTGTAAAGAGAGAAGAAAACGGCAAAACACCGAAGAGACAGAGAGAGAGAGAGAGGAAAGAATGTGACAGAGTAACAGAAGCTTCGGAGATGTGAGATCAAGTTACGTTGGCTGGTGACATTATTTATACTTTTCAATCCATCAACGTTCCTTACGCGAGCTCGCGCGAATTCTTTAATGTTTTCCTTCTTGTGATCTTCTTTGAAATCTTCCTCCCTCGATCCTCTTTGGTGAGCCACCACGCGCTCCTGCTTTGCCAACTCTGGCACACCGGGAAAGAAACAAAGAACAAAAAAACAAAAACAAACCTCGGTTGGTGTCGTCCCATGTGGTAACAAACGATATTTAATTATTTTTCAAACAATAAAATTAATGTCTCGAACTTTTTTCTTACGTCATAAAAAAATCTTAAAATTGCTCATTGTAATATAAATATTTTCGAAAAATTTTATTGCATGACAAAAAAATCCAAACTTATATATCTACAATACATATATATATGTATATGTGTGTTGTTTGATTTAATTTCATTCGGGATATGTTAGTCATTATTGATATAATGAAAAAAAACTTGAAGTGTTCATTTTACAATAGATTAGCTCAAGGTAACACGAAAATAAAGTTCGGAATAGTTGTTTTACATGTGACATAATTTGGATTTTTTTGAATTACTAACCGCTATTTTGTATTATTTACGTGGTGTACTCTTTTAAGATTGAAAAGGAGAGAGAGAGAGGGGGGGGGGGGAATTTAACCATCCACAATTTATTTGTTCGTGCGTATAAAAGTTACTAATCGTGAGGGTGAATTATTAATTAAGAGTATGAGAGAAATTATTTTTCCTTTTCTGAGAATTATTAATCAAATGAGGGATTTTTGGTTGTTGTTAGATAAATAGTTGCTTTTAATTTCCATTGAAATCGACGGATTAAAGAGAATAGAATAGGTCTCTCTTCAGGAAGAGATTTAAATATATTTTCAGGAGCACCTAATAATTTGTTTCCTCGATAAATTATCATAAGAAAGTCGTTGCCTTTAAGTCAAATTATATCTACCAGTGATCTATTGGTCAATCACTATCATTCTAACTTTGCAATGGCAACTCAACTAAGCCTCGATCGTTTAATTAATTAAGAAGAGCAGTGCTTAATTAAGAAGGAAACTTTAATGAAAAAAAGGTTGGGGGTACCCACTTACCATCTTACAAAGTTGAATCAAATTAGTCTTATCATGGATCTTATAATGTGCGTATCAAAAATTATAATTGAGATATTAATTTAACCTAATTTCCCTTTAGTGAATTTATTATATGTTTAGAATTTCCCTCAAAAAAAGAAAACGTTCTTGTTTGGGTAATTTCCTAGAAAACTTCCAACTTTATGTACCATTCCAATTCTATCCTCGACTTTTTTATCTAATTTTTTTTTCAAATTTTCACTTTAATCTCAAATTTGTCGATACGTCCAACAATCGCCATCGCTTATTTTTTTTTTAAAATTCAAAAGGAGGAGGCTATTGTGATTTATACGAGGTGAGAGTATGGATGAAGATGCGAGTTCCGACAATAAACCTCAAATCGGTTTGGATAATGATAATTTTGAAGAAATTAGAGGCAATTTTCGTTAGATGGGTAAACATATTTGAAGTAAAAGCGAAAGTCGAGATTTTTTTAATCGAAAGTAATCCAAGATACAATTAGAATTGAACCTAAAGTTACAATTATTTTTTTAGGGAGTTAGGTTGTTTTTTTTTTCATTGCTCACGTTTTACTTCCTCGGTTGGATTTTGGTTGGCCCTACCAAATCACTTTCTGTTAAATTATTAAGTAAATGTCTCTTTTTTTTTTCAAAAATCTCATGGCAAGGAGATGATGAGTGGCCCATTGAACACTAACACCACCATCTCCTCACCCAAAAAGCCACGTCTTCCAAGTCTTCCTTCGACTTTTCTTTCTCTTCGAGTGCTTTTGCTACCTCTTTAACGAAGCCCAATGCAATTATTCACACTTTGGTCGGCTTTTACGAGAGAGACAGAGAGCCTCACCCTCCACAAATTATCTTTTTGTTTTTGTTTTGCATCGAATTATTGTCCTTAGCAGCTACGGAAGCTTGGGCTGACCTCCTCCCAATGAATAGTTAAATATATTCTTCCCAAAGTTTTATAAGAAGCTCAATAATTAAAAGAAAAATTAAGGGGGAAAGAAAGAGAGTTCGTGGTTGATGACTCCGATTATAGCCTTCACCACATATTATATGATGCAGAAGTTGGCTCCAAGACGCAGGCAAATGATTCCACAAGATAGCTTCGTTGTCCAGCCGGCCCCGAGACAAATTTGATCTTAACAGGTCAAATTTGATACATTAAGCTCCTCATCTAATACCCCAAAAAAAAAATCATTCCGAATTTTTACTTCGAAATTCACGCATCATAATGGACCCCTTCCCTTAAAATACGTGGATTCGATGTTTCCAAATACATTGACCATTGCGTATGACGGCAACTCTTCGGGCATTAAGAAAATGTCGCGCACATATATGACTTTTGTATTTGGTAAAGACAAATTGTTCACCAAATTTTTTTTTTCACCTCGAAAAAACCGTGTCGGTATAAATGAAGTCATCGCATTTTTGCCTCCACACTACTGATTAAAAACAACTATTTCCAAAGTCGATAAGATGTGATTAGTTTTTGTTGTCCTTAACGTCATGTTATATTAGCGACCTATATTATACATATTATATAAAAGACAAACTTTCTTCCTTGTTACAAATTATAATCTGCAAAGATAGTTCCGCCGGAGGTTGAAAAACTATGTAAACATCGCCATTCGGAGACTTACGTCGTTACGATTCCTGACGATCTCCCCTTGAATTATTTGGTTATTTTTTTCTTCATCTCG
Organism: Melaleuca alternifolia; assembly: GCA_019926035.1. Taxonomy (NCBI): domain Eukaryota; kingdom Viridiplantae; phylum Streptophyta; class Magnoliopsida; order Myrtales; family Myrtaceae; genus Melaleuca; species Melaleuca alternifolia. The sequence continues at coordinate 806,040 of JAGKPW010002568.1, read as the reverse complement.
TTCACCTAAAACATGGCCGGGGCCTCTCCCAACCGAAGTCAACGGGCCACGGGATGACGCCACGTCGGATAGGACGGCGTCGCATCATTGCGTATATTGCCATCGCTGCAGCGTCACTGCTTGTGTAATTGGGTGCAAATTTTCTACGGCCACGTACTCGGTTCACAACTTCACATATCGTTCTAAGGAAACACAACGCGAAAGGGACATACATTTTCTATAGAGAAATTATGGATACAAATTCAATTCTAAATTTTGTAATTTTATTTTAAATTTTTGTGTGAAACTCCGATATTGCTATTCTGGTCAAATTTTGCGAGAAAACTACCAGCGTTATTGTGTTGTAAATAAAATAGCTGTCAACGACCGAATTGCTCGCTAGTATCTCCCTGCAAAAGTTAATTGGAAGTATAATATTGAAATTTCGGCACAAATACTTAGGACTGATATTAATTAATTGAAAAGTTTTATAACTGAAACGGCGTTCGTACGGTATATTCAAAACCGATCGATTAATTTTTCTGGCAGAGACTTCATTCGATTTATGCTGCTTTAGCGGTTTGCGTTGAATGCATGTCTACAATTAGATTGACCCAGCAATACCAGAATCTTCCAGCTACTTAAGGCTCGGAGTAGGCATTTATCTAACATCGAAAGGTCAACGACGCATTTTCTTGGTATAACTCGGCTTCTCAAGGGACGCGTTCATATCTTCTAGAGGACAAAGACGTGCACAAAATCAAAGATCTTATGAAAAAGATATCTTCGATCTCTTGTCACATTACAAGATAATATCAACGTGGCATACATAAAATGACCAATCTTGTAGATAATTAATCACCATCTTTATTATTGATTATTTGTTAATCTCGAGATGTTGGAGAACATTCCACCAAGTTTGGCTGCGATATTAACACGAAACGACGGATCTCATGAATAATTAATCACCTTCTTTATTATTGATTATTCGTTAATCTCGAGATGTTGGAGAACATTATACCAAAATGTTGCTGCGGTATCAGAATCACTGAGTCGGGGCAGAAAACGAGGCACGTGGATTTACGCCATAACAAAAGCAGACGAGCTTGGGGGAAATGGTTTCTAGTGTCATTATTTACGGCCACACTCTAATCACCGCCTAATTAGTCTGATTGAAAAGACACTTAAATCTCTTTTACATCATTAATGTCGCAGAGTTAATGATCTTGGGTGAGACTTAGTCACAAGGGACATATATGAGGCGGGACAATTCAAGCGACGGAACTCGTCGAGCGAACTGAATTCTCTCGAGAGTTGGTTAAAGCGATAATGTGTATATGAAGAGTGGACGCTAGTCCAAATTTGCACGTCACGACGTGTGAATAAGTCATATCTTTCGCCGTCGATGGGGCTCAAATTTCATGTGTTCGACGTCCATCTAATACGTAGTCAAGGTGAAGTTTTCTTTCCATGAGTAGGTATTGCACCAGAAAGATCAGTTTCGCGTTTGGGCAAGCGAGGGCTACATGGTCCGATCCTTGGAGCTTTTTCTCCGGTTGTCTCGTCCAAAGTTACGTCTGATCTTTGGTCAAAAGCGAGCGTGGTCGAGATGAAATTCCCACTGGATAGCTGCTGTCGTGCTTCATCCTCCCTCGAATGCTTGAAGCTTTGTCAGAGTTGGGAGTTTGATCGAGTAAAAATGGTCGTTCGACGGTATGAACCCTTGACTGAACATGGTGATGCCACTTCGCACCAGGACGGCACAAGTCAAGCTCCTTTGCAAATGGTTTGACTCCACCGAGGGATAATTACCGAAAGAAAAAAGCCAAAAGCCTATCAATTTATTCTTAAACCTTTCGACGTGTCAATTAAATTCTAAACATTTTCATATTTTATCAATTGAGTCTATTTGACCAATTTTCATTAGAAATTATTGGTATGAATATTAGCCGTCTTACGTAGCACGGTATCGTGATGTGAACATTTTTATAATATTGAATATGTTATTCTTTTTTATTTTTTCCCTTCTTTAATTTTTTTTTTGTTGAGGGTCAACAAGACCCAGGGTGCTCTCGCTGTGGTTGGTAAGGGCCTAGGTGATGGCCACTACGCCCTCTTGAAATCTTGCTTAAGTGAGGAGCCGTGATGCCTAGATCTAACGAGGGTCCAACCCTCGCCAGGCTCAATTAAAAAAAAGTAAAGAAAATAAAATAAAAATATAAATAAAAATGAAACCAAAAACATAATCTATAAAAAAATCGTTAAAAAATATCTAGAATAGCGTTAATCGTGCAACATAGGACGGTTGATATCCATATTAGTGATTTTCGACTAAAATTGATCGGACGATTTAATTAGTAAAATATGAAAAGATCCAAAATTCAATTGACACTGATTGGTAATTTCCCTCTCGATTGAGATAGATTCATCTCATTCAAGTTCAATTCGAGCTCAAGCTACTCCTATATTTTGTCAAGTGGACATGAGCTTTGCCAATTCCCAAGCTCAATAGGGTCATGAGTCTGATCGAGCCAATTCGAGTTATTGTTATATTAGCTAAAAATTCCATAGATATCCTCCAAACTATATAATGTGAGCACATGATTCTAGCTCTTTTAAGATAGACCTCGAGCTTCAGTTTATTCATAAAATTGATTGTACTAGAATAGAGGTAAAGTATCTTAGATTTTCTACTCGAGTCGAGCTCGAGCAAAGACTTTAATACTTGATCAGGCTCCAGTTGAGTTTCGAGCATTAGACGTTCGAGTTGAGTCGAGTCGACTCAAGTCAAGCTTGAGCAGGATGAAGCCATGTTTATCGACATTGAGAAATCTATGCATAAATAGAATCTTGTGAATGATTTAATTTTCTTATATACTTGCAAAGTTTTTGTTTCATGACAACTCCATTCTCTAGAATCTGACATAGATAAATTGATTCACAAGATTTCCTTGTGCAAAATCACGGATTTGAAAAAGATTTTCTTAACTTTAATCATTCGTAATTGGCATAAGATTGAGAACAAGTGTACAAAGGAGGAGAGGCTGGGGACGTCCAAGACGAGACCTTGGACAGCATCCTCCCACTCTATTGGGCCACACGGTTTTGTTCCTCGGAGGCCCAAGCCCAAGCCCAACGAAAGAGAAGGTCTATCGTTCTCGTTACTCTGGCATAGACAGGGGGACAGAGAAAAACTTTCGATGTATCGTCTGCTCTCTGATGTTTTTGTTTTTGATAAATTATTTCGTTCTTTTTTTTGGGAAATATATCGTTGACTGTAAATAGTAAAATCATAAACGTTTTTTTTTATTGATTTCGTAAAGTAAATAGGTAGATTATTAAAGTAAGAAGAGGTGAAGATGCAATGTATTGGAGAGAAATTCGTGTAGTTTCGTGACGAATAATGTGACATTCGAGACAAGTTTGCTCAAGACAGTATAAAACATTTGTTATTTACATTTCTGACTGTAATAGCTTTACTCTTGGCCTATATTCTCTCATCATATCAATTAAATGTAAAGCGAAAGAGAGAGAACTTTATGTATTCTAACTAGTATATATATGTACATACATCAAAGTAAGGGATACGTGAACCTATTTATAGGCTTTACATGTTGACTGTCTATAGTAATAAATCATAAAGATACTCAAGAATATCATAAATATCTAAAATATCATCAAGATATTGAGAATATCATAAGTATCTATAATATCGTTAAAGATATCTAGAATATTTTAAATGTATATCTAACAATATCACCGTTATCTTATTTTCGTTACCAACTTGTATGATATCAATTCTCGAAAGCACGGAATTCCACACTGTAGGTGACGAGCCACTCTTTCATAATCTCAACCTCAGTTTTGCACTGCTCGACCAGCCAACTTGGATCACTCCTTTTAGCTCCATGTATTCCCAGACAATGAAAACTTACGTACACAATATTTCGCAAATTAAATTGAGAAATTAATTTCTATTAGTCCAAAGACAGTATATATAACCCTAAGTTCAGAATTGATCTTCATCTTGATTCTGAACTAAACTGATAAAAGACAAGCCACTGAAACGTCAAACTCCTGCAGAGACATAATATATTGCAAGATTATGTCGAGCCAACTTTTACCTAAAAAGAAGAAGAAGAAGATCTTTTCCACCATTTTCTCTGTGAATCTCTAATTTGAAAACTAGCGCCCTGATGTAATAATGTAATTCATCAGGATACGATTTGGTAGACCTTTGAAAAATTTAGGAAGTGTCCGAAAAAACTACCGGTAAAAAAGTTGCCGTCAATCACTTCATTTCTTATCAACTTCTTGGTGACTTGCCGGTTGTTGACATCTAAATTTTGGTCACATAATCAAAAAATCTTTAGGGAGATATGTGCATCAATTTGGTGGATTTTTTCGGCCAAGATTATACGTGAGTTGATTGCGTGTGGATTTTGGCAAATAGATAATATTGGAAGGAACATCTTGAACAAAGCCATAAAATTGAGCCAGATTCGGTGAAAACGGGGGCAGGAAAATTTGATAATATTCACACAATATTGAAGAAATAAGAAAAGGAAAATCAAGGGGATTGAGAGATTTGTCGAATTGGCACGATCACATAAAATTGGAAAGGAAATCCTCTCCTTTCCTTGGAGAGGACTATTCCTTTCACCTATAAATAGGGGGTCTTGGCCACATTAAGGATGGGGGAGAAAAACAAAGGAGAGAAAAAGGGAGAGGAGGGGAGAAATCATAGAGGGAAATTAGAGAGAGTGTGTGAGAAATTGTGAGTGGCGCAAGAAGGACTCATCTTCGAAGCAAAGGGGGTTCCAAATCCAAAAAAAAGGAGAAGAAAGAAGACTACACCAAAATTGAAGGAGAGAAAGTTGCTCGAGAGATTGCTGTGTCGATCACCACTGCAAGTCCAGATTTTGGTTACCAACTTGCACCCTCTCTATCAAGCATTACCGCTAGCTGTCCTGTCTCATCGTCCGCCATTGGTTTGAGCTTGGAAATATTATCCAAAGAATAGGTAAATATCTTATCTTAAGTTTTCTTGAATATTTGTTTACTTGAAATTGATGAGATTTCTCGTGCCTAACATAATCCCCTTGGATGATGAGTTTGATCAATTGGAATTAATTTTCCAATTCGCAACCACAATATCAATTTTTTTTAATCCCGTCTATAAGGCTTTAGATGGAATAATTAATTGCGCGGGAATAAAATTGATAGTTTGATTTTTAAGGCTTAAGATCAATTTATCGATTCTATCTGCGAATTTCTTTGTTGAGCTTAGATATTTATTCTATTTGATCAGTCTTATTTTATGTGATGTGCCTTCATTAATAAAAAAATAAAAAAATCGCATTCCATGTCTAGATTGAATATTAGATAACAAATCGCATTCCATGTTTACATTGCATATTAGATGAAATTACATTCCACTTAAATTAGATTCACATTAGATAATATTATATTGCATAGTAGATATTATTGCTTGTCTTAGCATGAATCTTTGCATCTTAGTTTGCATTATTAACTTTTGCTTAATATTTAGATTAGGTATATCAAATATCGTGTCATTTAGGAATTAACAAAAATTCACATCATGGTTGAACATCGCATTTAGAAACTTAGGAATCATGTTAGATTTGATTTTCCTATTTCATTAGTTTATTTAATTTCGAATTTCATTAGATAAATAAGAAAATGCCTAAAAAAATCATTTTTGCACGTCATTTAATTACTTTAGTTAAATGCGAGGTTAACTTAGGATTCGCATATTTCACAGCATGTTAGGTTGTGTCACATTTAGAGTTAGATTTTCCATGCATCACATATTAAAATAGTCTTTGCATTTTGACTATTATCCATAGTTGAGATTAGATTTTAGTTTAAATTAGGGATTAAGGTAGTTTAGTTCCTAGTTTAAATTAGGTGTTATTTAACTATAGATAATTAGTTTCATTTAATAATATAAAAATTCATAAAAATTGCATTTAGGGTTGCATTAAGATAGTCGTATATATGATTAGTTTTCCATTACATGCATTGTATATATATATAAAACCCCCAAAAAGATCTTTTTGTTGATTTGCTTCATCTTTGTTGATTGTTTTGTTTATTGTTTTGTTTCTTTGGGCTTTTAAATAACTATTTGTGCACCCGCGTGATCACTGTGTATGTTAGGGAATAAAGTTAAAAATCAATTCAAGCTGTCTGCAAATTATTTTTGAAATAAAAGAAAAATGGTTCTCAAGTCCCCGAATTTATAATCTCTAGTTCGTAGGGGTGAAGTACAACTCCCGGTACTTTGCGTGGGTTTCTAATCGACCCATTATAAATAGATTAGTGGCGACTCCATTTGAAATCAATTTGGCATGTTAAGAGGTGAAATCTAAGTCGTAAATTGGTATGAGCTTGGGAGAACTCGAGCTAGGCTAGACTTATTAATCCATTAGCCTAACCCTAGGTGGCGCACCTTTGGGGAGGTCGCGACACCAATAAAATTATTAGCTCAGTTTTACAGTTTACAATTATCAACTTTTCTCATTTGTTTTACTAAATGTTATGTGCCTCTCTTACCAACATTTTGAATTCATCAGCTCGTGTATAAATTTACCATTGTTTCTTTCATTGACTTATCGACTTTTTTTGGGATTAAATTAACAAATGATAGCGGATTAGCCACTTTTATTTGGGTTAATTGCATACATTTTATCTGGTTTCTTTGTTTTTAATTTGTCAAAACTTGTTATCGTTTACCATCTTTAGATGTTCTTTTGTTTTTAATTTTCCTCACTGATGTTTATTTGATTTTTAAATTTATCAAATTCGTAATTAAATCATCAACTTTTATTTGCCTTTCTTACAAACATATTTCCTAGAAATTACCAACATCATTTGGATTAGTGACCAACTTTTATTCGATTAATATTATTATCAACATCTCTTAAGCTCTAAAAAAAAATCGTTATCACTTACAAACTTTTCTTTTCAATTCTTACAAATGGCCTGAATTGACAAAGATATTATACGAGATATCAACAATTGCTTGTTTGAATTACATAATTTTCTCTGACTGAATTGTCAACTAGTTTTGAGTTACTAATTCTCACTTTGAGTTGCTTATGGACATTTATTTGAGTCTTCATAAATTTACTTACTTATTATCGAGGAGCTACTTTTATTTGCCTTACATACTAACTCTTTAATTTATTACGCTCCTTAAAAATTACTAACTTCAATTAGAGTGATTACCAAATGTTCTTCAATCAATTTATCAATTCTTGCTTGCGCTAATTACCAACGTTTAACTTCTCTTTATATTTTTCTTCTCTTATGTAAATTCTGGGCCAAATCATGTAGCCATAAAGATATACGACATTGAAACATGTTATCTATCTCAAATTGTAGATGCGAGATGTGATCGATCGAGATTATTCAATAGTTTTTCTTTTCACAATCAACATAATGTAAATGCATATGCCATAGGTATTGCCAAGGGGAGGGGAAGTAGAACTATAATCCTAAGCTTTAGCATGAAATGTGGGTCTATAAACCCATGACGCAGAATATCATAGTCGATGCTTGATCATTGAAAAAGTTCAGCAGTTTCAAATGTTAAGTTGGAGTTCAAAAATTAATTGGAAGCTCGTCATGAATTACATGACTTAGATATTAAAATTGGGTGAAGTCATTTTGCTTTCCTGGATTGAAAGCTTATTCTAATGGAGCCAAGAAATACAAGGATAACTTTATGTCACGCCCCGGTTCCTCAGGGTCGTAGCACTAATTCCAGGATCCTACCTCACGCTAAGTTTTACAAACGAATCTAGTTCTTAGTCAAATTTGTTCCCAAGGTAACACCACAATCCACTTTGATCAAGAAACTTACTTCCCATAGATACAAGGATAAGTCAGGTCAAAATACAAAAGGGGAAGAGAACAGGAGGAGACATAACAAAAGCCTAGAGTCACGGTCGCCGCACAGCTATACAATCAAAAGTTGCGGGGAAAAGAGAAGGGAGAGTACTAATCCCTAGCTGCCTCCATTGGCCTGGGCCAATCTCGCACGCACGAAGGCTTCGGGTTATCCACAGTGCCATCCTCTGAGTCATCTGCCCCATCAGGGTCTTCGAAGCCGGACTCGTAGCCTCCCTGAGGTACCTTGCACTCCTCGACCAATAACTCTAGTTCGGCCTCATGGAAACCCGTATACACGCAAATGTGCTGATGTGGGTACCAGATGTGCTTCGTGGTGCTCCAAATCCAACCGGTCGTGCTGTGGGATTCTTGGATTAATCCATCTTCCTTTACTTCTATGTCTATGACCTCTCCCATGTCTCTAGGGGGAGCGAGGGCTGCCGCCATACCGTTCCCTTCGTCTTCCTCTTCTTCTTCATCCAAGTTGAAAGGGATATCCGGCTCTAGATCCCCCTCCTCCTGATCCTCCTCCTCCTGAGGATCCCACTCCACCTCCAGCTCCAGCTGCCGCTCCCAGTCTTCCGGGTCCTGAGGTTCCAGCTCCAGTAGATCCCAAGCTTCCTCCTCGTGAGGGTCCTCCTCCATAAGCTCCTCTTCCTCTGACTGGTCCTCCAAGTCTGATAGGTCCTGAACCGGGTCCATACGGGGGTCCTGGGATGGTGGGGTGGTGGAATGAGATACTTGGTATCCTAGTTAACGAACCCTAATCCTAAATTAGGAACACCCCTGCCCTAGGGTCCCTAAATCGACCCTCCCAACTCTCGGCTTCCGTTGACCTGTCAGTCGACCCTAGGCAAGCCTAGCTGTAAGTCTCTCACCCCAAGGTCCCCAAGCTTTGCGCAGAAACACTCATTACTAACCCAAATCGAAGAACTCCCCACCTCTAGATCTCTAAACTAAAGGTAGACTATCGAACGTCATGGGGGTCTAAGCAACTTACAGGGTGGGGCAGGTCTACTAACAAGACCCTAATTGCGGTTATAAGGAATTTGTCTAGGCATAACTGATTTAAATTAAAGCGGCGCAAAATTAAACGCACAAAGTAGTACTTGAATCGCCAAATTATAATAATAATTTAATGCAATTAAAAAGCAAATAGGGCTCTTAACTAATTTAATCAAATGCTATGCGGACGAACATTAATGATACATGACTAATTAAATTAAATTGTAGAAATAGACGACATAAACAATTCTAAGATTTTAACAGAGGTGTCAATCCGACCCTTCTTTCTCCTCGAGGGGTCCCAACTCTGACCACGCTCGAGCACAAGCAAACGTACGAGGGCATTTCTCGTAAAACGTGGGATGCCAGCCCCTAGGTCGACACAAGTCGAACTACACCACCTAAGTGGTCAACAATCTACCATTGTCCAATACGGCTAACCAATCTAACTAATCAATGAATTTTACGAATAAATAAGGAGTCCTAGCCGTTCTATTCGCCCTAGCCATTTCTACCCGTTTCCTACTAAAACAGCAAATGCGCCTAATAAAAGTTTAGAATCCACTCACTTGTGAGTTTGCCTGGCTAAATCCCCCTTGTTGTACTCCTGGTTGAACCCAAGAAAATTTTAGAATTTTCCTCTTTTACTCTTTTTTTTTTTTTTTTTTTTTTTTTTTTTTTTTTTTTTTTTTTTTTCGGGCCGCGCAAGCTGGACCTGGGCCGGGCCGGCTGACTGGGCTTGGGTCGGTCGGCTGATTGACTGGCCGACTGGGCCGGGTCGGCTGGGTCGTTGACTGGGCCGGCTGACTGGGCTGGGCTGGCCCGCGAGCTGGACTTGGCCGGCGGCTGCTGGCTCCTCCGGCGCCGGTCTTCTTCTCCGGCTAGCTCGGCTTCCGGGTCGGGGAACCGGGTCGAGCGCCGGGTCGCGAGGGGTGTTCGGGTTCCGTCTTTGTTTGTCGTCGGCGGTGCGCGTCGGAGCTTGGGACCGGTCGGAGAAGGGAGCTGAGCTCACGACGCGTCGATTGGTGGTTGTGGCTTCGTCGGAGGTGGCCAGAATCGACGGGAAAACGGCCACGAAGTCGCGGCTTCCTCCTAAGCCTCCGAAGTGGTTTTCGAGTTTCAAAGCTTCGATTCGGCGTCCACAGGCCAAATCGGAAGGGGAACCACCGGAAAAAGGAAACTAGGGAGTGAGGGAAACCGATTGGTGGGTGAGAAGTGAGCTGAGGAGGTCGGGGTAGGAAGGAATGGGGTGGTTTTTGGCTGCGGTTTTCTGGGTTCCAAGGCTGGCCGCGAAGCTCCCTGCAACTGGCTACCGGTGACAGACCACGGCGAGTCTTGGCTAGCTGACAACGGCTTCGGGAAGGGGGCGACTCAAGCTACGCGGGGACACCAAGAACGCACGAAGAGGAGGCCGGAGCTCCGAGAAAATCCTCCCCTCAAAACCCTTGCCCACTCGGTTTATACCGAGTGGGAGCAGGTGGGGGAGGCCGAGAACTCGGCTTCCCAGGCCACGCGGCGCCTCCCCCGTGGTCACCATCCCCTCCGACGGTCACTTCCAAGTCAGGGGTGGGTGGCTATAGGGCGTGGCGTGGCTGAGGCGACGTCGAGCGGTGGAATGCACAGTGCATTCTACCTGCTCGACAGAAGGCCCGAGAGAGAGAGGAGAGAGGGAGAGGGGGAGAGCTCGTGCGCGTGCTGTGCACGTGCCGTCCGGTCCGACCCGGTCCGACCGGCGGTTCGCACGGTCTGGCCGGCCGGTTCGCTGGCCGGTCTGAGACTTTTAATAAAATAATATATTTTAATTTCCGAAAATCGGAAAAATGCTTTAAAATTTCCTAAAAATTCAGGAAAAATCCCGAAAAATCAAATATCGAATTTCATGACATTTTGGGCCCAAAATAAATTTAAACTTAAATTCTCATTAATTTCCAAGCCTTTCCAAATTTTCGCTAAATAATAAAAAAAAGGAAATTGCCAATTTTTCCTAAAGTCCCAGTAGGCTAAAATCGCGGACCGACTCGGCCGTTACAATCTACCCCCCTTAAGAAAATTTCGTCCTCGAAATTTGCAGCTACTAAACTTCAAACAGTTGCGGGTGCTGTTGCCTCATGAGCTCCTCGCTTTCCCAAGTAGCGCTCTCGGAGTCATGATGTTGCCAAACGACCTTGACCAGTGGCGTGACCTTGTTCCGAAGTCTTCGCTCCTTCCGGTCTTCTATCCTGATTGGTCTTTCTACGAACGAAACCTGTTCGTCCAACTCAAGGTCCTCATGACTTAATACATGTGAAGGATCAGGCTCGTACTTCCTTAGCATCGAGACGTGGAAGACATTGTGGATCTGTTCCAAGTTTGGCGGTAAGGCTAGTCGATAAGCGGCTGCTCCTATCCTTTCCAAAATCTCAAAGGGTCCTACAAACCTAGGACTTAACTTTCCTTTTTCTCCAAAGCGGGACATTCCCTTCTTAGGTGACACTTTCAGGAAGACATGGTCCCCTTCTTGGAATTCTAAAGGTCTGCGCCTTCGGTCCGCATAGCTCTTTTGTCGACTCTGGGCTGTCTTCAGCCTTTGCCTGATTACCTTAACTGCATCTTGTGACTGTTGTACTAGCTCGGGACCTAGAATTTTCCGTTCTCCGACTTCGTCCCAACACACGGGAGTCCGGCAGGTTCGTCCGTACAAAGCCTCAAAGGGAGTCATCCCTATGCTTTGTTGGAAGCTGTTGTTATAGGCGAACTCTACCAGGGGTAGCCGGTCTTCCCATCCTCCCTTAAAATCTAAGACGCATGCTCTCAGCATGTCCTCTAGAGTCTGAATGGTCCGCTCAGACTGTCCATCAGTCTGGGGATGGAAAGCCGTACTGTACTGTAATCTTGTACCCAAGGCTCCTTGTAGACTCTTCCAAAAATGAGCGGTGAATCTTGGATCACGGTCAGAGGTAATGGTTACCGGCACTCCATGTAGTCTGACTATCTGAGCTACATATAAGTCTGCTAGTCGGTCTAAGGGAAGATTCTTTCGCACGGCTAGGAAGTGAGCAGATTTGGTTAGTCTGTCCACTATGACCCAAATCATGTCGTGACCTTTTTGGCTCCTCGGTAACCCGGTCACGAAATCCATCGTGATATGCTCCCATTTCCATTCTGGAATTTCCAAAGGGTTCAAGAGGCCTCCAGGTTTACAGTGTTGTGCCTTCACCCGTTGGCACGTCAGGCACTTGGCCACGAATCTCGCCACGTCCGTTTTCATTCCTTTCCACCAGTAGTGGGGCCTCAGGTTCTGATACATCTTGGTGTTACCCGGATGAACACTGTATTTACTGCGGTGTGCCTCTGACAAAATTTCATCCCTTAACTCAGGACTGTCGGGCACACATAGCCTTCCACGAAAGTTCAGGACTCCGTCCTCGGAGATTTGGAAACCAGGTTTCATCAGTCCTTCTTCGGTTTGTAAGATGCCCACTAGAAAGGGATCCGAAGATTGTAGATCTCTAATCCTGGCCCTGATCTGAGGTTCTATCCTTAAGGTGGCCATTAAGCAAGTCAGGTGTCCAACCTCAAATTTGAACTCTGAGTTCTGTACTTTCTCAAACAACTGCCATTCCTTGGCCAATAATGAAGTCAATGAGGACTTGCGACTAAGCGCGTCTGCCACGCGATTCGCTTTCCCTGGGTGGTATAGAATCTCACAGTCGTAATCCTTTAGGAGTTCCATCCATCTCCGCTGTCTCATGTTCAATTCCTTCTGTGAAAACAGGTACTTGAGGCTCTGATGATCCGTAAAAATTGAAAACTTTTCTCCGCACAGATAGTGCCTCCAAATTTTGAGCGCAAAAATTACCGCTGCCAACTCCAGGTCATGGGTCGGATAGTTTTGCTCATGTGGCTTCAACTGTCTCGATGCGTAAGCCACAACTCGTCCGTGCTGCATCAAAACGCATCCAAGACCTTGATACGAGGCGTCACTATAAACCTCATAACCACCTGGTCCTGAAGGGATGGTTAAGACTGGTGCAGTGGTCAGCCTTTCTTTCAGTGTTTGGAAGCTCCTCTCGCACTTTTCGGTCCATTCAAACTTCTTGTCCTTTTTCAGCAAGCCCGTCAAGGGTAGGGATAGACTCGAAAATTTTTCTACAAACCTTCGGTAGTATCCTGCCAGACCTAGGAAGCTACGAACTTCCGTCACTGTTGTAGGCCTTGGCCAATCCATTACCGCCTCGATCTTCGCAGGATCCACGGAGATTCCGTCCCCGGAGATCACATGTCCCAAAAAGGCTACTCGGTCTAGCCAAAACTCACACTTACTGAACTTTGCGTAGAGCGCATGTTCTCGTAGTACAGCCAGCACTATCCTCAGGTGTTGCTCATGTTCTATCGAACTCCTTGAATAGATCAAGATGTCGTCGATAAAAACTATGACGAACCTGTCCAAGTACTCCCTGAACACCCTATTCATTAGATCCATGAAAGCAGCTGGGGCATTGGTCAACCCGAACGGCATTACTGTGAATTTGTAATGTCCATAGCGAGTCCGAAAGGCGCTCTTCGGAATATCCTCCTCTTTAATTCTTAACTGGTGATACCCCGTCCTCAGGTCAATTTTTGAGAAGACCTTAGCCCCTTGCAATTGATCGAATAGATCATCAATCCTGGGCAACGGATATCTGTTCTTGACTGTCACCTTATTCAGTTGTCTGTAGTCAATGCAAAGTCTCAGGGATCCGTCTTTTTTCTTCACAAAGAGAACCGGCGCACCCCATGGTGACGCACTTGGACGGATGAATCCTTTATCCAACAGTTCTTGCATCTGTACCTTTAATTCTTTCAGTTCTGAGAGTGACATCCGATAAGGAGCCTTGGAGATCGGCTCCGTCCCAGAAGGTACTTCAATAGCAAACTCCACTTCTCTCTCCGGAGGTAACCCGGGCAATTCTTCTGGAAAAACGTCGGAAAACTCCCGAACTACGGCGATCTCCTCCAACACTGGTCCTTCGACCGTCGTGTCAACAACGCTAGCTAGATAGCCTTGACAGCCATCTTCTAACAACCGTGTCGCTTCCAAGGAAGAGATGACTGCGGTTGAAGGTCCGCCGTGACTTCCGAGGAACTCGTAACTCGAGTCCTTCGACGGGCAGAACCTTATTACTTTTCTAGAACAGTCCACCGTAGCTTTCTGTCTAGTCAACCAATCCATGCCAATAATAACATCATAATCACGCAAATCTAGGACTGCCAGATCAATCGAACCTCTAACTCCGCTAAACTCTATCTCACAGCCCTTACATCCATTAACGGACATCATATGAACATGCAGCGGCGTCGAGACATTCAAAATAACGGCTAAGGGTTCCACATGCAACCCTACTAACTCCACAAAGCGCTCAGCAACAAATGAATGGGTAGCTCCCGTATCGAATAAGGCATAAGCGGGACTGCGGTGTAAGGAGACGGTACCTGTTATAACTCCTCCTGAGTTCTGTGCTTCGTGTCTGGTCACCGCATAGACTCTTCCCTGCGCCGAGGGTCGGTCCATCAGAAGAGGTGGTGCTAGACCTGCCAGCTGCCCTACTTGTTGTTGAGGCTGCGCCCTTATTGCGCGCTGAGGGCAATCACGGACCATATGGCCCAGCTGGCCACATCCGAAGCATCCTTCGCTCCTTGGGGGACAGGGTCCCGGCTGGTGGGTTTTCCCACACTGTCGGCACCAGCTCTCTTGACGAAAAGGGGGTTTCCTGACTCCTCCATTCCGTACTGCTGAAAAGGGCCTCCTCGACCCTGACATCGGCTTCTTCCCCTGCCGAACGCTACTGGTATTTCTACCCGCGAATGATCGCGACCCAGACGCAGCTGCTCTTTCATTGAGGTCCTTTTCGACCATTTGAGCTTTCGTGAACACCTCCTTGTAATCTCGCAGATTAAAGGGGGCGAGCTGGGATTTGATTTCAGGTTTCAGCCCTTCCCGAAATCTCTTTGCCCTGTCCACTGGATCCTCGATCAGCCTCTTGCCGTACTTGGCCAGGGCGGCATACTTTGCCTCATATTCCAATACCGTCATGTTGTTCTGACGTAGTCTCTGAAATTCGGCTAGCTTCACATCTCGTGCTGACTCGGGGAAGTACTGCTAGTTGAAAGCCTCAACAAAAGTCCCCCAAGTAGGTATTACGCCTCCAGGGAAGACGATACCTCTAGTGGCTCTCCACCAATGATTGGCATTCCCCTGCAGCTGGTACACCGCGAGAGTCACACGATCTTCGTCAGAACATTCCATGACTTCGAAGATCTTTTCAAGCTCTAGCAACCACTCGGCCGCTGTCTCAGGGTCTCCCATCCCTGTAAAGACCGGGGGTTTCATCTTCAGGAATTGCCCGACCTGCCTCTGCTTTCTCCTTTCCCCATTAGCACTACTAGCTACGGAAACAGGAGCCGGGACTTCCACCTCCTGTTCGTCGGTTCTTATAGTAGGTTCCTGAGCCTCAGCAGCGTTCTCGTTCCGCATGGCAGCTATGGCGGCATTTACCGCAGCTGTGATAGCGGCTTCCTGGTTTCTCGCTTGCTGGCGGACCTCTTCTCGTAGGTCTTCTACTGTCCTCACAAGTCTTTCTACACGGGGATCTTCCTGGGGGTCAGCCTCCCCTACCCCAAAGCGACCAATCGTCGCCCTCCTTCGCGGAGGTCTCCCCAGTCTGACCATCTGGTCTTCCTGTTACAGCATCACAACGCTTTTGTCACGCCTTGAGGAATTCAGATAGGGGTAAGCAATATCACCAGATCCCAAGAGATAAGATCATTTTAAAACACCCTATTGATCTCAAAAGGAGACATAGTATATCGCATATTATCACGGTGTTGGAAACCATCATCAACACTCGGTGTTGGAAACCACCATCAACACCCGTCCTAACCCCGTAGGACAACACGACCCCACGGGTCCAGTCGAAACCTCGTCAGGAACTCGACTTCAGTGCGTCAGTGGCCACCCTCACTCGGTGCCACGCACTTTCGCCACGCAGGCGGTGACAGGACCCACACCCTCCCATAGGGCGGTCAGTGTCACGACAGCAGAGGCTCAGCCTCGCAACGCCGATCAACGGCCACATGCCCTCCGGCACCACAAGTCCAGGTTCGGCTTTGCTGCACACGTTCTAGACCGCGCCAACTTAGCTAAACCAGACGTCACGTCACACGCCTGACCTCGTCCTGTGCGTCCCATACCGCCCAGGTCGAGTCGGGCGTAGACCAAGCCCTATGGTCTCTAGCCAATGTCCGGCCTTGCTGCACACGTCCCATACCGTGCCAACGCAGCTAAACAATTGACACCAAACTCAAGGTTAAGTGGGGGTCTTGAGCTAATCTCGGTCTGGTCTTTAGGTTTAACTAAGGTCCTGCGTCCAGACGTCTTATCCCAATACGTCCAGTCATTCACTCCTTATCACTCCAAGAAGGTAACCTTTCCGTGGTTACTAACCTTTGCTCTGATACCAAGCTGTCACGCCCCGGTTCCTCGGGGTCGTAGCACTAATTCCAGGATCCTACCCACGCTAAGTTTTGCAAACGAATCTAGTTCTTAGTCAAATTTGTTCCCAAGGTAACACCACAATCCACTTTGATCAAGAAACTTACTTCCCATAGATACAAGGATAAGTCAGGTCAAAATACAAAAGGGGAAGAAAACAGGAGGAGACATAACAAAAGTCTAGAGTCACGGTCGCCGCACAGCTATACAATCAAAAGTCGCGGGGAAAAGAGAAGGGAGAGTACTAATCCCTAGCTGCCTCCATTGGCCTGGGCCAATCTCGCACGCACGAAGGCTTCGGGTTATCCACGGTGCCATCCTCTGAGTCATCTGCCCCATCAGGGTCTTCGAAGCCGGACTCGTAGCCTCCCTGAGGTACCTTGCACTCCTCAACCAATAACTCTAGTTCGGCCTCATGGAAACCCGTGTACACGCAAATGTGCTGATGTGGGTACCAGATGTGCTTCGTGGCGCTCCAAATCCAACCTGTCGTGCTGTGGGATTCTTGGATTAATCCATCTTCCTTTACTTCTATGTCTATGACCTCTCCCATGTCTCTAGGGGGAGCGGGGGCTGCCGCCATACCGTTCCCTTCGTCTTCCTCTTCTTCTTCATCCAAGTTGAAAGGGATATCCGGCTCCAGATCCCCCTCCTCCTGATCCTCCTCCTCCTGAGGATCCCACTCCAGCTCCAGCTCCTGCTGCTCCCAGTCCTCCTGATCCAGAGGTTCCAGCTCCAGTAGATCCCAAGCTTCCTCCTCGTGAGGGTCCTCCTCCATAAGCTCCTCCTCCTCTAGCTGGTCCTCCAAGTCTGATAGGTCCTGAACCGGGTCCATACGGGGGTCCTGGGATGGTGGGGTGGTGGAATGAGATACTTGGTATCCCAGTGAACGAACCCTAATCCTAAATTAGGAACACCCCTGCCCTAGGGTCCCTAAATCGACCCTCCCAACTCTCGGCTTCCGTTGGTCTGTCAGTCGACTCTAGGCAAGCCTAGCTGTAAGTCTCCCATCCCAAGGTCCCCATGCTCCGCGCAGAAACACTCATTACTAACCCAAATCGAAGAACTCCCCACCTCTAGATCTCTAACCTAAAGGTAGTCTAACGAACGTCATGGGGGGTCTAAACAATTTACAGGGTAGGGCAGGTCTACTAACGAGAACCTAATTGCGGTTATAAGGAATTTATCTAGGCATAACTGATTAAATTAAAGCGGCGCAAAATTTAAAATCACAATGTAGTACTCGAATCGACTAATTATAATAATAATTTAATGAAATTGAAAAGCAAATAGGGCTCTTAACTAAATTAATCAAATGCTATGCGAAAGGACATTTAATGATAAATGACTAATTAAATTAAATTGTAGAAATAAATGAAATAAACAACTCTAAGATTTTAACAGAGGTGTCAAGCCAACCCTTCTTTCTCCTCGAGGGGTCCCAACTCTGACCACGCTCGAGCACAAGTAAACGTACGAGGGCATTTCTCGTAAAACGTGGGATGCCAGTCCCTAGGTCGACACAAGTCGAACTAACCACCTAAGTGGTCAACAATTACCATTGTCCAATACTGCTAACCAATCTAACTAATCAATGAAATTTACGAGTAAACAAGGAGTCCTAGCCGTTCTACTCGCCCTAGCCATTTCTACCCGTTTCCTACTAAAACAGCAAATGCGCCTAATAAAGGTTTAGAATCCACTCACTTGTGAGTTTTCTTGGCTAAATCCCCCTTGCTGTACTTCTGGTTGAACCCAAGAAAAATTTAAAAATTTTCTCTTTTACTTTTTTTTTTTTTCGCGCGAGCTGGACCTGGGCCGGGCCGGCTGACTGGGCCTGGGTCGGTCGGCTGATTGGCTGGCTGGCTGGGCCGGGTCTGGGCTGGGCCGGCTGACTGGGCTGGGCTGGCAGCCTAGCCCGTCGGCTGTCTTCTGTCTCCGGCGACGGCGACGGCTCCGGCGATGGTCGTCTTCTCCGGCGAACCCCGACTCCGGGTCGTGAGTCGGGGTCGTGTCGGGTCAAGAGAGTTTTCTCGGTTTGGCCGCCATTCACCGTTCTCCGGCCAAATCGAAGCTCGAGACCGGCTGGGAGAGGAAGCTGAGCCTCCGGCGCGTCGATCGGTGGTCACGGCTTGGCCCGAGGTGGTCGGAGCTGGCGGGGAGATGGTCACGAAGTCGGCGGTTCACCTAGGGTTTCCCGAGAAAAGAGGTCCGAGCTTCAAGCTCGAATCCAAAGAGTCTAGGCCAAAAACAGACAAATTTACACCACATCTAAGGACTAGGAAAGCCAAGGAAGCGATTGGTATCAACCAATCGAGCCAAGATGGTCGGAGGAGGGGAAACTCACCTCTTGAAGCTGCTTTTCTGGAAAATTTCCAGAAACGGCTGGCCGCGAAGCTCCCTGCAACTGGCTGCCGGTGACAGACCACGGCGAGTCTTGGCTGGCTGACAACGGCTTCGGGAAGAGGGTGACTCAAGCTACACGGGGACACCAAGAACGCACGAAGAGGAGGCCGGAGCTCCGAGAAATCCCCGCAAAAACCCTTGCCCACTCGGTTTATACCGAGTGGGAGCAGGTGGGGGAGGCCGAGAACTCGGCTTCCCAGGGCCACGCGGCGCCTCCCCCGTGGCCACCGTCCCCTCCGACGGTCACTTCCAAGTCAGGGGTGGGTGGCTGCAGGGGGTGGCGTGGCTGAGGCGACGTCGAGCGGTGGAATGCACAGTGCATTCTACCTGCTCGACAGAAAGCCCGAGAGAGAGAGGAGAGAGGGAGAGGGGGAGAGCTCGTGCGCGTGCTGCGCACGTGCCGCCCGGTCCGACCCAGTCGGACCGGCGGTTCGCACGGTCTGGCCGGCCGGTTCGCTGGCCGGTCTGGGATTTTTAATAAAATAATATATTTTAATTTCCGAAAATTGGAAAAATGCTTTAAAATTTCCTAAAAATTCAGGAAAAATCCCAAAAAATCAAATATCGAATTTCATGACATTTTGGGCCCAAAATAAATTTAAACTTAAATTTTCATTAATTTCCAAGCCTTTCCAAATTTTCGCAAAATAAAAAGGGAAATTGCCAATTTTCCCTAAAGTCCCAGTAGGCTAAAATCGCGGACCGACTCGGCCGTTACACCGTTCTTCTAGTCAATCAAGCAGTTCCGCGACTAGAATAGAGCAAGATGATTAGTAATCGAGCACCCAAAAAAGAGATGATCCACTGAGTCTGGTCTCAAGCGGCAAAAGGCACAAGTAGCATTATAAATTCTTCCATAGGACATAAGGAAAACCTGAGTAGGAAGCCTTTTCTTGGTCACCAGCCAAAGGGGGAATTGATGTCTAGGAGTAATATACTTGTCCCATATAAACTTGGCCCAAGGAACCAAGGAACTTCTCAGTTTGGCTGCATCCCATGCTGAGGATGCTGAGAACTTGCGTGAAGCACACCCTATCCATATCATCACAGCCATATTGTACTTCCTTTATACCAAAAATGGCCAAGAGTCATGTAATCATATTTGAATAAACAAATTTCACAAAAGTTTGGTTAGTTTTATTTCAATATGACCAACTATGATTGATAATGCTGCTGCGCACATCGTGCGGCGTTCACAAATCACATAAAGGGAGCATGCTAAAAACTTCTCTACAACTTTTGCAGACGAAAATTCAGTCCCCCCCCCCCCACTGTTCAAGAAGAACATCAAGAGTTCCCGTCTCTACATGTCGTGTTGCCTAGGAAAACCGTAGTAGAAAAATAAAGAAAGCATATCAAACCTCGGAGCTTTGTGAGAGAGAAAGTTGCTCTTAGTGAAGTTTCAACATAAATTTTAGGGAATGCATTTAATGAAATATGATTTCTCCTTCACGTTTATTTATTTAACTAGGAGTGGATAATGTGAGGGCATCAATTTAGGACAACATCAAACTACTGTTGCCCCAAAATATTTAATAAGGGGTGGAAAAGCAATGACAGACTCACATTCTGCGTCTCATTTGCCCGGCTTCTTCCTGCCGCAATAAGGGGCCCTTCCTCAACAATCACACGATTCTTCAATCGATGTATAATGTAAATGAAGTGCAATGTGAAATAATTTACTAATTAAGAGTAAATATACTGATTATAGTAATTATAATATAAAGTGACATATCTGAAATGCACCTGGTTACTGAAAATCAATTTCCTACCCAACTCGAATTTTAAGGCTGTCCTAAACAAGCTTTGCCTTATTTAAAAAAAAAAACAAATGAGTTCTGTTATTTGTTAGGAGATTATAAATAATATATATGGAATTTCTCTCATACGTGCTTAGAGGCAATTCAAGGGGAACTCAGCATCAAGTTTCCAGCAGTAGAAATATTTCAGCATCAATATGCAGCTACTGATGGAATGAATCCATATCTCATGGCTAAAGATGGAGATCTTGCAGGTCACAAACTTCCAAGTAATGATTGATAATGCATATTCATCCTGTAATTCAGATGCAAGTGCCACCTAACACTTAAACCGATATCGCTCTAACAGCACTAGATCAAAAACAGCAACCAATTTGAGAGCCTACACGTTGCTCATTCCAGTGTGTCCTATTATTGGTACCTCAGAAGTCTATCTTTCAATAATCAGTTTTCACACAAACATTCAAAAAGCTTCCAGGAGTTTTAGCTTCCAAATCATCTTCTTCACTATAATCAACTTCTTGTGCTTTTGTCTCTACTCTACATAATAGTGCAAACTTTGTGCGTCTCGAACTTGGATTTTGTTAAGATTTTGGGCTCGATTCTCTAGAGAAGCGCTTATGAATTAAGTAGGGGGCTATGGCGGTGGGTTGTTGTACTAGTCTCCTCCAAGGAATAGTCGAAGTACGTGCAAGCTGACCCGAACATCTCAGTTACCAAAAAAAAAAATTTGGTGTCTCGTAATTTTTTTCTTTTTTCATATCCATAGTGCCTAGGGCGAGAGAAACTAACAGCCTAATCACCTATCCATGGGCACAAGCCCATGTTGATGTTATTGTCATACCCTGAATAGATTTGGTTCCATTACTCCCCAGTTGCCGAGGTAAAAATCGGTAAAAAGACTCGACTGTCAAGCAACACTTGACAGTGGCTTGCCATCTCACTGCATCTTCTTTAGTCCTCTAGAGTTTTGCCACTTTAACTGCCTGAAGAACTTGGCGACAGAGTCCTATCCCAGTGATCGAAGTTTCTCAAAATTCAATTGTCCTGGCAAACCTGTCACCAGCTGCACATCTTTATAACAGGTGCATGGTACATTTCCTAGACGCGACAAAAGCACCCAAGTCTCTCTCTATATATATATTGCAAGGCTATACCTTTTTATAAATTGTTAATGATTTTGCAGGGTCTAACATCGATTTCCAATGAATTCACTGCTAGGCATCCACAGGCAAAACTTACGAAGAAACACTCAAACACATTCTTCGAGTTCCCGCGCAAATGTAGCCCCAATCGAATCGAATTCAAAATCCAGCTTAAGTCAACTAATACAATTCAGATGTGCTAGGCTTTACTTAATCCATAGCAAGCTGAACGAAGCCTAAAACCTTAGGAGAGAATGGTTCACCCCGCGCCATGTCATCAAAATCCATGGATTCAGATGGCGGTGGTACTCCATCACCTCCACTCACCGGCCTTCATTGGCGTCAGTTCGATAAGGACTCTGTTTCAGGAAAGACGAACTTCTTCTGTTCGTCGCCTCCATTGGCAGGTGGCGGTCTTACTTTCGTTGAAGCTCGCTGGTGTTGGACGGAAGGAGCAGGCATGATGCTGAAAGTGGCGTTGGTGGAGTCCGAAGTTTGCCTATGGCAGAGAAAATAGGATGTAGCCAAAACAAAAAAAGGTGGAGAGGGAAAAAATGAATACAAACAGAGGAGATAAGTAGGTACTGACGGCGCGTCACAGGTTTTTTTGAGAAAGGAAAGCGAGACAAACAAGAAGAAAGGAGGCATTGAAATGAAGACAAGCCGACTTCACTTACCTGCAAATTGCTTCCATAGCAAGTTTCCATCATTCTAACAACAAAAGCTGCAAGCCAACACTGTCACTCTGATCTCCGCCAATTGAATTGGAAGTCAACATAGTCTTGGTTCGCATGCCTTGAGTGAGAATATGATTATGATTTCTGTTCAGTACTACTTGATCATGTTTCTCGGTGCTCATTTGACAATCTTCCAAGTCTTTCTGCGGATCTGTTTCGGTCCGAACTAGTGAAATCTTGGCTTCTGAGTTTATTAAGTTGTGACTAACCTCATAGAGGAAAGCTGGATCAAATGACTGATTGTCTTGAAGCATACCCTCTAAATCATCCTCTAGTTGCTTGCATATTATACGGAATCCCCACTTTTTCATGGTTTTACTCGATGCCACAAGGTGAAATTGTATGTCACTCCCCATAATTCGATCAGAATTGGCTAACCATTGTAGCTCACATGGTGTGATATACGTAAACCAAATGTGATCCACATCCAAAGACCCAAAAAATTCAGTTCTGACATTACATCTTTTGCTGTTAACACATGTGTCAACCGCAATATAGCGTGGCATATCTTCATCCTTTCTAACAACAACACAAAGAGCAAATCCAAGAAACTTGTCACACAAGTCCTTCGAAGCCATGAAAGATACAAAATTCTCTGCAACGGGGATAACCCACTCTGGCATCTCTTCTCCAGGGAGGAAGACAATGAATTGAGAAGGATGCTGTTGTAAGATAAACCGTTAGAAGTACCCAAATTTGTTATTAGTACCCAAATAAAATTACTCAATTGGAATTTAGTAAGCAATCCATTTTCAAACTAGAGCCCTACAAATGAACAGAGATCCATTGATCCATCCTAGCATTGATATACAATTCTAATGCGATAAAAAGCATCCCCCTAAGAAGTATGGTAGCCGCCTCCATGCCATACCTAATACGTAGAGAACCTCTTTTCGTTTCTTTGCTTTTCTTAAGCCTAAAATCTTGTATTATCTGCTTTTGCAATGCACATGCATGAGAGAGAGAGAGAGAGAGAGAGAGAGAGAGAGAGAGAGTCTAACCTTGTCACGTGAGAAGACATAATCCATGGTCAACACTCTCCGAACGAAATCATGAGATGAAGTAAATTCTCCAATTTTTTGCAGAGATTCGCAATTAGCCGCCGAAAAAGAATTCAAAAATGGTGGAAGCTCAGGAATTTCTCGTAATTGAAGGCAATCCGAAATTGCAAGACTGGTCAAACTATCACGCTTATTGATGGATGTGGGAAGGCTAGTAATTTTGCTCCCCACAAGAGTTAAAGAATTCAGCAAGGGAAAACAGGAAAGATTCCCAAGAAATTCTACATCGGACAGATTACATTCATCAAGGATTAAGAAGCGTAAATTTGAAAATCCGGTCTTCATCTTCGGATCAGCTGAATCCTCGTACTTTGGGAACCCGATTAATCCTGTGCAACCTCCAAGAATCAACCACTTAATGTATTGCAACTTGTAAATGCTAGATGGAAGACTTACGAGGTTCTTGCAATTACTTACATCCATCTTCTCCAAAGAGACTAGATTTTCTATTGAGGTAGGAAGTTCTTTAATTGCAGTCCCTCCTAAATCAAGCTTTTCCATGGCTAACTTTTGTGGAATATCAGGGAATCTTTCGAATTTCGTGCAATATCTAAGATTGAGAGTCCGGAGATTTTTTGATTTGAGTACATTTGGGAAAACACTAAGTTGAGAGCACCCACGTAAAGCCAACTTCTGTAACTTGTCATGATATGCAACCGAATTGTGTGCTTCTACCAAGTTTTTGCAATTCTGAAGATTCAATTCCACGAGATTTGGGGTACATGAGAGGTCGGGCATACTAACCAGTGACTCACATTCATTGAAATTAATGTACTTCATATTTTGAAAGTCCTGCAAAGACAGCAAAACCAACTTGGGTAAACATTTTTAAACTGATTTTAATAAAAAAAATTATTTATCAATTATCCTCAACTACTTATTTTACAACATGGACAAAGACATGGAATTGGTTATTCTATTGAATGTTTCACGTGATTTATGTTAAAATATGAATTTTCTTTTGATGCAATGACCTTTGTATAAATAAAAAGAAAATCAAATCTTGAAATGTTTTTCTCTTTCAATAGATATGTACAAATTTCCTTTGTACAATCTATTTCTAAAATTGTAAGAAGCTTTATGCACGTAAATGCTCACCTTAAATTGTTTTAGCACTCTTGTGATATTGTTTTTGCTCATATCAAGTCCCACTAATTTCTTTGGACCGGAGGAAAATTCTGGAATGGAGGGAGCACATCCAAGCCATTCAAACCATCTAAGGTCATTAGGGAGACATATAGGACCTTGGAAATAATTTTGCACATTACCCAGGATGAGCAATCTCAATCTTCTCATTTTCGTAAAGGCATTAGAACAGATCCGCATCTCTGTTGGCTTAGGTAACTCCAACACAATGGCTTTAATAGCGCAATCTCCCTGTAAATATAAAATTATTTAGGTTATGCATTTTTAGTAATCAAAGGGAAAAGAGAAGGAGCGCAATTTTGATCGTATTGGCAATTCTTACCGTGTCATGAGACAAAACATCGACGACATCATCATACAGCCACAGTCTGGTGCGTCTTCTAGAATCATCTCGATAGTCTTGGTTCACAATATCCTTACCCATCGATTGAATTAAGTCATGCATTTCTACTATTTTAGTCTCAATTCTTATCAATGACCTCTTCATAAGAATATCAAATCCTATAGTTGTTTGAAGATCGCAACTGTCTAGAACTTTCTTTATATACTCTTTTGTTCGCCCCTTAAAGAAGCAGGCAATATGGAGAAAGATCTCTTTTTCATTTTCATCTAGTTCATGATAACTCACTTTGAGCACATTATTAATGGTTTTGTTGGGAATCCTAGAAAGTTTCATTAGTGTACTTTCCCATACATCTTCTGTTGTACCACATAATAAGGAACCCAACACCTCAAGTGCTAAAGGAAGGCCGTCACAATGCTTCAGAGCACTATCCACTAGATCTATTCTGATTTGGTGCATCTGAAAAGCATGCTTACTGAGCAACTCACGAGCTTGACTGTCATCTAGTGCTTCAACTTCATACACATGATCTATCCCATGACAAGTTAGCAGATGTTTATCTCGTGTGGTAACAATGATCCTACTTTCATTACCAAACCACTTGCCTTCTCCTGCTAAATTATTCAATTGGCGCAAATCATCAATGTCATCAAGGATGAGGAGAACTTTCTTGCAACCTAGTCTATGTTGTATTATATTAATACCTTCATGAACACTGGAGATTTCTAATCTTTGTTGCAGCAATAATACATCTTTTAGTAAAATTTCTTGCAAAGTTACTAGACCCCTGCTACCTTGTGAAGTTTCTCGAACGTCAGCCAGAAAACATGAACCCTCAAATTGTCTATATATAGCATTGTAAATAGCTTTTGCTAAACAGGTCTTCCCTATGCCTCCCTGTCCCCATAATCCTACCATGAGAACCCCATGATCAGACTCAAGATTTAACATCGATTTTAACTTAACAACTCGGGAATTTATCCCAACAGGATGCTTGGCAATATACAAAGGTGTTCGGTCTAGGCGAGTGAAGATCTCTTTCATAATTCCTTGGATAAGCTCTGACTCATCTCTGATAAAAATGGAAAAAGAAGTTTTAACATTGTCATAGTAATTAGAAGAAACAAATAACGAGCAATTACTTAGCCAACAATGAAAAAGCAGTGCATCCCATTTTCAGGTAATCGTATACCTAACAAAATATATTCCCACCGAGGCTAATTAGAACTCCAAGAACTCCACACCAGTCAAAACAAGCTCAGGGTTCAACTTTTAGTCATCCTAACGATTCTCGTTCTTTTGATTTATACGTAACTAATTTTTCCTTTTGACTATTTTATGTGATTGATCTCCATGATTAATAATAAAAAAAAGCTATATGGGATTCTAAACAGTTGTTAAGATTTCGACTCGAAAACTATAAAATAGCTTAAGCGCAATGATATTGCCTTACATTCCATGTATACACTAATTTATCTTGTATCAAGCATTGCTAAGTTTGTTACTCCTTGCAAAAAAAAAAAAAAAGGGTAAGTGCAATAACACTACTAGACATCTTGTCCATGGGTTGATCTAGTTTTAACATTTTATACTTACAATCACGTGTGTGTCGATTCATGTTATTTTATAATTTTTACAAGCAGTCTTTATACTTACCATAAAGACTAGTCTCTTACACAAAATATGAACTCTACTCAACTTACCCATCATTCAAATGCCATCCAGACAAGCTACCGGCATCAAAAAGAGCTTTCTTCCATCCCTTTACTTTCTCCGAATCCTTTCCGAACTTGGACTCGTGCTTGGCCAGAGCTCTCCCATAACTCTCTCTTCCCTGTCTCACTTCTCTTGGGTCCACTTTATAAAACACTGGTAGAGCGATGAGGTGCTTTTGCTCCTTGCACTCCATAATCTTCACCACCTCTTCCAAGCACCAGTGCGAGGAAGCGTAATCCTTCGAGAAAACGATGATTGCGATGCGTGATCCTTCAATAGCCTTCATAAGCACCGGTGATATTTGGTCTCCTTTCTTCAAATTCTCAGTATCCCGAAAAGTGCATAACCCGTTCTGGACTAATGCTTTGTAGAGATGGCTGAGGAAGTTGTTACGCAGATCTGTACCTCTAAAACTCAAGAAAACGTCATACATCTTTTTGGGTTTGGATGAAGAAGCCATTGGATGATGGAGTTCGAGAATCAGCAGCTATCAGCTTAAGATTTGATAGAGGGTTTTGTAGTTCGTCCAAGACTTGATCTCATTGTTGATGTATTCTTATTCCAAAAGACAAGGATGCGTGACTTTTTTACTACTTTGAAAAGCGGTGATGCTTAAGGATGGACCAAGACATCAAAAGGTGTGAACCCATGGACATTATTTCACCGACAAACCTTGGACAACTGTGTTTGTCGGACCATCAGAGTGACATAAGCTTCTCTGTGGACTTGCACTGACCGTCAGAGTGAAAACAAAAATGAAATATCACAATATCTTCACTAACTAAATGGCACTTAACCCCGGGCCTAACATAAAGGAAAAAAGAAAATTTCATAAATGAGTTTTTAGATTTTAGTGCCACTTAAAGCACCAAAATTTCATGTTTATTCCTCCGTTTTTTTCTTTGCGGGGCACGTGATTATATGACATTACCATTTTATTTAGATATTAGCTACAAAGCCCGTGTTGTGCACTGGGGTTGATGGATTAATTTCGGTTATTTTTCATAACGCAACGAGAACTATTTATACTGTTCTAATCCTTTGCAAATCATTTTAGTAAGTATTTAAATAAGAAAACTTATGAAGGAGGTAAATTTAAGAGTTAACTTTTCAATAACAAACATTTTATTGCACTATTTCAAAATTATCTATACAATATATTAACTAATTACAATAGAGAAATCACATTTCAAAACCTAGAATAAAACAAAATTCTTCTTATTATGATTTAGAAAAAAAATTATCATATTAAATTCTAAAAGATCAATTTAACATCTTCCCCACATGTTATAGTTGTCGTCCATAAAATTTTTCTTTCATATATTAATGTCTGTGAGTTATTTGCAATCTTTAAAAAAGAAGCATTATTTAATTCGATTTTGTATATTATCGAGCGAACAAACTAGTGTTCAAATCTTGTGAAATTTTAGGCTTTGAGCATATTAAAATACGATATGAGAGATCAATTGATAAAAAGTAAAAGAAGCTCATTGTGGATGTCCCATTATCATTGTCGACACTTAATTTTGCATGTTCAATAAATTATTTGTAACTTAATTCTTGAGGGATTCTTAATAATTAGAAATTAGAAATTTATTTTATGTAAGGTGGTTCGGACAAAAGAAGATAAAAAGGAGGAGAGAAAAACGAAAAAGAAAGAGGGGGCAAAGTTGAAAGGAGAGAGAGGTCAAGAGAGAGGTTCAGCGGAAGAAAGGGAGGAAAAGGAGGAGAGAGAAAAAGAAGTAAAAAAAGGATAGAAGGGACGTGGGGCAGGTGAGGTGAGAAAAGGGAGGACAGGACCGAAAGTTCGGCAAAAAGGAGAAAAAGGAAGAGAGAGTGGAGAGTGGGTCAAGCTTGTTAGGGGCAACGTGCTGGGCTTGAGTCAGGTGGGCTGGCTGGCTGGCTGTTAGGGAGATGGGCCTTTACTTTGTTATTTAGATTTGGATTTGGACTGAAGCCCAGTTTGCCTGCTCGGGCCAGTATGATCCATTCCACGTTCGGGTCCCATCCGAACTCGATCTGATTTGGAGCCCGTTTTGAACTAAACATTATAATATCTTATTTTATTAATAAAAATAAAAAAGTATTTTATAAAAAAAAATTAGAAAATTAGATAGAACGAGAATTTTCTTTGGAGAACCCAGCCGAGGATCCGGGCAGGGTAATATCTTATTAATAAAATAAAAAAATAATATCTTTATTAAAAAATTCTAAAATAAAAAAATTAAAGTTTTATTTAGGAAAGTCAACCATATGTAGTTATGTTCATTACCACATCGTACCTCAATATCTTGAGTGTTTATATTTCGCGTTGTCCTTAAATAAATTGTGCGTTAATTTCTTTTTTAGATTTATATAGCCTAGGCTTAGATTTGCATGAAAATGATCGCACAAATTTAAAACCCTGTTTCCATTTGTCGATTGTAATAAATGATGATGAGTTTTTGGATTGTGAGCTATAATATCCTGTGTTTAAATTTATAGGTGCAAGATGAATTTGTTCAGCGAATACCACAAAAATTGAACCTAATATTTGGAAGGTCATAAGTTCTCGTCCTTGAATTTCTTGTGAAAATATTCAATTAGGTAATTTAAATTAAATTGAGCTGAGGTCGACACGTCCAAATTTTATTTCATTACTAGAATGTGTGAAGTCTAGCCGTTGTTGACACCTGACACCGGAGAGAGCAAGTAGGAGGAAAGTTTAGAATTTCTCTTTTTTAAAAGAAGAAGGGCTTTACTTATGAATAATGATTCGTGGTTAAGATAAGAAATAATTTAAGATGTAACTTAGAAGAGGAGCAAAGCGGCCGAAGAGGAAAAAAGAAAAAAAGTGGCTGTTTGAAGTTTAAGCTTAAGGGAGTGACTGGATTTGCGGCATAGTTAATGACCTTTTCTTTGATAACGGTAAGAATTTGTATAAACTTTTGCCAAACTGAGGCTTATAATATGAGTTACCTAACACCACAAAACTTGCACTCATGAAAACAAATGCTGCCATTGTGAGTGGAAGGGTGTCATGGCAAATCTAACATCTAACAAAAACATATACAAGACCGTACCTACGGTTCAAAGATAGAAGGTGGTCAATTCTCTAAGCACGTTGCATGCACCTATTTTTAGGAGTGTCAGAGACATGATTAAACATAAATGCTTTGTCCTTGACAAACTTTTCAAGTCATTTCTTCATTACCGGCAAGAAAACCTGATGATTATGAAACAATGCTTCTCTCCATCCAAATCCTATGACATAGTGCTCCAAACGCCGAGTGGGCTATGCTTTTATGGAAGTCCATCCCGAAGATGTTCTTTGTTGCCCAAATAAGATTTTCCAGCCACGATCTATTTCGCCGAGGCAAGTTATATTTTGCAGCCCAAAAAAGTGCTAGTTGGCCAGGCACTTGACATCCAAAGAAAAAGTGGTCTATGGAGTCAGGTCTGAGATTGCAAAACACACAGTTGGCAGCTATTATTCTTCGAGAAGAAAGCAAAAATACCTAGGTCGACAGCTGATTGCAAGGCATCAACCAAAGGTGGAATTGTTGCTGAGAGATGATCTCCTTGTCCCAACTAAAAGGATGCCATGATACAAGTTGGCCTCTTGGCCTGATTACATTCCAAGTAGATGCAGCAGAGAAAATACCGGACGAGTGTCCAAGCCACAAAAATCGATCAGGACTCCTACTAAGTGTTGATAGAGGCTCCCCCAAAATGTCAAGGTGTCTTTTAGTGCCGAGGGCCGACTCAAGCCCGCCGCTAACTCAGATACCAAAGCTCGTCTAGAGAATCCAAACCTATATATATCACGATCTGGGAAGAGTAGATTTAAAGGGCTCCTAGGATGCCATGACTTCGATCCATAGTGATGTTGATCGACCGTCACCAATTCTCCATTAGAAATAGAATCGAAACTCCTGACGAAGGTCAATAGTTTATTTCCATGACCATGATTCAGGATGAATCAAAGAATTTCGATTTAGTACACTCAGAGCACAGGATAAATTAAAGGAGGTGTCAACCCCTTATTTTCTTATTGAGATTAACGTCAACTTATGTCTTCATGGCATGGGCCACTTGCCCCCTAACTTGTTTCCTCCTTACTTGCGCTAGCACAACATCAATTAATTTTAGCATACCGTCATGTTTAGCAACGATTTCTCATCTTCCACTATAAAACATCCTAAACCGTTTATTTGGTAGTTAAATTCATAGTGGAAGAACTACCACTTTGATCTCTCCGATAGCAATGTTCCGAAATCTCACCTCCGACCTTGCATTCAAGTCCCTCGTGATCGTCGAAGCTCCTGTTTTCTGCTTCATTCATACTGGTGTGCCGTACTAACACTCTCTTTGCTCAAGGATCACGTGTGAAAACAAGGTCCTCTGCGATCATGGTCACAGATGATTAGTATTATTAGTGCATAAGACCATCAAATGGGTTGAGCAGCTAAAAAATGATCTAACTCAAATTGAGTTGGTTAATTCGTTGTATCCCATTCATAGACAATAAAATTTTAGTGACCCACATTGACTTGATCTAGGCCAACCCATAATACTAAAACACATCTTTAGTTAATCCTATCTATGAAAACATATACCCACCTATTCAACCCACTTTAAGCTCTTCATGTGTATCCAAATTTCATATCATATTAAAAGAATTAACTTAACACAATAAAAAAATATAAGTAAATATAGTTAAAAGCACAAATTTTTTATGCAACAAATCGAGGGAATAAAGAAAGAAAAGCCAAGGAAATAAAAAAGACTTTTCTAAAAGAAGTTGTGAAAATCATTCATGTCAACGACAGTAACCAAAATATCATAACAACGATTTCTAGTCAAAATTGATA
Organism: Melaleuca alternifolia; assembly: GCA_019926035.1. Classification (NCBI taxonomy): domain Eukaryota; kingdom Viridiplantae; phylum Streptophyta; class Magnoliopsida; order Myrtales; family Myrtaceae; genus Melaleuca; species Melaleuca alternifolia. The sequence goes on along the minus strand of JAGKPW010002568.1, from coordinate 774,459 downwards.
AATTATTAAAAGAATGATGACTAAATTAGCCAAATTGAAAAGATTAAGACTGTATTGGATGCTGCACAATATAGGTTTATAACTTATTGGACGATTTCTCAGGTGAAGTACTAATAAATTAGAAAATCCAGATTAAGTATAATGATCGCATTATAAGAGAATACAAAAATGTTAAATGGAAAGAGTGGATGTGAAGTTACATGCAGGTAAATTTGAAGGGAAAAAAAGTAAAAGAAGTACGAAACTGCTTCGGATTTGCACCGGTGGATTTGCGGCATCATAAGAATTATAAAAAGCATTATTTCTCACATTTAATGGAGGAATCAATCAAACAGCTCGCCATTCGATTTGCGAGAATATCGTCTTCGTTCATCGTGGATATTCGTCAATGTCATCGAATAGGGTGTTCAGAGAAATCTTGAACTCTCGATATTCTTGCAACTTCAATTCATTTCTCTAACATGAAATGGAAGAGCGTAGAGAGCATGGAGTACCGACCGGCTTCAGATTGGGCCACTTTTCCCTCAGCAATCCTTGACTTCAGTACCTTGGCTGATTAAGATACGATTCTTTCCTCCAAATCACTCGCCACTACGTCCACCACCGTCCGCCACCACTGCAACCCCAACCAACACCACACCCCACAACCCACCATCGCGCTGCCACCTCCTTCACCACAGCCCCTTCAATAGCCATAAGCCAACGTGACCACCACCGCCTGCCACGAACATCCTACATCTCCATCACCACCAACCACCCATTTTAAATTGAGTTGGAACTCCTATACGGCAATGTGCTTCATTCTTTCCTGAGTAAGCAAGTCATCATATTGAGCTATATTTCGAAAGTTCATCCTAAACTGGAAAAAAATAAGTTGTGGTACTTGTATATAAATGGACAAAAGTTCATTGTAGGGTGATCACCCTAAAAAATTCTGATAATAGTGAAATGTTCATATTCTTCCACCTTTCCAATTAATATATCGATGATTGTAATACATAGTCAATGAAACGAAAGGCAAGTTGAAGATAATGAAGAGTCGGAAGATTACTATACTTGTGCTCCACGTGTAACATAGACGAGTTTTCTCTCTGCCAAGCCCAGTTCCTCCCAACGCTGCAAGAAACTACGAAAACATCAACCTCTCATGCCCATAGCGAGTCATTCAATCAAACGCAGCTTTCCCATTCGGAAGTGATTGTTTGCGTCAGCTAAGCTAATTCTCGTGGGAGATACTCAACGCAAACTCTCAAGCAGCACTTGCCCATGCCTTCATCACTAAAAGGGTGACTACTACCGTGACTCAGACCTGAAGGTTATTACATAAAGTATATACGCAAAGTCAAGTCAAGAGAGATATGCATTCATGAACTAGTGGAACAATAATAAAAGAGGAACTGACAGTATAAAACGTATATCAGAGAACATAAACCACAGATAGTCTACTGGTATACGAGTACTGGTTAGGATGGGTTTCAATGAGCCGTGTCTTCCAAATGTTGCATTGGAACCATGCACACCATTATAACGACAGTCTCATACTCTGCATCCTGGAACTATGCAATAGTTTGAGCTAGTTTTTGAGCAAGGTGGTCCTTCGTCTGCAATATGAGTCCTCTTGCTTGATGTCGTATTGAGAAAGGCAATAAGGTAGTTCATGTTTCCCACAACACTATAGACTCACAATTAAATTATTAAGAGGTCAGATTATTAAGAGCAGCATGACTATAAATTTCAAGTTCTAAAAGTCAAGAGTTTTTCATGGTTTTTTCCTTTTCTCTAAATTTTCTCTTTAGATGCATCCTCAGTACATCTCTTTCTTCTTCTGCCCGTACTAGAGCTTGTTCTTTCAAAAATACTTGAATAGAAAAACAATTTTCGTAATCTAGAACCTACTTGATGAAACATATCTTGTTTACAACTTACTATGCACCTGCTCTCATGTGTGCAAGAAGAGAATTGCAGCTAATAAACAAAAAAGGAGGTTCTTTATCAAGTACATTGCCCATGGCATATCAGAAAGCATAATTTACTCCTAGAAAAACTATTACATTTCTTTGTAGATTTCCTGATATTAACATGATAACACTAATGATACAAAAAGCTCTCACTGCAGTCAGAAAAAAGTGAGGAAGAAGAGATGAAGAAAAAAGGGGGAAAGGGAAAAGGAAAGAAGAAACTGATGTTAGCTTAACTTGCAGCACTTCTTAGAACTTCTACTCTCTTAGGGCGCATAAAAAGAATACGGAAATGTCTAACAAGTCACAAAGAATTCAAGCAAAAGTAAACAAAGCACGGAAAAAAAGAATTAATCTATACTTGACTTCTTGACGCTTCCCGAAAATCCACTTTCTTCCATCTAGACTAGGAAAATGACAGAAAAGATGGAAATTTTGTTCCATAAACCTCCATTTATTTATGTTTATGTGTCGCAACATTCAAATAGTGACAATAAACAGAATCACTACAAAATCACATCATTGAGTAATCAACATAAAGACTGATAAACCTATGGTAAGCTTCAGTTGTCAATTATCATATGTTAAAAAAGTGGAGCTAAGTAGATACGAAATCAGTAACAAAAGTAAGCTCAGAAATGCATGCCTTGCAGCCACTTGAATGCAACGCCAGTACGTATTGAGCCACAGCCTCCAAATTTATCATGTGCACAGCCTTAATATACTTTCTTTATACCAAACAAGTAGTAAGAGACAGCGAATCATTTATGAATAAATCAATTCTAGGAAAGTCCAGTTTTATTTCAGTATGACCAACATACAATGATAGATAATACTGATACACCCATTACGCATGGTTCACATGTCACATAAATGGAGCGTGCTGAAAACTCCTCTGCAACTTCTACAGATGAAAATCCAGTCCTCTACCTCTGTTCCCAAAGTACATCAAGAGCTTCCATCTCATGTCTTGTTGCCTGTCAGAAATGTGCCCCAGGAGTTGGTTCTTATATCTTAAAAGGTAACACAAAGCTCACAATGCATTTTATAACGAGCGAGAATACCAAAGTCCAGCGAACGTACAGCCTAAGAAAATGATATTGGAAACTTCCCAAAGCAGGTAAAGACTATAATATGGCTCCACACGGAGCATGGTAAATGAAGAATGCAACACATTGTGCATACTAAAGCAAGAATATTGTTAGTGTTAACCTTAGTCAAATCTTATGAAAGAACAATGGGAACAAAATCATTTACAGCCTAATAATGCATGGAAAATTCCAGTATCGACAGATTTGTTCAGATATATTATTTAATGATCTAATAAAGAAATAATTAAGGAAGAAACATAAAATGATCAACAACAATCTATGAGCGGATACTTTGAGGGTATCAATTCAGAACATTAACAACATACAGCTGACCAAAATTTATAGTGGGGAGTGGAGAAGCAACGATAAACATACATTCCGTGGCTCATTAGTCCAGTTTCTTCCCGCCGCAATAATACTGCCATCCTCAACAATCACACAGCTGATCAATCAAAGCACATCAAAGATAAATAAAGAACACCGTGAAACCATTCACTAATTTAGACTAAAATACTAATCATCTTAGTTAGGAAATAAGGCAATTTATCTAAAATGCACCTAGTTACTGAAAATCAGTTTGTTATGCAACTGGAACTTCAAGGTTGTCCAAAGCAAGCTTTGCCTTATACATGGAAAAACAAATAGTTTTTGTTCCTGGTTAGGAGAAGAAGACATGAGGATAAGAGTCAGAAATTCTCTTATGCATGCACCCATGCATACAGGCAATCCAAGAGGAAATAAGTATCAAGTTGCTACCAGTAGAAATATTCAGCATACCTCATACCAATAAATGGATGAATGCATGTCTCATAGCTATATGATCATGATCTTGCAGGATCGTTTAATATACTGGTCGCAACCTTCCAAACAATGGTTATCACCACATACTCCACCTGTAATTCAAATGCAAATCCCGCATAACTCTTAACCTGATATGGCTCTAACAACACTAAATAAAAAAAAAGCAATTAATTTGAGAGGCTACGTGTTGCTGATTCTTAGTGTGTCCTATCATTGGTACCTCTCAGGAGCTTATCTTTCATTAATTAGGTTTCACTCGAGCATTTAATGATCTTCCAGGAGTTTTAACTTCTAGCTCATTTTCCTTCATGCAAACTATGGCACATAGGGATAGAAGAGAACCCTAAACCATTGCTAAGGCCTTCGGGATCAGAATCGACAATCAGCTTCTTGTGCTTTGGTATCTATTCTACTGAATAACTCATCCGATCTCCGTGTTTGTCATGATTATTTCTTTATTTTTTTACATAACCACAGTCCACACGGTGAAAGAAACTGAAGACCTAACCAGTTATCCACTGGCACAACCTATGTTTTATTACTGTCACACTCCAAGTATATTTAGTTTTCAATTCTCCCTAGTAGCCAAAGAAAACAAGTGGTTAAAGGACTCGACTGTTAAGCAACCTTTCCTCGTGGCTTGCCATCTCACTGCAACTTCTTCATTCCTCTATGGTTTTGCCTCTTCAAGCGCTTCATAAAACATAAGACAGAGCCCCATCCCAGTGATCGAATTTTCTCAGAACTCAATTCTCCTGGCAAACCTATCACCCGCTGCACATCTACACATCCACATTTCCTAGGCACCTCAAAATCGCCCAAATCCATCCCTCCCAACCTACAGCACATGGATTGGCTTGGTTTTTTGCCTGAAAAGGGGACTGAACCAACCCATTTACACCCCACTTCCCATTGATTCACTCTCCCTCGATCGTTTTCTCTTTGAGCCTAGACTTCACCTACTTCCTTCAATAAATTGCCATTTATGAGAACAGAGAAAGAAAAGTTATACCTTCCAGGGATTGTCACTGATTTTGCGGCGTGTGACATCAATAACCTATGACTTCACTACCAAGCATCCACAGACAAAACTTACGAAGAAACAGCGTCTCATGAATAAATTCAACAGTACCTTCTTCAAGTTCCCGCGCAATTGCAGCACCAAGGGAATCGAATTCAAAATCTTGCTCAAATATCACATCAACCTAGTGAAATTCAGATGTGCGAGACGTTACCTGATCTCTAGCAAGCTGCATGAGGCCCAGAACCTTTGGAGAGAATTGTTCACCCGAAACTATGTCACCAGTTTCCATGACTTCGATCAGCGGCCGTAGTCCGCCGCCTCCGTTGGCTGGTCTCCATCACTGTCAGTTCGTAGTGACTCTGTTTCCCGAAGACCAACTTCTTTTGTCCATCGCCTCCATTGGCAGGTTCGTAGAAATATTCAAGTATCAATATGCAGCTACTGATGGAATGAATCCATAGCTCATAGCTATAAGATCAAGATCTTGCAGGTCCTGCATAATATACTGGTCACAAACTGCCAAGTAATATTAATACATACTCATCTTGTAATTCAGATGCAAATCCCGTTTAACATTTAAAATGATATGGCTCTAACAACATGAGCAAAAACAGCAACTAATCTGAGAACCTACAAGTTGCTCATTCCAATGTGTCCTATTATTGGTACCTCAGAAGTTTATCTTTCAATAATCAAGTTTCACACAAACATTCAAAAAGCATCCAGGAGTTTTAGCTTCCAGATCATCTTCTTCACCACGATCAGCTTCTTGTGCTTTTGCGACTATTCTACAGAATAGTTTATGCACTTCAAGTGTCTCGTAATTTTTTTCTTTTTCCATATCCACAGTGCCCAGGGCAAGAGAAACTAACAGCATAATCAGCTATCCATGGGCACAAGCCCATGTTCATGTTACTGCCATGCCCTAAATAAATTTGGGACCATTTCTCCCCAGTTGCCGAGGTCAAAAATCGGTAAAAAGACTAGACTGTCAAGCAACATTTGGCGGTGGCTTGCCATCTCACTGCATCTTCTTCAGTCCTCTAGAGTTTTGCCCCTTCAACTGCCTGACAGAACTTGGCGACAGAGTCCTTACCCAGTGATCGAAGTTTCTCAAAATTCAATCGTCCTGGCAAACCTGTCACCAGCTGCACATCTCTATGACAGGTGCATGGTAAATTTCCTAGACGCATCAAAAGCACCCACGTCTCTCTTCCCTCTCTCTCTATTGCAAGTCTATACCTTTTATAAATTGTTAATGATTTTGCAGCGTCGAACATCGATTCCAAATGAATTCACTGCTAAGCATCCACAGGCAAAACTTACGAAGAAACACTTCACAACACATTCTTCGAGTGCCCACGCAAATGTAGCCCCAAAGGAACCGATTTTAAAATCCAGCTCAAGTCAACGATGTACTAGGCTTTACCTAATCCATGGCAAGCTGAACGAAGCCTAAAACCTTAGGAGAGAATGGTTCACCCCGCGCTAAGTCATCAGCTTCCATGGATTCAGATGGCGGTGGTAGTGCGCCGCCTCCACTCACCGGCCTTCATCGGCGTCGGTTCAATAAGGGCTCTGTTTCAGGAAAGACGAACTTCTTCTGTTCGTCGCCTCCATTGGCAGGTGGCGGTCTTACCGTTCATCAAAGCTCGCTGGTGTTGAATGCAAGAGGAGCAGGCGAGATGCTGAAAATGGCGTCGGTGGAGTCCCAAGTTTGCCTGTGGCGGAGAAAATGGGATTTAGCCAAAAATAAAAAAGTAAAAAAGGTAGAGAGGGAAAAAATAAATAACGAACACAGGAGATAAAAAGATAAGAAAGAATTAATTAAAAGTAGGTGCCAACGGCGCGTCACAGATTTTTTGGGGAAAGGAAAGCGAGACAAACAGGAAGAAAGGAGGCATTTTAACGAAGATCGGCCGACTTCACTTACCTACAAATTGCTTCCATAGCAAGTTTCCATCATTCCAACAACAAAAGCTGCAAGCCAACGCCACCGTTCTCATCTCCGCCGATCGAATTGGAACTCAGCGAAATGTTGGTTCGCATGCCTCGAGTGAGAATATGATTATGACTTCTGTTTAGTGCTATTTGACCATGTTTCTCTATGCTCATTTGACAATCTTCAAAGTCTTTCTGTAGATCTGTTTTGGTTTGAACTAATGAAATCTCTACTTCTGAATTTATTGAGTCGTGGCTAACCTCGTAGAGAAAACCTGGATCAAATGACTGATTGTCTTGAAGCACACTCTCTAAATCATCGTCTAGTTGCTTGCACAATATACGGAATCCCCACTTTTTCATTATTTTACCCGATACCGCAAGGTGAAATTGTGCATAACTCCCCTCAATTTGACCAAAATCGACTATCCCCCATTTCTCAGATAGTATGATATACATAAACCAAATGTGATCCGAATCCAATGATTGGAAATGTTGACTTTTGCCTCGTAGCTCTTCGTTGTTAACTCGTGCGACAACTTTAATTGAGCGATGCTGTTCTTCTTCATCATTTCCAACAATGGCACAGAAAGCAAATCCAAGAAACTTGCCATACAAGTCCTTTGAAACCGTGAAAGATACAAAATCCTCTCCAATAGGGATAAGCCACTCTGGCATCTCTTCTCCAGGGAGGATGACAGTGAACTCAAAAGGACGCTGTTGTAAGATAAACCGTTAGAAGTATCCAAATTTGTTATTATAACCCAAATATAATTATTCAATTGGAGTTTAGTAAGCAATCCATTTTCGAACTAGAGCTCTATAGATGAGTAGAGCTCTATACACAAGCCTCATGCGACAGAAATCATTCCCATAAAAGTACAGTAGCCGCCTGTATTACATGCCTATACGTGCAGAACCGCTTTATATTTGTTTGCTTTTCTTATGACTCAAATCTTGCATGTTCTACTTTTGCAATATACAAGCACACACTGCAGCCCGCATACACTCCATATGAGAGAGAGAGAGAGAGAGAGAGTCTAACCTCGTCACATGATAAAACATGATCCATGGTCAACACTGTCCGAACAAAATCATGAGATGAAGTAAATTCTTCAATTTTTTGCAGAGATTCGCAATTAGCCACCGCAAAAAAATTTCGAATTGGTGGAAGCTCGGGAATCTCTCGTAATTGATGGCAATCTGAAACTGCCAGACAGGTCAAAGTATCACGCTTATTGATGGATGTGGGAAGGCTAGTAATTTTGTTCCCCAAAAGAATTAAATGATTCAGCAAGGGAAAACATGAAAGATTCTCAAGAAATTCTACTTCGGACAGATTACATTCTGCAAGGTTTAAATAGCGCAGATTTGAAAGTCCAATTTTCATCTCCGGATCAGCTGAATCCTCGTACTTTGGGAACCCAATTAATTCTGTGCAACCTTGAAGAGTCAACATGAATATGTTTTGCAACTTGTAAATGCTAGACGGAAGACTTACAAGGTTCTTGCAATTACCTACATCCATGCTTTCCAAAGAGACTAGATTTTCTATTGAGGTAGGAAGTTCTTTAATAGCAGTCCCTCGTAATTCAAGCTTCTTCAGGCCTAACTTTTGTGGAATATCAGGGAAAACACTAAGTTGAGAGCACCCATTTAAAGCCAACTTCTGTAACTTGTCATGATATGCAATTGAGTTGTGTGCTTCTACCAAGTTTTTGCAATTCTGAAGATTCAGTTCCTCGAGATATGGAGTACATGAGAGGTCAGGCATACTAACCAGTGACTCACATTCATTGAAACTAATGTACTTCATATTTTGAAAGTCCTGCAAAAACAACAAAACCAACTTGGGTAAACATTTTAAAAGCGATTTGAATAAATTTTTTAATTCCTTTTATCAATTATTCCCAATTAAAAATTTGACAGCTATTTTACACATGGACAAAGACGTGAAATTGGTTATTCTATTGAATGTTTCACACGATTAATGTTAAAATTGAATTTTCTTTTGATGCAATGACCTCCGTATTAATAAAAAGAAAATCAAATCTTGAAGTATTTTTCTCTTTAAACATATATGTACGAAATTCGTTTGTACCATCTATTTTTTAAAGCAAACGTTCCCGTTACATATTTCTTGTAAAGTTTTTTAGCCTTTCTTCAAATGTCAATTTTGGTGCAAATAAAAATATTTTAACCAGCAAGTTATTGGGGTCATTTTGAAAGGAAAAAAGAGAAGTGGATTCTAAAACATAGAATACTACTTGAGTGTACTAGTACATATAATAAGCATATACAAAAGGAAGTAAATAATAAAAAGGTTTACGACATCATCATACAACCACAGTCTAGTGCGTTTTCTGGGATCACCTTGACATTCTTGGTTCACAATATCCATGCCCATTGATTGAATTAAGTCATGCATTTCTAGTATATCGATCTGACAGTTTTCGACTACTTTGGTCTCATTTCTCATAATTGACCTATTTTAAAGAATTTCAAATCCCACAATTGTGTGAAGATTGCAACTGACTAAAACTTTCTTTATATACTCTTTTGTCCGCCCCTTAAAGAAGCCGGCAATATGGAGAAAGATCTCTGTTTAATTTTCATCTAGTCCATCATAACTCATTTTGAGCACATTAATAATGGTTTTGCTAGGAATCCTAGAAAGTTTCATTAGTATACTTTCCCATACATCTTCTGTTGTACCACATAATAAAGAACCCAATTCCTTTTATCAATTATCCTCAATTACTTATTTTCCAGTTATTTTAAAAATGGACAAAGACGTGAAATTGGTTATTCTATTAAATGTTTCACATGATTAATGTTAAAAAATTTAATTTTCTTTTGATGCCATGGCCTTATAAATAAATAAAAAATCAAAACTTGAAATATTTTTCTCTTTCAACATATATTTTTAGAATACCTTTGTACCGTCTACTATTAACAGCAAACGTTTCTGTCACATATTTCTTATAAAGTGTTTTAGCTTTTCTTCAAATGCCTATTTTGCTGCACACAAAAATATTTTAACCAGCAAGTTATCGGGGTCATTTCAAAGGGAAAAAGAGAACATAGGAATACCATTTGAATGTACTGGTACATATGATAAGCATATATAAAATGAAGTAAATCATTAAAAGGTCCACCTAGGTAAATGCTCACCTTCAATTGTTTAAGCACTCCTGTGATATTGTTTTTGCTCATATCAAGTCCCACTAATTTCTTTGGACTAGAGGAAAATTCTTGAATGGAGGGAGCACATCCAGACCATTCAAACCATCTAAGGTCATTAGGAAGACATATAGGACCTTGGAAATTTTTTTGCACATTACCCAGGATGAGCAATCTCAATCTTCTCATATTTGTAAAAGCATCAGGACCGATCCACATCTCTGTCGGCTCAGGTAACTCCAACACGATAGCTTTTACAGCGCAATCTCCCTGTGAATATAAAATTATTTAGAAGTGAAAGATAAGGAGTGCAAGTTTGATTGTATTCGCAATTCTTACCATGTCATGTGACAAAACATTGATGACATCATCATACAACCACAATCTGGTGCGTCTTTTTGGATCATCTCGACATTCTTGGTTCACAATATCCATACCCATCAATTGAATTAAATCATGCATTTGTAGTACTTCAGTCGTATGCATTTCGAGTGTTTTGGTCTCAATTCTCATCAATGACCTCTTCATAAGGATATCAAAACCCACAGTTGTCTGAAGATCGCAACTGTCTAGAACTTTCTTTGTATACTCTTTTGTCTGCCCGTTAAAGAAGCAAGCAATGTGGAGAAAGATCTCTTTTTCATTTTCATCTAGTCCATCATAACTCATTTTGAGCACATTAATAATGGTTTTGTCGGGAATCCTAGAAAGTTTCATTAGAGTACTTTCCCATACATCTTCTGTTGTACCACATAATAAGGAACCCAACACCTCAAGAGCTAAAGGAAGACCATCACAATACTTCAGAGCACTATCCACTAGATTTGTTTTGATTTGGCACATCTGAAAAGCATGCTTACTAAGCAACTCACGAGCTTGATTGTCATCTAGTGCTTCAACTTCATACACACGATCTATCCCGTGACAAGTTAGTAAATGTTTATCTCTTGTGGTAACGATGATCCTACTTTCATTACCAAACCACTTGCCTTCTCCTACTAAAGCATTTAATTGGTGCAAATCATCAATGTCATCAAGGATGAGGAGAACTTTCTTGCAACCAAGTCTGTGCTGTATTATATTAATACCTTCATGAACATTGGAGACTTCTAATCTTTGTTGCAGCGATAATACATCTTTTAGTAATATTTCTTGCAAGGTTACAAGACCCCTGCTACCTTTTGAAGTTTCTCGAACGTTTGCTAGAAAACATGAACCCTCAAATTGTCTAAATATAGCATTGTAAACAGCCTTTGCTAAACAGGTCTTCCCTATGCCTCCTTGTCCCCATAATCCTACCATGAGAACCCCATCATCAGACTCAAGATTTAACATCAATTTTAGCTTAACAACTTGGGAATCTATCCCAACAGGATGCTTGGCAATATGCAAAGGTGCTCGGCCTAGGCGAGTGGAGATCTCCTTTAAAATTCTTTGGATAAGCTCTGACTCATCTCTGATGAAAATGGAAAAAGAAGTTTTAGCATACTTTTAGTAATTTGAAAAAGCAAATAATGAGCAATAACTAACCAAAAATGAAAAGGCTGTGCATCCCATTTTTTGGTAATCGCATCCCTACCAAAATATTTTCCTACCCAGGCTAATTAAACTCCAAGAACTCCACACCAATTAAAACAAGCTCAGGGTTTGACTTTTAGTCATGTTAGATTCTCGTTCTTTTGATTTATAAATGACGATTTACTAATTTTTCTTTTAAAAGAGAAAGCTATCTAGGACTCTAAACCGTAGCTAAGATTTCAATTTTAAAACTATTAGATACCTAAAGCACAATAATATTGCCATACATGGCCTGTAGACACTAATTATCTTGTGTCAAGCATTGCCAACTTTGTTACTCCTTCCAAAATAGTGGGTAAGTGCAATAACACCACTTAACATTTTGTCCATGGGTTGACCAAATCTTTAACATTTTACAATCATGTGTTTGTCGATTCATTTAATTTTTTTATGTTTACAAGCAGTATTTCTACTTACCCATAAAGACTAATCTTTTACACAATATATGAATCTACTCAACTTACCCATCATTCAAATGCCATCCAGACAAGCTACCGGCATCAAAAAGAGCTTTTTTCCATCTCTTCACTTTCTTCGAATCCTTCCCAAACTTGGACTCATGCTTGGCTAGAGCTCTCCCATAACTCTCTCTCCCCCCTCTCACTTCTCTTGGGTGCACTTTATAAAACACTGGTAGAGCACTGATGTGTTTTTGCTCCTCGCACTCCATAATCTTTGCCATCTCTTCCAAGCACCACTGTGAGGAAGCGTAACCCTCCGAGAAAACGATGATTGCGATGTGCGATTCTTCAATGGCCTTCATAAGAACCGGCGATATTTGGTCTCCCTTCCTCAAATTCTCAGTATCCCGGAAAGTGTATATTCCGTTTTGGACTAACGCTTTGTAGAGATGGCTGAGGAATTCGTTACGTACCGTGCCTCTGAAACTCAAGAAGACGTCGTATGTCTTTTTGGGTTTTGATGAAGAAGCCATTGGATGATGGAGTTCGACAATCCGCGGAGACTATTAGCTTAAGATTTGGAGGATTTTGTAATTCGTCCAGCACTTGATCTCGTTGTGGATGTACTCTTATACCAGAAGACAGGGACGCATGACCTTTTTAGTACTTTAAAAATTGGTGGTGCTTAAGACGTCAAAAGGCGTGAACACATGGACATATTTTTACTGAAAAACCGTGTGCAGTTGTGTTACTGGGACCGTCAAGAGTGACATAAGCTTCTCTGTGGCTGAGTAAAGTAGTAAATAATATTAGATCAGCATTTTGACTAGTGGACTCTAGGGCGGTGGAATCTAGGCCATGGGCTCGCTGATAAAAGCAACTTTGGTGTCTTCCTGGAAATGTCATCCCCCACCGCTGAGAAGTTATTTGGTGTCTACTCAAGAGATATATAATTGGACGCACAATCAGGTGTACCAGCAAAAAATAATATTCGATCGATTGATAATAGTAAAACTCTGTGAACACATGAAGTTATTTTCGCCGAAGACCGCACGCCAGCTTCGAGGAAATGGCCTTGATCTGTTCAGTCTTTAATTTTCTTTTTGTGAATAAAGTATTTCATGTCTTTCGGTTAGCTTTTGTCATAGGCTCACTAATTAATAAATAGCAAAAGAAAACTTTGCCGGCTTCCTCGAAAGGGCATTCCCAACCTCCGAGTAGTTGTTCTTTCTTCGCTAAATAATTATTTAACACATGACCACTCAAAAGAGATACAATTATAAGAACAATTAAGTATATCAGCAAAGAAGGGTATTAGATCTAATAATACTATTAAAACTAAAATCATGGTGCTTAAGGGTGGACAAAGATATCTAGTAGGTATGAACACATGGATTATTTTCATTGAAGACCATGGATACTATTGGAAGTTTTAAAACTTGTCACAAAAATATAATTAAGTCCTAAACTTATAAAAAAATGTTACTAAAAGTCCTAAAACTTATCAAATTAAAGCAATCAAGTTATTTTTTTAACTATATTCAATTTGACTAACAAAACATTTTGATATAATTTGTTTCTTTTTCTCTCTTATACCTTGCATTGATATGGTTAAAACATGAAAGATAAGGTTCAAATGATGTCACTGTTAAAAAATTATTTAGATTTGATGAAACTCAATCACATTTTAAGAAAGGAAAAAGAAAAAGGGAAGGAAAGCAAAACATTCTATGACTTGCAAGGCCCCAGCCGCCGCCGCCCCTGCCATCATCGAGCTGACGGAGTTGTTTGGTGACCCTTGTCAACAACAAACAAGGGCGTGCAAGCCCACGCCCAAATTAGAGGTGACAGCACGTAATTTAAGTACATAAGATACATAGTTGTGTATGCAAAATTTAAGTTCATAGCTAAGTGATATGATATGCATTCAATTAGAGGCCAAGGTATATTATCTTGGTTAGCTTTATGTATGCAAACTCTTATATGGCTAATTTATGGGTTATGATCGATGTACTTCGATATTCGTGGACTGAACAGTTATCAATAAATTACTTATTGATTTCTTGTCATTATGAAACTAAAGGTACTATGAAATCAATGGTGACACCATATGCACCAATATCTTGATTTGACTGTCAAGGATTTTAGGTGTCCAACCCAATAATCTTTCTTTAATCAAGAGTCATTTGCACATAAACTTGTCAAAATCGATTATAAACTCATTTCTTAATCCATATATGACAAACTATGTTGTTATTTGGTTAGTATTTATAAACAGATCATAAATGGATTCAAACATAGTATAATTTTTAAATAGATCATAAATGAGTTTACAACTTATTTAAAATTAACCAACCTATATGACTCTCTTGTCATACTCTTTCGTCTTCACTCGGTCTCATAATTACTCACTCTGCACTCTTATCTTAGTCTGGGTTAGATAAGGAAGTACTTTACCAATATGGGATAGGTTAGGTTGGATATTAGTTATTGGATTTGATTGCATGTAAAATAGATCAAAACAAATTAAATGTATCTATGTGGGTCGGATCAAACCCGACATGACTCGTTTGACGAATTTACTTGTGTGCTCTCTTATGTCTTGATTGTGAAGCATCTTTTAATTTCATTAAGTGCGTACATGTGATTCGGCTTGGATTTACTTTACCTATACTGATGGGGTCAATGACATGCCATTGGATCAACAAACTTGTGAGACATGGTGGATCTAAAAACTATGTGTATAAACAATTACGATCTGAACTTGTTAGGAGTAATATGCAGTGTGAATATTCATGAGAAATTAGATAAAAAAAAGTATTTGAACCATGTTATAATAGCATTTAAACTACTTCATGAATACTAAAAGATATGTTTCGTACTAAGAATCATGATGTGACTTTTTTTTTCTAAATTTCCTTTTCGTGAATCAAATATTTCTACGGATGAACAAAGCTAATCATTTTTATTCATGGCTCATGGTAGCAATCATGAATTGAGTAGTTCCGTTGATATGTTCGAGTAACAGATTTAAAAAAATGTGTGTGTATGTATATATATACATACACGTATATACTAGTACCTTGATCTCCATAGTGAAATGTAATTCTAACTATAAACAAAGCGTTAACCTATAACAAAGTAGACTATGATTATTACATCTACGACTTAAAGTAGTGCGAGTGTAGTTATTGCATCCAAAACGAAAAGTTGGTGTTGTGCGAGTGCGCACAGCCACGTTAGAGAGAGAGAGAGAGAGAGAGAGAGTACATCTTATTTCATAGCTAGCTTGGAGGCATAGAAAACACCATGTAAGCGCATGAACTATTTTTTTAGGTCCTTAATTATATCCATTGATATGAATTTCACGATGCATATTGCCGACACATATGTACAAAGTTCCATTTTTGTTACTTAATTAAATAAAAAATATGATTACCACTTGCTAAGTTGTGTTTTGCTTTCCTCTTATATTACCATTCTAGTCATAGAAATAATGATTATTACCACTTGGTAAGCTGTGATTTTGCTTCCCCTTTTATTAGCATTTTATGTCACAAGAACGAAAAAGTAAATGGGGGCATATGGAAAGTGATATGAAGGGACTTATAATAACATTTGCGTGAAAGATTTTAGTAAATTGAGAGTACAGATAAATTCCTTCTAAAAATGGCTTGGATATTTTTAAATCTTGTGAATACAAGTTTTATTTGATGAATGATTTGATACGAAGTTATATTTTTATGAAATGGAAGGTTTTCGTAAAAGCTTTAGTCTTTTGTTGGAAGGCCAATCATTCCCTAGAGTTTCGACTAAGAATTTGAGTATGATACATTCACTAAACATATTTTCACTAACTAAATGGCCGCTTTGCAGCCAACCTACCAAAATAGGAGAGAAAAGACTAACATGTACGTGCTTATCAGCAGAGGGTTTTTTTCCCCTACTTTGGTGTTGATTAAAGAATCGTACCCTTTTGAAACGTAGTCCAGATTTGGATGAACTTCAAGAACAAATATTCCGGTGTGTTATTTTATTTTTATTTTTTATTACTATATTTTACTTGGAGAATTGTTTGCTTGTGTTATTTTGTTAGAATTTGTGTGCGATTCCTAATAATTTTCTATACCCAACTCGTTCGCAATGGAGAAAGGTCTTACAAGAACTTGGTCTACATACAAAATCAGTGCTATGCACAAATATTGAATGATTAATTTCGGTTATTTCAAAACATAACGAAAGCTATTAACATTGCACTAATCTTTTGCAAATCATTTTTGTAACTATTCCCATAAGAAAATATAGAAAGGATAAGATTGATAAATTTATGTGTTAATTTTTCAGTATTTAACATTTTCTTGCATCATTTCAAAATTATCTAGATTATATAAATTGCATTTCAAAACTTAAAATGACACTAAGCTCTTCTTATTTATGATACAGAAAATTCATCGTCACATCATTTCTGAAAGATCATTTAAACATCTGTATGTATTATAGTAGTCATACTCTTTGTTGTACAATATTTCTTTCATGTATAAATGTCTGCTAGTGATATGCAGTCTTCAGGAAAGAAGTACAAAAAAAGTATATTTTCAAGCAATTAAATTATGATTCAAGTCTGACCCAAAAAAAAAAAAAGAATTGGTGTCAAGTCTTGTGAAATTTTACCCTTTGTGCACATTACAAATACACAATACGAAAAAATTTCTCTATTGGTAAAAGAATCTCATTAGAGATGTCCCTATATGTAATTTAAAGAAAATTCCTTTATCACATAACTCAAATCCGTAGGAGATAGAAATTCCTAATAAGAAAAGTACTGTGGACTCATATAAAAAATGGCACAATAAATTATTAATCATACATGATGTCTTAAGCTGAATCATGTAGATCAACATTGTTGACAATCCATAATTTTTTACTCTCGTTTGCATTTAAATTCTTCGTTCTCAATAGAAAAGTAATGGGTAAGAAGATGAATGACTTACATAAAGCGACACATATTGATATTTTATGATGGATATGCTCTCTGATCTAATATTAATAGATGAGTCGACAACAGCTAGTCCACAATTATTTGATTTTGAGAAAATATCATATGCTTCCAAAGCATCATGTCATCAACTACCCATTTAATTATTGTATATCAATTGCCATCAACTTATGACTTTCCTCTGAAGAAAAATATTATGAAGAAGCAGATTGATTGGATGGACCATTATGTGGTGTTCCGGGAGCACCTAACAATCTCCTGTCTGCCTGTGCATTTCCCTGCTGCAATTAGTCTATCGGTTCAACATGGCTTAAGAATTCGTTTCATTTTAAGCTCTCTATACATTGCCACTTGACGTAAACTTTAGAGATCCGTGTCACTAACAAAACGTATAGGATTATCGACACGATAGTTGGTAAACTTGAGTAGTTGGTGAGGAGTGGTTACGAAAAGTCCAACCTTGAGGCAGTTATTTGCACCTGATAAGTATGAAATTATTGGCCGAAAGATATATGTAGTAAATTAGATCTCACAGAAGAGAAATTGCTTCATATTTAATACCCTTTGATCCAGAATTTCCGTCACTGCAAGAGAAACAAGAAAAGTTGGAAACATTCATAAATTAGGCAGACGCTTGAAAGGGAAAACGTAGATGTAATTTCTGTGAAAGCCACCCAATATTTCTGATAATTCTGCATTTTTACCCGGTTCATCTGCTTGAAATCCAAGACAGATTCCAATTGTAAAACATGTCCAAATATCAAGCAAGAGATAATTTAGCAGACTAATTGACGAAGCACTTTGCAGAGGAACGTACCATCTAAGCAAAAACTGATTCGCCCATAAAGGCATATGCTGCCTCGAGGGCTATTCGACTATGATTCTGGGTGCTTATTTTACAATCTTGCAAGTCCTCTTGTATATCTGCTTTGCTTGAATTATTTTCGGGCATAAGTGAACTCCCGGCTGCTGAATCTGTTGATTCATGGCCAACCTCGTAGAGTGAAGATGGATCTATTAGCTGATCATCTCAGAGTTTGACCTTTAAATTATCTCCTAGTTGCTTGCATATTAGTCGAAGTCCCCACTTTTTCATGCCTCTACCTGATACAATAAGACTAAATCGTACATAATACCCATCACTTTCAGCGAAACCGACTTCTTCCCACAGCTCTAATGGTGGTGAGTACTCAAGCGAGATATGATCCAAATCCAATAATTTGAAAAATCATCTAGGCAAAACCACCTTTTTGCCATTAACCTGTGGTACAACATCAAATGAGAATCCCTCTTTCTGTTCATCATTACTATAACGACATAGAGTGCCAATCCAAGAGACTTGTCATACATGTCCTCCGACGCCATGAAAGATACGGAACCCTCATCAATAGGAAGGACTCAGTGACATCTCTCCTTCAGGGAGAAATATTCTGAAATCAGGCCAATACTGTTACGAAACATACAGGTAAAACGTATCCAAGCTAGTATTAGTACCCAAATGAGAAGATCCATTTATCCTTGCTCCCACTAAATACCGAAGTTTCATGCGATAGAAATCAGTCCCATAGAAGTACCGGAGTTTTTTACATGCATGTACGTGTCAAGAATCTAAACATAATCAAGAAGAAGAGAAGAAAAAACACAAGAGTTAACGAGGTTTGGCAGTGTGCCTACGTCCTCGGGTAAATCTCCCAGATCCTTTTTTTTCCTTCTTTTTTTTTTCTATTACATCAACATACACATATATAGATATAAAGAAAATCTCGTATTTTAGGCTTGATATAAGAATCCCCTAATTTGACCTAAAATACAGCAATCAACATATTTACGAGAATCCTATCAAATCTCCATGAGAATCCCCTCTTTTAAGCCTTAAATATAATAATCAATAGCTCACGCTAACACTCCCCCTCAAGTTGGTGCATAGATATCTAGCATGCCCAACTTGTCTAGTGAGCTGTAGAAGATTTTGCTCGAAACAACCTTCGTCAAGATATCTGCTAGTTGGTCTTCAGATTTCACAAATGGAAACCGAATCACCTTGGAGTCCAAGTTGTGCTTGATGAAGTGACGATCCACCTCAACATGTTTGGTGCAGTACAGGATTGAAACTAATATCGATAGCTGCTTTGTTATCACAAAACAAATCCATTTCAATCGTAGGAGTAAAACCTAATTCTGTCATCAATTTCCGAAGCCATAGAAGTTCACATAGTCCCTTAGGCATTCCTCTAAACTCTACCTCTGCACTTGAGAGAGCTACTACTTTTTGTTTTTTGCTCCTCCAAGTAACCGGATTACCTCCCACAAAGGTAAAGTATCCCGAAGTTGATCTTCTATCTGACAAACTTCCAGCCCAATTAGCATAAGTAAACCTTCGATCTTCAGATGTCCGCTCTTCTGAAACTGAAGCCCTCTCCATGGAGAACCCTTTAAATACCGAAGAATTTGCATTACACCATCCATATGGTCTTCACTTGGAGCATGCATAAACTGACTTACGACACTCACTGCATAGGCAATATCAGGACGTGTATGTGACAAATAAATTAGTTTTCCAACTAACCGTTGGTATCTTTCTTTATTTGTAGGCATGATTAGAATACTCCCCAAGTCTATGATTCTGAACAATTGATATGTTTGCAGGTTTGCAATCAAGCAATCTCACTTCAGCTAACAAATCCAAAATATACTTTCTTTGAGATAGAAAAATACCTTTCTTAGATTTTGCAACTTCTATCCCCAAGAAGTGCTTGAGTCCACCAAGATTTTTCATCTCGAACTCTGTTGAGAGTTTTCCTTGTAATTTTGATACTTCCTCCTCATCATCTCCTGTGATAATCATATCGTCTACATAAATTATCAACACAACTATCTTACCTTGACTTTATCTTAAGAATAAGGTGTGATCAGAATCGCTCTGAACATATCTGTACTTTTTCATAGCCACACCGAATCGTCCAAACCAAGCTCAAGGAGACTATTTTAATCCATACAACGATCGCTCCAATTTACAAACCAGTCCTCGTTGTGAAGAAGCATATAGATCTCCTCTTCAAGAGCACCGTGGAGGAATGCGTTCTTAACATCAAACTGATGTAAAGGCCAATCTAAATTAGCTGCAAGAGACAATAACACTCGTACAATGTTTAGTTTTGCAACAGGTGAAAAAGTTTCTTGAAAATCTACCCCATATGTCTGCGTATATCCTTTTGCTACCAATCTTGCCTTATACCTTTCAATGAACCCATTTGCTTTATATTTGACAAAGAAAACCCATTTGCAACCTACTGTTTTCTTCCCTTCAGGCAATTCAACCAATTTCCAAGTATTATTTTTTTCCAATGCCTCCATTTCTTCCTTCATCGCTTGAACCCATTTAGGATCTTTCAAAGCGTCATGTACTCCATCTGGAATATAAACTGCAGATACATTCGAAACAAATGCCCTCAATGGCTTAGACAATTTTTCAACTGAAATATAGTTAGCGATCGGATAGGCAGACTTCTTCTTCTCTCCAATATCTAGTGAGTATCGATTTGGAGGCTTTCCTCGATTTTCCCTAGCAGGTAATATATATCTAATAGAACTATTAGAATCATTACTTAAATAAGTAGTGGGAGAAGTTACCTCAAGATTATCCTCAGGAGTTGGGTCGGGCACTGAAAAAGATGGGGGAAGCTGTTCTGGGAGAGTCCGCTAGTCTTGCAAACTTGGCTCATCGAGAACTTGACTTTCCCTTGATGGGATTTGATTTGAAATCTCCAAACTACCTTTCCCACATTCCAAGCTTAGTTCAACCAATATTGTTGACATTCCACCGCTATGTACGTCCCTTGGGGCCATAATACCCCCACCAATTTCCCACCAATTCTTTTTTCCTATTTCTGTCTCCCCCTAGAAAGAAGAATTGGTGTCCCTAAAGAAAGATTCTGTCTCAAGAAATGTTACATCCATTGTAACATATGTCTTCTTAGTAGATGGATTATAGCACCGATACCCTTTTTGATGTGAACCATAGCCTAGAAACACACATCACACAGAACACGGTTCAGGTTTTGTGCGTTGTGTTTTGGGAATGTGAACAAATGCAACACAACCAAACACCTTAGGAGAAATAGTAAGAATCGATGGTAAGTGTACATGAGAGGACAAAACCTCCAAAGGTGTCCGAAATTCTAATACCTTTGATGGCATTCGATTAATAAGGTGAACCGATGTAGCCACTGCATTATCCCAAAAATGATGAGGAACATTATGTTCAAATAATAAAGATTGAGCTGTTTCAAGGATATATCTATTCTTCCTTTCTGCTACACCGTTTTGTTGGGGCGTTCCTGAGCATGACGTTTCATGGAGTAAGCCATGCTGTAAAAAACATTCTTTGAGATACTGATTAATGTACTCACCACTATTATCACTGCGAAGAATTTGGACTTTCCCACTAAACTGAGTTTGCACCATAGTATGAAAACTTTTGAATAATTGGCAACTTCATCCTTAGTTTTCATCAAATATAACCATGTCATTCTAGTGCAATCATCAATGAAAAGGATGAACCATCGACTACCAGACATAGAAGTAATAGGAGAAGCACCCCACACATTAGAATGAATTAAAGAGAAAGGAATTTCACTTTTATTTAAACTGATAGGAAAACGTACCCTATGGATTTTTGCCAAAATGCAAGCTTGACAATTAAACTGATAATCATTCAAACCCAGAAATAATTTAGGAAACAACTTCTTCATGTAATCAAACGACGGATGCCCCAACCGCTTATGCCAAAGCCATATCTGTGTTTCTCGACTTGTAGATGAGCTTTGGACTAGATTAACATTTCCAAAACTGAAGTCATCCATGTAATACAGCCCCCCTAGTACCATGCCCAATGATCTCCTTCGTGCGGATATCCTAGAACAAATAGAATTGTGGATACATTAGCACAACACAATTTAATTCCTCTGCGACTTGCCCAATTGAAACCAGTTTCGTAGATAGTGATGGAACAAGAAGTGTATTCGGCAGTGAGAGAGAAGGGGAAATATTAACAAGTCTAGCACCAGTCACTGGATATACCACTCCGTTAGCATTCGAGATATTATGGCGTCGAGGTTCTATAATACTATCAAAATCATCCGCAGTAAAAGTCATATGATCAATAGCTCCTGAATCAATAATCCATTGACAATAATCATTAGGTAAAGAAGCAACTAGAGCACAACCATAGTTACCTTCACCTTCTGCAGGAATCTTACTAGGAGATTTGAATTGTGGTACCAGTGTTAATTGAGGTTCTACCATAACGAGGGATGCCTTCCCTTTGCCATTGTTTATTTCTGCCTTTGATTGTTTGCGAGCTTTGAGCTCCTTCCACCAATCAGGATATCAGTGAAGCTTAAAGCATGTCTCTTGAGTGTGTTTGGCATTTCCACAATGGGAGCAACCACCAACTTGAAGGGTTTTGTGCTTCAGGGTTGCACTAGTTCGTCCACCTCCTGGTTTAACCATTTGTAAAGACGGCTCTTGAGCTTCCCTATGATTAGGCTTGTCTCCTTGCGATAACATAGCCACAGAACCGTGACTAGTATTTGCATTGTTCAGCATCACTGTTTGTCGTATATCCTCCCTGCGAACACGAGCATATGCCTGCTCAACTGTAGGTAATGGTTGCATCTATAGCACATAAGTCATCAAGGAAAGTGTACACCCGATCCTCCTGAATGGCCGAATTGTATCTCACAATATCATCTGGACAAACCATCGGATTTGGACGACGAAAGTCGATCTCTCTCCATAGCCCGTGAAGGGCATTATAATAAGCTTCAATAGGTCCTCCTGATTGTCTCATCCGATTCACATGCCTCTTCAAATCATAGACTTGAGAAGCATCAGTCCCATCAAAAAAAGTAATAGCTATTGCATCCCAAACTGCTTTTGCAATTGGGAAGCGAATAAAGTTACCGATTAAAGTTGAATCCATGGAGTTTATCAGCCATCCTTTTACGGTAGAGTCTTCAGTCTTCCACTTGTGATACCCTAGATCTATAGATGAAGGTTGAGGAAGGTCACCATTAATGAATCCCGACTTGTCCTTACCCGTCATGTACATCTCTACCACCTGAGACCATAAGCCATAATTAGTCCCATTCAATTTGATTGCAATATGTGCTGAAGATGGATCATTCTGTTGTGTTGAGGTTGAAGACTGATTCTGGGTCAGCATTTGAGTTAATTTGGTTATCAAATTCTCCAGAAACGCATTCATTGTCGAATTCTCCCCTTGATTTTGATGAGAAACCACTTCTCCTAGAGAATTTTGATATGCCATGAATTGGCGTGCTAATCGGCATGGCAACCACAAAGATCGATGTGGCTACAACAATGGTATTGTGTTTAGGTGGGTGGTCTGGAACAAACAAGGTCCCGAGATCTATTACTCCGATACCATGTCAAGAATCTAAACATAATCAAGAAGAAAAGAAGAAAAAACACAAGAGTTAATGAGGTTCGGCAGTGTGCCTACGTCCTCGGGTAAATCTCACAGATCCTCTTTTTTCCTTCTTTTTTTTTCTATTACATCAACATACATATATAGATACAAAGAAAATCTCCTATTTTAGGCTTGATATAAGAATCCCCTAATTTGACCTAAAATATAGCAATCAACATATTTACGAGAATCCTATCAAATCTCCACGAGAATCCCTTCTTTTAAGCCTTAAATATAATAATCAATAGCTCACGCTAATAGTACGTGCACAATCCCTTCACATTTGTTTGCTTTTCTTAAGCCTTCACATCGATATGAGAGAGAGAGAGAGAGAGAGAGAGAGAATTTAACATGGCCAAGTGAGTCAACCTGTCAGCCTAACCTCTATGGACATCATCTGCACAATAGCTTGTTCATCTTTTATCTTCTTACTCAACCATTAAGCAAATTAATAGTGTTGATTATTTTGTCATTTTCAAATTATTACAACGGATTTTCTCAAAAAATGTGACTTTGGAGTTTGGAAAATTTTAAGCTCTCATTAAGTACGCCACTCCCGAAAGTCCAATGCTAAGGCAATTATTAGGGTCCAATAGGTAAGATATTATCAAACGAAAATATAGGTAGTAAACTAAATATGAGTCATAAAAGTTGAAGACAATTTGTATGGAGCCCACTATTTTTAGACGGTTAAAATTCAATTTTATTTATGGACTAAGTTCACTCAACAATTGTACTCAATAGATAACTGTAGCACTAATGCCTACGGTCAGTTTCTAGAATTCAACCAAAATAATACCACATATTTAAATTCTATCCATTAAATCTTAATTGTTAGAAGGATAGATAGTGCATGAGACCTATCTTATCTAATGTGTTTGATCCAATAATCCGTGATAAACTGGATTCATAGAATAAATTTTTCAACCAAGGGGATGATAGTAATGGGGCGAGTGGGTCAAACTTAAAACCATGTTTTCATCTGCCGATTGTAATAAATGACAATCAGTTTTTGGATTGTGGGCTAAAATGAATTCAATTCATCTCATGTGTTTAAATTTATACGTGCAAGATGACTTTGTTCAGCGATTACCACAAAAATAGAACTTAATCTGTGGAAGATCATAAATTCTCGTCCTTGAATTTCTTGTGAACAAATCCAATTAGGTAATTTGAATTCAGTTGAGCTGAGATCAACACGTCCAAATTTTATTTCATTACTAGAATGTCTAAAGTCTAGCCGTAGATGACCCCCCAATCTGGAGAGAGCAAGGAGGAGGAAAGTTTAGAATTTCTCTTTTTTTAAAGATGAAGGGCTTTACTCATGAATAATGATTCGTGGTTAAGATACGAAAGAATTTATAAAGTAACTTAGAAGAAGAGCAAAGCGTCGAAAGAGGAAAAATATAAGAAAGAAAGAAAGAAAGAAAGAAAGAAAGTGGCACTTTGAAGTTTAAGCTTAAGAGAGTGACTGAACTCTGAATTTGCGGCAGAGGTAATGCAATTTATTCAGGATGAATAAGAGAATTTCGATTAGTACACTTGGAGCAGGGCAAGTTAAAGGAGGTGTCAATCCCTTATTTTCATGTTCGAATTAACATCAACTTATGTCTTTTTGGCATGGGCCACTTGCCCCTAACTTGTTTCCTCCTTATTTGCGGTGGTGCAACATCCATTAATTTTAGCATACCGTCATGTTTAGCAACAATTTCTCATCTTCCACTATCAACATGCTAAACCGTTTATTTGGTAGTTAAATTCTCAATGGAAGAACTACCACTTTGATCTCTTCAATAGTGATGTTTCAACCTCCCACCTTGTAGTCAAGTCCCTCATGATCGTCGAAGCTCTTGTTTTCTACTTCATTCATTCGGATAATTGGTACTATTTGTGCACAATACTGATATTCTCTTTGCATTCTCTTTGCTTGAGAATCACGTGTGAAAATAAGGTCCTCAGAAATCACAATCACGGATGATTGGTATTATTCGTGCATAGGACCATCAAATGGGTTGAGCAGCTCCAACATGATTTAACTTAAATTGACTTGATTAATTCGTTCTATCCCGTTCAGAGACAATATAAATCTAGTGACCCATGCCCAACCCATATTACTAAAACACATGTTTAGTTAATCCTATCTATGAAACCCTCTTCAAGCTCTTTATGTGTATCCAAATTTCATATCATATTAAAAAAATTAACTTTAGCACAATAAAAATTGTTAGTAAATATAGTGAAAAGCACAAATTTTTTAATGCAAAAATTGAGGGAATAAATAAAGAAAAGTAAAGGAAATAAAAAAGATTATTTAACAAAAAGTTGTGAAAATCATCCATGTCAACAGGCCGAACCAAACAGGATGGTCAACAGTAATTAAACCATTATAACAGTAATTTTTAGTCAAAATTAATAAATTATCAAAAGATCTGTGACTAAATTAACCAAACTGAAAAGATTAAGACTGTATTGGATGCCGCACAAGATAGGTTTATAACTAATTGGACAATTTCTCAGGTGAAATTCTACTAAATTAGAAAATCCAATTAAGTATAACGATCCCATTATAAGAGAATACAAAATTGTTAAAAGGAAAGAGTGGATGTGAAGTTCCATGTATATAAATTTGAAGTGAAAAAAAGCTCCAAGAGATATGATGCTGCATCGGATTTGCACTGGTGGATTTGCGGCATCATACGATTTATGAAAAGCATTATTTCTGGAATTTATTAGACGAATCAATCAAACAGCTCACCATTCGATTGCGAGAATCTCATCTTCGTTCATCATCGATGTCATCGAATAGGGTGTTCATATGAATCTTGAACTCTTCATATTCTTCCAACTTCCATTCATTTCTCTAACATAAATTGTAAGAGCATAGAGAGCATGGAGGATCAACTGGCTTCAAATTTGGCCGCTTTTCTCTCAGCAATCCTTGGCATCACTATTTTGGGCCTTTGGCTGATTAAGATACATTTCTTTCCTCACAAATCACTCGCCACTACGTCCTCCACCGTCAGCTACCACTGCAACCCCAACCAACAGCACACCCCACAACCATCCATCGCGCCGCCACCACCTTCACCACAGCCCCTTCTACTGCCATAAGCCAACGTGACCACCACCGCCTACTGCGAACATCCTACATCTCCAGCACTGTAAATTGAGTCGGCACTCCTTTACAGCAATGTGCATCAATCTTTCCTGAGTAAGCAAGTCATCATCTTGAGCTGTATCTGGAAAGTTCGTCCTAAACTGGGGAAAAAAAAGTTGTGGTACTTGAATATAAATGGACAAAAATTCATCGGAGGGTGATCACCCTAAAAAATTCGGATAATAGTGAAATGTTCATATCCTTCCACCTTTCCGATTAATTTATTGATGATTGTAATACATAGTCAACGAAACGAAAGGCAAGTTGAAAACAATGAAGAGTGGGAAGATTACCGTACTTGTGCTCCCCGTGTAACATAGACGAGTCTTTTCTCTGCCAAACCCAGTTCCTCCCAACGCTGCAAGAAACTACTAAAAAAAAAAAACCTCTCGCGCCCATAGTGAGTCATTCTATCACCTGCAGCTTTCCCAATCGGAAGTGAGGTTGCAAATTCTCATGGGAGATAGTCAACGCAAACTCTCAAGCAGCACTTACCCATGCCTTCATCACTAAAGGGTGACTGCCACCGTAACTCAGACCTGTCGGTAATTACATAGAGTATACACGCAAAGTAAAGTCGAGAAATATACCTCCACGAACTAGTGGAAACAATAATCAAAGAGGAACTAACAGTATAAAACATCTATCAGAGAACATAAACCACAGACCCAGCCAAGGTTGTTGCATCTTCTAATAAAAATCTCCTACATGTAGGTACTTCAAAAAGCTGCAGCCTAACATGCTTCTCTTCCTATACCTTGCAGGTAAAGGCCACGAATCAAAATAGCCAAATCACTCTCCACAAGTCAAAACAATGTGTATTGGGTTGACTCCGGCTTATAATTTTTTTCTTCAACAATGCCTTTGGGCCGTTCTATATTTTCTCTTCTACATAAAACCCAATGTCCATGGAGAACAAATAAGATGCTGTAAATAGGGTTTTAGTTAGAAGATTTTAATTCGGATGTGCAACTTCTTTTCAAAGAAATGCCAACACCAGATATCTAGTTGAGAGAAGGTTTGTAAATGACTGGTATGTGAGTACTGGTTAGGATGGGTTTCAATGAGCTGTGTCTTCCAAATGTTGCATTGGAACCATGCACACCATTATAACGACAGTCTCATACTCTGCATCCTGGAACTATGCAATAATTTGAGCTAGTTTTTGAGCAAGGCGGTCCTTCGTCTGCAAGATGAGTCCTCTTGCTTGATGTTGTATTGAGAAAGGCAGTATGCTAGTTCATGTTTCCCACAACACTACAGTCTCACAATTAGATTATCAAGAGGTCAAATTACTAAGATCCATAACTATAAATTTCAAGTTCTAAAAGTCAAAAGAGTTTTTCATGGTTTTTTCCTTTTCTCTAAATTTTCTCTTTAGATGCATCCTTAGTACATCTCTTTCTTCTTCTCCCCGTAATAGAGTTTGTTCTATCAAAAGTACTTGAATAGAAAAACAATTTTTGTAATCTAGATTACCTACTTGATGAAACATATCTTGTTCACAACTTACTATGCACCTGCTCTCATGTGTGCAAGAAGAGAATTGCAACTAATAAACACACAATGAGGTTTCTTTATCAAGTACATTGCCCATGTATATCAGAAAGCATAATTTACTCCTAGATAAACTATCAAATTTCTTTGTAGATTTCTCGATTTAAACATGACAACACTAACGACACAAAAAGCTCTCACTGCAGTGAGAAAAAAGTGAGGAAGAGATGAAGAAACAAGGGGTGAAGGGAAAGGAAAGAAGAAACTGATGTTACCTTAACTTGCAGCACTTCTCAGAACTGTAAATCTTTTAGGGTGCTTAAAAATAAGACAGAAATGTCTAAAAAGTCACAAACAATTCAAGAAAAAGTAAACAAAGCAGGAAAAATTAGACTTAATCTATACTTGACTTCTTGACGCTTCCCGAAACTCCACTTTCTTCCATTTAGACTAGGAAAAGGACAGAAAAGATGGAAATTCCATTTATTTTCATGTTTATGTGTCGCAGCATTCAACAAGTGACAATAAACAGAATCACTACGAAATCACATCCTTCAGTAATCAACATAAGGTATCATAAACCTCTGGTAAGCTTTAGTTGTCGATTATCATGTGTTAAAGAAGTGGAGCTAAGTAGATACCGAATCAGTGACAAAAGCAAGTTCAGAAATGCATGCCTCGCAGCCACTTGAATGCAACACCAGTATTGAGCCACATCCTGCAAATTTATCGTGTGCACAGCCTTAATATACTTTCTTTATACCTGAAAATGGGTAAGAGACAGAGAATCATTTACGAATAAACCAATTCTAGAAAAGTTTAGTTTTATTTCAGTATGACCAACATACCAATAATTGATAATGCTGCTGCACCCATTATGGATGGTTCGCATGCTGAAAACTTGTCTGCAACTTCTGCAGCTGAAATTCCAGTCGTCTACCTCTGTTCCCAAAGTACATCAAGAGCTTCCATCTCATGTCTTGTTGCCTGGCAGAAATGTGCCCCAGGAGTTGGTTCTTACATCTTAGAAGGTAAACAATGCTGACAATGCATTTTTATTCCGAGTGAGAATACCAAAGTCTAGCAAACGTACAGCCTAAGGAAACGACAATAGGAACTTCCCAAAGCAGGTAAAGACTAATATGGCTCCACACGGAGCATGGTAAGTGAAAGACGCAACATATTGTGCATATTTAAGCAAGAATATTGCTAGTGTTAGCCTTAGTCATATCTTACGAAAGAACAATGGGAACAAAATCCTTTACAGCCTAACAATGCATGGAAAATTCCAGTATCGACAGATTTGCTCAGATATATTTTATTGTATGATCTAATAAAGAAATAATTATGGGAGAAACATAAAATTATCCACAACAATCAATGAGCGGATACTTTGAGGGTATCAATTCAGAACACTAACAACATACAGCTGACCAAAATTTATAGAGGGGAGTGGAGAAGCAATGATAAACATACATTTCGTGGCTCATTAGTCCAGTTTCTTCCTGCCACAATAATGCTGCCATCCACAACAATCACACAGCTGTTCAATCAAAGCACATAATTGATATGTAAAGTACACCGTGAAACCATTCACTAATTTAGACTAAAATACTAATCATCTTAGTTAGAAAATAAAGCAATTTATCTGAAATGCACCTAGTTACTGAAAACCAGTTTCTTACCAAGTGAAACTTCAAGGTTGTCCAAAGCAAGCTTTGCCTTATACATGAAAAGTTAATGGGTTTTGTTTCTGGTTAGGAGAAACAGACATGAGGATATGAGTGAGAAATTCTCTCGTGCATGCACCCACGCATACGGGCAATTGAAGAGGAAATCAGCATCAAGTTGCTACCAGCATGCCCCACAGCTATGGATGGACTGAATGCATGTCTCATAGTATATGATCAGGATCTTGTTTAATATACTGGTCGCAACCTTCCAAGCCATGGTTATTACCACATACTCCACCTGTAATTCAAATGCAAATCCCACATAACTCTTAAACTGATATGGCTCTAACAACACTAAAGGAAAAACAGCAATTGATTTGAGAGACTACATGTTGCTGATTCATCGTGTGTCCTATCATTGGTAACTCTCAGAAGCTTATCTTTCATTAATTAGGTTTCACTCAAACATTTAATAATCTTCCAGGAGTCTTAGATTCTAGGTCATTTTCTTTCATAAACACTTTGGCACATGAGGATAAAAGAGAACTCTAAATGGTTGCTAAGGCCTTCAGAATCACAATCAACAATCAGCTTATTGTGCTTCGGTCTCTATGCTACTGAATAACTTTTCTGAACTCCATGTTTCTCATGGTTTTTTTTTTCCTTTTTTTCCATAACCACAGCCCACACGGCGAAAGAAACCTAACCAGTTATCCACTGGCACAACCTATGTTTCATAATGTCACACTCCAGGTAAATTTAGATTTTAATTCTCCCTAGTAGCCAAAGTAAACAAGTGGTTAAAGGACTCGACTGTCAAGCAACCTTTCCTGGTGGCTTGCCATCTCCCTGCAACTTCCTCATTCCTCCATGGTTTTGCCTCTTCAAGCGCCTCATAAAACATAGAGATAGAGCCCCATCCCAGTGATCGAATTTTCTCAGAACTCAATTCTCCTGGAAAAGCTATCGCCCGCTGCATATCTACACATCCACATTTCCTAGGCATCTCAAAAGCGCCCATATCCACTCCTCCCAATCTACAGCACCCGGATTGGCTGAGTTTTTTTGCCTAAAAAGGGGACTGAACCAACCCATGTACACCCCACTTCCCATTGTTTCACTCTCCCTCGATCGTTTTCTCTTTGAACCTAGACTTCACCTACTTCCTTCAATAAATTGCCATCTATGAAAACAGAGAAAGAAAAGTTATACCTTCCAGGGACTGTCGCTGATTTTGCAGCATGTGACGTCAATAACCTATGACTTCACTACCAAGCATCCACAGACAAAACTTATGAAGAAACACTGATTCAGCGGCTCACGAACAAATTCAACAGCACCTTCTTCAAGTTCCCGCGCAATTGCAGCACCAAGGGAATCGAATTCAAAATCTTGCTCAAATATCACATTAACCTAGAAAAATTCCGATGTGCCAGGCGTTACCTGATCTCTAGCAAGCTGCATGAGGCCCAGAACCTCAGGAGAAAAATCGTTCACCCAAAGCTACGTCACCAGTTTCCATGGCTTCCGTCGGCGGCGGTAGTCCGTCGTCTCTGCTGGCTGGTCTCCGTCACCATTCGTTCGCTAGTGACTCTGTTTCCCGGAGACCAACTTCTTCTGTTCGTCGCCTCCATCTGCAGGTAGCTATCTTCCATTAATCAGAGCTCGGTGATGTCGGATGGATGATGAGCAGTCTTGATGTCGAAAGCGGCGTCAGTGTAGTTCGAAGTTCGAACTATTAATTATGGCGGAGAAAATAGGATTTAACCAAAAAAAAATAAAAAGGTCGAGAGGGAAAAAGAATAATTACAAATAGAGGAGATAAAAGATAAGAAAATATTAATTAAAAGTAAGTACCGACAGCGTCACAGGTTTCCTTAGGAAAGGAAAGCGAGACAGACAAGAAGAAAGAAGGCATTTTACTGAAAATCAGCCGACTTCACTTACCTGCAAATTGCTTCCATAGCAAGTTTCCAATCATTCCAACAACAAATGCTGCAAGCCAACACCACCATTCTCATCTCGGCTGATGGAGTTGGAACTCAACATAGTCTTGTTTCGCATGCCTTGAGTGAGAATATGATGATGATTTCTGTTTAATACTAATTGACCATGTTTCTCGGTTCTCATTTGACAATCTTCCAAGTCCTTCTACGGATCTATTTCGGTGTCAACTAGTGAAATCTTGGTTTTTTTGAACTAATTGAGTCATCGCTAATTTCATAGAGGAAAGCTGGATGAAGTAGCTGATTGTCTTGAAGCACACCCTCTAAATCACCCTCAAGTTGCTCGCACAATATACGAAATCCCCACTTTCTCATGGCGGTACCCGATACTTCAAGGCTCAATTGTGCATAGCTCTCCTCAATTTGATCAAGATCGACTGCCCCCCATAGATCATACGGTGTGACATACCCAAACCAAATGTGGTCTGAATCCAACAAACCAATTCCTTTGTCAGAGGGTGGATGTCTTTTGCCGTTAACACGTGCGTCAACCCTGATAAGGCCTCGCTTTTCTTCTTCATCATTTCCGACAACAACACATAGAGCAATTCCAAGAAACTTGTCGTACAAGTCCTTCGAAGCCACGAAAGATACAAAGCCCTCTCCAATAGGGATAATCCACTCTGGCATCTCTTCTCCATGGACGAAGACACCGAATCTAAAAAAAGCCAGTTGTAAGATAAATCGTTAGCAGTACCCAAGTTTGTTATTAGTGCCCAAATAGAATTACTCAATTGGAGTTTAGAAAGCAATCCATTTTCGATATATTTCCTTGCATTGATATACAAGTCTCATGTGATAGAAATCATTCCCCTAAAAAGTATGGTAGCCTCCTCCATTCCATGCCTATACGTGCATAACCTATTTTCATTTCTTTGCTTTTCTTAAGCCTCAAATCTTGCATCTTTGCTTTTGCAATATGAAAGCACCCATGGCAGCCCGCATACACTCCGCATGAGAGAGAGAGAGAATCTAACCTCTTGAGTCAAGTGATAAAACATGATCCACGGTCAACACTCTCCGAACAAAATCATGAGATGAAGTAAATTCTCCAATTTTTTGCAGAGATTCGCAATTAGCCGCACCAAAAGAATCCAAAAATGGTGGAAGCTCAGGAATCTCTCGTAATTGATGGCAATTCGAAACTGACAGACTTGTCAAATTATCACACTGACCGATGGAAGTGGGAAGGCTAGTAATTTTATTCTCCGAAAAATCTAAACGTTGCAGCAAGGGAAAACATGAAAGATTCTCAAGAAATTCTACTTCGGACAGATTACATCCGCCGAGGTATAAGGAGCTTAAATTTGAAAGTCCAGTCTTCATCTGCGGATCAGCTAAATCCTCGCACTTTGGGAACTCGATAAATTCCGTGCAATGAAAAAGAACCAAATATTCAATGTTTTGCAACTTGTAAATGCTACACGGAAGACTTCTGAGGTTCTTGCAAAAACTTAAATCCATGTTCTCCAAAGAGACTAGATTTTCTATTGAGGTAGGAAGTTCTTTAATAGCAGTCCCGCATAAAACAAGCTCTTCCAAGCCTAACTTTTGTGGAATATCAGGGAAGCTTTCACGTTTTGTGCAATTTTCGAGAATGAGAGTTCAGAGATTTTTTGACTTGAGCACATTTGGGAAAACACGAAGTTGACAGCACCTACTTAAATCCAACTTCTGTAACTTGTCATGATATGCAATCGAGTCATGTGCTTCTACCAAGTTTTTGCAATTCTGAGTATTCAATTCCTTGAGATTTGGAGTAAATGAGAAGTCAGGCATACTAACTAGTGACTCGCATTTACTGAAACTAATGTACTTCATATTTCAAAAGCCCTACAAAAACAACAAAACCAACTTGGTGAACATTTCAAAAGTGATTTTAATGATTTTTTTTTTATTTTTAATCAATTATCCTCAATTAATTATTTTATAGTTATTTTACACATGGATAAAGACGTGAAATTGGTTATTCTATTGAATGTTTCATGTGATTAATGTAAAAATTTGAATTTTCTTTTGATGCAATAACCTTCGTATAAACAAAAAGAAAATCAAACCTTGAAATATTTTTCTCTTTCAACATATATGTGCAAAATTCCTTTGTACCGTCTATTTTAACAACAAATGTTTCCGTTACATATTTCTTGTGAAGTTTTTTAGCTTCTCTTCAAATGCCAATATTGCTGCACATAAAAATATTTTAACCAGCAAGTTATTGGGGTCATTTTGAGAGATAAAATTAGAAGTGGTTTCTAAAACATAGGAATACCACTTAAGTGTACTAGTACATATAATAAGCATATACAAAATGAAGTAAATAATAAAAAGGTCACGTAGGTAAATGCTCACCTTCAATTGTTTCAGCACTCTTGTGATATTGTTTTTGCTCAAATCAAGTCCCGCTAATTTCTTTGGACTAGAGGAAAATTCTAGAATGGAGGGAGCACATCCAGGCCATTCAAACCATCTAAGGTCATTAGGAAGACATATAGGACCTTGGAAAGAATTTTGTACATTACTAAGGATGAGCAATCTCAATTTTCTCATTTTTGTAAAAGCATCAGGACCGATCAGCATCTTTGTCGGCTCAGGTAGCTTCAACACGATGGCTTGAACGTCACAATCTCCCTGTATATACAAAATTATTTAGGTTATGCATTTTTCGTAATTAAAGTCAAAGATATGGAGCATGATTTTGATTGTATTCACAATTCTTACCGTCTCACGAGACAAAACATCGTTGACATCATCATATAGCCACGGTCTAGTATGTCTTATGGGATCATCTCGACATTCTTGGTTCACAATATCCATACCCATTGATTGAATTAAGTCATGCATTTGTAGTGTTTCGGTCTCAATTCTTATCAATGAACTCTTCATGAGAGTATTAAATCCTACAAATGTCAGAAGATCACAACTCTCTAGAACTTTCTTTGTATACTCTTTTGTCTGCCCCTTAAAGAAGCAAGCAATGTGGAGAAAGATCTCTTTTTCATTTTCATCTAGGCCATCATAACTCATTTTGAGCACATTAATAATCGTTTTGTCGGGAATCCTCGAAAGTTTCATCAATGTACTTTTCCATACATCTTCTGTTGCACCACATAATAAGGAACCCAACACCTCAAGTGCTAAAGGAAGGCCGTCACAATAATTCAAAGCTCTATCTACTAGATATGTTCTGATCTGGTGCATTTGAAAAGCATGCTTACTAAGCAACTCACGAGCTTGACTAATAGCTAATGCTTTAACTTCATACACATGATCTATCCTGTGACAAGTTAGTAGATGTTTATCTCTTGTGATAACAATAATCTTACTTCCATTGCCAAACCACTGGCCTTCTCCTGCTAAAGCATTTAATTGGCACAGATCATCAATGTCATCAAGGATGAGGAGAACTTTCTTCCAACCAAGTAAGTGTTGTATTGTATTAATACCTTCAGCAACATTGGAGACTTCTAATCTTTGTTGCAGCAATAATACATCCCCCACTACCTTTTGAAGTTTCTTGAACGTTAGCTAGAAAACATGAACCCTCAAATTGTCTAAATAGAGCATTGTAAACAGCTTTTGCTAAACAGGTCTTCCCTATGCCTCCATGTCCCCATAATCCTACCATGAGAACCCCATCATTAGACTCAAGATTTAACATCGATTTTAGCTTAACAACTCGGGAATCTATCCCAACAAGATGCTTGGCAATATGCAAAGGTGTTTGATCTAGGTGAGTGGAGATCTCCTTCAAAATTTCTCGAATAAGCTCTAACTCATCTCTAACAAAAATGGAAAAAAGAAGTTTTAGCATCCTCTGGAAAAGCAAATAACGAGCAATTACTAACCAATAATGACAAGGCAATGCCTCCCATTTTCAATCGCATCCCTAACAAAAATATATTCCCACCTAGACTAATTAGAACTCCAAGAACTTCACACCAATCAAAACAAGCTCCAAGTTCAACTTTCAGTCATCCAAACAATACATGAAGTTTGACTAATTTTTCCTTTTGACTGTTCTATGTGATTAATCTCTATGCTTAATAAAAAAATAAAAGCTATCTAGGACTTTAAACGGTCGTTAAGATTTCGATTTGAAAAATGTTAAATACCTGAAGCACAATTATATTGCCTTACTTGCCTTGTACACACTAAACATCTTGTATCAAGCATTGCCAACTTTGTTACACCTTCCAAAAAAATGGGTAAGTGCAATAACACTAACATTTTGTCCACGGATTGATCAGGCTTTAACATTTTATACTTACAATCATGTGGGTGTCAATTCATTTCATTTTTTATTTTTACAAGTATTACTTATACTTACCCATAAAGACTAGTCTTTTGCACAAAATATGAAACCTACTCAACTTACCCATCTTTCAAATGCCATCTAGACAAGCTACTGGCATCAAAAAGAGCTTTCTTCCATCTCTTCACTTTCTCCGAATCCTTCCCGAACTTGAACTCATGCTTGGCCAGAGCTCTCCTATAACTATCTCTTCCCCCTCTCACTTCATTTGGGTCCACTTTATAAAACACCGGTAGAGCACTGAGGTGCTTTTGCTCTTTGCACTCCATAATCTTCGCCACCTCTTCCAAGCACCATTGTGAGGAAAGTAATCCTTTGAGAAAATGATGATTGCGATGCGCCATTCTTCAATGGCCTTCATAAGCACCGGCAATATTTGGTCTCCCTTCCTCAAATTCTCAGTATCCCGGAAAGTGTATATTCTGTTCTGGACTAATATGCTTTGTAGAGATGGCCGAGAAAGTTCTTACGCATGTCCGTGCCTCTGAAACTCAAGAAGACATCGTAGATCCTTTTGGGTTTCGATGAAGAAGCCATTGGATGATAAAGTTCAACAATCAGCAGCGACTATCAGCTTAAGATTTGATAGAGGGTTTTGTCGTTCGTCCAGCACTAAATCTCATTGTTGATGTATTTTTATACCAGAAGATAGAGACGCACAACTTTTTTAGTACTTTGAAAAATGGTGGTGCTTGAGGATGGACCAAGGCATCAAAAGGCGTGAACACATGCACATAATTTCACCGAAAAACCGTGTACAGCTATGTTATTTGGACCTCACGAGCGATAAGTTATTATATTTTGTTATTTTACTTGCTGTATAATAATTACTTGCTGTTATTTTAATTTCACCGAAGACCGCACGCCAGCTTCGAGGAAATGGTCTTGATCTGTTCAGTCTTTAATTTTCTTTTTGTGATTAAAGTATTTCATGTCTTTCGGTTAACTTTTGTCATAGGCTCACTAATAAATAAATAGATAACAAACTTTGCTGGCTTCCTTGAAAGGGCATTCCCAACCACCGAGTGGTTTTTTTTTTCTTCGCTAAATAATTGTTTAACACATGACCACTCAAAAGAGATACAATTATAAGAACAGCTAACTATATCAGCAAAGAAGGGTATGAGATCTAATAATACTATTATAACTTTGGAAAGTCATGATGCTTAAGGGTGGACAAAGATATCTAGTAGGTATGAACACGTGGATTATTTTCATTGAAAAACATGGATACTACTGCAAGTTTTAAAATTTGTCTTTAAAATATAATTGAGTCTTAAACTTATAATAAAAATGTTTTAAGTCTTAAAACTTGTCAAATTGGAACAATCAAGTCATTTTGTTAACTTCGTTCAATTTGACTAACAAAAAGTTTTGATATAATTTGTTTCCGTTTCTCTCTTATACCTTGCACTGATATGGTTAAAAATGAACGATAAGGGTCAAATGATGTCATTTTGGTTTAAATGTGATTTTTTCAATTAAAATATTATTTAGATTTGATGAAAATTGAATCAAATTTTAAAAAGGAAAAAAGGAAAAGGGAAGGAAGGCATAACATTTTATGACTTGTAAGGTCCAAGCCGCCGCCACTGCTGCCCCCGCCATCGTCGAGCTAACGATGGTGGGAGTTGGCTAGTGACCCTTGTCAACAACAAGCAAGGCATTGCAAGCCCTTGCCCAAACTAGAGGTGAAGACACATAATTTAAGTACATAAGACAAATAGTTATATATGCAAAATTTAAGTATATGATAGCTAAGTGATATGATATGCCTTCAATCAGAGGCAACGGTATATTATCTTGGTTACCTTCATGTAAGCAAACTCTTATATTGCGAATTTATGGGTTATGATTGATGTACGTTGATATTCGGGGCAATATTCAATAGACTACTTAATTAATTTATTGTCATTATGAAACGAAGGTGCTATGAAATCTGTGGTGACACCATGTGCATCAATATCGTCGGTTTGATTGTCAAGGATTTTAGGTGTCCACCCCCAATAATCTTTCATTAATCAAGAGTCATTTGCATGTAAACATGTCAAATAGTGTAACAGCCCGATTTTGGTCCAATTCGGGACTTAGAAATTTTAATTCCAGGTTTTAGTTGATGGCTTATTGGCCCCAGAAGGTATCCGGACTAAACCATGAAATTTCGTTTTGGTAATTTAAAATTTTTGGAAATCACATTTTGGTTCCCTGAAAATTAATATTCACGTTTTTGGCCCCAAAAACCTTGAAATTGAGGCCCAGGGAAGTTTTATATAATATTGGGGATTTTTAATAATTTTTAATTAGTTTATTATTTACCTCGGTTGACCAGTCAACGTTGATTAGCCACACCCAACACGCGCGACCCATTCTCCCCTTTTCCCTCCCTTTCCCTCTTTTCCCTTTTTCTTTCTTCCTTTCTTTTCCCTTTTCTTTCTTCTTTCCCACGCGCCACCTCCTATGTTGACTTTTTTATTCATTTCATTAGAAAACTAAGAATCGAGTTCGTTGCTAGCGATGTGATAAGATCCTTAAACAAAAAACATTTGCTTAGCTTAGTTCTGCACCCACGTCTTTCATTACATTTCTCTGCATTCGGAGAATAGACACATTTATATTTAGGTACAACACATTCAAATTAAACAAAGCTTGTTTGCATCGAATAAAACAGGGGCTTGACTATAAACTTATGCATTTACCCGATGGACGGCTTGACATACGAGATGAACTAGAACTGTAAACACTAAAAATCGTGGGAGTTAGCTTCAATTTCATGACAGCGCTAACTCCACGATTGTGGGAGAAGGTGTTGATTCTAAGACACAGGAATCGGACATGATTCCAAGGTAGTGGAATTGGTCCTAGCTCCTTGCTGTGGAGTTAGT
The DNA here is from genome assembly GCA_019926035.1 of Melaleuca alternifolia. Lineage (NCBI taxonomy): Eukaryota > Viridiplantae > Streptophyta > Magnoliopsida > Myrtales > Myrtaceae > Melaleuca > Melaleuca alternifolia. Next base: position 735,466 of record JAGKPW010002568.1, on the reverse strand, counting down.
ATATGATTCAGAGAATGTGGTTCACGATTCCGAGAGTTGTGGGAGTTTGGGTAAAAAAACTTCCAAGACGAGGATTAGATGAGTCACGGCCGGCCAAGAGAGCGGACTGTCATGGAAAAACAACTGGTTTCTAAAGTGGATTTTTTGAAGGAGCAGTATACAGTCAAAGAGATTTTGATTACACAAAAAAACAAACACGTTCAAACGCCCATAGAGGGACCCTGGATTGAGGGCCAAAAGGCAGAGCAAGCAAGGAGATCTGGAGTTTGAGAAGATTGATTCGGTCAAGTGAGCTGGCCAGCGACGAGATAGAAGGGGCAAACAGAAAGCGGTGTCATCTGGTCATTGATTAAAGAAAATCTCTCTGCGAGCTTTGGAGATAGTGTGAGAGAAGGACTCTAAAAAAAAGTGAAACCGATCTTGAGCTTCAGGGAGGATGGCTTTCGGTGGCTCTGGAATCCAAAAAGGGCGATGGAAAATCAGAATTAAACAAGATTAGAAAGCGGGGAGTGGAAGAGAGAGCTTGAGAATCAAAGGTCGCTGATCTTGAGGAGGGACAAGAAGCCAGTGACGCACACAAGGGGACCGCAACTCATATTTTGATTTGATCGGAATCAAATTCCATGTCTGCCGCTCTGGTGATCTGTTTGCAGAGTCCCGAAGCCACGCATGTGTAAATGCTAAGGTGTCCATGTAAAATTTCACGAGTTAGGAATTCCACGATTCGTTTGTAGATTCCACGATTCGTTTCTTACACTATTTTCATCTAAGCTTCACTGTCTTAATCCCCTTCGCATGAACTTGCCAAGGGGATGAATCATTTTGCCCCAGTTGTTCCCTTTGCATGAAAGAGTTGGCCGGCGGCCCTCGCCGACTTTTAGTCCAAAAAAAAAGTAATGAAAAAAAAAAAAAAACACAAAAAAAAAATCTATTAAAACTTTCATGTCGGTACTAATTGTGTCATATAGGACAGCCAGTGATCATGTCAATGATTTTTTGCCTAAATTGACAGGATATACTCAATTAGTAAAATGTGAAAACATTTAGGATTAAATTGACAAAATCAATAATTTATAATTGAATTGACATAAGTGTAATAAGTTTAGGTGATAATTGTCTCATATAACATATACATACATATAGTTGTACAAGCCACTAAGTTTGATATACGAATGGAAACAAAGAAAAAGAATTTCCAAGTAGCTACTTTGATACCTCACAATTGAGAAGAAAAACCTTTGTGCAGCTTGATTAATATTGTGACGTTATACACATCTAAATAATAAGTTATACAGCTTAAGCTTGATTTAAAATGATCATTATTGTGATAAAGAGGAAATGTATGGGTCACAAAACAAAGAATCTCAGCATTTGGCGGAGCAACTTCGAAGTGCTGAGAAAGTTGGCTTCAGTGCCACGGATGTTTGGAGTTGAAACAGTGGCATTTTCTGGTTCTATTTCTTCTTTGTTGTTCACGTGCTTTGGAAAAGATGGCAATCAAGTCTAAGATGCACAAAGCTAAGAAATGGAAATCTTCCAAGTCAGTTGATCTCTCAAAATTACTCGAAGTTGCACCAAGATTACGCTTGGTTGTCCTTTCATCACGAGCATATGAAGTAATGTCAAAGTCTCATTAGTCCCATGGCATTGGTATCTTAGCCATCACTTTCGGCTATCTTGAGCCATGGGTCTAGATTGTAGAAGGATGGGGTGAATATCGGTCCAGGGTTTGACCCTAGATTGGCCCAACATAGTTGGTCTTGATTTGGTTTCCAAAGGGATTAAACCAGCCCCTAGTTCTAAGGCCACTGAAACCTATATAGTGTGAGTTGGTTCTCGATCTTGAGGCCTTCAGATTAGTCAAATCCAGACCAACTCTATAGATATATTTTTTTCTCTTAATCCTAGATATATAATTTAAGGTGCCCAAGCCCACCTCTTCTTTTGCCATTTTCCTCTCCCTCACTCAAAGTCTCACTCTCTCGCTCTCCCTCAATATTAGAGATGGCAAAATGGATCAAAAATCTATATCTTTACTCATATGGGATAATATGGATCATAAATATATTATTTTAAAAGATAAAATATGTCTTAAATGGGTCACTTACTAACTTAATGAATCTTAAACGGATTCCAAATGGTAATAAATGGGTTACCTAATTATTTTTAAGTTTCCTTAATAAGTTAATTTTAAACTATAAATTTTTTGATATTCTATTTATTTTTAATTTAAAAAAATTTGATTTTCTTTTCTTTTTTTCCTCATTTTTTCCTTTTTCTCAGTCGGTCATTTACTAAGAGACAAAGGACGAGCTTACCAAACTCTTAAGAGGTTGAGACCACGCCAAATTAGCGAGCTCGGGCCTCATTGAGGTCGGTGAACTCAAGCTTGTCCTTGGTTGGCGAGGCTTGATTCTCGCCTTGGGCAAGTTTGAGAGGCTAGGTCATAAGACGTGAGGTGCCAACTTGACTTTGCTGGATCTAGTGGCAAGGACGAGCTTGCCCAAGGTTACTGAGTTTGAGACTTGCAGATTGGACGAGGTCGAGCTTGTTAGAGGCCGTTGAGGTTGTGACTCGCCGAATTTCGATGAGCTCAATTTTGTTTTGACAAGTCTTGAGCATCGTCTAAGGTCGGCAAGGTTTAGTTGGTCGAAATCAAGCGAGGTTGAGCTCTTCAAAATCTGGTGAGCTGGAGCCTCGTCGACAACTGGAAAAGGAAAAGTAAAAATAAAATATATATTTAAAAAATAAAAAATTAAATTTTACAAAAAAATTTAAAATAGATTTAAAATTTAAAATAAAAAAAAATTAAAATTTACAAAATAATTTTAAAAATTATCAACTAAATTGTATTGCATAAAATTGTTTTAATAATAATACATGTAGAAAAAATCATGACGCAAATTTTCTAAACTTTGTTCAAAATGAAGTGTTGCTATAATTGTATTATATTAAAATTGGTCAAAACAAATTAAATTGATCAAAATAGGTCGGACCATTTTTTAACCCAACCCAAACCCGACCCGACCCGACCCGACCATTTAACGCCCCTACTAAATATTTGACCATCCGCATCGAAAACTCTAGAATCTTGGCAATTAAAATTGATCATCTTTTATAGTCAATATCTACATCTCAAAATTAAGTACATTCATACTCAGTAATAAGAGGAACAGGAGCTGAGAATCTTAAATTAATTTATCACATTCAATTTGCATGTTCATCAACAATCACAGTGACAATTTCTTTTTGCTAATGTTTGATACTTCGACATGAATAACATTAACTTGAATAGACATCTTACCATCAGAAAAAACAATAACAAAATGAGGCTTGTAAGTTTGGGGATCTAGTGTTGGTTTGGGACTTCAGATTTTTTAGGAGATCTGTTGTTGGACTATTAAGTCCACCTTGGGTTTCCGACTAGGGAACAAAATGTTGCAACTTGGGGGTTCTATTGTTGGGGTATGTTATGGATTTTTTTGTTGATTGCAAACATATGTAGGTCGGCAAGTTATGAAACATATGGACAATTGAATGTTTTATGCATGGAAGTTTGTTATAACGTTTTTTTTATCTTTATTTGGAAATTACTAATTACATGCTAATACAGAAATATTTATGTAAACTTATCTGAATTCATCTAGTTTACACATTGAAGTTGAATAAATATGGGTGATGAGATGTTTTATCAATTGCACTAATAATGATTTCAATTAAAACTATTATCTGGTATTAACAATGTTTGTTATTTGTTTTGCTTTCAGGTATTTGGAATTTCAAGTAATCTTCTATTTTTAATGACACAAAAATAGTTAGGGTAAATGTGGTATAGGTGTATCAATTTAGAATTTTGCTAGTATTATCCCTATAAAATAAGGATGGTATAGTTTTAATTCTCTAACTTTCACTATTTGTGTGGTTTCTAGTCTTTTAAAAAATGTAAGTTCTGTTTTTCTTGACTTGCGTAACATGACCTCGCTAGGGTTGCCTAACTCCTTTTATATGAGCATTATCCATCGATAGTAGCTATGGTCATGCCATACTCACCGGTTGGCTTCATATGATTGTTTAGGTATGAGTTCTGCCAACATTTCACTGTTGTGACATAAATATCTAAATAACATATTACATATATGAAAAATTTAAAACAAATTTAACAGTCGTGACACAACCAATAAATTTTGAAAAGTTGGGAATAACAATGAAACTTTGTGCTTTTGTAAATGCTAAGTACATATGATAATCAATTGCTGGCAACGGAATGTTCATAAGTCAGGGAATGGATATATGAATATTCTTATTCTAAACAAAATCGACGGAATTCTACGTATGCATTATTGTGGAAAAAGATATCGTGAAACTTTTCAATTACGCAAAGTGAATATTGTATGCTTTTGCAAGATGTTGAACAATACTTTTTGAACACATTGTGATGGATGATAGGATATTGATCAACTCTTTACTAAAAGAAATGTACATACAAAAAATTATTAGGGTGAGTTTTCATATTAAAAAAAGAAATTAAAATATATGGAATTAGATGATGATCTTCAAGATATCACCTCTAATTCTACAAATTGAGAGGAGAAAATGGAGAAGAGACAAGAAATCATTCTACTTTCATGAAGATTCTATCAAGATAGCTTGCTTGCTCGCTTTTTCCACAACAAATCAATGAGACAAAGATCGAGAATCTATTGAATGGAGGAATACTATCGTGAGAGGGGAACTTACATTCGTACTTTGTACTTTCTTGTTTTTATTGATTCATCTTATATTATATGCTCAAAATGTTGACTATTCTTATATTACATATTTCCTTCCTATTTTACATACCTACATGTAAAGCATATATATGTTGCTCTTACTTTTGTAACATCACCAGCTATAGTTTCTTGATTTGTTCTTAAGGCACTACTCCAACTTTGAGAGAAACATTTCCTCTCTAATCATCACTAGGATGTCCAATGGTTCCGAGCAGCTTGTCGCCGAAGATGAGCAAGAAACAATCCGAAAAGAAACCATGAATAATTCCCAGTCGGAATTCGATTGCGAGGTCGCTCACATTTCTCCCTTGGACTGCGTCGGCATCGAGACTGATCATCTGAGCTTGAAGAAAGCCATCGGAACAAGCAAAGAAGAAGAGGAGGAGTGTGGAGCGACGTCGTTTCGAGAAGAACAAGAGCTTGTCCACAAAGATAGGGAGAACAATGATGGATTCAGGACTCCAACATCATCGGAACACAAAATCCCCGCAATGACGCAATGCCCGCCAGTGCCGATGAAGCCAAAACCGACAAGAAAGCGGAAGTTGTTGCTATCCTCATCAATGTTCTCCAACGATCCCTGCAAAGAAGTGGTTGATCTCGATTTCTCCGAGGAAGTGGAATCGTTGTTTCAGCCGATTCGTCGTGATGAGATCAAGAAAGCTAGAAGAGATGGAAATGAGAATTGATGGTTGAATATATGTCCATTTGATGAGGTAAGGAATATCCCTCGCATCCCTCGCCTAGATCTGCGAGGGAGTGCTGCGAGGGAGTAGCACTCCCTCGCCCAGATCTGTAGAGGGAGGAGATCCCTCATAGATCTAGGATCGCTCATATCTACAAGGGAGCTTGCTCAGATCTGCGAGGGCCGGGTCGCCCTCTAGAGTGCCCAGCGAGCTCCGGAGCTCGCCGGCTAAGTAGTATAAAAAATAAGAAATTTTTTTTTAGGGTGTGGTCATCACCACGTCGCCACCATGTCATCACCGGCGGGTCTGATCACGCCACGTCGTTGCTACATAGGCCAAAATCGACAAAATTGCAAAAGGATTAGGACTTATTTGGCATAAAAAAAGGTTTATGACTGAATCGGCAAGGTAACAAAAGGTTTATGATTTATTTAGCAACCGTCCCCACCCAATAGTTATGTCATTGTGCCGATTGCCCACTGTCGATGATTTTGTCGATAAATTTATCAAGATTTTATAAAGGCTCTCTAATCAATAACTAATGTTGTTAATGACTTCCTAGACAAGTTATCAATTTCCTTCAATTAATCAATAATTCTATTCATCGTTAACCAAACACTCTTCTTTCTTGTCCATGACAACAAAAAGATTGGTCATTTTTTGGTGTCAACACATTGATGATGACTAGCTTATTCAGGTCTAACATGTCACCCACAATGTAATTGACTACATCATTCCATTGCTCTTCGAAAAATATCTTTATGGTGGCCAACATATGAGGATTTGGTGCAGCTTCTCTAGAATGCTTTTTGGTGAGACGGTGGGAAAAGTTTGTCCCCTCACTTGGCCTTCTTCTACTGCTCAGTTAAGATGCTAATAATCATCATTCTATTCCAGAAATATATTTCTAGCAAGAAATATATTTTTCTATTTCTATTCTTTGGACGAGTTTATGAACAAAGAAAAGTGTCTAATAATGATACAACATGTACATTACTATCTTCGTTGCTGAAAACGGGTGGTGCTCGGGGTTAGGAATCCGCAATGGCGATGAGGGGCAGCATCTAGCAGCAGATGGCTACGGCCGACTGTTGACGACAGTAGCAGCGATGGCGTTTGATGGTTGGCAACCAACGGTAAGGGCTAGTAGTGGCCTATAGGGGCTAATGGCCTAGGATGGTAGCAAGTGGCAGTAAGGCTGAGCATGTTGGACCGCCCAACTCGGGAACCGCCCAGACCGACTGGGTTGGTCCGGTTCTTCGGAGTTGTGGTCCGGTCCACAATTCCTAAAAATGGAACCGGTTCCCGGGCAGTCCGGTTCCCGGTTTCTGGGATGGCGGGACCAGACTGGACCATTGGACTAGACCGATTAAACTTGAATATGATGAATAAGTGATAGATGATTCTTACACTGCAATCCTTCACTATTGCTTTTTGTTGGATGGTTCAAAGAAGAGCCAATGCATATCAATACATAATTGGGCCGAATCTTTTCAAAGGTTAATATATATCATTCGGTTTGTTGACGTACATTTTATATATATATAAAGATGGTAATAACTTCGGTGGGGGGAAGGATTGTATATTAAGGAAAGATGAGAGAATGGAGGAGTAGGGTTTTATCAAAGATGATGAGAATGTGGGATCGCTTGCGAGCATTAAAAAAGCCGTGAAGAAGCAGCAATAGTAGCAACAGTTGGCAGGAGATCACTAGCAAGCAACGTAATTCCCTGAATGTGAAAAATCAAGAACGGAAAAGACGAAAAAAAAATTCCCTGAATGATTCTATTTTGCTTCTTCATGTTGATGTTGCTATTGCTTGCCGAGGGGAAATTTGATAGTTTAACAACTAGCCATTGTCAAAACTTGACATATTGCACCCCGTTGGTACAGGAAATGAGATTAAGGAGTGCCCCACAAAATTTGTTTGTTTGAATTGTCACCGTGTCAATTATTATTTGAATTTTTTCCGGTCCTATTGGACCACCCAAGAACCGGACCGGTCCTAGAATTAGTCGGTTCGGTCCCCGATCCTAAAAATCGAGGACCGCTTGGGGAACCGATCACCCCTAAGTGGCACAGGCCGATGGGCGGTTGGTTAAAGGAGACTTAAGAAAAGTGTGCAAAAGGAGAGAGTCGAATAGGGAATTAAAATAAAAGGAAGAACTATTTCTATTTCTTTTCCAAAAATAGAGAACTGGAAACACAAATTAAAAGTAACATTGTTTTTTACTTTTATATTTCTTGAATAAACTAAAAAATAAAAAAAGCTTCTTATAGCTTGCCCTCCTCACCCACTACCCCCCACCCACCATCGTTGATCGTCGACTACTACCAATCGTCGATCGCTACCAAACGTTAGCCATCACTATGGACCACTAACTATAGCCAACCATCATTGACCATTGCCAATTGCTACCCATCGACTATTGCCGATTACCCACTATTGCCAACCGCTGACCATCGACCACCATTGCTTTCTAGTCACCAACCATCATTACTAGTGTCACTGACCACGACTAATTGCCAACCGATTACCCATCGATCGTTGCTCACCGTCGCCATTGCTTATCGTCGATTGTCAACCACCGCCAAATGTTGGCTATCGCCCACCTCCACTGACCAGTTGCTCTCACCTGCCGCCACTTGCCTACTGGAGATGGGAATAGAAAGTAAGAATCCTATCAAATGAATTTCTGTTTGGAGAGTAAAAATTTTGTATTGTTATCAAATAACTTTAATGCTTAGAAACTCATCTAGAAAATATAAATATATTTTTTTCTAGCAAGAAATTAATTTCAAGACGAGAATCTTGATCATTTGTAGCCTTAATGAAAATTCAGAGTCCGTAACCTTGTCACTGCCATTATGATTATTAACTGCGGCATTTTTAGGCTCTGGATGGCTCATTATTCTATGGCAATGAATTTCCTTTAGTTGAATCACAAGTTGTTCTACCGAGCATGTCTAAAAAATGTATCACGAAAATTGAATCATCAATGAAAAGTGGATCATCAACGAAATACTTTTCATTGAAATCCATTCTACAATATCTGTCGCGACTTCCCCGAAGGTGCACTACCTAGGGTTAGGCTAATGAATTGCTAAGTCTAGCCTAGCTCGAGCTCTTCCAAGCTCATACCAATTCGCAACTTAGGCTTCACTTTTTAAACATGCAAAGTCAATTTCAAAAGTAGTCGCCACTAATCTATTTCACGGTGGGTTGATTAGAAACCCATGTAAAGTACTGAAAGTTGTACTTTACTCCTACGAACCAGAGATTTTGAATTTGGGGACTTGAGAACTATTTTCTTCTATTCCAAAAATAATTTGCAAGCAGCTTGAATTGATTTTTTTAACTTTATTTCCTAACATGCACGGTGATCACATGGGTGCGCAAACAGTTATTTAAAAGCTCAAAGAAGTAAAGCCATAAACAAATATGATCTAATGAAACGAATTAACAATTTTTTTTTTTGGATTTTTTATGTATATGCAATGCATGTAATGAAAAAATCCTATAGCAATTCTATCTTAATGCAACTCTAAATGCATTTTTTTATGAATTTCAAAATTATTTAATGAAACAATAACATTTAATCTAAACTAGGAACTAAACTTTAATCCCTAATTTAAACTAAAATCTTATTTTAACTACGTATAATATTTTAAAATGCAAAGACTATTTTAATATGTGATGGCATGAAAAATTTAACTCTAAATGTGACACGATCTAACATGTCTTGAAATATGCAAAATCTTAAATTAACCTAGCCTACGTGACATATTATTTAACTAAAGTAATTAAATGACATGCAAAAGATGATTTTTTAGGCATTTTCTTATTTATCTAATGAAATTCGAAATTAATTAAACTAATTAATCATGAAAACCTAATTTAACATGACTCCTAAGTTTCTAAATGTAATGATATGATATGGATTTTTATGCAGCTCCTAAATGACATGAGATTTGATGTACCTAATCTAAATGTTATGCAGCAACTAATAATGCAAACTAATATGGAAAGACATGCATGTGACTTTTTTTAGATTAATACAAAAATCTAATTTCAACATGCAATAATACCTAACAATACAGTCTAATCATGTAATATGATACTATCTAATGTGAATCTAACATAAACATGAGAATGTAATTTCATCTAACATGCAATTCAAATAAAACAAGACTCATCAAAATGGAAATAAGATCAAAACTCAATAAAAAATTTCGTAGATAGAATCGATAATTGATCTTAAGCCTTAAAGATCAAAATATCAATTTTATTTCCGCGTAATTAATTATTTTATCTAAAGCCTTACAGACGAAATAAAAAATCGATATTGCGGTTGCGAATTGGAAGATTAATTCCAATTGATAAACTTATTACCTAAAACAAGCAAATTAGACAAAATGGCATGAAAGGAATAAGCAAATCAACCTAACAAAAGACCTTTTTATTGCAGAATTTTTATTATATATTATAAACGAAAAACTGAAATTAAACTAATAAAATAAAGTAAAACAAAAGGGAAACGGGTCGGGTACCGAAGCGGGTTGGTTCGGGCCCGACCCGTGCAGGCTCTCGGCAGAGAGCCCACGGCAGACTGAAGAGAAACTGGACTGGGCTCGCGATGGGCCCAGTCCAGCCCTTTTTTTTCCTTGGCCTTTCCTCTGCACGCGCGTGCGCTTGTCCTTCACGCGGCCCATCTTGGCTTCTCCTCCAGGCGGGCTTACAGCCTGCCCACGGCCCATCACATTGACAAAACAGCTCACTTCCACTGTTTTTCTTCCCCACGCATGGTTGCTCCAGCTACTTGCAAAGACCAGCAAAGGAAACTCAACCACCTCTTGCTCGCGGTGGAGCCACGGCGGATGGCGTTGACAACGAAACAATAAAAAAGGCCAACTTTCCAATGGCTTTCCGAGATCAACACTTCGCGCAAGCAAACAACGACAAACACGCAGCAAAAACCCCAAATCAAAGCAAACAATTTGTCGAATCCGTAAAATGCAGCAAGGAAGACTTGATCGCAAGACCAAAGGAAGGCGAGATCTAAGCTTACAATGCACCGAAAATCAACAAAAAAATGCAATCAACACTGCAGAAACTTGGGGACCGACCAAAACCATCATCACCCACCTTGATTCGGACAACGCAGTGAAGAAAAATCAGGGGAAAAGCTGTGGACGAGTCGCCGAAGCAAGGATGTTCAAGCCGTCGCAGACGAGTCGTCGGATTATGGACGAATCGCCTAGCCTGGACACCTCTCTCTCGGTCTCGGTCTCGGTCTCTCTCGTTTGCTTCCTCTCTCGTTTTTTCTCTCACGGTCTCTCACTGTGTCTCTGTGTGTGTGTGTGTTTTGCCGAATGAAGCTTCCTCGAAGCACTGCACGACTTTGGCCTCTTTTAACAAAAGGGAAAAGCAAATATTCGGTCAAATCTTAAAAGATTTGACCGAATTTTGTTTTCCTTCTGAACTAATAATCCTCATCTCTTATTTCAAATATAATCTGATTAAATTTACTCAATATTTCCTTCCCAAAAAAATATATTATTCGCCTAAAATGTAAGATGCAATGAATATGTTTTTACAATTAAATCTAATAAAGCAAAATTTTAGGTATCAACAATATCTTTTTAAGAGTGGATGAGTTTTATAATGAATTCGGACAGGAGTCTCTATGAATCATAAGGAATGAGGAATGAATAGGCTTTGTTATGATTTAATCGATGACGATGAAAGTTATTTTACCAGAATTTAGTTGATGATAAAGTGGGATGATAGAGAGATACAATATTGGAGTTTAATCGCTGACGAAATATTTGAAATCACGACTATAAGTATGAGAATTGAAAAATACTTAAATTGCAAAAAGAGTAAATATAAATATAAACTAGAAAGAACTATTGAGGGGGCTTTACAAAGATTACACTTGAGATTTTATAATTACCTAAGGGCGATGAAGTAGGCTATTACTACTTTGGAATACATATAAACAAATCACTTATAATGGCTGTTACAAGGAGTTACCTTATCCACTAACTCTTATTTATCGAGAATATTTATCAACAAGAAGTTATATAATAAAAAAACATAGCTACCCAACTTGTTGTCGATCACTTTGTCTATCAACTTCTCAAATTTTGATAAAGGCTCTCATCAATAATTAATGTTGTCAATGACTTCGTCAACGAGTTATCAATTTCCTTCCAATTTTCGATTATTCTATCCATTATTATTCAAACTCTCTCCTATCGACTATGTCTAACACTTGATGATAACAAAAAGAGTGGTCATTGTCTGGTGTCAACACATTGATGACGATCAGCTTCTTCACATCTAACATGTAATCGTTTGGCTGATCTTGGAAAAATCTCTTTATGATGGCTAACATATGAAGATTTTCGATAGCTTCTATTGATTTTTTTTTTCGATGAGAATCGGAGAAGGTATGCCCTCTCGCCTTGGCCTTCTTCTACAGCTTTGTTAACGGCTGAAGATTCAGAGTGCATAGCCTTATCACTACGATTCAGATTGTCAACCGTGGCATTTTTAGGCTCTAGATTTCTACCGCTTGGTTAACGGCTAAAGATTTGGAGTGCATGGCCTTATCATTACCATTGGGATTGTTGACTGTGGCATTTTTAGGCTCTAGACGAGTCATTGTTCTTGACATTGAATTTCCTCAAATTGACCCATAAGTTGTTTCATCGAGCGTACCAAAAAGATATTTTCATAGAAATTGAATCGTCAACGAAATATCTTTCACTGAAATTTATTGTACAATTTTTATTAAGAGGATATGAGGTCAATGGTGATTACGGACAGGAGTCTCAATGAATTACAAAGAAGAGATATGCTTTGTTAGAATTTAATTGATTATGAAATAATACAACACCAAAATTTAATCGTTGAAAAGGCGGTGCGCGTTTGCATAACAGTATTCCAAATCGAGCTTCAACTATCCCAATTAATAAAGAACTTTCTGCTTCTGCATAACAGGAGCTTGTTCTTCGAAGGTAGTGCTAGTCAATTTTTCACGTATGTAATCATGGAGGTGATAGACAGTTAGTCTGAACTCAAAATACACATTTATCTCTTGATTAGTACCCCTTCTCGGTGCACATGTTCTTCATTGGAAAAACCCAATAAAGAAACAAAGGAGATGCTGGATTCATGCAAGCACGTATATCCTCAATCAAAAGTCCTAAAATAATGATATGGGGAATTTTGTGTCGTGTCTGACGACTCCCTCGTTGACCGTTTCCTTTCCTTTCCCTTCATAAAAAGTCAAACCAAGAAAGCACATATCTGTAACGGTAAATAACTACCACCCACCTTGTTTCTCTCCCTTCCATTGCCAAATGTGTCCTGGGCGATGAGGATGACGATGATCGGTTTTTTGAATCCCGCGATCGGATGTCCTGTGCCATTTCGCTGGACTTAGGCATCCTCGAATTCTGACGAAGAGGATGATGAGTTTGAAGACAGCCGTATTTCCTTCGCCTCTGCTGTGTCCTGCGCATCCGCAATCAGGGCTTCGACCTCCATGTCGCAGGACTACGAGATCTGGATCTCACAGCCTGGCTCAATCAGTGAGAGGCGTAAGCGGCTGTTCCAGGGGATGGGGCTCTCTAACAAGGACCTTCTCCGACTTGCAAGTGCTGAGTTCAAGCCGGTTGCCTCCAAGAAGGTGGGAAGCCAAAATATTTCGTCTTTGATTGCCAATAATGAACATCCAAGCAACGAGCCACAAAAAGTAGACGCGTCTTGTATTCCTTTAGCTCCTGTCATTCTTGTCCGATCGAGATCTGACGGTGACATAGATTTCCCCCCGATTGCCAAGAGAAAAGAAGAGTTTTTTGGTGCAACATCCAAACAGCGCCTTACAAGGACCTCATCCACATTGTGTGGGCCATGTGTGCCGGCTTGCCGGTATCCTGATTCCATCAGAGTATCACCGCAAGGTGGGAATTCGTCATCCTTTGGCCAGCGCTGGCGCTTGTCGACCATGATCTCAAATAGTCGTTTGGGCGCCTTCTTTTTGATAAAGAATTTGGATACGGGGAAGGAGTTCATTGTGAACGAGTATGACGAAGAAGGGATGTGGAATCGGCTGAGTGATCTTCAGACTGGGAAGCAGCTAACCATGGAAGAGTTCGAGAAAAGTGTAGGCTATTCCCCTGTTGTGAAAGAGCTCATGCGGAGGGAAAATGTTTTGCAGATCACTGACGGTAGCATCATCATGGCAGAAAGGAAGTTCAATCCAAATTCGTACCTCTCAAAAAGCTTGAGGCTGAGCAAGAGGAGCGGAGTCGCCTTGCTAAAAGAACGTGTAGGGGGTCGCGAACTCGATGAGTGGATTGATAGGGGACAAGGAGAGGGAAGACCAGCCGGTCCAAGAGCTGAAGCCAGGCAAGAGCTCGTCTCAGTGGGTAAAAGTGAGGCAGCACGGGAAATCGTACGAGGAGCTGAGCGCATTGCACTTCTGTCAGGAGATACAGGCTCACGAGGGCTCAATTTGGACCATGAGGTTCAACTCAAATGGGCGATACCTTGCAAGCGCCGGAGAGGACAGGACGATTCATGTGTGGGAGGTACAAGATTGTGAAATGATGCCTTCAAGGCAGCCAGACGAGTGGTATTGGTGCCCGATTGATTCTTCGGCAAGTAGTACGCCAGACCAACAGTTCCATGCTGAGCCATCACCTCAGCCAGCAGAAAAGAAGAAGGGGAAAGGTTCGCTAAGTAGCAAGAAGGGGAATCCGATCCCCGACTATGTTCACATGCCTGAAGCGGTTTTCTCGCTCTCGGAGAAACCCGTGTGCTCTTTCACAGGTCACTTGGAAGACGTTCTGGATCTATCCTCGTCAAAATCAGTGGCTAGCTTCTTGAACCTTGATGCAAACAGGATGTCTCAGCATCTCAACCTTGAGAAAGATATATGAGTGGACTTGGTTCTTCCATTGTAATGCTCAAGTTTTATCTGAATAAACCTGCAGCTACTCCTTTCGTTTTCAATGGACAAAACGGTGAGGTTGTAGGATATGGAAACAAAGAGCTGTTTGAAGCTGTTCTCAACAATGATTATGGTAACGCCAACCTGAGTCTCTTCTTTTAAGTATGCATATCGTCTTCAGATTTCTGTTTCTCAACTCGAAAAATATGCTTCCACATTGTGAGCAGTGACTTGTATACAGTTCAACCCAATTGATGACAAGTATTTCATAAGCGGTTCACTGGATGCGAAGATCCGGCTATGGAGCATACCAGACCGCCATGTTATTGACTGGACTGATCTTCATGAGATGGTCACTGCGGTTTGCTACACTCAGATGGCGAGGTACTAAGTGGGTCTCATAATCTATTGTCAACATTCATGACAGTTTCTCGGAGGCAATGCTTTTCTATTGAAGAAAATAGTACTACATTTTGGTTTTATCAATTCATGCATTTCTTGAGAACCTTAACGACTGTTTGCCAAATGTGTCAGCTGAATCGGCTCAAATGAGGTTGTTTTGCATAGTAATCTGCATTAAAGAACACTTTTATTGGGTTTTATTACGCTGAGTTCACTCTAATTGCTCTTCCTAATTGTATGGGATTATACAACTGAAGGGTGCTATTGTAGGATCGCACAAAGGAAGTTGCCGGATGTACAGCACAAAGGGTATGAGATTCTCTACTAGCAATTTTCTATGCAATTTGATTGGCAATGGCATAGAAACAGCGATGCTAGTTGGAAAGTATTTGCGTCTTTAAATGACCCCCCTACATCAAGTTGCAGTATTATCATTCAATTGGCTTTTGAGGTACATCAGAAAGGAGGTTTATTGCGTCTCTGTTTCTCTTGTTTGAACAGATTGTAAATTGAACCAAATCAGTCAGCTTGAGATTCAGAACAAGAAAAAGTCCCAAGCCAAAAAGATAACAGGTTTCCAGGTAAATTCTACATAGGTTGCTGTCCCTTATTTTGGCTAGTTCAGTCATCATTTCCTGGACCTAGGGGAAGACCGTGCTAAGAAGGCATAGCAAAATAACTCTCTGCTTTGAATTTCCGATCAGTTCTCACCTTGCCATTCGTCTGAAGTCCTCGTCACCTCGGCTGATTCTCGTGTTCACATTGTTGAGGGCTCAGACATCACGCACAAGCTCAGAGGTAGACGAGCAATGCCATGAGAATGTAGATTCATTTCTACTCAAGTGCCTCCATCACCAAGGAACTGTTTCATTGCTTTTTGAAACAGGTTTCCGAAATACTAGCAGCCAAATCGGAGCTTCTTTTACCCTAGATGGGAAGTATGTCGTATCAGCAAGTGAAGATTCTCAAGTCTATGTGTGGAAGAGAGAGATTCCTCGGAATACCAACACAGCCAAGGCCAAAGCTCTGATTACTAGCAAGTCGTACGAACACTTCCCTTGCTGAGATGTTTCGGTGGCGATTCCTTGGCCCGATACCATAAGAGGTGACCCACCGGCCATACCAATCCATTCCAAGAGGCACTCCAAGCGCTTGACCTTGACACAGCCACTGGCTTCCAATGGCTTGCCAACTCAAGAGGATCATATCCCTTTGCTAGGGAACAGCAAGAGACTAATGTTGCCACCTCTACCCAAGAAGGTAAATCCCATGGAGCGAGCCTCAACTCCACCCGAAGAGGATCTTGCCCAGCTGTCCCACCTGGACTCGGAGCTTGGGAGTGGGATTGGGGACTCTTTTAATTCCGATTCCAGCTCGGCCAGGTATGGCAAATCGCCATCCATCTCGGCGGCTGCGAATTCGTGGTCATCTTCGTGGTCTTCATCTTGGTCGTGGTTCGACAGCAGCAACAGCAATGGGGCTAATGCTATGCAAGCAACGGCTTGGGGGATGGATTGTCGTCACTGCAGGTTTAAGGGGCGAGATAAGAGCTTATCAGAATTTTGGTTTGCCACGTAGAGTCGGTCGTCAAGCAAATCTTTTCTAAGACCTTACATGCTTTACCTTTCCTAATCACAAGGTGCATTAGCATTAGTCCAAAACTCAAATATGAAGAAGCTCATCTGATTGGGGCATAGATTTTTACAGAGGTAACGATCAATGCCAGAGAAATTTTAGCACCCGACAATCGAAACTGGAGACGTCAAAGCTATGCAGATCCTTGTTTTGGCAGATTTCGACTCAATTACATGTGTTCCTATGCATAACTATATTTCGGCTTCGTGCAAAAGAATAGCAGAACATCTTGAACAAAGGAGCGGCATGGATTAAATGATGGAATCGCACGGAAGAAAGCTGTGTGAGCATTTTCTGTTAGACTCTGGCCGATTTTGAGTTTCGATTACTGGTTTCTCCATGGAACATCTGTATTTGCCCCTACTGAAACGGCAGAAACCCAGAGCTCGGCTCGGTTTTGTTCAGTTCTCATAATCAAGGTAAATTATGTTTCCATGCACAATCACAGAAGTGCATAATGAAGGTTTTGCTGTTTTCCTTTTTCCGAAGCATAAGCTCTGTCAACTTGCAAGGTAATTTATAAATGAATACTTCCAAGTAGTTTGCTCATTGTTTAAGATATTCACCTATGCACTTGATGGTTCATTTCCTAGATGTTTCTAGTGTCATTTCTATCCCATGTCCAATTATCTCACCTGATGCGATTGTTATAGTTCCTAGCACAGATGAGAGAGTACTGTCACGTCCCATTTACCCTTCTCCCTTTTCTTTAAATTTGTGCAACTTTTATAGCAATTTCCGTGGATTTTTTCTTGATTATTTTGGAGGATTGAGCGACTTCTTTGCGATTTCTGTCGAGATAAAATAATAGTTTGCCTCGAAAATTCAATACATCTCGGATCTAGTAGACATCGCTATGCCTGCGCTGTAGCTATTTCGCATTGTAGCTATCCTATGAAGTAATGTCACGTGGCTAGGCGATCCGCTGTATCTCAAAAGAGTCAAAACTGGGTTGGGTAGTTTCCTGAAATCTGTGGTAAGTATTACATCCGCAGCACTTCTTTTTCATAGTTGTAGTTGTCGTAAGAAATCTGCACCAAATAGGCTTGTCTGTAAAATCCTTTGCTTCTATCAGAAATTACATAGAAGAAGCTCTCTCTCTCTCTCTCTCTCTCTCTCTCTCTCTCTCTCTTCATATGCTTGGAAGGGTCATTATTTGAAAATTCAATACAACGTTTTTGGTGAACGCAGTGGGTTACTTGTTGTTCTCAACCGGATTTGTCTGGCCTAGCCCAATATCATTTCTCTACCTTTTTTTTTGGGGGGTCGAAATAATACTTCATTGATAATTAAGGTGGTGGATAACAAGTAGTACTAAAGTCTAAACATAAAATGAGATAGAGGTATCGCGGGAGATGAGAGACCCAATTGCTAGGAAGAGATCCATCACTATGGGATTTTGCTAACCAATCTGCAACCTGTTTGTATGCCTTGGCTAAAATATCAGCTGGACTTTCGTCATCTGGACCAGAAGAAATTTGCAATCCGTCACGTAGGGGGCCAAAGCCCATGGAGTCTCTCGGCGGCCTAGGATGATATCAACTGCTGATAAGCAGTCGCTGGATAAGACAATGGTTAGATCAGCTTCACTTCGTGCATCAAGTTTCTTCTGCAGATCACTTCTCTCGTTTTTCAGCCAGATCAACCCTTGTAGAATAGCTAGGGTTTCACCTATACACGCCGATTGGGCATTGATGTGCTGAGCAAATCCAGCGATGCACACCCTATCGGCTCCTCTATAGATTCCGGCGATCGAATTCGTCCTCCTCCCCTCCTGCCATGAGCAATCAACGTTGAGCTTCAGAGATCGCGAGTCCGGTGGTGACCAGCTTTTCAAATTAGAGGTAAAGCCCTTCCCTTTCGAATCTTTTCCTGAAAACCATTTCCCATACAGTTTTTGGGAGAGATAGGCTTCGTTAATCACCTATGATTGTTGTATCTTTCTACCTTGGAACAACAGGGCATTCCGCGCCTTCCATATAAGCCACAGTATATGAGCAAAGAATGCTTTTTGATCAGCCGAAAGTCTAGAGAAAAGGTAATCGTTAATCCATTTATATGTGCGTGTTATAGCTCTTAGGGGAACATTTATTCCAACACTGGGGCTTGACCAAATCTGCTTGGTCCATGTACACAGCACAAAGAGGTGTTCAAAAGTCTTTGGGAGTTGTGGCAGAGGGGACACATTGAATCAGGCATAATTTGCCTCCTAAAAATATTAATTCTTGTAGGAAGGCCTTCATTACACAAGCTCCACATGAACTGCTTGATCTTAGGGTAGGTCTGTAACTTCCATATTACCAACCGCAGTCATTTAGGGTTTTGGTAGGATGATGATGTCTGTGTTGATGTGTTTGGTGTGTGCTTTTCCCTGAGTCCATGATACCCGCTTTTAACATTATATTTCCCTGAAACATGGCTAGTCCATATAAGCCTGTCAGGTCTGGGGATAAGGCTGAGGTGGATTGCTTTAATCTCCTTTAAGGTATCCTTGTGAAAGAGGCTATTAAGAAGTTGAATATTCCACATACGCGTATTCTGTTCAATGACATCTTCTACCAGTATAGGATCATATATGTTCGTTGGTCCTCCAATTTTTCTAGACAACAACCAGCGATCTTCCCTTAAGTTGATATCTTTACCATCACCTACCTCTGATTTCATATCCAATTCAAGAGCCACCCGGCCTGTGAGGATACTTTGCCAACCCCAGGATGGCCTAGTACCCTTAGAAGCACTTTAGAAAGTTCCATTAGGAAAATACAATCCTTTGAAAACTCTACTCCATAAGGCATCTGGGGCTTGGTTCAATCTCCAGGCTTGTTTCCTCAACATAGCCTTATTAAAAAGAACAAGGTCTTTAAACCCCATTCCTCCTTTCTCTTTCCTCGTCTTTAAATGGTCCCAGCTTTTCCAATGAATACCCCTCTGCCTTGCATTCTTTTTCCAACATAAGTCTGAGAATTTTTTTCTCTATTGCTCTATAGATAGATATAGGGATCTTGAAAATGTTCATAGCATAATGGGGCAACGCTTGAATAACTATTTTAATCAAGACTTCTTTTCCTGCCAGAGAAATCACCTGCTCTTTCCACCCTTCTAGTTTTTTATCCACTCGAGCTAAATTCCAAGCAAACATTTGTTTCTTTGTTTGACCCCAATCAGAAGGAATCCCTAGGTACTTCCCAGTTTTCTCCATTATAGGGACCCTAAGTTCAGCTGCAATGTTACATCTCAACTCCTGTGGACAGCTCATCCCGAAGAAAATTCAAGATTTGTTAAGATTTATAGATTGACCAGAAGCAAAACAATATCAATTAAGTAGGTTTGCAAGACTCTAAGCTACTCTAATCGTGCCATCCAAAAAGAAAATGGCATCATCAGCAAAAAGTAGATGGGAGATGGTAGGATGGTGGGTGTTTAACTGAATTCCTTTCAAACTTCCATCTGTAACAGCTTTGTTTATCATATGAGAAAGGACATTGGACATTATAATAAAGAGATAAGGCGAGAGGGGGTCTCATTGTCTAATACCTCTAGTAGGGTTAATGACTTCACATGCTTCACCATTAACTAAGACTTGAAAATTGACTGAAGATATGTAGAATCTGACCATGCTCACCCATCTATCACAGAATCCCATTTTTGCCATACAATCACAGAGAAAATCCCATTTGACCCTATCGTAGGTCTTTTGTATATCTAGTTTTAGCACATCTTGAAACTTCCTTCTTCTTTTTCTGACCCTTAGCTGATGTAAGACTTCTTGGACGACAAATATATTGTCTTGTATTTGTCGACCTTCTACAAAAGCACTTTGTTCTGGGGAGATAAGTTGTGGGAGCCAGGATTTTAGTTTGTTCACCATAACTTTTGCAATCACTTTGTAATTGAAATTGCAAAGACTAATAGGCCGATACTTGGTAATATGCTCAGGGTTTGCAACTTTAGGAATAAGTGTGATGTGAGTCTTGTTTAATTCAGGATCAAACCTTCCTTCATTAAAGAAAGAATTCACCATTTGAAAAGCATCTTCCTGAATAATCTGCCACTGACTTTGATAGAATAAGCCATTTAAACCGTCTGGCCCTAGGGCCTTACCAGCCCCCATTTGAAATACAACTTGCTGGACTTCCTCCCTTGTTATTTGACTGGTTAAGGCTTCATTCATTTCCTCATATACCACCATAAGGCATTATTCCAGGACAGGCTAATAATGTCTAGGCCCAATTGATGTGTACAAGTCAGTATAGAATTCTATGATATGATGTTTTATAACTTGAGGGTCTCTGCTCCATACATCTTCCTCAAGTCTTAGCATGGTAATTTTATCTCTGTCTTCTTAGGATTGTGGTGGCATGGAAAAATTTAGTATTTATGTCACCCCCCCTTCAGCCAATTAATTCTAGATCTAACACTCCAATATAATTCTTCTTGGTGCCAAAGCCATCCAATTCTCTCAACTATAGCATTATACTCATCACCCATACCCATTGTATCTCCCATGTTCAGAATCGGAGTAAGCTGGTGATTAAGCATTTCAATTTGTTTTGATGCATTATGGAAATTCTTTCGGTTCCATTGTCTCAGGTCATAAGCATCTTTTTTTGTCTTCCAAATCATGCTCCTTTGTTGTCCATTATCTGCTAGCCAAGCCTTTTCAATCACCTTCCTACATTATGGATAATCCAGCCAAAATGCCTCAAACTTGAATAGCCTCTGTTTCTTTGGTTCAATCGGGTTTAGGCATAAGAGAAGAGAGCCATGGTCAGAACCAATAGCTGGAAACACGTAGGCTTCAACATTAGGGAATAGCACTCGCCAATGTAGGTTTCATAGGGCTCTATCAAGATGATTTTTAACAAGTTCATCACCTTCCCTTCTATTTGTCCAAGAAAAGGCACAACCCTTTCTCTCAATGTCAATAAGAGAGCACGAGTCAACAAATTCCCTGAATGCTGCGATTTGGTATCTTTCCACTGCTCTTCTTCCCACTTTTTCCCAAAAATACAAGACTTCATTAAAATCGCCTATACATAACCACGGTAATGTAGTTGCTCCATTTCTGGTTTTAAGCATATTTCACAATGATATTCTCTCTTGAAAGTTTGTCGATGCATGAAGGCAGGATATTTTCATTTGGTTGCCACTTTCAATGACTCTGCAAGATATGTCAATAACCTCTTAATTGTTGTATCCAATAGTGACTTGAATAGATTCATCCCACAATAGTGCCAAACCTCCCGCAATTTCAATTGGATCTATAACGAACATAGAAGAAAACTGAAATCTCCTTTTAATCCTTTACACCACCTTGTATTGATTCTTTGTTTCCATTAGAAATAACATATTAGGTCTTTCTCTAGCCATTAAGGCCTACAGTTGCTGAACTATCAAGGGAGAGCCAAGACCTTGATAGTTCCAGCTTAAGATTTTCATGGCTTTTTTGATGGCTTATTAGGGCCAGCCACCAGAGCCCCTGTCATATCCCCTGCCCAAACCTAGATGACTGTATCCAATAGTGTATTACTATCTAGGATCTTCTTCTCATAAGGAGCATACCGTTTAAGCTTTTTTGGTGTATGTTTATTTGACCCATATTTCTCCTCCCCTCTGATCATCATTTCTGTGTCACACAGTAGAGGTATACCTACCTAAACTTGATGCAGCGTTGCTCTCTTCCCTTTCTTCTGTACAACCAGTTCAGTCATATGTGAGGGTTCTGGAGTAGGCTGTGTTATAGGATGAAAAAGCATCAAAGCCTGGCTCCCTTCAGAGTTGTTCCTACTACTTAATTCATCACCAATTGGCATCATGGGTGTCTTTGGAACCATGTCCTCTATCTCAATAGTGGAATCGATTTCTCCATAAAATATGTTCCAGCAAGGACTCAAATCTCCCACCTCAGCCTTCAGCCAAGAACCATATCGGCCTGGTTTATCCTGATCTAAGCCAGATTCTTCATATTGATGACTTGGACAATAGTTTGCATAATGGCCTATGTGGCCACAAGAGAAGCAAAAGTGCGGTAGCCTCTCGTATTTAAAATCTATCCACCAATTAGCATCATCCATGTGAATTATAGTTCTGGTTTTAAGGGGGTTAAGCATATTCAGACTCACTTTAGTTTTCCCTATTCTTCGTGAACTGTTATTCCTGGCCTCAATTCTTACTTCCTCTATATCACCCAATTTTCCAGCAATACTTCGGATACATTCCTCCGTCATGGCAGCACGTGGGAGCCCAACAAGATGTATCCATAAAGAGCAATGAGTGAATTCATAGCAATGTTCAGGGATAGTAGGGTCACCTTGCTTTAAAACTAGCAAATTACTTGGAAATGACCAGGGCCATGTATGCAATACTTTTTCCTGCTCTTCCTTGGACTTAAATATAAAGATAAATAAACCCTGTTCTATCAGTTCACATTTAGCTTCTTCTGTCTTCCATGCTTTCTTCATTATGGACCAGAATGCTTGAAAATTAACATTGGGCTTTGAAAATAATTTCCCATATAAAAGAAACTCATCACCATGATTATTCTCTACAGGTATGATGACCTTGAGCTCCGTAATGTCGTTAGCTGCCCACAGATCTCCCATATGTTTACATAGCGATAGCATTCTGAGATGGTTTTCATGATTACGCTCCATGGTTGAAGGAAGAATCTCGAATAACAAGTGGGTTTCTGATTGGGTTATAGGGCAATGGGTTTCAGAGTAAAATATCGCGGATAGGGTTTATGAGGGACTAAGGTAGAGGGGTTATGCAATGATGGGGTTATGGAGTGTACGGGAGGGATATCACTTGTAAGGATTGAAGGGAGTTCATCAACAGCTAACTTTTAGACCTGTTTATAACTAGGGTTTCGGAAAAAAAAATCCTCCACCAATTTGGATTTGGGGACAACTTAAACATATAATGGAATAGGAGATGGGAAGAGGTTTTTGGTCAATCGGGTGGAATGGTTGTGTAGAATGCCATGTTAAAGCTCTTACTCGAAGGTTTGATGTAGAAAGGCTATCACCATAAGGGATAGGTAAGACTCGCCGTTGGCGAGAGAAAAAACTCCATGAGAGTAGAGGCTACTGTTGGTCTTTTCTATTAAGTCAGCGTATCATTTCTCTATCTTAGCAAACTAAAGAATCTACTCAATAAGTGTCCGTTAATATAAAATAAGGTTAATACCATCAAAAATCTCAAATTGATACACATAAGCCAAATTTACTAAACTAATTTTCGTGTACAAAAAATCCCAAATCGATATGCTTGCGTCATATATACTTCAAACTAACTTTTGTTGAGAAAAATTACTAGATGGTACACCCATAACAATGAAACAAAATCTTAGGGGGAAAATCGTCAATAGATTTGTGAAAAGTAAAGGATTTATTAGGGCAAAATCAACAGACTTTTGCAAAATTTTCAAACTCAGTTTGTTTTCTTGAAATATTTTTTCAACGATGTGGTTTAGGAAAGTATCAGTATAAATTCCTAGGTCAAAAATCCATATCACGTGTCGATTTGTTTAAGTTATTTACCACATGTGGCTCCATGTCAACAATTGAACAAAGATATTGAACGAAAGCTAATCAAGAGCAAATTCAACATGGGTATATTGGTTTGAGATTTTTAATGACACAAAATTAGTTAGGGTAAATGTGGTATAGGTGTATCAATTTAGAATTTTGCTAGTATTATCCCTATAAAATAAGGATGGTATAGTTTTAATTCTCTAACTTTCACTATTTGTGTGGTTTCTAGTCTTCTAAAAAATGTAAGTTCTGTTTTTCTTGAATTGCGTAACATGACCTCGCTAGGGTTGCCTAACTCCTTTTATATGAGCGTTATCCATCGATAGTAGCTATGGTCATGCCATACTCACCGGTTGGCTTCATATGATTGTTTAGGTATAAGTTTTGCCAACATTTCACTGTTGTGACATAAATGTCTAAATAACATATTACATAAATGAAAAATTTAATAATCGTGACACAACCAATAAATTTTGAAAAGTTGGGAATAACAATGAAACTTTGCGCTTTTGTAAATGCTATATGATAATCAATTGCTGGCAACGGAATGTCCATAAGTCAGGGAATGGATATATAAATATTCTTATTCTGAACAAAATCGACGAAATTCTACGTATGCATTATTGTGGAAAAAGATATCGTGAAACTTTTCAATTACGCAAAGCGAATATTGTATGCTTTTGCAAGATGTTGAACAATGCTTTTTGAACACATCGTGATGGATGATAGGATATTAATCAACTCTTTCCTAAAAGAAATGTACATACAAAAAATTATTAGGGTAAGTTTTCATATTAAAAAAAGGAATTAAAATATATGGAATTATAAGATGATCTTCAAGATATCACCTCTAATTCTACAAATTGAGAGGAGAAAATGGAGAAGAGACAAGAAATCATTCTACTTTCATGAAAATTCTATCAAGATAGCTTGCTTGCTTGCTTTTTCCACAACAAATCAATGAGACAGGTCAAGATTCTGTTGAATGGAGGAATACTATCGTGAGAGGGGAACTTACATTCGTACTTCGTACTTTCTTGTTTTTATTGATTCATCTTATATTATATGCTCAAAATGTTGCCTATAATTTTATTACATATTTCCTTCCTGTTTTACATATCTACATGTAAAACATATATATGTTGCTCTTACTTTTCTGACATCACCAGCTACAGTTTCTTGATTCGTTCTTCATGCACTACTCCAACTTCGAGAGAAACATTTCCTCTCTAATCATCACTAGGATGTCCAATGGTTCCAAGCAGCTTGTCGCCGAAGATGAGCAAGAAACAATCTGAAAAGAAACCATGAATAATTCCCAATCGAAATTCGACTGCGAGGTCACTCAAATTTCTCCCTTGGACTGCGTCGGCATCGAGACTGATCATCTGAGGTTGAAGAAAGCCATTGGAACAAGCAAAGAAGAAGAGGAGGAGGAGTGTGGAGCGACGTCGTTTCGAGAAGAACAAGAGCTTCTCCACGAAGATGGGGAGAACAATGATGGATTCAGGACTCCAACATCATCGGAACACAAAATCCCCGCAATGACGCAATGCCCGCCAGCGCCGATGAAGCCAAAACTGACAAGAAAGCATAAGTTGTTGCTGTCCTCATCAATGTTCTCCAACGATCGCTGGAAAGAAGTGGTCGATCTCGATTTCTTCGAGGAAGTGGAATCGTTGTTTAAGCCGATTCGTCGCGATGAGATCAAGAAAGCTAGAATAGATGGAAATGAGATTTGATGGTTGAATATATGTCCATTTGATGAGGTAAAGAGTGCCATGTAGATAAGGCTTTCTTAGTAAGGCATTATCTTGCTATAAAGCAAAAAAAAAAAAAAAAACTCTCTCTCTCTCTTCGTTGGCCGCCGGAGCTCGCTGGCTACTCCAGAGGGCAGCCCAATCCTCGCTGGCCGTGCGCGAGGGCGAGGGAGGCTGCCATTGCCCTCGCCCATGGCCGGCGAGGGCCCTCGTAGATTTGGGCAAGCTCCCTCGCAAATCTGAACGAGGGAGCTTCCCAGATTGTGAGGAAGTGAATTTCACTTCCTCGCCCTTCCTCATATCCCTTGCCCAGATCTGCAAGGGAGTAGCACTCCCTCGCCCAGATCTGCAGAGGGAGGAGATCCCTCGCAGATCTAAGAAGCTCCCTCACCCATATCTACAAGGGAGCTTGCTCAGATTTGTGAGGGTCGAGCCACCCTCTGGAGTGCCCGGCGAGCTCCAGAGCTCACCGGCTAAGTAGTTTTTTAGAAAAAAAAACAATAATTTTTTTTTGGGTCCGATCATTGCTACGTCATCACCGGAGGGTTCGGTCACACCACATCATCGCTACATAGGCATTTTCCAGCCAAAATCCGTCGAACGGACTTAATCAACAAAGTTGCAAAAGGATTATGACTTATTTGGCATTAAAAAGGTTTAGAACTGAATCGGCAAGATAACAAATGGTTTAGAATTTATTTATTAACTGTCCCCACCCAATACTTATGTCATTGTGCCGATTGCCCACTGTCGATGATTTTGTCAATAAATTTATCAAGATTTCATAAAGGCTCTCTCATCGATAACTAATGTTGTTAATGACTTCCTAGACAAGTTATCAATTTCCTTCAAATTATCAATAATTCTATTCATCGTTAACCAAACACTCTTCTTTCTTGTCCATGACAATGAAAAGATTCTCAATTTTTGGTGTCAACACATTGATGATGACTGGCTTATTCAGGTTTAACATGTCACTCACAATGTAATTGACTACATCATTCCATTGCTCTTCGAAAAATATCTTTATGGTGGCCAACATATGAGGATTTGGTGCAGCTTCTCTAGAATGCTTTTTGGTGAGACGGTGGGAAAAGTTTGTCCCCTCACTTGGCCTTCTTCTACTGCTCAGTGAAGATGCTAATAATCATCATTCTATTCTAGAAATACGTTTCTAGCAAGAAATATATTTTCTATTTCTATTTTTTGGACGAGTTTATGAACAAAGAAAAGTGTCTAATAATGTACAACATGTATATTACTTTCTTCGTTGCTGAAAACGGGTGGCGCTCGGGATTAGGGATCGCAATGGCAATGAGGGGCAACATCTAGCAGCAGATGGCTACGGCTGACTGTAGACGACAGTAGCAGCAATGGCGTTTAATGGTTGGCAACCAATGGTAAGGGCCAGTAGTGGCCTCTGGGGGCTAATGGCCTAGGATGGTAGCAAGTGGCAGTAAGGTTGAGCATGTTGGACTGCCCAACTCGGGAATTGCCCAGACTAGCCGGCTTGGTCCGGTTCTTTGGAGTTGTGGTTCGGTCCACGGTTCCTAAAAATGGAACCGGTTCCCGAGCAATATGGTTCCCGGTTCTTGGGGTGGCGGGACCAGACTGGACCAAAAGAGATATCTAGACTGACTCATCTACAAAGCGTGTCAGTTTTCACATATCGTCCTTAAGAGTTCCGTTTCAGCATATTCAGCTTTTAAATTTCCAACACTTGGTTTTCATTTTTGCCTAAAAGTAAGAGGGCAGTGTGATGCACCTGGTTTCTTGTTGCATGTTGCCGGTGCTTTAGTTTCTTATTTCTTTAGTAAGTGGGCAGTGTGAGCAAAGCAGATTGCTCACTTTGAATTTAGCCACTGGGGCAAAGAAGTTTGGCGAAAAAGGTGAAAAGATTTATGATCTTTTTAGAATTTATGAAGAAAGCAACAAATTCATTAATTCCCTCTGATTTGTTGAGTTTTTTTTACAAGGAGAACTATAGGTATATACGAATAGATGTTATTTTGGGTGACAATATGTAGGGGAAGGTGAGTAGAGGTTTCACCATTGTTTAGATTGTTTTTAACAGGTGGACACATGCTTTTCTGCCCATATGTTGTGGAAGCAGTTCATCTTGTAAAGCATTTTGAAAAGCAAATGAAAACTCATGCTTTTACCTTGATTTCCATAGTTAGTGTGCATGTGTATTCATCAGAATCATCAGAGATACTTTCTTTAGTCTCACATTCATGTTCTCTTGTTTCCTTTCCAATATTAGGTAATTAAATATCATCTTCCCTTCGATTACGGTTAAAAGTAAATACTTTTTAGGTCTTATGTATGCTGATGGAAGGCTAATCATCGTAAAACCTTAGGTATGAACATCAGGAAATGATTTTTCTTCAGGTTTGAAGGTGAGATTCTTTTAGAGTTACTCTTCTCCATAAGAGGTTCTTGAAGTTCACTCAAGTTTAAGGGGTGAGGTTTAGAGTTTTAATTATAGGTGTCTTTTGTAGGCATTAACAGAAAGTATATGTTTTAGGACAGTTTCTCCAGTAAAATTGTAAAATTATGAGCTCAAAACCCTTTAAAGAGATGAAACATCTAAATCGTTTCAGAATTTATATTTGTCATCTATACATACTGTAAGCAATGATTCCAAAATGCTTGAAATAAGTCACTTGACTAATATTAAAGGTCTTTTAACAAGTATTGAACAGTCGGATTTTGTTGCAAGCTGCATAGAATTTAAATTTTGGCTATTACTTCTAATGACACTTGGGGATTGCTACATGATTGCCTTCCTACTTAGTGCATCTTTCTGGCATACAAGTTTGTCTTTTCTTTCAATTTTTACAATGTCCTAATATATGTTTCCTCTAATTAATCAGTTGACATGTCCAGATCTAATGAGGATCAAGAAAAATATTCAACTACAGAACAATCCAAGAGCCGTAGATTTGCATCCTTAGTTCATGAGGATGAGGAAAATAACTCTGTTTGCTCTAAACGATCAAAAAGAGATACTTATGATGTATGGTATGAGTGCGAAAAATTCACAGATGAGGATGGCAAAGAAAGGGCCAAGTGTAAGTGGTGTAAACATACTTACATGGCCAGTCATGCGACAAAAAATTTGTTGCATCATTTAAGTAATTGTTCCAACCGAGAGGCCAATGTTGATAATACCACCGAACAATCTAATCAAGATGTGTTTAGAGGCAAGGTGGCAAAAGCAATAATCAAACACAATTACATATACTCCTTTGTGGATCATGAGGCTACTAGAGAGTTGCTTAGTTGTTTCAATTCTAATGTGAAGCACATATTAAGAAATACAACAAGATGTGATGTTATAAAAGTTTATGAGAAAGAAAAGAGAAATTTGAAATCAAAGGTAGTGTCGCTTTCTAGCAGAATATGTTTGACTTCTGATTTGTGGATTTCTATTACAACTGATCATTATATGACTATCACTACCCATTACATTGATGAGAATTGGGAATTACAAGCAAATGTTTTGTGCTTCTCCTATGTGCCACCTCCATATAGTGGCGCCATTCTATTGAAGAAATTGCTGATTTTGTTAAGAGAGTATGCACCAAAGATTGGTAATTTGGAATTCCGCCTGAGGAAGATTTTACTAATGAGTCTCTCATTGTCAACTGTCAAAACTAATTGCATCAGGTACATTATTTTATCTCATTCTTTTAATTTCTAATTTTTACTACTTAGAAAAATTACTAATTTTCACTATTTGCATTAGGTATTTGTGGCCTCAAAACTCATATTGATGGTGGTATCAAGGGAATCGCCTCTCTACAATTTTCATGCTTTGTGAAGATTGGTGGTAGCTGAGCATGTTTAAGTAGCCAACTTATGTGATTGTAGATTTTTTTTGGCTTATGCTGAAGATGTTAGTTTGACTACATTGGGTAACTATACAAGCAATAATCTTGATATATTATTTTGATCTGGCTAGATTCATTTAGTGCTCCCCTAATCGGCGGTTTTTTTCCTGTTAGGTGCTCTCTATATGATCTCAAACTGGGTAAAATTCGTTAATGCCACGTATGTAACTTTTGCAAGAAATTTGTTTGTCTAAATAGTTGTTTTGGTGGCTCTTTTAGCATATGAATGAGTTTTCTTTTGTCAGGAGTTGGTCTTGTGACTTGCACAAACATAAAAAATTAAAAAAATTAAAATTAAAATTTTAAGAATTGTATAGATAGTTAAAATTTCGGAAAAAAGGGAAAATTTATCAAATAAATCATATTGTATAAAATTATTTTAACTATACATTTTTAAAAAAATCATGAAGTAAATTTTCCTCAATTTGAAAAGGATATATTATTTTGAATGATTTTATGAATATTAAACTTGCAAATTCTTACTTGCCTAATGCTATTGGTCTTAAAATAGCATTTAAATATGTAGTTAATCAAAAGACAGATTTGATAAAAAATGAATATATCCGGCTTTAAATCCGTAATTCACCAAACAATAGATTGGATAAGATATGAGAATATCTGACTTTAAATCCGTAGTTCACCAAACAGTGGATGAGATATAATCCTATCATATCCAGTCCTATCCCATTTAGAAATCCGGACGATCAAACGCAGCCTAAGTATTTTAATAATACGGGTTGGGTCAGGTATGGTATGGGTTGGGTTGGGTTGGGTTGGGTTGGGTTGGGTATGAGTTATTATATTTACACTACATGAATATGGGTCAAAACGGATTAAATGGGTTAAATATGGTCCGATCCATATTTGACCCGACCCAACCATTTGACACCTTTAGCTAATTATCGAGCTACCTAGAGCTATTTAAATTTACCAATTCACCCCTAGCTATCTAATTTTACCAATTACCCCTAGCTCGCCCAAAAATCACCAACTTGCACCTAATCATTAAAGTGACAACCAATTTAGTCCAATCAAGTCAATAATTAACCACTAAAGCGAATAACCATTCTAATTAAGAGTTAGGAGATAAACTCACAAATCGGTCGAAGCTTTGGGCTTGATTATAGGATCCGCGGCGAGCCTAATCAATCCATAAAACTCACACTCTGAATGCACAATTGGCCCAAAACTCCATGGCACAACATGGCGGTGACAACGGCAACTTTTCCGGTTAAGCTCCGGTGAGGCGGCCGGGCACTCCCGTCAAGCAATAGAGGCAATTGGACAGCTAGGTGGCTCGAATCCGTGGTCAACGGTGGCTGTTTGTGGCCGGAGATCGAGAAGGGGGTGTCTGTGATTGGAAAACAGGGTAGGGGAGGACGCCGGTGAGCTAGATCCAAGCCGGTCTGAGCTGGGATGGAGCTGGGGCGAAGCTGGGTGGCATTGAGGGAGTGAGGGACGGCTGGTGATGGCGTAGGGACTGATTGGGGCTTCGCGAACAAAGAGGCAGGGCAACGCGTGTGAAACAGGGGACGGCTTCCGCATTGAATCGTGGCTAGGTAAGGGGAAATTGACGGTGGCGATAGCTTGAACGACGACCAGGGAGGTCTCAGCAAGCTTTCCCAGGCAGTGGCTTCCCCGAAAACAGTCGAGGTTGCGAACGGCAGCGGTGAATGCAGAAACAAGGGATCTAAGGTTCATGGTTTGAGGGCATTGCACGGCACGGCAACAGTGGCCAGCTCCGGCGGTCTAGGCAAAGCTTCCCAATCAAGCTCATGTCTTCCCACGGTTAAATGGCGTCCAGGGAGCGAAGGAGCAGCGGCTAGGGTTTTCTGGGGAGGACGCACGCATGAGGAAGAAGAAGGTACTATGTTGGCCAGGTCGGGCCAGCCGACGCCTTTGGGCCGCTCATGTGGGCCCACCCCGCGTCTGCACCCGTCACGGGTTAGGTGCGCTGGGCTGGAGTCAACACGGCACGTTGACTGGGCGCGGCAAAGAAAAAAAGAAAATGGGCCGGGAGAAATAAAGGGAAAAAGTTGGGTCGGTCAATTCAGTCTGGGCTAGCCCACGCGCAGGGGAGAAGAAAATGGGGAAAATAGGGAAGAAAAAGAAGGAAAAATAGGGAGAGAAAAAAGAAAAATAAGGAGAAATCCAAAATTGGGGAGGAAAAATTAAATACTTTGCCTTAACTCCAAATTTACTTCTTCAAAACCAAATTGAGTACAATTTTCTCCAAATTCGAGTCTCCAAAAATACCAAAAAAGGGCTGTTACAGGATCCCTATTTCTATTAATCATTACCGAGAATGACATATAGTGCCAATCCAAGAGACTTATCATACAAGTCCTTTAAAGCCATGAAAGATATGGAGCCCTCATCAATAGGAAGGACTATGTGGCATCTCTTCTTTAGGGAGAATTATTTTGAAATCAGGCCAATATTGCTACTAAATATACAGGTAGAACGTATCCAAGCTTGTATTAGTACCCCAAATGAGAAAATCTAGTGATCCTTGCTCACACTAAATACCCAAGTTTCATGCAATAGAAATCACTCCCATAGAAGTACCGAGGCCACCTATTTTTACATGCATGTACGTGCATAATCCCCTCACATTTGTTTGCTTTTCTTAAGCCTTCACATCGATATGAGAGAGAGAATTTAACCTGGCCAAGTGAGTCAACCTGTCAGCCTAACCTCTACGAAGATCATGTGCACAATAGCTTGTACATCTTTTATCTAACAAGCATCTTTTATCTGGTTACTCAACCATTAACCAAATTAATAGTGTCCATTATTTTGTCATTTTCAAAATATTGCAAGGGATTTTGTTAAAAAATATGAGTTAGGAGTTTGGACAATTTTAAGCTCTCATTAAGAGTGCCATATGCCATTCCCCAAAGTCCAATGCTGAGGCAATTATTAGTGTTGAATAGATAAGATATTATCAAACGAAAATATACATAGTAAACTATATCCGAGTCATAAAAGTTGAAGACAATTTGTATGGAGCCCACTATTTTATATGGTTAAAATTCAATTTTATTTATTGACTAAGGTCACTCAACAATTGTACTCAATAGATAACTGCAGCACTAATGCCTACGATCAATTTCTAGAATTCGACCAAAAAAATACCACACATTTAGGCTCCGTTCGTTTCAAGAAAAACATAGCAAGAAGTCATTTTCTTGGAAAATAACAATATTTTCCGGTATTCGCTTAAAACTTAAAAATGAACCGAAAAATATTTTCCGTTGTTCAGTAGAGAAAATATTTTCTAGCTTTACCACTTGTTCCTTATATGCCTCAAGCTTGGCAAGACCCATAATTATTAAAATAATTAGAACTTTTCCACCCATCGAGATTTTCTTATTTGATTGCACTAACAATTGTTTCATTGCACTTATTAGCGGAACATATATTATTTATTTTTACCAGAAGTATCCATCATAAATAAAGGCAAACATTTGTCACCCTTTTGGAAATCTAAATGTAGCATTCACATTGCGAAAGACTCATCCGAAACTCTTTCGTCTCGTTTGAAGCTTGCACAGGTGACACCTGGTGCAGGCGGCTCATCGTTGAGATGAAACAACAAGTTGTTTTATGGGAGATTAGACAACAACAACTAGATTAGAATGAAAATTCATGTGAAAAGACCGATTTCTCTCCTCTTTCTTTTTCGTTCAACAGCAAAAAATGGCCAGATTCCCATAAGGAAGTAAACTCAAACCAAAATGGTAAAACCAAATGCACTAGAACAACTCCCTTAAAGGTTATCAACTAAAAATAAACATAGATGTGAAGCAACACCACGCACTTAGAAAGGAGCAAAAACAAAGAAGCAACAACAAAGCTCAATAAAATGTATCACTCTCCTTTGCCTAGACAAGTGTTTAATTTTACATGTCATAATCTAGCATAGCATAATTACAACAGGAATGACCGTTTCTTTATAATAACTTGTATCCCTTCTACCAAAGAATCAATAAGCTCTTCGGAGCACATCCAGGATGGACTATTGATTCCAAATGTCACTCTCCTGTGAATCATCATTGCCTTGCGAAAAATCAACACTGGTGTAAGTCCTTACTCCAGGGCCATGCGTCCTGCCATCCCATTCTCTTCCTCGTTACGGTCGCCTTACCTCTTTTTGATGCTTGATTAGTTTTGACCATTTTCTTTTTACCTTTGACGATGGTTCCTTCATGTGCTCAAGCTTATTCTTGGGGACCTTTACTAGCTTGACTCTCTTCGTGATCCTGTTATGTGTTGACGTCACCTTGTATTGTTGTGGAGGCTTTGCTAAAGCATTAGACCTTTCGAGGAATGATAGGCTTTTCTTTTGAAGATATACTCTGCCACTTCTAGAAATTTTTTCCAAAACATGAAACAAGCTTGGAGGGTGGTCCAATTTCATTTGCTCGCCATATGTCAAGTTCCAATAGCTAATGGCTGGTATCAAAAAGATAAACAACACAATCAACAGTCATAACATATAGATGTTCTATTAGTTTGCCATATCAGCAATTCGATTTGATAGGCATTATAATCTTATCATCCATGGCCAATTACAAAGTGACGTCTTCCAGTTTACTCATAAAGTTTAGAATGGAATCCTAACTGAGCGTGCAATGACTCCCTCTATAGGATCAAGCATCAAAACAAAGATGATTTTAAAACAAACCCTCTTCACAATAAAACATTTCATTCAAAAAAATTTAGCTCAAAAGGAATCTAGAGAGCACCATGCTCCATCACCCTATTTAAGGCGACCACAAGAACCACACAACGAGCGAATGAACAAATCCATTGCCATTAGTCAACAAGCCCTCAAAGATCTTATCTCTAGCATTATGCAAGGAGCGAAAGCATTCCGATCTCCACAGGAAGCCATAGATACAACGAATACCTACCTCAAAATTGCCTTAATTTGGCTATCAATTATTCACACCCAATCTAGCATTTGAAAGAAACAACAAATTCCTCCCAAAAAATTGCCTTAATTTGGCTATATATTATTCGCACTCAATCCAATATCTGAAAGATCACTGAGCACACAAACCACAACAACTAAATGGACTTTAGACAGAACAAGACAATGGAGAGAGGGAGAGAGAAAGTTACGTGAAGAGCCGACAGGTGCTCAATAGTGACAAAATCCGTGACGGAGTCACCCACGAATGTATCAGACTGTAATCGACTCCACCTTGGATCGGATCTTCACATCGTGGAGCAAAGAGACGACCTTGAGAGCTGGACAACAACAGGCTATGAGAGTGCGGCGGAGGCTGGTAAGGCCCTTGAAGGCGCCGAAGGGGATAAAGGTAAATGGTCTAGAGGGAGGCAAGGCCGGAGAAGGCAGGGATGGCACCAGAGGTAAATGGTCTGGAGGGAAGCGAGGCCGGAGAAGGAAGGGATGGCGCCGGAGAGGGAGTTCTTTTGGAGGGAGAGGGTTCGGAGCTTAGAAAGGGAGGAGAGATCTGAGGGGAGACGCTTGGAAGAGGAGGTGGATGCGCGAGAACCCTAACAAGCGTTGGGTTGGAAAATATTTTCCTTTCTTTCAGAATGGAAAACATTTTCCCCATTTTTAGAAGGAAGTTTTTCATTGATGGGAAAACATTTTCCTTGAGAAATCATTTTCCACCCCCCGAAAGCTACAATTTCTAGAAAATATTTTCCGAGAAATGAACGGAGCCTTAAATTCCATACATAAAATCATAATTGTTGCAAGGATGGGTGGTGCATGAGACCTATCTTACCTAATGTGTTTGATCCAATAATCCGTGATAAACTGGACTCATAGAATAATTTTTTCAAATGAGGGGGATGATGGTAATGGGGCAAGTGGATCAAATTTAAAACCATGTTTTCCATCTGCCGATTGTAATAAATGATAATCAGTTTTTGGATTGTGCATGTCCTGTGTTTGAATTTATAGGTGCAAGATGACTTTGTTCAGCGATTACCACAAAATTGAACCTAATCTGTGGAAGATCATAAATTCTCGTCCTTGAATTTCTTTTGAACAAATCCAATTAGGTAATTTGAATTAAGTTTAGCTGAGGTTGACGCGTTCAAATTTTATTTCATTACTAGAATGTGTGAAGTCTAGCCGTTAATGACACCTGACCCCGGAGATAGCGAGAAGGAGGAAAGATTAGAATTCCTCTTTGTTGATAGAGGAAGGGCTTTACTCATGAATAATGATTCATATTTAAGATACGACACAATTTAAAATGTAACTTTGAAGAGGAGCAAAGCGGCCAAAGAGGAAAAAAGAAAGAAAGCGGCAGTTTGAAGTTTAAGTTTAAGGGAGTGACTGAACTCTGAATTTGCGGCAGAGGTAATGAATTTGTTCGGGATGAATCAGAGAATTTCGATTTAGTACACTTGGAGCAGGACATATTAAAGGAGGTGTCAATCCCTTATTTTTTTCTTATTGGGATTAATGCCAACTTATGTCTTTATGGCATGGGCCACTTGCCAGTTGCCCCCTAACTTGTTTCCTCCTTTCTCGCGGTAGCATAAGATCCATTAATTTTAGCATACCGTCCCTGTTTAGCAACAATTTCTCATCTTCCACTGTAAACATGCAAAACCGTTTATTTGGTAGTTAAATTCACAATAGAAGAACTACCACTTTGATCTCTACGATAGCGATGCTTCAACCTCTCACCTCCCACCTTGCATTCGAGTCCCTCATGATCGTTGAAGCTCCTGATTTCTACTTCATTCGTTCGGATAATTGGTATTACTCGTGCGCAGTAGTGACACCCCTTTTGCTCGAGAATCATGTGTGAAAACTAGGTCCTCTGCAATCACGGTCACAGAAGATTGGTATTACTCGTGCATAGGACCATCAAATGGATTGAGCAAGTCAGAAGATGGTCGTCTCACTCAAATTGACTTGATTAATTCGTTAGATCCTATTCATAGACAACATAAACTTAGTGACCCATATTGACATGATCCATGCTCAATCCATATTACTAAAACGCATTTTTAGTTAATCCAATCTATGAAAACATATACCCACCAATTTAACTCACTCTGAGCTCAATGTGTATCCAAATTTCATATCATATTAAAAAAATTAGAAATTGTTAAAATATAGGTTTATAACATATTGGACGATTTCTCAGTCAAAATTCTAATAAATTAGAAATTCCAAATTAAGTATAATGATCCCATTATAAGAGAATACAAAATTGTTGAAAGGAAAGAGTGGGTGTGAAGTTACATGTAAGCAAATTTGAAGTGAAAAAAAAAGTTGAAAGAAATACGAAAATGCATCGGATGTGCACCGGTGGATTTGCGGCATCATACAATTTAAGAAAAGCAATATTTCTCGAATTTATTAGCGGAATCAATCAAACAGCTCGCCATTCGATTGCGAGAATCTCGTCTTCGTTACTCATGCATATTCGTCAATGTCATCGAAAAGGGTGTTCAGAGAAATCTTGAAATCTTCATATTCTTCCAACTTCAATTCATTTCTCTAACATGAAATGGAAGAGCATAGAGAGCATGGAGTACCAACTGGCTTGAAATTTGGCCACTTTTCCCTCAGCAATCCTTGACATCACTATATTGGCTGATTAAGATACGATTCTTTCCTCCAAATGACTCGCCACCGCGTACACCACCGTCCGCCACCACTGCAACGTCCCCAACCAACACCACACTCCACAACTGACCATCACGCTGCCACCACCTTCACCACAGCCCCTTCAACAGCCATAACCCAACGTGACCACCACCGCCTACAACGAACAACCTACATCTCCATCACCACCGACCATCCATTTTAAATTGAGTTGGCACTCCTATACAGCAATGTGCATCATTCTTTCCTGAGTAAACAAGTCATCATATTGAGCTATATTTCGAAAGTTCGTCCTGAAGTGGGAAAAAATAGTTGTGGTACTTGTATATAAATGGACAAAAGTTCATTGTAGGGTTTTCACCCTAAAAAATTCTGATAATAGTAAATGTTCATATTCTTCCACCTTTCTGATTAATTTATCTATTATTGTAATACATAGTCAATGAACCGAAAGGCTATTTGAAAACAAGTGGGAAGATTACTGTACTTGTGCTCCTCGTGTTAGTTAACATAGACGAGTTTTCTCTCTGCCAAGCCTAGTTCCTCCCAACGCTGCAAGAAACTACAAAATATCAACCTCTCACGCCCATAGTGAGTCATTCTATCACCTGCAGCTTTCCCAATCGGAAGTGGTTGTTTGTGTCAGGTAAGCGAATTCTCGTGGGAGATACTCAACGCAAACTCTCAAGGAGCACTTGCCCATGCCTCCGTCACTAAAAGGGTGACTGCCACCGTGACTCAGACCTGAAGGTAATTACATAGGGTATATACGCAAAGTTAAGTCAAGAGAGATATACATTCATGAACCAGTGCAAAAATAATAAAAGAGGAACTAACAGTATAAACCATATATCAGAGAACATAAACCAGACGCGGCCAAGGTTATTGCATTTTCTAATGAAAATCTTGTACTTCAAAAAGCTGCAACATAACATGCTTCTCTTCCTATATCTTGCAGGGTAAAGGCCACAAATCAAAATAGCCGAATCACTCTCCATGATTCAAAAAATGTGTAATTGGGGTAACTATGGCTTGTAATTTTTTACTTCAACAGTGCCTTTGGGCCATTCTATATTTTCTCTTCCACATAAAACCCAATGTCCATGGAGAACAAATAACATGCTGTAAATAGGGTTATACTTGGAGGATTCTAATTCGGACGTGCAACTTCTCTTTAGATAAATGTTGGCACCTGTTATCTGGTTGAGAGAAGATTTGTAAATGGTTGGTATACGAGTACTGGTTAGGATGGGTTTCAATCAGCTGCGTCTTCAAAACATTCCATTAAAACCATGCACACCATTGCAACAACAGTCTGATACTCTGCATCGTGGAACCATGCAATAATTAGGGCTAGTTTTTGAGCTCCCAGGGAGGAAATTGAGCAAGGCTGCAAGATGAGTCCTCTTGCTTGATGTCATATTGAGAAAGGCAATAAGCTAGTTCATGTTTCCCACAATACTATAGACTCACAATCAGACTATTGAGAGGCCAGATTAAAGAGTTTTTCATGGCTTTTTCCTTTTCTCTAAATTTTCTCTTTAGGTGCATCTTAGTACATTTCTTACTTCTTCTCCCCGTACTAGAGCTTGTTCTACAAAAAATACTTGAATAGAAAAACAATTTTTATAATCTAGATTACCTACTTGATGAAAAATATCGTTTTTGCAACTTACTATGCACCTGCTCCCATCTGTGCAAGAAGAGAATTGCAACTAATAAACATAAAACGAGGTTTCTTTATCAAGTGCATTGCCAACGGCATATCAGAAAGCATAATTTACTCCTAGATAAACATCACATTTCTTTGTAGATTTCCTGATTTAAACATGACAAACACTAACGACACAGA
This sequence comes from Melaleuca alternifolia, assembly GCA_019926035.1. NCBI lineage: Eukaryota > Viridiplantae > Streptophyta > Magnoliopsida > Myrtales > Myrtaceae > Melaleuca > Melaleuca alternifolia. Next base: position 696,353 of record JAGKPW010002568.1, on the reverse strand, counting down.
AAGCTCTCACTGCAGTGAGAAAAAAGTGAGGAAGAACAAGGGGGGAATGGGAAAAGGAACGAAGAAACTGATGTTAGCTTAACTTGCAGCACTGAACTGTAAATTTTTAGGGGGCATAAAAAGAATACTGAAATGTCTAACAAGTCACAAAAAATTCAAGAAAAAGTAAACAAAGCAGGGAAAATTAGAATTAATCTATACTCGACTTCTTGATGCTTCCCAAAACTCCACTTTCTTCCATTTAGACTAGGAAAAGGACAGCAAAGATGGAAATTTCGTTCCATAAACCTCCATTTATTTTCATGTTTATGTGTAGCAACATTCAAATAGTGACAATAAACAGAATCACTACGAAATCACATCCTTCAGTAATCAACATAAGGAATCATAAACCTCTGGTAAGCTTTAGCCACAGCCTAAAAATCTATCATGTGCACAGCCTTAATATACTTTATACCTAAAATGGGTAAGAGACAGCGAATCATTTAGGAATAAACCAATTCTAAGAAATTTAGTTTTATTTCAGTATGACCAACATATCAATCATTGATAAAGCTGCTGCAACCATTACAGATGGTTCGCATGTCATATAAACTGAGCATGCCGAAAAATCCTCTGCAACTTCTACAGCTGATAATCCAGTCCACTAACTCTGTTCCCAAAGTACATCAAGAGCTTCCATCTCAGGTCTTGTTGCCTGGCAGAAACGTGCACCAGGAGTTGGTTCTTATATCTTAGAAGGTAACACAATGTTACAATGCATTTTTATACTGAGTGAAAATTCCAAATTCTAGTGAACATAAAGCCTAAGCAAATGATATTAGGAACTTCCCAAAGCAGGTAAAGACTATAATATGGCTCCACATGGAGCACGGTAAATGAAAAACACAACACATTGTGCATATTAAAGCAAGAATATTGCTAGTGTTAGCCTTAGTCATATCTTATGAGAGAACAATGGGAACAAAATCCTTTACAGCCTTATAATGCATGGAAAATTCCAGTATCGACAGATTTGTTCAGATATAGTTTATATGATCTAATAAACAAATAATTAAGGGAGACACATAAAATGATCAACAACAATCTATGAGTGGATACTTTGAGGGTATCAATTCAGAACACGAACAACATACAGCAGACCGAAATTTATAGAGCGCAGTGGAGAAGCAATGATAAACATGCATTTCATGGCTCATTAGTCTGGTTTCTTCCTGCCGCAATAATGCTGCCATCCTCAACAATCACACAGCTGTTCAATCAAAGCACATCATAGATAAATAAAGTACACCGTGTAACCATTCACTAATTTAGACTAACATACTAATAATCTTCATTAGAAAATAAAGCAATTAATCTGAAATGCACCTAGTTACTGAAAATCAGTTTCTTACCCGTCTGGAACTTCAAGGTTGTCCAAAGCAGACTTTGCCATATAAATGAAAAGCAAAGGGGTTTTGTTCCTGGTTAGGAGAAAAAGACATGAGGATAAGTGTCAGAAATTCTCTCATGCATGCACCCATGCATGCAGGCAATTCAAGAGGAAGTCAGCATCAAGTTGCTATCAGTAGAAATATTCAACATGCCTTACAGCTATGGATGGAATAAATGTGTCTCTCATAGCTACATGATCAAGATCTTGCAAGATCTTGTTTATTATACTGGTCGCAACCTTCCAAGCAATGGTTACTACCACATAGGCCACCTGTAATTCAAATGCAAATCCCACATAACTCTTAAACTCGTATGGCTCTAACAACACTAAAGAAGAAACAGCAATTAATTTGAGAGACTACATGTTGCTGATTCTTAGTGTGTCCTATCATTGGTACCTCTCAGGAGCTTATCTTTCATTCAAGAGTTTTAGCTTTTAGATCATTTTCCTTCATGAACACTATGGCACATAGGGATAAAAGAGAACACTAAACTGTTGCTAAGGCCTTCACGATCAGAATCGACAATCAGCTTCTTGTGCTTTGGTCTCTATTCTACTGAATAACTTATCCGAACTCCGTGTTTCTCGTGATTATTTATTTGTTTTTTCCATAACCATAGTCCACACAGCGAAAGAAAATGAAGACCTAACCAGTTACCCACTGGCACAACCAATGTTTTATTACTGTCACACTCCAAGTAAATTTAGTTTTCAATTCTCCCTAATAGCCAAAGGAAACAAGTGGTTAAAGGACTCGACTGTCAAGCAACCTTTCCTGGTGGCTTGCCATCTCAATGCAACTTCTTCATTCCTCTATGGTTTTGCCTCTTCAAGCGCCTCATAAAACATAGAGACAGAGCCCCATCCCAGTGATCGAATTTTCTCAGAACTCAATTCTCCTGGCAAACCTATCACCTGCTGCACATCTACACATCCACATTTCCTAGGCACCTCAAAAAGCACCCAAATCCATCCCTCCCAACCTACAGCACCTGGGTTGGCTCGGTCTTTTGCCTGAAAAGGGGACTCAACCGACCCATGTACACCCCTACTTCCCATTGTTTCACTCTCCCTCGATCATTTTCTCTTTGAACCTAGACTTCACGTACTTCCTTCAATCAATTGCCATCTATGTAAACAAAGAAAGAAAAGCTATGCCTTCCAGGGATTGTCGCTGATTTTGCAGCATGTGACGTCGATAACCTATGACTTCACTACCAAGCATCCACAGACAAAAGTTAAAAAGAAATGCCAATTCAGCATCTCACGAACAAATTTAACAGCACCTTCTTCAAGTTCCCACGCAATTGCAGCACCAACTGAATCGAACTCAAAATCTTGCTCAAATATTACATCAACCTAGTAAAATTTGGATGTGCCAGGCGTTACCTGATCTCTAGCAAGCTGCATGAGGCCCAGAACCTTAGGAGAGAATTGTTCACCCGAAACTATGTCATCAGTTTCCATAGCTTCAGTCAGTGGCGGTAGTCCATCACCTCCACTGGCTGGTCTCCGTCGCCGTCGGTTCGCTAGTGACTGTTTCCTCAAGACCAATTTCTTTTGTTTGTCGCCTCCATCAGCAGGTAGCAATCTTCCATTAGTCAGAGCTCTGTGGTGTTGGATGGAAGAGGAGCAATCTTGATGTCGAAAGCAGGGTCGGTGGAGTTCGAAGTTAGCCTATGGCAGAGAAAAGAGGATTTAACGAAAAAGCGAAAAAAGAAGAAGAATAATGTATAATATTCGAATATAATACCCAAAGAAAGAAGTTAAGAGAGGAAAACTAAACACAAAGAAAAGATATAAAAAGAAGAAAACAAGAAGGACAAGAAGAAAGACTGCCATACTCATCAAGATCGACTAAGTACATTGCCCATGGCATATCAGAAAGCATAATTTCCTTGTGGTTAAAAAATCATATTTCTTTGAAGATGCTATATCTACTGTTTTAAGAACATCAAAGGCATCAAAGAATCTCGCTGAAGTGCAAAAAGGGAAAGAAGAAGAAATGAAGAAACAGGGGAAAAAGGGAAAGGGAAAAGGAAAGAACAAATCAAGGTTACCTTCAGACCCAAGAAATAAACAAATAAGAAAGGTTACCTGAACTTGTAGTACTAACCAAAACTGTGAATATTTCAGGTCAAATGACAAAAATAAGGAAATGCCGAACAAGTCGCATTGAACTTAAAAATAAAAAGGAAACAAAGCAGGGAAAGAAAGAACAACATTAACTCCACTTCTTGACACTTCTGGAAACTCGAGTTTCTTCCATTTAGACTTGGAAGAGGAGAGAAAATTTGGAAAAATCAGTTCCTTAGGCCTCCATTCAATTTCATGGTTACGTGTCGCAGAATCCGAAGTGTGATAACAAACAGAATTACTACAGAACTACCACGATACCACATCCATCATTAATCAACATGAGGAGTCATGAACTCCAGTAAGCTTGAGCTGCCCATTGACCTATGTCACAATTTCAAAGTGGGGCTAAGTAGATACGCAATCGGTGACCAAAGCAAGTTCAGAAACTGCCCTAATGCATGCCCCAAAGCTGATTCAATGCAACAACAATATAAAGCCACAGCCTCCAAATTTATCATTTGCATAGCCTTATTGTCACAATTTCATGGAAGTTTAGTTTTATTTCAATATGACCAACAGATGTACCAATGATTGATAATGCTTCTGCGCACATTGTGCAGCGTTCACACGTAAAGGAAGCATGCCGAAAACTTCTCTGCAACTTCTACAGACGAAAATTCAGTCCATTTGCATAGCCTTATTGTCACAATTTCATGGAAGTTTAGTTTTATTTCAATATGACCAACAGATGTACCAATGATTGATAATGCTTCTGCGCACATTGTGCAGCGTTCACACGTAAAGGAAGCATGCCGAAAACTTCTCTGCAACTTCTACAGACGAAAATTCAGTCCGTTGCCCACTGTTCAAGAAGAACATCAAGAGTTCCCGTCTCTGCATGTCATGTTGCCTAGGAAAATCCAAGTAGAAAAATGAAGAAAGCATATCAAACTTCAGAGCTTTGTGAGAGAGAAAGTTGCTCTTAGTGAAGTTCAACATAAATTTAGGGAATGCATTTCATGAAATATGTTTTCTCCTTCTCATTTATTTATTTAACTAGAAGTGGATAATGTGAGGGCATCAATTCAGGACAACAACTTTGTTGCCCAAAATATTTGGAAAGGGTTGGAGAAGCAATGACAGACTCACATTCTGCGTCTCATTAGCCCTGCTTCTTCCTGCCGCAATAAGGTGCCCTTCCTCAACAATCACACGACTGTTCAATCAAGGTATAATATAAATAACGTACAATGTGAAATGCACCTGGTTAGCAAAAATAAATTTCCTACCCAACTCGAATTTCAAGGCTGTCCTAAACAAGCTTTGTCTTATTAGGAGATTATACATATAGATATGAATTTCTCTCATACGTGCATTGAGGCAATTCATGGGGAAATCAGCATCAAGTTGCCAACAGAAGAAATATTTCATTATGAATATGCAGCTACTGATGGAATGAATCCATATCTCATAGCTACAAGATCAAGATCTTGCAGTTCTGCATAATATACTGGTCACAAACTGCCAAGTAATGATTATTAATACATACTCATCCTGTAATTCAGATGCAAATCCCACCTAACACTTAAGTTGATATGGCTCTAACAGCACTAGAGCAAAAACAGCAACTAATTTGAGAACATACAAGTTGCTCATTCCACTGTGTCCTATCATTGATACCTCACAAGTTTATTTTTCAATAATCAGTTTTCACACAAAAATTCAAAAAGCTTCCTGGAGTTTTAGCTTCCAGATCATCTTCTTCACTACAATCAGCTTCTTGTGTCTCTATTCTACGGAATAGTTTATGCAAACTTCGTGTGTCTCGTGATTCTTTTTTTTTTTTTTTCCATATTTACAGTGCCCAGGGCGAGAGAAACTAACAGCCTAATCAGCCATCCATGGGCACAAGCCCATGTTCATGTTCCTGTCATGCCCTAAATAGATTTGGGTCCATTTCTCCCCAGTTGCTGAGGTCAAAAATCGGTAGAAAGACTAGACTGTCAAGCAACACTTGGCTGTGACTTGCCATCTCAATGCATCTTCTTCAGTCCTCTAGAGTTTTGCCCCTTCAAATGCCTGACAGAACTTGGCGACAGCGTCCTATCCCAGTGATCGAAGTTTCTCAAAATTCAATCGTCCTGGCAAACCTGTCACCAGCTGCACATCTCCATGACAAGTGCATGGTACATTTCCTAGACGCATCAAAAGCACCCAAGTCTCTCTTCCCCTCTCTCTATTGCAAGGCTATACCTTTTATAAATTATTAATGATTTTGCAGCGTCGAACATCGATTCCCAATGAATTCACTGCTAAGCATCCACAGGCAAAACTTACGAAGAAACACTAAACAACACATTCTTCGAGTTCCCGCGCAATTATAGCCCCAAACGAATCGAATTCAAAATCCAGCTCCAATCAACTATGTGCTAGGCTTTACCTAATCCATGTCAAGCTGAACGAAGCCTAAAACCTTAGGAGAGAATGGTTCACCCCGCGCTAAGTCATCAGCTTCCATGGATTCAGATGGCAATGGTAGTCCGTCGCCTCCACTCACCGACCTTCATCGGCGTCGGTTCAATAAGGGCTCTGTTTCAGGAAAGGCAAACTTCTTCCGTTCGTCGCCTCCATTGGAAGGTGGCGGTCTTACGTTCGTCAAGCTCGCTGGTGTTGGATGGAAGAGTAGCAGGCGTGATGCTGAAAGTGGCGTCTGTGGAGTCCCAAGTTTGGCTATGGCGGAGAAAATAGGATTTAGCCAAAAATAAAAAATAAAAAAGGTGGAGAGGGAAAAAAAAATAATGAGCAAAGGAGATAAAAAGATGAGAAAGAATTAATTAAAAGTAGGCACCAACAGCGCGTCACAGATTTTTTGGGGAAAGGCAAGCGAGACAAACAAGAAAAAAGGAGGCATTTTAATGAAGATCAGCCGATTTCACTTACCCGCAAATTGCTTTTCCCTCATTCCAACAACAAAAGCTGCAAGCCAACACCACCATTCTCATCTCCGCCGATCGAATTAGAACTCAGGATACTGTTGGTTCGCACGCCTCGAGTGAGAATATGATTATGACTTCTATTCAATACTATTTGAGCATGTTTCTCGGAGCTCATTTGACAATCTTCCAAGTCCTTATGTGGATCTGTTTCGATTTGAACTAATGAAATCTCGGCTTCTGAATTTATTGAGTCGTGACTAACCTCATAGAGGAAAGCTGGATCAAATGATTGATTGTCTTGAAGCGCACTCTCTAAATCATCGTCTAGTTGCTTGCACAATATACGGAATCCCCACGTTTTCATGATTTTACTCGATACCGCAATGTGAAATTGTGCATAACTGCCCTCAATTTGACCAAAATCGGCTATCCCCCATTTCTCAGATGGTATGACATACATAAACCAAATATGATCCGAATCCAACCATTGGAATTCTTGCCTTTTGAATGGTAGGCTTTTGCCGTTAACTTGTGCGGTAACTTTAATTGAGCGATGCTGTTCTTCTTCATCATTTCCGACAATGGCACAGAAAGAAAATCCAAGAAACTTGCCATACAAGTCCTTCGAAACCGTGAAAGATACAAAATCCTCTCCAATAGGGATAAGCCACTCCGGCATCTCTTCTCCAGGTAGGATGACAGTGAACTGAAAAGGACGCTGTTGTAAGATAAATCGTTAGAAGTACCCAAATTTGTTATTATAACCCAAATATAATTATTCAATTGGAGTTTAGTAAGCAATCCATTTTCGAGCTAGAGCTCTATAGATGAGTAGAGATCTGTTAATCCTTGTTTACAGTGATACACAAGCCTCATGCGACAGAAATCATTCCCATAAAAGTACGGTAGCCGCCTGCATTACATGCCTATACGTGCAGAACCGCTTTATATTTGTTTGCTTTTCTTATGACTCAAATCTTGCATGATCTACTTTTGCAATATACAAGCACACACTGCAGCCCGCATACACTCCACATGAATGAGAGAGAGAGAGAGAGAGAGAGAGTCTAACCTCGTCACATGATAAAACATGATCCATGGTCAACACTGTCCGAACAAAATCATGAGATGAAGTAAATTCTTCAATTTTTTGTAAAGATTCGCAATTAGCCACCGCAAAAAAATTCAGAATTGGTGGAAGCTTGGGAATCTCTCGTAATTGATGGCAATCTGAAACTGCCAGACGGGTCAAAGTATCACGCCTATTGATGGATGTGGGAAGGCTAGTAATTTTGTTCCCCATAAGATTTAAATGATTCAGCAAGGGAAAACAGGAAAGATTCTCAAGAAATTCTACTTCGGACAGATTGCATTCCGCAAGGTTTAAATAGTGCAGATTTGAAAGTCCAGTTTTCATCTTCGGATCAACTGAATCCTCGTACTTTGGGAACCTGATTAATTCTGTGCAACCTTTAAGAGTCAACATGAATATGTTTTGCAACTTGTAAATGCTAGACGGAAGACTTACAAGGTTCTTGCAATTACCTACATCCATGCTCTCCAAAGAGACTAGATTTTCTATTGAGGTAGGAAGTTCTTTAATAGCAGTCCCTCGTAATTCAAGCTTTTCCAGGCCTAACTTTTGTGGAATATTAGGGAACCTTTCAAGTTTCGTGCAACCATTGAGAAGAAGAGTTCGGAGATTTTTTGACTTGAGCACATTTGGGAAAACACTAAGTTGAGAGCATCCATTTAAAGCCAACCTTTGTAACTTATCATGATATGCAATCGAGTTGTGTGCTTCTACCAAGTTTTTGCAATTCTGAAGATTCAGTTCCTCGAGATATGGAGTACATGAGAGGTCAGGCATACTAACCAGTGACTCACATTCATTGAAACTAATGTACTTCATATTTTGAAAGTCCTGCAAAAACAACAAAACCAACTTGGGTAAACATTTTAAAAGTCATTTGAATAAATTTTTTAATTCCTTTTATCAATTATTCTCAATTCAAAATTTGAAAACTACTTTACACATGAACAAAGACATGAAATTGGTTATTCTATTGAACGTTTCACATGATTAATGTTAAAATTTTGATTTTCTTTTGATGCAATGACCTTATAAATAAATAAAAAATCAAATCTTGAAATATTTTTCTCTTCAACATATATTTTTAAAATACCTTTGTACCTTCTACCATTAACAACAAACGTTTCTGTTACATATTTCTTATAAAGTGTTTTAGCTTTTCTTCAAATGCCAATTTTGCTGCACACAAAAATATTTTAACCAGCAAGTTATTGGGGTCATTTCAAAGGGAAAAAGAGAACATAGGAATACCATTTGAATGTACTAGTACATATGATAAGCATATACAAAATGAAGTAAATCATTAAAAGGTCTACCTAGGTAAATGCTTACCTTCAATTGTTTTAGCACTCCTGTGATATTATTTTTGCTCATATCAAGTCCCACTAATTTCTTTGGACTAGAGGAAAATTCTTGAATGGAGGGAGCACATCCAGGACATTCAAACCATCTAAGGTCATTAGGAAGACATATAGGACCTTGGAAAAAATTTTGCACATTATTCAAGATGAGCAATCTCAATCTTCTCATATTTGTAAAAGCATCAGGACCGATCCACATCTCTGTCGGCTCAAGTAACTCCAACACGATGGCTTTTACAGCGCAATCTCCCTGTGAATATAAAATTATTTAGGTTATGCATTTTTAGTAATCAAAGTGAAAGATAAAGAGCGCAAGTTTGATTGTATTTGCAATTCTTACCGTGTCATGTGACAAAACATTGATGACATCGTCATACAACCACAATCTGGTGCGTTTCTTGGGATCATCTCGACATTCTTGGTTCACAATATCCATACCCATCGATTGAATTAAATCATGCATTTGTAGTACTTCGATCTTATGCATTTCAAGTGTTTTGGTCTCAATTCTCATTAATGACCTCTTCATAAGCATATCAAAACTCACAGTTGTCTGAAGATCGCAACTGTCTAGAACTTTCTTTGTATACTCTTTTGTCTGCCCCTTAAAGAAGCAAGCAATGTGGAGAAAGATCTCTTTTTCATTTTCATCTAGTCCATCATAACTCATTTTGAGCACATTAATAATGGTTTTGTCGGGAATCCTAGAAAGTTTCATTAGAGTACTTTCCCATACATCTTCTGTTGTACCACATAATAAGGAACCCAACACCTCAAGAGCTAAAGGAAGACCATCACAATACTTCAGAGCACTATCCACTAGATTTTTTCTGATTTGGCACGTCTGAAAAGCATGCTTACTAAGCAACTCACAAGCTTGATTGTCATCTAGTGCTTCAACTTCATACACATGATCTATCCCGTGACAAGTTAGTAGATGTTTATCTCTTGTGGTAACGATGATCCTACTTTCATTACCAAACCACTTGCCTTCTCCAGCTAAAACATTTAATTGGTGCAAATCATCAATGTCATCAAGGATGAGGAGAACTTTCTTGCAACCAAGTCTGTGTTGTATTATATTAATACCTTCATCAACATTGGAGACTTTTAGTCTTTGTTGCAGCAATAATACATCTTTTAGTAATATTTTTTGCAAAGTTAGTAGACCCCTGCTACCTTTTGAAGTTTCTCGAACGTTTGCTAGAAAACATGAACCCTCGAATTGTCTAAATATAGCATTGTAAACAGCCTTTGCTAAACAGGTCTTCCCTATGCCTCCCTGTCCCCATAATCCTACCATGAGAACCCCCTCATTAGACTCGAGATTTAACATCGATTTTAGCTTAACAACTTGGGAATCTATCCCAACAGGATGCTTGGTAATATGCAAAGGTGCTTGGCCTAGGCGAGTGGAGATCTCCTTCAAAATTCTTTGGATAAGCTCTGACTCATCTCTGATAAATGGAAAAAGAAGTTTTAGCATACTTTTAGTAATTTGAAAAAGCAAATAATGAGCAATAACTAACCAAAAAATGAAAAGGCAGTGCATCCCATTTTCAGGTAATCGCATCCCTAACAAAATATTTTCCCACCCAGGCTAATTAAAACTCCAAGAACTCCACACCAGTCAAAAAAAAGCTCTAGGTTCGACTTTTAATCATCCTAACGATTCCATTCTTTTGATTTATAAATGACGATTTACTAATTTTTCCTTTTAAAAGAGAAAGTTATCTAGGACTCTAAACCGTAGCTAAGATTTCAACTTTAAAACTATTAGATACCTAAAGCACAATAATATTGCCTTACATGGCCTGTAGACACTAATTATCTTGTGTCAAGCATTGCCAACTTTGTTACTCCTTCCAAAATAGTGGGTACGTGCAATAACAACGCTTAACATTTTCTCCATGGATCGGCCAAATCTTTAACATTTACAATCATGTGTTTGTCTATTCATTTAATTTTTTTTATGTTTACAAGCAGTTACAAGCAGTATTTTTACTTACCCATAAAGACTAATCTTTTACACAATATATGAATTCTACTCAACTTACCCATCATTCAAATGCCATCCAGACAAGCTACCGGCATCATAAAGAGCTTTTTTCCATCTCTTCACTTTTTTCGAATCCTTCCCAAACTTGGACTCATGCTTGGCTAGAGCTCTCCCATAACTCTCTCTCCCCCCTCTCACTTCTCTTGGGTGCACTTTATAAAACACCGGTAGAACACTGAGGTGCTTTTGCTCCTCGCACTCCATAATCTTTGCCACCTCTTCCAAGCACCACTGCGAGGAAGCGTAACCCTCCGAGAAAATGATGATAGCGATGCGCGATTCTTCAATGGCCCTCATAAGAATCGGCGATATTTGATCTCCCTTCTTCAAATTCTCAGTATCCCGAAAAGTGAATATTCCGTTCTGGACTAATACTTTGTACAGATGGCTGAGGAATTCGTTACGTACTGTGCCTCTGAAACTCAAGAAGACATCGTATGTCTTTTTGGGTTTCGATGAAGAAGCCATTGGATGATGGAGTTCGACAATCCGCAGCGACTATTAGCTTAAGATTTGATAGAGGATTTTGTAGTTCGTCCAGCACTTGATCTCGTTGTGGATGTATTCTTATACCAGAAGACAGGGACGCGTGACTTTTTTACTACTTTGAAAAAATGGCGGTGCTTAAGAATGGACCAAGACATAAAGAGGTGTGAACACGTGGACATAATTTCACCGAAAAACTTGTCGGACCGTCAGAGTGACATAAGCTTCTCTGTGTACTCAATTATTGCACTAACCGACAAACAACTCTCGGGTGGAGGATTCTTGTATCCTTCCTCGAAATTTCTCTGTGTACTCAATTATTTACTTGCTGCATAACATATTACCACACGTCTACTCAAGACTTATATAAAAAAATTTAAGATAAATATATCACAGTACGTATAATTTAAGGTTATTTAGCATAAACGTATCATAATGAGTAAAGTTTGTAGTTTTTCATAATATTAACTTAAAAATAACATTCTATCTATCGATAATAGTATAACTTTGTGAACACATGGAGTTATTTTCGTCGAAGACCGCACGCCAGCTTCGAGGAAATGGCCTTGATCTGTTTAGTCTTCATTTTTCTTTTTGTGATTAAAGTATTTCACGTCTTTCGGTTAGCTTTTGCCGTAGAGGCTCACTAATAAACAAAAAAGAAAAAAAAAACTTTGCGGGCTTCCTCGAAAGGGCATTCCCAACCTCCGAGTAGTTGTTCTTTCTTCGCTAAATAATTATTTAACACATGACCACTCAAAAGAGATACAATTATAAGAACAATTAAGTATTTCAGCAAACAAGGATATTAGATCAAATAATACTATTAAAACTAAAAGCATGGTGCTTAAGGGTGGACAAAGATATCAAGTAGGTATGAACACATAGATTATTTTCATTGAAGACCATTGATACTATTGGACGTTTTAAAACTTGTCACAAAAATATAATTAAGTCCTAAACTTATAAAAAAAATGCTACTAAAAATTCTAAAACTTGTCAAATTGGAGCAATCAAGTCATTTTTTTTAGCTCTATTCAATTTGACTAACAAAACATTTTGATATAATTTGTTTTTTTTCTCTCTTACACCTTGCACTGATATGGTTAAAACATGAAAGATTATGTTCAAATGATGTCACTATAAAAAATTTATTTAGATTTGATGAAACTAAATCAAATTTTAAAAAAGGAAAAAGAAAAAGGGAAGGAAAGCAAAACATTTTATGACTTGCAAGGCCCCAGCTGCCGCCACCACTGCCATCGTTGAGCCGACGATGGTGGGAGTTGTTTGGTGACCCTCGTCAACAACAAACAAGGGCGTGCAAGCCCACGCCCAAATTAGAGGTGACAGCATGTAATTTAAGTACATAAGATACATAGTTATATATACAAAATTTAAGTATATCATAGCTAAGTGATATGATATGCATTCAATCAGAGGCCAAGGTATATTATCTTGGTTAGCTTTATGTATGCAAACTCTTATATGGCTAATTTATGGGTTATGATCGATGTACTTCAATATTTGTGGAATGGACAGTTATCAATAAATTACTTAATTGATTTCTTGTCATTATGAAACTAAAGGTACTATGAAATCGGCGGTGACACCATATGCACCAATATCTTGATTTGACTGTCAGGGATTTTAGGTGTCCAACCCAATAATCTTTCTTTAATCAAGAGTCATTTGCGCATAAACTTGTCAAAATAGATTATAAATTCATTTCTTAATCCATAACGAAAAGTTGGTGTTGTGTGAGTGCGCACAGCCACGTTAGAGAGAGAGAGAGAGAGAGTACATCTTATTTCATAGCTAGCTTGGAGGAATAGAAAACACCATGTAAGCGCATGAACTATTCTTTTAGGTCCTTGATTATATCCGTTGATATGACTTGCAGATAAATTCCTTCTGATAATGGCTTGGATATTTTTAAATCTTGTGAATACAAGTTTTATTTGATGAATGATTTGATACGAAGTTATATTTTTATGAAATGGAAGGTTTTCGTTAAAAGCCTTAGTCTTTTATGGGAAGGCCAATCATTCCCTAGAGTTTCGACTAAGAATTTGAGTATGATACATTCACTAAACATATTTTCTCTAACTAAATGGCCGCTTTGCAGCCAGCCTACCAAAATAGGGGAGAAAATACTAACATGTACGTGCTTATCAGCAGAGGGGTTTTTTTCCCTACTTTGGTGTTGATTAAAGAATCCTACCCTTTTGAAACGTAGTCCAGATTTGGATGAACTTCAAAAACAAATATTCCGGTGTGTTATTTTAATTTGATTTTTTATTACTATATTTTACTTGGAGAATTGTTTGCTTGTGTTATTTTGCTAGAATTTATGTGCGATTCCTAATAATTATCTATACCCAACTCGTTCGCAATGGAGAAGGTCTTACAAGAACTTGGTCTACATATGTCAATGTCACTTGATATTAGCTACAAAATCAGTGCTATGCACAAATATTGAATGATTAATTTCGGTTATTTTCAAAACATAGCGAAAGCTATTAACATTGCACTAATCTTTTGCAAATCATTTTTGTAACTATTTTCATAAGAAAATATAGAAAGGATAAGATTGGTAAATTTATGTGTTAATTTTTCAGTATTTAACATTTTCTTGCATAATTTCAAAATTATCTAGATTATATAAATTGCATTTCAAAACTTAAAATGACACTAAGCTCTTCTTATTTATGATATAGAAAATTCATCGTCACATCATTTCTGAAAGATCTTTTAGACATCTTTATGTATTATAGTAGTCATACTCTTTGTTGTAGAATCTTTCTTTCATGTATAAATTTCTGCTGGTGATGTGCAGTCTTTACTCTTCAGGAAAGAAGTACAAAAAAAAAGTATATTTTCAAGCAATTAAATTATGATTCAAGTCTGACCCCCCAAAAAAGAAGAATTGGTGTCAAGTCTTGTGAAATTTTACCCTTTGTGCACATTACAAATACACAATACGAAAAAATTTCTCTATTGGTAAAAGAATCTCATTAGAGATGTCCCTATATGTGGTTTAAAGAAAATTCCTTTATCACATAACTCAAATCCGTAGGAGATTGAAGTTCCAAATAAGAAAAGTACTGTGGACTCATATAAAAAATGGCACAATAAATTATTAATCATACATGATGTCTTAAGCTGAATCATGTAGATCAACATTGTTGACAATCCATAATTTTTTACTCTCGTTTACATTTAAATTCTTTGTTCTCAATAGAAAAGTAATGGGTAAGAAGATGAATGAGACTTACATATAGCGACACATATTGATATTTTATGATGGATATACTGTCTGATCTAATATTAATAGATGAGTCGGCAACAGCTAGTCCACAATTATTTGATTTTGAGAAAATATCATATGCTTCCAAAGCATCATGTCATCAACTACCCATTTAATTATTGTATATCAATTGCCATCAACTTATGACTTTGCTTTGAAGAAAAATATTATGAAGAAGCAGATTGATTGAACGGACCATTATGTGGTGTTCCGGGAGTACCTAACAATCTCCTGTCTGCCTATGCATTTCCCTGCTGCAATTAGTCTATCGGTTCAACATGGCTTAAGAATTCGTTTCATTTTAAGCTCTCCATACATTGCCACTTGACGTAAACTTTAGAGATGCGTGTCACTAACGAAACGTGGAGGATTATCGACACGATAGTTGGTAAATTGAGCAGTTGGTGAGGAGTGGTTACGAAAAGTCCAACCTTGAGGCAGTTATTTGCACCTAATAAGTATGAGATGATTAGGTATGAGATGATTAACTGAAAGACATATGTAGTAAATTAGATCTCACAGAAGAGAAATTGCTTCATATTTGATACCCTTGATCCAGAATTTCCGTCACTGCAAGAGAAACAAGAAAAGTTGGAAACATTCATAAATTAGGCAGACGCTTGAAAGGGAAAACGTAGATGAAATTTCTGTGAAAGCCACCCAATATTTCTGATAATTCTGTATTTTCACCCAGTTCATCTGATTGAAACCCAAGACAGATTCCGTTTGTAAAACATGTCCAAATATCAAGCAAGAGATAATTTAGCAGACTGATTGACAAAGCACTTTGCAGAGGAACGTACCATCTAAGCAAAAACAGATTCGCCCATAAAGGCATATGCTACCTTGAGGGCTATTCGACTATGATTCCGGGCGCTTATTTTACAATCTTGCAAGTCCTCCGATATATTTGCTTTGAATTATCTTCCTGCATAAGTGAATCGCCGGCTGCTGATTCTGTTGATTCATGGCCAACCTCGTACAGTAAAGATGGATCTATTAGCTGATTATCTTGAAGCTTGACCTTTAAATTGTCTCCTAGTTGCTTGCATATTAGTCGAAGTCTCCACTTTTTCACGCCTCTACCCAATAACATAAGACTAAATGGTACATAACGCCCATCATTTTGAGCAAATCGAACTCCTTCCCACAACTCAAATGGTGATGAGTACTCAGGCGAGATATGATCCGAATCCAAGAATTCCGAAAATTGTCTAGGCAAAATCACCTTTTTGCTATTAACATGCGGTACAACATCAAATGAGGATCCTTCTTTCTGTTCATCATTACCGAGAATGACACAGAGTGCCAATCCAAGAGACTTGTCATACAAGTCCTCTCAAGCCATGAAAGATACAGAACCCTCGTCAATAGGAAGGACTCTATGGCATCTCTCCTTGAGGGAGAATTATTCTGAAATCAGGCCAATACTTTTACGAAATAGGCAGGTAGAACGTATCCAAGCTAGTATTAGTACCCAAATGACATACATAAGGTCGCTTGCAATTCAGATAATGTAGCCGAAGGTTGCAAGCTAGCGACATGTCAAGGTCCCGAAGGTAGCTCGCCGTTTTCAATATATCAAAACCATGAGCAATTTGTTCAATTCTTTTGGCTTTATTACCGAACAACAAGTGGGCGAAAGATTAGGCCCTTCTTCACGGCTTGAGTTGGATTCAAATAAATCATACTGCACTAAATTATTTTAACATTACATTTTATAAAAAAATTCATGAAGCAAATTATCTTGAACTTGGTTAAATATATAGGTGTTTTAACAATACGATTTGAGTTGGGTATATATGGATCGTTCAAATTGTATTATATGAAAATGCGACCATTTTGACCCGACCCAATTCATGCATTTGATGCTCCTAATCACAGCCCCTTCAACAGCCATAAGCCAACGTGACTACCACCGCCTACCACGAACATTATACATGTCCAGCACCACCAACCACCCATTTTAAATTGAGTTGGCACTCCTATACGGCAATGCGCTTCATTCTTTCTTGAGTAAGCAAGTCATCATATTGAGCTACATTTCGAAAGTTAGTCCTAAACTGGGACAAACAAAACTTGTGGTACTTGTATATAAATGGACAAAAATTCATTGTAGGTTGATCACCTTAAAAAATTCTAATAGCGGTGAAATGTTCATATTCTTCCACCTTTCTGATTGACTTATCAATACATAGTCAACGAAACGAAAGGCAAGTTGAAAACAATGAAGAGTGGGAAGATTACTGTACTTGTGCTCCCCGTGTAACATACACGAGTTTTCTCCCTGCCAAGCCCAGTTCCTCCCAACGCTGCAAGAAACTGCAAAAACATCAACCTCACGCGCCCATAGCGAGTCATTCTATCACCTGCAGCTTTCCCCATCAGAAGTGGTTGTTTGCGTAAGGTAAGCAAATCCTCGTGGGAGATACTCAACGCAAACTCTCAAGCAGCACTTGCCCATGCCTTCGTCACAAAAAGGGTGACTGCCACCGTGACTCAGACCTGAAGGTAGTTACATAGAGTATATACGCAAAGTAAAGTCAAGAGAGATATACATTCATGAACTAAAGGAACAATAATAAAAGAGGAACTAACAGTATAAAACATATATCAGAGAACATAAACCACAGACACAGCCAAGGTTGTTGCATCTTCTATGAAAATCTTGTACATGTACTTCAAAAAGCTGCAACCTAACATGCTTCTCTTCCCATATCTTCAGGGTAAAGGGCAAAAGTCAAAATAGCCGAATCACTCTCCACGATTCCAAAAATGTGTAGTTGGGGCAACTATGACTTGTAAGTTTTTACTTCAACAATGTCTTTGGGCCGTTCTATATTTTCTCTTCCACATAAAACCCAATGTGGCACCAGTTATCTGGTTAGAAGAAGATTTGTAAATGGTTGGTGTACGAGTACTAGTTAGGATGGATTTCAATTAGCTGTGTCTTCCAAACATTGCATTGGAACCATGCACACCATTATAACAACAGTCTCATACTCTGCATCGGGAAACTATGCAATAATTAGGACTACTTCTTGAGCTCCAAAGGGAGGAAATTGAGCAAGGCTGCAAGATGAGTCCTCTTGCTTGATGTCGTATTGGGAAGGGCAATAAGCTAGTTCATGTTTCCCAGAATACTAGACTCATAATCAAATTATTAAGAGGCCACATCATTAAGAGCAGCATAACAATATATTTCAAGCTCTAAAAGTCAAGAATTTTTCATGGTTTTTTCCTTTTCTCTAAATTTTCTCTTTAGATGCATCCTTAGTACATCCCTTTGTTCTTCTCCCTGTACTAGAGCTTGTTCTTTCAAAAATACTTGAATAGAAAAACAATTTTCATAATCTAGATTACCTACTTGATGAAACATATCCTGTTTACAACTTACTATGCACCTGCTCTCATGTGTACAAGAAGAGAATTGCAATTAATAAACACAAAACGAGGTTTCTTTATCAAGTGCATTGCCCACGGCATATCAGAAAGCATAATTTACTCCTAGATAAATTATCAGATTTCTTTGTAGATTTCCTGATTTAAACATGACAACACTAAATACACAAAAAGCTCTCGCTGCAGTGAGAAAAAAGTGAGGAAGAAGAGATGAAGAACAAGGGAAAATGAGAAAAGGAAAGAAGATACTGACGTTAGCTTAACTTGCAGCACTGAACTGTAAATCTTTTTGGGGTCATAAAAAGAATACGGAAATGTTTAACAAGTCACAAAGAATTCAAGAAAAAGTAAACAAAGCAGGAAAAATTAGAATTAAGCTATCCTTGACTTCTTAATGCTTCCCGAAACTCCACTTTCTTCCATTTAGACTAGGAAAAGGACAGCAAAGATGGAAATTTCGTTCCATAAACCTCCATTTATTTTCATGTTTATGTGTCGCAACATTCAAATAGTGACAATAAACAGAATCACTACGAACTCACATCCTTCAGTAATCAACATAAGGAATCATAAACCTCTAGTAAGCTCTAGTTGTCACAAGACACAGCCTACAAATTTATCATGTGCACAGCCTTAATATATTTTATACCTAAAAATGGGTAAGAGACAGCTAATCATTTAGGAATAAACCAATTCTAGGAAAGTTTACTTTTATTTCAGTATGACCAACATACCAATCATCGATAATGCTGCTGCAACCATTATGGATGGTTCGCATGTCACATAAGCAGAGCATGCTGAAAACTCCTCTGCAACTTCTATAGCTGAAAATCCAGTCCTCTACCTCTGTTCCCAAAATACATCAAGAGCTTCCATCTAATGTCTTGTTGCCTGGCAGAAATGTGCCCCAGGAGTTGGTTCTTACATCTTAAAAGGTAACACAATGCTCACAATGCATTTTTATACCGAGTGAGAATTCCAAAGTCTAGTGAACGTAAAGCCTAAGAAAACGATATTAGGAACTTCCCAAAGCAGGTAAAGACTATAATATGGCTCCATATGGAGCATGGTAAACGAAAAACGCAACACATTGTGCATATTAAAGCAAGAATATTGCTAGCGTTAGCCTTAGTCATATCTTATGAAAGAAAAATGGGAACAAAATCCTTTACAGCCTAATAATGCATGGAAAATTCCAGTATCGACAGATTTGTTCAGATATATTATTGTATGATATAATAAAGAAATAATTAAGGGAGAAACATAAAATGAGCAACAACAATCTATGAGTGGATACTTTGAGGGTATCAATTCAGAACACTGACATCATACAGCTGACCAAAATTTATAGAGGGAGTGGAGAAGCAATGATAAAATACATTTCGTCACTCATGAGTCCAGTTTCTTCCTGCCGCTATAATGTTGCCATCATCGACAATCACACAGCTGTTCAATCAAAGCACAACATAGATAAATAAAGTACACCGTAAAACCATCCACTAATTTAGACTAAAATACTAATCATCTTCATTAGAAAATAAAGCATTTAATCTGAAATGCACCTAGTTGCTGAAATTCAATTTCTTACCCCTCCAAAGCAAGCTTTGCCTTATAATTGAAAGGCAAAGGGGTTTTGTTCCTGGTTAGGAGAAAATGACATGAGGATTAGAGTCAGAAATTCTCTCATGCATGCACCCATGCATGCAGGCAATTGAAGAGAAAATCAACATCAAGTTGCTATCAGTAGAATTATTCAGCATTCCTTACGGCTATGGATGGAATGAATGCGTGTCTCATAGCTAATATGATTAAGATCTTGCAGGATCTTGTTTAATAAAGTGGTCGCAACCTTCCAAGTAATGGTTATTACCACATACTCCACCTGTAATTCAAATGCAAATCCCACATAACTCTTAAACTCTTATGGCTCTAACAACACTAAAGAAAAACAGATATTCATTTGAGAGACTACATGTTGCTGATACTTAGTGTGTCCTATCATCAGCACCTCTCAGGAGCTTATCTTTCATTAATTAGGTTTCACTCAAACATTTAATAATCTTCCAGGAGTTTTAGCTTCTAGATCATTTTCCTTCATGAACACTATGGCACATAAAGATAAAAGAAAACCCTAAACCGTTGATAAGGCCTTCGGGATCAGAATTGACAATCAGCTTCTTGTGCTTTGGTCTCTATTCTACTGAATTACTTATCCGAAATCCGTGTTTCTCATGATTATATATTTATTTTTTCCAAAACACAGCAAAGGAAAATGAAGACCTAACCAGTTATCCACGGGCACAACCTATGTTTTACTACTGTTACACTCCAAGTAAATTTAGTTTTCAATTCTCCCTAGTAGCCAAAGTAAACAAGTGGTTAAAGGACTCGACTGTCAAGCAACCTTTCCTGGTGGCTTGCCATCTCACTGCAACTTCTTCATTCCTCTATGGTTTTGCCTCTTCAAGCGCCTCGTGTAGAGACAGAGCCCCATCCCAGTAATAGAATTTTCTCAGAACTCAATTCTTCCGGCAAACCTATCACCCGCTGCACATTTACACATCCACTTTTCCTAGGCACCTCAAAAGTGCCCAAATCCATCCATCCCAAGCTATAGCACCCGGATTGGCTCAGTTTTTTGCCTGACAAGGTGACTGAATCAACCCATGTACAATCAACTTCCCATTGTTTCATTCTCCCTCGATCATTTTCTCTTTGAACCTAGACTTCACATACTTCCTTCACTAAATTGCCATCTATGAAAAGAAAGACAAGAAAGCTATTCCTTCAAGGATTCTCGCTGATTTTGCGGCATGTGATGTCGATAACCTATGACTTCACTACCAAGCATCCACGGACAAAGCTTACAAAGAAACACTGATTCAGCGTCTCACGAAAAAAACTGTTCAATCAAGGTATAATATAAATAAAGTACAACGTGAAATTATTTACTAATTAAGGCTGAAAATACTAATTATTTAATTATAAAATAAAGCGACATATTTGAAATGCACCTGTGTCACCGCAAATCAATTTCTTACCCAGCTCGAATTTCAATGCTGTCCTAAACAAGCTTTGCCTTATAATAAAAAAAAAAGCAAATGAGTTCTGTCACTTGTTAGGAGAATATGAATGAATATATATATATATATATATATATATATATATATATATATATAAGAGTTAGAATTTCTCTCATACGTGCATAGAGGCTGTTAGGAAATATGATGAGGGTAGATTTGTCATTTACCGTGATAGGGTTGCACACATATATATTGTATTCTTGTATTTTGTGACTTTCAAGACAATACAATATACTTTCTACTCTCCAATATGGTATCAGAGCCGGGGTAGACCCTACCACCGGCCATCGCCGCCCTTCGCCGCCGCTCGCCGGCGATACCCACCACCGTTCGCCGCCGCCGTTCTCCTTCTCTGTTCACCGCCGTTCCCTTCCCTGCTGTTTCGTTCACAGCGAGACAAACAGGGATTTTGAAGGTGTAGATCTGCGGGGAGCGGCGCTTGGACCTCGTCCACCTCGTGCGGCTGCTTCGTCGTCGTCGCTGCCGTCGTCGCCTCCTCCACGCCGCCGTCGCAGGAACCCGTGCGGCTGCTTCGCCGTCGCTGCCTCCACGCCGCCGTCGCAGGAGCTCTCCACCGTCACAGCCGTCCGTCGCTGTTGCAGGAGCTCCTTCTCCGCCGCCATAGCCACCGCTTCCGCGGTCTTAACCGCCGCCGCTGCCTCCCTCATCGTTTGTTTCGGTGCTCCATCGCCGTTCAAGCCCTGCCGTGCTTGTTCAGATGGTCGCCCGTCGCCGCCGTTGCTGAAGACCTTGGAGCGTTCTCAAACAGAACGAACGAGCTAGGGTTTCAACCCTAAAAAAAAATCGAAAAAAAAATCAAAAAAAAAGATATGTCTTACTGCAGTTCGTGAAGATGCTGTCTAGTGCCCTTATTGATTGGTTGCTATCGCAAGTCTGGCTTCATGGACCCTCTGTAAGGTCTCTTGATTCTGTCATGTATCGATTGGGCTCCATTTGTGTTTACTATTGTGTGCTTGATTAAGAGGAGCTGCAGGCTTGATTATTGAGGTATTGTTTTATTGGATTCAACTTGTTGGATTGAGGGGTTTATACTGATGGCATTCGCTTCTGGGTCTAGTTCGACTCATTTTCAATTGACATCTGTTAAGTTGGATGGAACTAATTATCCATCATGGTCTAAAGCTGTTGAGGTTTATCTTACTGCCACTAGACAACTTGATTATCTTAAGAAGGACATTCCCTCGAATGCAAGTAAGCTTGATGATTGGATTGCAGGAGATGCCATGATTCGTACGTTGTTGTGGAATAGTATGGATCCTAGGATTAGTCCTCACTTTATTCAATGTAACTCTGCTAAGGAAGTTTGGGAAAAATGTGCTTTACTTTATTCAGGTCAGAATAATATGACACGAGTGTGTGACACATGGGAGGCTTTGTTTGATCTTCAGCGTGGGGATCAGTCTCTATCTGAGTTTTATGCCCGTTTTACTACACTTTGCCGCCAGCTAGATACTTATCTCCCAGCTTCTACTGATCCTAATGTCTTAGTCAAGCGCCAGGAAGACCTTCGAGTCATCTTATTTCTTAAAGCACTTGGATCCGAATACTCTTCTCTTCGTCAGCAGATTACATCCGACAGTTGTCTTCCTACAGTTGATGAGGTCTTCTCTCGAGCGCTTCGTTCAACACCTTCATCTAAGATTTCCACTACAACTTTAGAGACAAGTGCTATGCTTTCTCATGGATCTCGTGGACGTGGAGTTAGTGGTCGTGGTTATCGAGGTCCAGGACGTGGATTTATTCCGAGTGGAAATCGCGGTGGTCGTGACAGAAATATTGGTAGCCGTGGCTCTCGCTATTGTAATCATTGTCGGAAGACAGGTCATACAGAAGCTTACTGCTACATGCTTCATCCAGAGCTACGGCCACCTCTTGCGGCATATGCCGATGTGGCAGATTCTTCCTTACCAGCTCCTTCAGACCTTCCTACTGTGCCAAGTGCAAAGGATTCAGTTACCCTGACACGTGCTGAATATGAGGCTTGGCTTCGCACCAAACAGGTGACAGGAACTTCAGCTCCCACTGCTACTCTTGCACATATCTCCCAAGGTAGTTCATCCTGTTTATTTTCCCCTTTGTCAAACTCTTGGGTTATAGATTCAGGCGCTACTCATCATATCACTGGTAACTCTCGGTTGTTGTCTTCGTCATATCCCATGTCTTCTGGAGTGTCCAACTATGTTACTTTAGCTGATGGTTCCACTTCTCAAGTTACTAGTATTGGAGATGTCCATTTGAGTTCTTCACTTTCTTTATCATCTGTGCTTCATCTTAAATCTCCATATAATTTGCTTTCTGTTAGTTCCTTGACTAAGGAACTAAATTGTTCTATTACCTTTTTTGCCTCTCATTGTGTCTTTCAGGATCTGAAGACTGGACAGATGATTGGTGGGGGACATGAGTCAAATGGCCTGTACTATCTGGATAAGGAGGTGATGGCAGCCATAGTTATGAAGCACTCGTCGACTGATGTGTATCGGCTACATTGTCGTGTTGGTCATCCGCCACCGCGCATACTTCGAAGCTTGTTTCCTGAATCTGAATCTGTGAGTTCTTTTGAGTGTGAAGCCTGTCAGTTTGGAAAGCATCATAGAGCTTCTTTTCCTTCTCGTTTTCAGAGTCGTGTGTCTAGTCCCTTTGAACTAGTTCATTCTGATGTATGGGGCCCGTGTCGTGTTTCCGACACTTCTGGTTTTCGTTATTTTGTTACCTTTGTGGATGATTTTTCCAGAATGACTTGGTTGTTCTTAATCAAAGATCGCACTGAGGTTTTTCATTGCTTTCGTCACTTTTATTTTGAGGTGTTGAATCAATATCATCGTTCTGTCAAAATTCTACGATCCGATAATGCCAAAGAGTATCTTGCTATTACTTCCGGTTTTCAACCTTTTCTCACTTCTCATGGCATTATTCATCAAACTTCATGTTCGTATACACCACAACAAAACGGTGTCGCTGAACGCAAAAATCGCCACCTTCTTGATGTTGCTCGTTGTCTTATGTTTCACATGCATTTACCTAAAATCTTTTGGGGTCATGCTGTTCTTACAGCTTGTTTTCTAATTAATCGACTTCCCACCTCTACTCTTCAGGGGGAGACACCTTTCTCTATTTTACACCCAACTCGTCCTCTTTTTGCTTTACCCCTACGTGTTTTTGGTTGTGTTTGTTATGTTCATTCTCTGACTCCGGGTCTTGATAAGTTGGCTCCTCGTGCTGAAAAATGTGTCTTTGTTGGGTACTCTAGAACTCAAAAGGGGTATAAGTGCTATAATCCTAGCAGTCGTCGTGTGATTGTATCCGCCGATGTGACCTTTTTTGAAGATCAGCCCTACTATACTCCTCCATCGATCCCCACAGTGTCTTCTCATGACGTTGAATGTGTCTTGCCGACTCTTCCACCTGTCCCAATTCCTCAAGCAACGCCCACAGGTTTTCAATTTGCTGAGCGTACTTACCATCGGCGAGGAAGAGCTCCGACTACAGATGTACGGTCATCACTTGATTCCTCTGTTCCACCATCAATTGTTGTGCCATCTTCCGATCCTGATCCACCTATTGCTACTCGCAAAGGTACGCGTTCTTGTGTTGGACGTCCTAGGGATCGTTACACACTCTACTCTGGTTCTTCTGATTGTTTTAGTACCCGTCATCCTCTTTCAAAATTTGTCTCTTATGATCATTTATCTCCTTCCTTCTCCACTTTTATCTCGTCCTTGTCCTCTATTTCTGTGCCGAGCAGTGTTGCTGAAGCTCTTGCCCATCCTGGCTGGCGCCAAGCCATGGAAGATGAAATGAAGGCCCTTATTGAGAATCACACTTGGGAGCTCACCCCCTTACCTGCGGCTAAGCAACCTGTCGGCTGCCGTTGGGTCTTCACTGTTAAGGTTCATCCTGATGGAACTGTCGATCGATTGAAGGCGCGGTTGGTTGCCAAAGGGTATACTCAAACATATGGTATTGATTATGACGAGACATTCTCTCCTGTTGCGAAAATGCCTTCTGTTCGTGTCTTTATTTCTTTGGCAACACGTTTTGGCTGGCTCCTTCATCAATTAGATGTCAAAAATGCATTTCTCCATGGTGATTTGGCTGAAGAAGTGTATATGGAGCAACCACCCGGGTTTGTTGCTCAGGGGGAGAATCTCGTCTGTCGCTTACATAAAGCTTTGTATGGACTAAAGCAATCTCCTCGAGCGTGGTTTGGCAAGTTTAGTGATGCTGTTATCAGGTTTGGACTAAAGCGATGCCAAGTAGATCATTCAGTATTCAGTTCCATCTCCTCAGCTGGTTGTATTCTTCTAGTGGTATATGTGGATGACATTATCATTACCGGTAGTGATTCAGATGGTATTCAACGTCTCAAACAGTTTCTACATACACAGTTCAGCACTAAAGATTTGGGACGTTTGCGCTATTTCCTAGGTATTGAAGTTGCCTACTCACATACAGGTATCAATTTGACCCAACGAAAATATGTTCTTGATATTCTTGATGAGGTTGGCCTTATTGGAGCAAAACCGGTTGATACTCCTATGGAACCAGGTGTGAAACTTGATGCAGAACTTGGCGAACTGTTACATAACCCAGCAAAGTTTCGGAGAATAGTTGGTAAATTGAATTATCTTACTGTCACGAGACCTGATATATCATTTGTTGTTAGTACTGTGAGCCAATTCATGAATTCCCCTCGAACTACTCATTGGGATGCTGTGCTTCGGATTATTAAATACTTAAAAGGGGCACCTGGAAAAGGGTTAATCTTCAAGAACTATGGTCATCTAAATATCACAGGTTTTTCTGATTCTGATTGGGCTGGATGTCACACTAGTAGGAGATCTACATCAGGCTATTGTGTATTTCTTGGAGGTAACTTAGTTGCATGGAAAAGCAAGAAACAGGATGTGGTTTCTCGATCAAGTGCTGAAGCAGAATATAGAGCGATGGCAAATGTGACAAGTGACTTGCTCTGGTTAAGGATGTTATTGTCAGAAATTGGGCTAGCAACATCAAAACCATCACTATTATGTTGTGACAATCAAGCAGCTATTCATATTACAAATAACCCTGTCTTCCATGAGCGAACAAAGCATATTGAGGTGGATTGTCACTTTATAAGAGAAAAGGTTCAAAAGGGAGAAATCACTCTTCAACATACAAGAACGGAAGATCAACTTGCAGATATCTTTACCAAGTCCTTACGAGGGAATAGAGTGAATTTTTTGTGTAACAAGTTGGGATTGTTTGATATCTACATCCCAACTTGAGGGGGAGTGTTAGGAAATATGATGAGGGTAGATTTGTCATTTACCGTGATAGGGTTGCACACATATATATTGTATTCTTGTATTTTGTGACTTTCAAGACAATACAATATACTTTCTACTCTCCAATAGAGGCAACTCAAGGGGAAATCAGCAACAAGTTGCCAGCAGTGGAAATATTTCTGTATCAATATGCAGCTACTGATGGAATGAATGCATATCTCTTAGCTATAAGATTAAGATCTCGCAGGTCCTGCATAATACAGGGGTCACAAACTTCCAAGTAATGATTATTATTACAAACTCATCCTCTAATTCAGCTACAAATCCCACCTGACACTAAAACTGATATGGCTCTAACAACACGAGCAAAAACAGCAACTAATTTGAGAACCTACATGCTGCTCATTCCATTGTGTCTTATTATTGGTACCTCAGAAGTTTATCTATCATTAATCAGGTTTCACTCAGACATTCAAGAATCATCCAGGAGTTTTAGCTTCTCGGTCATTTTCCCTCACAAAAGCTGTGGCACAGAAGGATAAAGGGAGAATCCTAACCTGTTGCGAAGGCCTCAGAAATCAGAATTGACAATTAGCTTCTTGTACTTTTGTCTCTAGTTTACTGAATGAGTTATGTAAACTCCGTGTTTCTCGCAAGGCAAAAGAAAATAACCACCTATGCAGTTATACATGGACAACTAATGTCCATATCACTTTCACACTCCAAGTACATTTGGTTTTCAATTCTCCCTAGTTGCCAAAGTCAAGGAGTGACTAAAGGAGCTTACTGTCGAGCAAACTTTCCTGGTGGCTTGCCATATCACTGCATCTTCTTGATTCCTTTATGGTTTTGCCTCTTCAACCGCCTCATAAAACATAGAGACAGAGCCCCGTACCTGTGATCGAAGTTTCTGAGA
The DNA here is from genome assembly GCA_019926035.1 of Melaleuca alternifolia. NCBI lineage: Eukaryota > Viridiplantae > Streptophyta > Magnoliopsida > Myrtales > Myrtaceae > Melaleuca > Melaleuca alternifolia. The sequence goes on along the minus strand of JAGKPW010002568.1, from coordinate 668,905 downwards.
ATCCAATTCCCCTGGCAGACCTATAATGTGCTGCCCATCTGTCTGATAAGTACATACTACACATCTACATTTCCTGGACACCTCAAAAGCACCCCAATCCCTCCCTCCCTCCAGACCTACAGCACCGAGATTGGCTCAGGTTTTTGCCTGAAAAGGGGACTGAACCAACCAATGTTCTCTACTTCCCATTAGCTCACTCATTGTCGCTTGTTTTTCCTTTGAACCTAGACTTGACCTACTTCTTTTAATAAATTGCCACCTACTTCTAAAACAAACAAAGAAAAGCTACACCTTCCAGAGATTGTCACTGATTTTGTGGCATGTAACGTCGATAACCTATGAATCCACTACCAAGCATCCACAGACAAAACTTAGGAAGAAACACTAATTCTATGTCTCGCACAAATTCAACCGCACAATTCTAGCACCATATAGATTGAATTCAAATACCAGCTCAAGTATCTCATCAACTAATAGAATTCGGATGTGCCTAGCGTTACCTGATTAATAGCAACCTGCATGGCGACCAGCACCTCAGGAAGGAATCTTTCACCGGAAGCTACACCGTCAGTTTTTATAGCCTCTCTCCACAGTTAATCCGTTGCCCCCGCTCACCGTTCTCCATTGCCATCCGTTTGCTAGGGACTCTGTTTTAAGAAGACGAACTCCTGCTGCTTGTCGCCTCCTTTGGCGGGTGGCAATCTTACATTTGTCAGAGCTCAGTGGCATCAGATGGAAGATGAGAAGTCAAGATGCTGAAAGTTAGTCGGTGCAGTTCGAAGTTTGCCCATGGTGGAGAAAAGAAGATTTAGCCAAATTGCTTCCTTGGCAAGAAAAGATCATGATTTCTTTATCATTCTACGAGTTGCTTCCTTAGCAAGTTTCTCAATCATTCTAACAACAAAAGTAGCGAGCAAACACAGCCATACTCATCTCTGCCAACCGAATTAGAAGTCCAGACGGTCTTGGTTCGCATGCTTCGAGAGAGAAAAGTTCATGATTTCTCTCCAGTACTATCTGACTATGTTCCTCCGTAATCATTTGACATTCTTGCAAGTCTTCCCGAGGATGTGCTTCGCTCGAATTGTCTTCACTCATGAGTGAACTCTCGGCTTCTAATTCTATTGAATCATAATCAACCTCGTAGAGGAAAACTGGGTCCATTAGTTGATTGTCTTGAAGGACTAACTTTAAATCATCCTCTAATTGCTTGCATATTATCCGAAATCCCCATTTTTTCACGATTCCGCCTGATACGGTATGGCTAAATTGTACCCAACTCCCATCAATGTTACCAAAATTGACTACTCCTCACAGCTTAAATGGTATAAAATACTCAAGCCAGATACGATTTGAATATGTATACAGGGGATCTCAATATGGTAGATCGTAATTTCTCCTTTTGCCATTAACACGTGGTTCGATCCTAAATTTGAATCTCTCTTGTCCGTCATTACCCGGCTCATCATTACTAAGAACTGCACAGAGGGCAAATCCAAGAAACTTGTCATACAAGTCCTTTGAAGCCCTGAAAAATATGGAGTCCCCTTCAATTGGGAGAACCCACTCTGGCATCTCTCCTCCGGGGAGACAAATCATGTAACGAAAAGAATTCTGTTGTAAAGATATAGCATTAGAAAACACTGAGCTTGGTATTAGTACCCAAATAAAGAATTCAATATAGGTTTAGTAAGTAATGCTAGTGAATTGTACTTCGAACTGTTCTCTATAAACAAGCAGTAGGTCCAATGACCCTTGCTTGCATTAATATACATGTCTCATGTGATAGAAATCATTCCCATATTAGTAAGGTAGCCACCTCCACTACAATGCACTTCGCATACTCCGGATATCCAAGCCAATGAAGATATATATGCAACATTTTCCATGTTCTTGGTGATTAAAGTATTGTTAGTCTCAACTCAATGCCATAGACTAATTATTCACACCAAGATATAGCCTATATGATCCAACATTTCTTTTTTGTATCGACTTTTATTTCATACCATATACGTGATAACTGATTTAAAGACAGCTCTCCACTGTTTTACCATGTGATTTGGCCATGATGTTAATGACCATCTAAAAACCCTAGAAGTTACCTTTTACATATAGTAATATGCTACGTAATAATTAAGCCATGTCTTTTAAGTTTGTTTGATTTTTAATTAGTTAAGCATTAATGACCAAAAAATGAGTAAATGACAAAGTTTGTGCTAAATATAGAAATGAATTTTTTCGAGTTCTAATCCTAAAGAACATAAATGTTACCAATTTTTTTAACACCCCTTGATATTTCCTTTAATGAAGTAAATGCTGCGGGAGGAAAATGGAGGCAATAGTGGTGCGACACAAGGGCATAACCCAACTTCAACCAACTTTCTTTTAATGTATGATTATGTCTTTAACCCAAAACGTATTTCAAGTGGTAATCTTGTTTATCCTCCTCAATCAAGGCCTAAGTTCAAATCATCACATTGGCATATTTTCTTTGTGTTACTCCCAGCAGCATAGACCTGTGTGTTCCCGGCAATTACCCAATGTTAGTGGGTTTGGCTAAATGGGGAATTACCCCATCTAGTGGTGATTAGTTGAGTACTCAAGAAACTCTAAGATATCACATTGATATATATATATATATATATGTAAAATCAAAATAAACTCTTACATTCTTTTCATAGTTTCTTTTATGACAATGCACATTGATATTAGCAGTTTTACCTCATCTTATATCTGTTGTTACCTAAATATGATTAAACATTGTTGCCAATGCTTTCCACATTTCTTTGACATTTTCAAAACACCTAAACTCTTGCATGACATTATTTTTCATGCTACTCAACAACGTGATGCAAACAAGAAAGCTTTTCATCTTCTATGCAACAAATGCATCTTTATCTCTTTTGAGTTGTGTTGTAGTTCCATCTTCAAGCCCAATCGTAATCAGGTTAAGAGCTTCAAGAGCCTCTTGCTCTTCCACATAAATTGGAATTCATATGCCATATCTCATGAATGTCAAAGTTAGCTTCTCCCATTTGTTCAATTCAGTGACTATGCTCTTAGTAACCTATGCCATTGGATCTAAATACATTATATGCATATGCACAAATCATAATGCCTATCATTTAAGCATCTTTTTTTCATAAACTAATTACATTAAGTAGATCATTTCAAATTGAGATTTTAAATAATGATTGAGAACATAATGAACTTTCGAATTATTTGTTGACCCAAAGTGAAATTATCATTAACATAATTATTTCATGAAAAACTAAGTTCGCTTAATATTATTAATACTTGGAACTGTCCATTGTCATTGCGCTGAAGATTATAATGAACAACAACAAACAACACTGACTATCACATAAACAATTCTATTTACATGAAGGTATATACACAATATAAGAAGGGAACGACAACAATAATGTTTTTTTTTGGTAAAAAACAACAACAATAATGTTTATAAAAAGATATTCATAAATTAACCTAAAATCGAAATCATGCATTATAAACTAAATGATAAATTGGTGAAGACTTGTAAAAATTATATGAAATCTCATCATCCTTCTTTGGCAATTAAGACAAGACTGTTGGGTTTTTGTTAGAGTTCCTTCATGGTGCATTCATTGTATGCCAAGTAATACTCATCTCTTATGTGGTTGTCTTCGTTGTCTCAATTCTACAGTGTTCTTTCAGAAAAAGTTCTGCAAGTTTTTTTACAGATCAAGACTACGTTAATCTCACATAGGTATTCCATCACCTTTTTACCATTTAAGTGGGAGTGTTTTAATCAATACATTCACATTCTCAATGTTTGGCATTAGGTACCCATTCTAGATGATATCTTGTACCATCTTATTGAACTTGACTACATGAGCCTCTTAGTCACTGTTTTCCCAATGACATGCATTCAACTCAATGACTGAGCACCTCAGTCTTTTCCTGTGCTCATTCGTTCATATACGAAGAAGCGTGTGCATGAAATGAGATGACATTATTCCTACAATAAATGCATAATGTAAGGAATCACACAAATCCTCAATATAAGTATTTTTTTGTCAACTATCAATGCAGTCAACGGTCAAGGTGGTCAACGATCAAAGGTCAACGGATGAACAAGTCAAAAATGGTTTGAGGCAATTGTGCGTGGATAGGGTCAAGCGTGGCTGACATCAGCAACACTGGGGGCAGTGTGGGATCGTAGGCGCGTAAGGCCCACACTCGCTGATGCCAATGCGCCCCCTTCCCGGTAGCCTCACAACACACGAACTCATCAAAATGCTCATATTGACGAGTCCATTCCTATTGATGCGTGCGCGGATGAGCAATTCCAAAGATTAAAATTCGATAAAAGGTTAGAGTATTTGGGAATTTCAAAATAAGGATAAATGATCAGAATTGAGACATAAAGGACGCACCAACCAAGGGTCTCGATCGGGATCGGAAATAAGATCACCACCAAAGGTCTAAAGGAAATTCCACCAAACTTAGGCTAAATGGAGTAATCCACTCTACCGTGTTGATTGAACTCACAAAGAGGAATTGTTTTCATTCAATCAAGTCTGCATTACAATGGAGATGATTTCCCTATTTATCGAGAGACTATGGCATAAGAAACAAATAGAGATTAAAGAGCCTACTTGACAACTACCAAATATTAAAACATTGGAACCAAACTAATCTTAATTAGACTCTTGAGAACTAGAAACGCACTAAACACATAGGAACTAAGAAAAGCAATAAAAGATTTTTAACTATTTAGCCTTGATGAGTTGTCTACCAATTGTCGAGCTCCACCTTGGACCACCACATAATCACCTCATAATAATAACAAACACCATAGGATAATGTCTAGAATAGCTTCCCATAAGTATAATATCAAACAGCCACTGATTTAAACTCATTTGTTGACCCATCGAAGCAACCAAACTCTATGTCGCATGCTCGAATAAGCAAAGATTGGTCCGTTGGTGAATATATATTTGATTTACATATTTCCTCATCACGATTGATAAAATCGGATGCGCCCGCATCACCTATGGTATATTGTAATATAATATATGACCAACAAATTTTGTAAAGAATCATAAAAACCGTTGTTCTTGTTCTCCCAAGGCCTAACACCATTGCAGCGCAATGGGGCACGTGCGGTGACTTCCAACCACTTCCTGGGGCCAACGACCACTCAAAATTTTTGTACGAATGAGTACTTTCTAGCTAAGCAATTACATTGCGATTTTAACAGACAAAAAAATAAATTACAACCTATGAGTAGTACACTCGAAAAATGTGAAATTGGGCCACAAATCAGCATCAAATCAGCATCAAGTAGAGAACATTCGATGGGGAAACAATAACACATGTTCTAATACCAATGTCAAGTTTAGACTACTAAAATCCTTGAAACGGAGATAAATTCCAAAGATGAATATGCGGAAGACATGTACGAGGATAACTTGTTACAACCAATTGAGAAGTACGTTACAATGACGGACACATCTTCATTGTCATAGATTAAATGCCTCTTTACAGTCTTTCGAGAATCCTTACATAAATCACTACAGTGAGAAAGATCAAAGGGAAGAACATAGTTCTTTTTAGTTCTTCCCGAGAAGTCTCTTTTAATAACTGTTCTTTAGTAATTAGTTCCTACAGAGATATGGGCTGAGTTATGGGCGTAACTCATCTCGGACGGCCAGGGCTTAGCCTGCCTTGGGCCGCCATCATTTCCATCCCAGACAAATGCGTTCACTTTTTGTTAGTACATGAGAAATGACGTTTCTCTTCAAAGAAAAAAAGAAGTGAATGTCAATTGCTTGCAGATTAAAATACAAGTGAGCTTTGTTTAGTCACAGTCGATCAAGGAGTTTTGGCTCTTGCTACCCGGAAAATGAGAATGAGTCAAAGAAAACCGAAAAAACAATCAGATTGACCTGCATTTCTCGGATTGAAGTTTTACTACTCTCGAAGACGTTTTTCTGGCCATAGGAAGAACCCCTCTTGTGGAATTTTTGGTCTTACTTGACACCTTATAAACGGAACTGACTATATTGCACTTGCTAATCAACGCCACAAGTTTTACAGACTCCTTTTGTTTTATTCGAAATACAATAGAGAAAGGGAGGCTCTCAGGCCAGAGAAGAGAAATGATCAAGCGTTAAAACACAATACAAATTGTATGCAAAGCAGATTCGGAAATGTCTAACGTAATCGATGACGGCTGGGTGCTTAATCTTGTCCTTCCAACCCGTCACATCGGCAATGGATTGACGAGCAGACAAGTCACAAACTCTTTGAAATTGGTTCCAGCATCAACGTAGTGATCTGTTTTATCTTCATATGCCGCATGGTTGACTCGTGCAAGATTGATAATTCGCATGAGGAGTACAATGGGGACGACGGTCGGACGGCGCATCTCTTCATTTATGTCCTTCCTCGCATTGACCACTTGTTTACAGAGTTCCTCCTTTGCCTCTTCCTCCGTAACTCTGTGCTGTTTCATGAAACACTCCACTGAAGATGCCACATGACCTCTCTCTTGCTCAAACTGTAAGAAATATATATATATATATATATATATATATATATCAGTGGAATTATTTTTTATCCTATTGATAAAACCGACGAGACCAAATTTAGATAAATTGATGTTGTCCGCTAGTATAGCTTTTATATACCTTGTGTCCGGCGATGTCATTCATGAGCCGACCGATTACTTGTGAAGCCTTAACTATCTTGGGTTTGCTATATAATAACCAGTCAAAAGCATCTTTCGTCGCAACATCTCCCATTCCCAGAAACGATGTCACAAGAATCAGTTCCACACCGATGCTTTTTATTGCGACGGGCATGTACTCCTCCATCGTGGGCACGTGGCTTTGGTGGAGCCATTTGGCCTCGGCAAAGTACGCTCTCGATTGGATTTTCATCTGAGAATTCATTATCATATGTAGAGCTATTTCAATATTTGAGCATTAATATTTGGTGAACTTAGATAGATGGCAGTCTCTCATCCTTATTCACAAACAGGATATTCCATTTCAAGTGGATACTATAAAAATCGCAACTGATTGATGTAACATGGAATGGCTCACCGCTTCTTTTGCATAGAAAAGCTGGTATGATCTTCCCTTTCTTGTCAATGCGTAGCCAATTCCATCATAAAAATCAAGAAGTGTCTTGTAAAACACTTGCATGCACTTCGGCAATCCTTCTTTGGCACTTACATCCCAACTGAGTTCCAGTTTAGCAAATATAAAACTTGACCCTGATCAAAAGTTGGTCAAACTAAAATAAGTAACTTTAGAATCGATAAACTGAGACAAGCCTCCGAACGCCAACTCTACCTTTCAATTGCTTCCGTGAAGAGCTCTAGTTCTTCTAGTGTGCCATAGGCATCATAGATGTCGTCGAGAATGGAAAGAACGACCATCAGTTTGGTTACTATTTCTCTAGCGGTCTCATACTCCGGCTCAAAATAAACTCCTAACGTGCAGACATACAGCTCTGCAAGCCTATCTCTAGCAAATGGGAACTCCCTCTCTATATCTAAATCCTTCCACCACCTGCAGTTTACCAACAAATCCCGTTTAAGGCAAACACATTAGTGATGAAATTATAGAAAGTACTTTAGAGCGATTACCCAAAGAGATTAACACTCCCCGACACATACAAATGATTTGTACTTCAGGCTAGATTGCAATTACAGTAGTCAATCTATGACAATAACTTGTTTTTGGATAACTAGCTAGTTCAGACAAGCTATTATGAAGTTAACCTTGTAAGGTTGCCAAGCTCCTTTTGATGTTGCTCTTGCAATGAGTTGAAATCGAGCTTAGCCAAGGAGAGCAGGACCTCATTATGCGATGGTTCCTCTTGGTAGAATTCAACGTAATGCCTTGCCTCTAGCCTTGGCAGACCCTTGCGGATTGGCAGATGGAGGGCATGACTCACTTGTCTTTCGAGATTAGGGCGTACTATTTTTTTATCAATTGATTCCAAGTGAGTTATAGTGAAAGAGAGTGCATCGTTCAAAATATTATCGCCTTGATAACTTAGATGGCAAGCTTCAAATAGACTTAACAATCCCTGCACGTCGGCAATGATTGATTCGCTGAAATTCCCTTCGCTGTTCTTGAACCTGTCAAAGATTTCTGTTTGGCCAAACGGAATTTAGGAGAAGAATCTATCATGAGATGATGTGAAAAGCATCATGTTCAATATCTAGATCAATTGGAAATGATGGAAAAATGGCATGCTAAACCAAGGAATTAGGAGAAGGGACTATTCACCTTTCAAAGCAAGTAAATTTGAAGAACTCGGGATATGAGAAAAAGGTTAACTAACAAATAAATTAATATCAGAGTAGTTTAAACATGTTAGTGATATTATTTGTTCACTCTAATCATTCAAATGGATTATCAAGTTAGTGTCTATAATAGAATTTTGCCAACTGATCAATCAATGAAAATTGGAACATTACATACCGCAAGAAATATTATAACCTTGTTGTCGTAACAATCGAAAGAGGAGCAATAGTGTGTAGGTTGTCACTGCTATCGAAGCAGTGAAACTCGAGATAGCTTCTATGGATTTGTTTCAACTGCTCATTTATCTCAAGTTCAAAATGGTAGGCAATTCCCAGGCGTTGGATTTGATCAATCAAGTTCAACTTCTGTGAAGGCTTATTCATACCACCTGTCAACATTGTCCTCACTTCTCCTTTCAATCTCTCAATTCGTTCCTCTACTGTGCCATGAGAACTCTACGATCAACATAAAATTGAAAATCCAGCAAAAAATTAGAGGAAATTGACATATATTGAGTAAGAATGCAAGAAACATATTAGGTTGCCTACAACCCGATCGACCTAGATAAATATGAACTGAAATTACCTAAAGATTATACCATTAAGACTGGTTTTACCAACACATGCATGAAGTCTCCAATAAACTGGAAGTTCTTTTTTCTTATCAAATGCTGTGGGATGATCCTCAATAATCCAAGATATCCTTCATGCTTTCAGTTTTCAGAAGGCATAACAACTGAAAAGTTTTCATGAAGTAATCCAAGAAAAAGAGTAACTTAAATGCTACCGTCAAGTTGGAGTCAGAAGCATATTTGAGAAAGTGATCCGTCCATATGCCTGGATGAAAAATTGCCGACCGGGGTTCAGCGACCGGCCTTGTTTCTTGGGCAGGATAAGAAGATGCGGCTGCTGAATTCTGAAGAGACATTTCTTTTTCGCTATTTTCTATATTTAGGTATCTGAACGGATATAGATGAAGAACACCGGAGTGAGAGCAGAGGCTCCTTTCTCGGAGTGTCCGAACCTTATGGATGGGTATTTATAGGCTAAAGCATCTAAAGGAACATCAAAGGCTATTGTTGATGCGCTAAAGCATCTTCTTCCCTATGTATTTTTTTTTATTCTTGATGAGTTTATGAGATTTTGTAAAATTATTGCCAACTATTCTAAAATTTTAAGTTGGGCTCGAAAAGATTCGAACTCAGGATATCATACTCTGATATCATATGAGATTTTATGGGACCATTTTTAAAAGTTTAAGCTGTTAAATAGGGTTATGAATTAATATTTAATTACTCTGATAAAAATCCCACCGGGTGAAGATTATGGACCCCGCACCATCGTTCCATATAGCTGGGGGGAAATGCAACGATGGCCTGCCAATGGTCATGACGCCACTCTATCATGAGTAGCTTGACATGGAAAGAAAAAGAGAGGGACCTCTTTTCATGAGGAGATCTAACGCACATGGGTTTGTTTGGTTTTCGTGAGCGTTATTCACACTTGAGTCTACTTCACTCGTTGTAATCACTCTAGAACGATCATGTCAATTCAATCTTGTGTGGGGATTTGTGCAACTCCTTTTGTGAGATGGAAAGATTATTTATGATAAAATTGTGAGAATTAAATACTTTTGGGGTTGAAAAACACCGAGAGTGCCTTACTTGTTCGAGTATCGCTGTAATATCAACTAGCTCATTTCATTTATAATGAAATTTTGTGTTGTTCTCAATATGGATGTAAGTCACATCGATGGAATTGCGTAAATCCAATGTCCGATCTATTTCCTTGTTCCATACATTTTACTCAGCCGCTTTTTATATTTACAATAGACTATATCTGAATAAATATCATTTCATACGGATAATTGATTGATTTGCCATGTCATTAAGGTGCATGATACAAAAAGTAAATTAGCTTGGAATTTGGCCATGGAAACAGGGGCAACTCTCTAAGACTATGGTGCGGACCATCAGAGCTAATGCACGTTTTTGCTATGATTCTCCACTTTTGCATGCGTTGGGATTTTTCTTAAGACTGCAATTCTATCCTAATTTTTTGTATCCTATAAATGATAGATTTAAATCATAAAAGATAGTCCACTGTCCAATTTTAATTTTTTTACCAAAATTTGTGCAAAAAATTGAATATTATGATAAACTGAATAAGGAAATGCATCACATACTATATTCATGTATTTTGATTAGTGTGACTTATTTCACGAGAAGAACTGTACAAGATTTCGCTACAAATTAATTGGTCCAATTAAAACCACGTTCTCAAAACCGCTGAGTGGTTTCCATCCACAAAATATATTAAAAGTCTCTCGGTTGGAGAAAGCATCTTGAGCTTCTCATTTTGTTCATAAGCGAATGGCATCTAGTGCCCATCTTATTCATTCATACGACAACAATAAACAGAAAGAAACGGGCACACACACTCTCGCTCACATGGTTGACACTCCACCATTTTATAAATGTATGAGGGTGTTACTTAAGACAGCAATTCTACACAAATTTTTTGTATCATTTATTTAATAAATTTAGATCATAAATGATAGTGTAAATGCCTTATTTTATTTTGAAATCACAACTCGTACTTGAGTTGCGACAAAAACAAACAATTGAACATGATAATAAATGGGACAAGAAAGTGAATCGGACATCTGATTTATGTTATCTAATTAGTGTGGTTTACTTCACGAGAAGAGCGGCATAAGATTCCGCTTTAAATCTATCGATATAACAAAGATTACAAATATGCTCCAAGAAACTCTTAGTGATGTTCAGCCCCAAAATACACCCAAAAACCCTCGGTTGGAGAAGACATTGAGATTTCGAATTTTGTCCATAAGCGAATGGCATCACTTTGAGAGGCGCTTGGTATCTAGCGCCCATTTTATTCATTCAAACGACAGCAGCAACAACAAAAAAAGGTGAAAGAAACACACGCAACATTTACAAAGTTGAGACTTTACTATTTCCTTCATACATGAGGATGTTTCTTAAGACTGCAATCCTACACTAATTTTTTGTATCCTTAACATAATAAGTTTAGATCATAAATGATAGCTTCACTAATTTTTTTATTGTGCCCAATGTAACGAAGAATAAGTATTCACGCTACAGCAATAGCACACGTTACAATATTGAATTGCACTTCATAGTATGTGTACATACAATTGTGATGTTAACTTGTTAGGAATAATATGATATGTGAATATTCAAGAGAAATTAGATAAAAAGTATTTTAACCGTGTTATCATAGCGTTTGAACTACTTCATGAATACTAAAAGATATATTTCGTATTAAGAATCGCAATTTGACCCTTTTTAATTTAATTTCCTTTCATGGATCGATTGTTTCTACGGCAGAACAAAGTTAATTATTTGTATACATGCTTCATGGTAGCAATCACAAATTGAGTAGTTCCGTTGATATGTTCGAGTAACATAATAGAAAAAGTGTATATATATTAGTACCTTGATCTCCATAGTGGAATGTTATTCTAACTATAAACAAAGCATAAACCGATAACAAAGCAGACTTTAATTATTACATCTACGACTTAAAGTAGTGCGAGTGTAATTATTGCATCCAAAATGAAAAGCTGGTGTTGTGCAAGTGCGCACAGCCATGTTAGAGAGAGAGAGAGAGAGAGAGAGAGAGAGAGAGAGAGAGAGAGATTGCACTAGTAATTTGGCTTTAACTAGTTTTATTCATTAAAAGCGGTTAATAGAGAGATTGCACTAGTAATTTGGCTTTAAATAGTTTTATTCATTAAAAGCGGTTAATTCACTTTCACTTTTTACTTTTCTTCATAATTATAGCTCCCCTAGAGGCTTATAAACACCCAGTAAGTTCAACCACTTTGATCTAGGCTTTTGACCAGTGTAATAGTAGTTTGCAACAATAGTTCAATGGCTTTTATAATAATATTTGCTTGAGAAAAATTATAACTCGGGCATACATATATAATTTTATTGGTTTATGTTATGATCATATTATAGATGCATTGACTTGTGAAGAAAATATAGAGTACTTATGTCATATGAGAATATTAGCTGGTATGACTTCCACAATGTGTATAGTGGATACATTTTAATAAAATTGCATTATTGGTTTCCTGACGTCAAAGAAATAATGACGGTTTTCACTTGCTTAGCCGTGACTTTATGCTCCTTTTTAATATTATTGCTTTGTGTTATGACGCCTATTATGCAATGCATTAACTTATGGAGAAAGTATAGCTTGTTCATGTTTTTTAGAATATAAGTTGGCATGACTTCCAAAATGCCTATAGTTGATATCTTTTTACAAAATTGCATTATTGATTACTTGAGGTCATAGAAATAATGTTGGTTTGTTACTCGCTTAGCCATGACTTTGTTCTTCCCTTTTATTAACATTACATGTCACAAGAACGAAGAAGAGTATATGGGGGCAGGTGAGGAGTGACAATGAGTGACCTAGAATGACACTTACCAAAAAAGTTATGGTATAATTGAGAATACTTTTGAATTCCTGTTGGAAATGGTTTGGATGTATTTAAGTTTTGTGAATACAACTTTTGCTTGATAAATGATGCGACATGAAGTCAAAATTTTGTCAAGTAGTTGGTTTTCGTGAAAGGCTTTGTTCTCTATACAATCATTCCCTATAAATCTATAAATCAGATATGAATTTGGGATATGATATATATACTTAACATGTTTTCTCCAAAACAAAAATGAAAAGTCGCAATATGTTCACTACCTAAATGGGCACTTAACCCCAGGCCTAAAAGAAGGGGAAAAAAACTATGATCTTCTCGTCTAGTAGTTTCAGATTTTAGAGCCACCTGAAGTACCCAACTTTCCTGTTTATTCCTCCGTTTTCAAAACGCAAGGAGAACTATTCATACTGCTATAATCTTTTGCAAATGATTTTAGTAAAAAATTAAGATAAGAAAACGTATAAAGGATAACCTTGGTAAGTTTAAGCGTTAATTTTTTAATAACAAACATTTTATTGCACTATTTCAAAATTATTTAGATAATATATTGATTAGTTACAATATAGATATTACATTTCAAAACCTACAATAAGACTAAATTCTTCTTATGATGATTTAGAAAATTAACCATTATATTAAATGTTGAAAGATTAATTTAACATCTTCCTCACATGGTATAGTTGCCATACCCTTTGCTGTAAAATTGTTCTTTCATATATTAATGTTTGTTAGTTATTTGCAGTCTTTGAAAAAGAAGCATTATCTATTACAATTTTGTATATTATCGAGCAAAGAAACTGGTGTTCAAAGTCTTGTGAAATTTTTTGGCTTTGTGCAGATTAAAATTTTACAATATGAGAAAAACTCTCTATTAGTAAAAAGAAAAAGAAAATCATTGTTAGCTGTCCCATTATCATATAACTCAAATATTTCGCAGATTGAAATTCCAAATAAGAAAAATACTGCGGACTCACATAGAACAATGTTACCATCTGCAGTGGATCAACATAATCACTCATGCCGAGATAAGCGGATCACCATCGGTGACAATTTCCGTCTATAATTAAATTCTTCATTCTCTCAATCGTAATAAAACAATGGGTAAGAAGATGAATCAGACATACATCGATATTCCAAAAATCAATATCTTGTTTTAATCAATTTATTAAATAAATGAGCCTGGAACAGCACATCCCAAAAGTTTGTTTTTGTGAGAAAATGTCAGACACTTTCGAAGCAATGATATGATCCGCCACCTAACTAACTATATAATATGAAGCGCCATGAACTGTTGACTCCCCACTGAAGAAAAATATTATGATCAAACAGATTGGTTAGATGGAAAACAACTAACTATCACTCTGTTTGCGCAAGCTGCAATTATTCTATCACGTCAATATAATATGGCCAAGCAGTTTAGTTAGTTACAAGCTCTCATTAAGATTGCCAGTCTGCTTATATTCTAGAAATATGCGTCACTAAAATGTTGGATCATTGATGCAATAGTTGCTAAATTTGAGCCATTGGCTAAAAAAAGGCAAACAAAAGTCGTCAAAGGAGAAAAGAAGAGATTTTTCTCAGAGATATAGCAAGTAGGTAATTAACAAATTAAACATATGGTGGAAACTAACTCAAATAAAAATTGGTAGTACAAAACTAACTGATAATTTAGTCAATGAAGAGTTGGTGATTACTCTAATTGGGGACAATTGCCAAATAGTCCTAAACCTTTTGCTACTTTGCTTATTCAATCTTAAACCTTTTTTTTTTATAACCATCTTAAACCTTTTTTTTTATGCCAAATAAGTCCTAAACCTTTTGCAACTTTGCCAGTTAAGTCCTTTCGGCGGATTTTGGCCGAAAAATGCATACATGACGATGACGTGACGCGCCGGACCTCACCGGTGATGACGTCGTGACGACGTGGCGATAACTGAACCCAAGATTTTTTTTCTTTTTTTTTCCTTGTTTTTCTAAGAAAAGATTTGCTTGGCCGGCAAGCTCCGCTAGCCACTCCAAAGGTGGGGCCGACCCTTGCCGGCTGCTGGCGAGGGTGGGAGAGGCCATTGCCACCCTCGCCGGCGAGGGCCCTTTCTAGGCCTTGCTGTAGATTTGTAGTGAGGGAGACTCCCTCGCAGATTTACAATGAGGGAGTCTCCCTCGCTGCAGATCTGCGAGGGCCTTTGCCTGCTATCGGCGAGGGTTGGCTCCGCCTCTGAAGTGGCCAGTGAGCTTCACTGGCCACCGGAGCTTGCCGGCCAACAAAGTAAGTCTTTTTTTAGAAAAAAACAGGGAAAAGAAAAGTCCGGTCATCGCCATGTCGTCGCCAACAAGGTTCGGCGTGCCACGTCATCGCCACGTAGGCATTTTCTCGCCAAAATCCGCCGAAAGGGCTTAACCGGCAAAGTTACAAAATGTTTAGGACTTATTTGACATAAAAAAAATGTTTAGGAATGAATCAGCAAAGTAGCAAAAGGTTTATGACTTATTTTGCAATTGTCCCCTCTAATAGAGATCAATAATTCTTCAAAAGAAATAAGTGGACCAAACATTATAACACGTGTCCGAAAATGAAATATTGCGTTTTTGTTATATGCTCAATAATAAGATAAACTTTGCTGGCTGCCTTGAAACGGCAGTCCGGACCTCTGAGCAATTGTTTCTCTTTGCTAAATGATAATTTAACACATGACTACTCATAAGATTTGAAATTATATGCACAATTTAAGTATATATAGCCAAGTGATATGATATATCATCTCGGTTAGTTTAGTGTATGCAGACCTTCTTGTACCGCAAATTTGTGAGTGGTGATCGATGTACCTCAATTATTCGTGGACCGGACACTAATCAAATAATTAATTAATTGACTTATTGTCATTATAAATCAAAAGGTGCTATGAAATCTGTCATGGTAACGAGCGCACCAATATCTTAGTTTTTTTTACGGCACCAATATCGTAGTTGATGGTAAAAAATTTGTCGATATCGAACCCAATGATCTTTATTAAATCAATA
This sequence comes from Melaleuca alternifolia, assembly GCA_019926035.1. Taxonomy (NCBI): domain Eukaryota; kingdom Viridiplantae; phylum Streptophyta; class Magnoliopsida; order Myrtales; family Myrtaceae; genus Melaleuca; species Melaleuca alternifolia. Next base: position 653,084 of record JAGKPW010002568.1, on the reverse strand, counting down.
GCCATTTTTGTGTTCTCTTCTAGTCTTTAATGTAAATCATCTTTTAATATTCTATTAAGAGCGTACATGTAATTTGGCTTGCATTTACTCCATCACCAATAATGTGGTTGAGGACATTGTCAATGGACTGATAAGTTTATGAGAAATGGTGGATCTGGAAATTCATATGCGTACAAACAAATGTAACGTTAGCCTAATAAGAAAATGATATGCCAATATTTAAAAGAAATTAGAAAAATAGAAATCAAACCATGTGATAATAGTGTTTGAATTACTTGATGATATATCAAAAGATATATTTCATACCGAGGATTTTCACACAATTTTTCTCAGTTTGCTATCTGTGAACCGAAAAGTTTCTAGGGCTTAATAAAGTTGAGGATTTCCATTTAAAGCACTCTTATTGAAAAAAATGTCCATGAACTCCCATGAACTAATTTTTTAGGTCTTTGATTATACCCGTTGATATGACTTTCTCGATGCATATTGCCGATACGTATGTGTATAAGTTGCATTTTTTTACTTAATGGAATAAAAAAAATATGATTACCACTTGCTAAGTAGTCTTTTTGCTTTCCCCTTATATTACCATTCTAGTAATAGAAATAATGATTATTACCACTTGCTAAGCTGTGATGTTGGTTCCCCTTTTATTATCATTCTATTCACAAGAACGAAAGAGTAAATGGAGGCATATGGAATATGATAGGAAGGGACTTAGAATAACATTTACGAAATAGTTTTTAGTAATTTGAGAGTACAGATAAATTCCTTCCGAAAATGATTTGGATATTTTTAAATTTTGTGAATACAAGTTTTATCTGGTGAATGAATTGATACAAACTAATATTTTTATGAAATGGATGTTTTTCGTTAAAAGCCTTAGTCTTATATGGGAAGGCCAATCATATCCTAGAGATTTGGTAAGAATTTGAGTATGATGCATACACTAAACATATTTTCACTAACTAAATGGGCGCTTAGCAGCCAGCCTACCAAAATAGGGGGCGGGGAAAGACTAACATGTTTGTGCTCATCGGCAGAGTTTTTTTTTCCCTCCTTCGGTGTTGATTAAAGAATCCTACCCTTCTGAAACGCAATTCAGTATTTGGGTGAACTTCGATAACAAATATTTCGGCGTGTTCTTCTAACTGTATTTTTTATTACTATATTTTACCTTGAGAATTGTTTGCTTATGTTAGTTTGCTAGAATTTGTGTGCGATTCCTAATAATTATCTATACCCAAATCGTTCCCAATGGTGAAGGTATTACATGAACTTGGTCACATACGTCAATATCACATGATATTAGCTACAAAATCAGTACTGCGCACAAGAACTGAATGATTAATTTCTGTTATTTTCAAAACATAACAAAAACTATTAACACTGCACTAATCTTTTGCAAATCATCTTTGTAACTATTTTCCTAAGAAAATACAGGAAGGATAACATTGCTAATTTATGTGTTAATTTTTCAGTATTTGACATTTTCTTGCATCATTTAAACTTATCTAGATTATCTATTGAGAAAATAAAAATTGCATTTCAAAACTTAAAATTACACTAAGTTCTTCATACGATATAGAAAATTCATCGTCACATCATTTCTGAAAGATCATTTAAGCATCTTTATGTATTATAGTAGTCATACTCTTTGTTGTAGAATCTTTCTTTCATGTATAAATGTCTGCGAGTGATATGCAGTCTCCAAAGAAGTACACAAAACAAATGTATATATATCAAGCAATTAAATTATGGTTCAAGTCTGACCGGAGAAAAGAATTGGTGTTCAAGTCTTGTGGTTTTTTTTCCTTTGTCCACATTACAAATATCCAATATGTAAAAATTTCCCTATTGGTAAAAGAACCTCATTAGAGGTGTCCCTATATGTGGTTTAAAGAAAATTTCTTTATCACATAACTCAAATCTGTAGGAGATTGAACTTCCAAACTAGAAAAGTACTATGGACTCATATAAAAAATGGGACAATTAAATTGTTAATCATACATAATGTCTGAGGCTGAATCATGTAGATCAACATTGTTTACAATCCATAATCTTTACTCCCGTTTAAATTTAAATTCTTCATTCTCAATATTTGAAAAGTGAGATGAATGAGACTTACATAGAGCGACACATATTGATATTATACGATGCATATGCTATCTGATACTGATATTTAGATGAGTCGGCAAAAGCTTATCCACAATTATTTGTTTTTGTGAGAAAATATCATATGCTTTCAAAGCATCATGTCATCAACTGCCCGTTTAATTATTCAATATCAATTGCTATCAACTTATGACTTTCCTTGGAAGAAAACTATTATGAACAAGCAAACTGATTAAATGGACCATAATGTGGTGTTTCGAAAGCACCTAACAATCTTTTGTCTGCTTATGCATTTCCCTACTGCAATTAGTCTATCGGTTCAACATGGCTTAAGAATTCGTTTCGTTTCAAGCTCTCTATACATTGCCACTTGACGTGAACTTTAGAGATACATGTCACTAACGAAATGTTTAGGATTATCAACACGATGGCTGGTAAACTTGAGCAGTTGGTGAGAAGTGGTTACCAAAAGTCCAACGTTGAGGTAGTTATTTGCACCTGATAAGCATGAAATGATTAGCTGAGAGATATATGGAGTAAATTAGATCTCACATAAGAGAAATTGCACTATATTTGAAACCCTTTGATCCAGAATTCCATTACTGCAAGAGAAACAAGAAAAAAGTTGGAAACATTCATAAGTTAAGCAGACACTTGAAAGGGAAAACGTAGATGAAATTTCTGTGAAAGCCAAGCCACCCAATATTTCTGATAACTCTGCGTTTTTACCCAGTTCAACTGCTTGAAACCCCATAACAGCCGCGTTTCGATCCTTCAGAAGATTTTCATTTCATAGACACTAGTGAATTGTGACCTAGAGCCTTCGAATTTCCCCAGCTTAATTTGTAATTTATCGTTTTGGAAATTTTATAATTTTCCTGAAATGTCGGTTTGGGCCTCGGAAAATTGAGTTGTATATATATTTTGCCCCCAAAAACCTTGAATTGGAAGCCTAGAGAAGTTTTTATAATTTTATTGAAATTTTCTTACTTTCTTATTTTATTTATTTCTTAACGGTCAACAGTGAACAGTCACGGCTTAGGACCGATCACAGAGGAGATAAAACATATGAAAGAATTAGTTAAATGTGGTATCTACAGCACATCACAGGTTTTTTTGGGTAAAGGAAAGCAAGACAAACAAAAGAAAGAAGGCCCTTTACTGAAGATCAGCCGACTTCACTTACCTGCAAATTGCTTCCATAGCAAGTTTCCATCATTCTAACAACAAAAGCTGCAAGCCAACACCACCATTCTCATCTCCGCCAATCGAATTGGAAGTCAACAGAGTCTTGTTTCGCATGCCTTGAGTGAGAATATGATGATGATTTCTGTTCAATACTAATTGACCATGTTTCTCGGTGCTCATTTCACAATCTTCCAAGCCCTTATGTGGATCTGTTTTAGTCTGAACTAGTGAAATCTCGGCTTCTGAATTTGTCGAGTCGTGACTAACCTCATAGAGGAAAGCTAGATCAAATTGCTGATTGTCTTGAAGTACACCCTGTAAGTCATCCTCTAGTTGCTTGCACATTATACGGAACCCCCACTTTTTCATGGTTTTACTCGATATTGCAAGGTGAAATTGTACATAACTCCCCTCAATTTGATCAAAATTGACTACTTCCCAGAGCTCAGATAGTATGATATACTTCAACCAAATATGATCCGAATCCAATGAACTCCAACATTCTCCTCTAACTGGGCATCTTTCGCCATTAATATGTGCGTCAACCCTAATAGAGCATCCCTTTTCTTCATCCTTTCCGACAACAACACAGAGAGCAAATCCAAGAAACTTGTCATACAAGTCCTTGGAAGCCATAAAAGATACAAAATCCTCTTCAACAGGGATTACCCACTCTGGCATCTCTTCTCTAGGTAGGAAGATAGTGAATTCAGAAGGATGCTGTTGTAAAATAAACCATTAGAAGTACACAAATTTGTTATTAGTACCCATATAGAATTATTCAATTGGAGTTTAGTAAGCCATCCATTTTCGAACTAGAGCTCTACAAATGAGTAAAGATCCATTGATCCTTGCCTGCATTGATATACAAGCCTCATGCAATAGAAATCATTCCCATAAAAGTGCGGTAGCCGCTTGCATTACATGCCTATACATGAAGAACCGCTTTGTATTTGTTTGCTTTTCTTATGGCTCAAATCTTGCTTGTTCTGCTTTTTGCAATATACAAGCACACACTGCAGCTCGCATACACTCCACATGAACGAGAGAGAGAGAGAGAGAGAGAGAGAGTCTAACCTGCAACGGTGAGACAACGTGATCCATGGTCACCATTCTCCAAACAAAATCATGAGATGAAATAAATTCTCCAACTCTTTGCAGTGATTCACAATTAGTTGCCGCAAAATAATCTAAAAATGGTGGAAGCTCAGGAATCTCTCGTAATTGACGGCAACCAACAACTGCCAGACCAGTCAAAGTATCACGCTTATTGATGGATGCGGGAAGGCTAGTAATTTTGTTTGCTGTAAGAATTAAATGACCCAATAAGGGAGAACATGAAAGATTCCCGACAAATTCTATTTCGGATAGATTACATTCCCCAAGGTCTAAAAAGCGTAAATTTGAAAGTCCAGTCTTCATCTCCGGATCAGTTGAATCCTCATACTTTGGGAACCCGATTAATCCTTTGCAGCATTCAAGAGTCAACCTTTCAATCTTTTGCAACTTATAAATGCTTGACGGAAGACTTACGAGGTTCTTGCAATAACCTACATCCATTCTCTCCAAAGAGACTAGATTGTCTATTGAGGTAGGAAGTTCTTTAATAGCAGTCCCTTGTAAATCAAGCTCTTTCAAGCCTAACTTTTGTGGAATATCAGGGAACCTTTCAAGTTTCGTGCAACCTCTGAGAGCTAGACTTCGGAGATTTTTTGACTTGAGCACATTTGGGAAAACACTAAGTTCGGAGCATCCACTTAAAGCCAAATGCTGTAACTTCTCATGATATGCAATCGAGTTGTGTGCTTCTACCAAGTTTTTGCAATACAGAAGATTCAATTCCTCGAGATTTGGAGTACATGAGAGGTCGGGCATACTAACCAATGACTCACATCCACAGAAATTAATGTACTTCATATTTTTGAAAGTCCTTCAAAAACAGCAAAACCAACTTCGGTAAATATTTTGAAAATGATTTTAATAATTTTTTTTAATTCCTTTGATCAATTATCCTCAATTAATTATTTTCCAGTTCTTTTACACATGGACAATGACGTGAAATTGGTTATTCTACTGAATGTTTTGCGTGATAATGTTAAAATTTGAATTTTCTTTTGATGCAATGACCTTCGTATAAATAAAAAGGAAATCAAATCTTGAAATATTTTTCTCTTTCAACATATATGCACAGAATTATCTTGTGCCATATATTTTTAATAGCAAACATTTCCGTTACATATTTCTTGTAAAGTTGTTGAGCTTTTCTTCAAATGCCAATTTTGCTGCACATAAAAATATTTTAACCAGCAACTTATCGGGGTCATTTTGAAAGGACAAAAGAGAAGTGGTTTCTAAAACATAGGAATACCACTTGAGTTTACTAGTACATAAAATAAGCATATACAAAAGGAAGTGAATAATAAAAAGGTCTACGTAGGTAAATGCTCACCTTCAATTGTTTTAGCACTCTTGTGATATTGTTTCCGCTCATATCAAGTCCCACTAATTTCTTTGGACTAGAGGAAAATGCTGGAGTGGAGGAAGCACATCCAGGCCATTCAAACCATCTAAGGTCATCAGGAAGACATATAGGACCTTGGAAAAAATTTTGCACATTACCCAAGATGAGCAATCTCAATTTTCTCATTTTAGTAAAGGCATAAGGACCGATCCACATCTCCGTTGGCTCGGATAGCTTCAACACGATGGCTTTGACAGCACAATATCCCTGTATATTATGCATTTTTAGTAATTGAAGTGAAAAGATAAGGAGCACAATTTTGATCGTATTCACAATACTTACCATGTCATGAGACAGAAGATCGACGACATCATCATACAACCACAGTCTGGTGCGTCTTCTAGGATCATCTCAACAGTCTTGGTTCACAATATCCATACCCATCGATTGAATTAAGTCATGCATTTGCAGTATTGTGCTCTCAATTCTTATCAATGACCTCTTCATAAGAATATCAAATCCTACAGTTGCCTGAAGATCGCAACCGTCTAGAACTTTCTTTGTATACTCTTTTGTTCGCCCCTTAAAGAAGCAAGCATTGTGGAGAAAGATCTCTTTTTCATTTTCATCTAATCCATCATAACTCATTTTGAGCACATTAATAATGGTTTTGTCAGGAATCCTAGAAAGTTTCATTAGTGTACTTTCCCATACATCTTCTGTTGTACCACATAATAAGGAACCCAATACTTCAAGTGCTAAAGGAAGGCCATCACAATAATTCAATGCACTATCCACTAGATCTGTTCTGACTTGGTGTATCTGAAAAGCATGCTTACTAAGCAACTCATGAGCTTGATTATCATCTAGTGCTTCAACTTCATACACACGATCTATCCCATGACAAGTTAGTAGATGTTTATTTCTCGTGGTAACAATGATCCTACTCCCATTACCAAACCACTTGTCTTCTCCTGCTAAAGCATTTATTTGGTGCAAATCATCAATGTCGTCAAGGATGAGGAGAACTTTCTTGCAACCAAGTCTGCGTTTTATTATGTTAATACCTTCATGAACATTGGAGACTTCCATTCTTTGTTGCAGCAATAAGATATCTTTTAGTAATATTTCTTGCAAAGTTACTAGACCCCTGCTACCTTTTGAAGTTTCTCGAACATCCACTAGAAAACATGAACCCTCAAATTGTCTAAACATCGCATTGTAAACAGCTTTTGCTAAACAGGTCTTCCCTATGCCTCCCTGTCCCCATAATCCTACCATGAGAACTCCATGATTAGACTCAAGATTTAACATCGATTTTAGCTTAACAACTCGGGAATCTATCCCAACAGGATGCTTGCCAATATACAAAGGCTTCTGGTCTAGGCGAGTGGAGATCTCCTTCAAAATTCTTTGGATAAGCTTTGACTCATCTCTGATAAAAAAAGGAAAAAAAATTTTAGCATGCTTTTAATAATTTGAAAAAGCAAATAACAAGCAATTACTAACCAACAATGACAAGGCAGTACATCCCATTTTTCAGGTAACCACATCCCTAACAAAATATATTCCCACCCAGGCTAATTAGAACTCCAAGAACTCCACACCAATCAAAACAAGCTCAGGCTTCAACTTTTAGTCATCCTAACTATTCATGTTCTTTTGATTTATACATGACAATTTACTAGTTTTTCCTTTTGACTGTGCTATGTGATTAATATCCACGCTTAATAAAAAAAAAGCTATCTAGGACTCTAAACAGTCGTTAAGATTTCAATTTAAAAACTATGAAATGAAGCACAATGATATTGCCTTACATGCCCTCTATACGCTAATTATCTTGTAGCAAGCATCAACAACTTTGTTACCCCTTCCAAAAAAAAAAGGGTAAGTGCAATAACATCACTTAACATTTTGTGCAATCAAGTTCTAACGTTTTATACTTACAATCATGTGTGTGTCGATTCATTTTATTTTTTATTTTCACAAAGAGTCTTTATACTTACCCATAAAGACTAGTCTCTTGCACAAAATATGAACTCTACTCAACTTACTCATCATTCAAATGCCATCCAAACAAGCTACCGGCATAAAAAAGGGCTTTCTTCCATCTCTTCATTTTCTCCGAATCTTTCCCGAACTTGGACTCATGCTTGGCCAGAGCTCTACCATAACTCTCTCTCCCCCTTCTCACTTCTCTTGGGTCCACTTTATAAAACACCGGTAGAGTGCTGAGGTGCTTTTGTTCCTCGCACTCCATAATCTTCACCAACTCTTCCAAGCACCACTGCGAGGAAGCGTAATCCTCTGAGAAAACGATGATTGCAATACACGATTCTTCGATTGCCTTCATAAGCACTGGCGATATTTGGTCTCCCTTCCTTAAATTCTCACTATCCCAGAAAGTGTATATTCTGTTCTGGACCAACGCTTTGTAAAGATGGCCAAGGAAGTTGTTCCGCAGATCCGTGCCTCTGAAACTTAAGAAGACGTCATACATCTTTTTGGGTTTCGATGAAGAAGCCATTGGACGATGGAGTTCGACAATCAGCAGCGACTATTAGCTTAAGATTTGATAGGGGATTTTGTAGTTCGCAGCACTTGATCTCATTGCTGATGTGTTCTTATACCAGAAGAGAGAGACGCGTGACTTTTTGACTACTTTGAAAAATGGTGGTGCTTTAGGATGGACCGAGACATCAAAAGGCGTGAACACATGGACATATTTTCACGAAAAAACCGTGTACAGCTGTGTTTGTCGGATCGTCAGAGTAACATTAGCTTCTCTGTGGACTCAATTATTGCACTAACCGATAAAAACAATTGCACGCACAATCAGGTGTACCAGTCTCTAATTTTGTGAACACAGAGTTATTTTCGCCGAAGACCGCACGCCAGCTTCGAGGAAATGGCCTTGATCTGTCCAGTCTTTAATTTTCTTTTTTGTGATTAAAGTAATTCATGTCATGGGCCCACTAATAAATAAATAGGAATAAAAAACTTTGTTGGCTTCCTCGAAAGGGCATTCCCAATCTCCGAGTAGTTGTTTTATCTTCACTAAATAATTACTTAACACATGACCACTCAAAAGAGACACAATTATAAGAACAATTAGGAATATCAGCAAAGAAGGGTATTAGATCTAATGATACTATTAGAACTTTGGAAAATGATGGTGCTTTAGGGTGGACAAAGATATCTAGTGGGGATGAACACATGGATTATTTTCATTGAAGACCATGGATACTATTAGAAGTCCTATAACTTGTCATGAAAATATAATTGAGTCCTAAACTTATAAAAAAAATGCTAGTAAGTCCTAAAACATGTCAAAATGGAGCAATCAAGTTATTTTGTTAACTCTGTTCAATTTGACTAATGAAAAATTTTGATATAATTTGTTTCTTTTTCTCTCTCATACTTGGCACTAACATGGTTAAAACATAAAAGATAAGGTTAAAACAATGTCATTCTGGTTCAAATGTGATTTAACTACTATTTAGATTTGATTAACATTAAATTAAATTTTAAAAAAGAAAAAGGGAAGGAAGGCAAAACAATTTACAACTTGCAAGGCCCTAGCCGCCGTTGCCACCACCCCCACCGTCGTCAAGCTAGCAATGGCGACAATTGGCTAGTAACCCTCATCAACAACTGACAATGGCCTACAAGTCCACGCCCAAATTAGAGGTGAAGGCGGCACATAATTTAGGTACATAAGATACATAGTTATCTATGCAAAATTTAAGTATATCATAGCTAATTGATATGATATGCCTTCAATTAGAGGCGAAGGTGTATTATCTTGGTTTTATGTATGCAAACTATTATATGGCGAATTTAAAGGTTATATGATCGATTTACTTCCATATTCATGGACCAGACACTAATCAATAAAGTACTCAATTGATTGCTTGTCATCATGAAACGAAAGGTGCTCTGAAATTGGTGCTGACACAATGTGCAGCAATATCATTGATTTGATTGTTACGGATTTTAGGTGTCCAACCCAATAATCTTACTTTAATCAAGTGTCATTTGCATGTAAATTGTCACTTATAAACTCATTTGTTATTCCATATATGACAAACTAAGTTGTTATTTGGTCAATATTAGTAAACAGGTCAGAAATGGATTCAAACATAATATAGATATTAAATGGATCATAATGGATTTATGACTTATTTAAACTCAACCAACCTATATGACTCTCTCGTCATTATCTCTTGCTCTCACCCAATCTCGTATTTACTTACTCTATACTCTTACCTTAGTCTGGATTAAATATGGAAGTACTTTAGCAATGTGGGTCAAGTCAGGTCAGATATTGGTTATTGGACTTGCATTGCATGGAAATATATCAAAATAGGTGATCTATGTGGGTCGAATCAAACCCAACATGACTCATTTGACGAATGTACTTGTGTGTTCTCTTATAGTCTTGATTGTGATGCATCTTTGTATTCCATTAATTGCGTACATGCGATTCGCTTGGATTCACTTCACCTTGACATATTTGGTCAACGACACGCCATTGTTCAACAAACTTGTGAGGCATGGTGGATCTAAAAATTGTGTATTAATAAACAGAATGTTTACTTTTTAGGAATATACAATATGTGACTATTCACGAGAAATTAGATAAAAAGTATTTGAACCATGTTATTATAGCATTTGAACTACTTCATGAATACTAAAAGATATATCTCGTATTGAGATTATTATAAATTTCTTTTCATGAATCAAATGTTTCCACGGCCGAACAAAGTTAATTATGTTATACATGGCTCATGATAGCAATCATGAATTGAGTAGTTCCGTTGATATGTTCAAGTAATCAAAACAAAAAATGATGTATATATGTTAGTACCTTGATCACCATAGTGAAATGTTATTCTTAACACAAACAAAACTTAAACTGATATCAAAGCAGACTCTAATTATTACATCCGCGATTTAAAGTAATGTGAGTGTAGTTATCGCATCCAAAACGAAAAGTTGGTGTTGGGCGAGTGCGCACACCCACGTCAGAGAGAGAGAGAGAGAGAGAGAGAGAAATCACACTAGTCATTTGGCTTTAACTCGTTTAATTCATTAGCAGCAGTTTAATTTACTATTACTTTTTTTTATAGTCATAGCTACTTTGGAGGCTTGTAAGCACCCAGTAAGTCTAACCAATTAAATCTAGGCTTTTGACCAGCGTGATAGTAGTTTGCAACAATAGTTCGATGGCTTTTATGATAATATTTGCTTGAGAAAAATTATAACTTGGATTGTTATTGGTTTATGATGCATTGGCTTATGAAGAAAAAATAGAGCACTAATGTCATCTAAGAATATTAACTGGTATGACTTCCACAATGCATATAGTCGATACATTTTTATAAAATTGCATTATTGGTTTCCTGATGTCAAAGAAACAATGACGGTTTTCACTTGCTTAACCATGACTTTGTGTTCCCCTTTTATTATAATTGGTTTATGTTATGATGCATATTATGCAATGCATTAACTTATGGAGAAGATATAGAATGTTCATGTTTTTTAGAGAATAAGTTGGTATCTTCCACAATGCGTATAGCTGATACATTTTTACAAAATTGCATTATCGATTACTTGATGTCATAGAAATAGTGTTGGTGGTCACTTGCTTAGCCATGACTTTGCTCGTCTTTATTACCATTACATGTCACAAGAACGAAGAAGAGTATATGGGGGCATGTGAGGAGTGATAATGAGTGACCTAGAATGACATTTACCAAATAAATTATTGTATAATTGAGAATACTTCTGAACTCCTCTTGCAGATGGTTTGGATATATTTAAGTTTTGTGAATACAACTTTTGCTTTATAAATGATGCGACATGAAGTTAAAATTTTAATCAAATAGTTGGTTTCGTGAAAGGCTTCGTTCTCTATGGGATCATTCCCTATAAGTCTATAACTCCAATATGAATGTGAGATACGATACACATACTTAACATGTTTTCTTGAAAACATATATGAAATATTACAATATCTTCACTAACTAAATGGGCACCTAACCCCGGCAACAAAAAGGAAAAGAAAAAAAACCTATCATCTTCTTGTCTACTAGATGAGCTTTTAGATTTTAGTGCCACTTAATGTACCCAACTAGATGAGCTTTTAGATTTTAGATATTAGTCTTTTCGCCCATTGAATGGGCTTGCGCCTTCCACTCACATGTGTTTATCTAACACTTTGAGTGTAAGTTTTTGTGCTGCCACATTTTCTAGCGCCTCCGAATCTATACAAGTCACAACTACTCTTATAATAATTATGTGATGACTCAACATGCATAGACTCGAATAATCTGACATTCAATTGATTTGTCTAATGTAAATATCAAATAGCACCAAACTTAGTCGTGCACCTAACTATTCATGAGCAGCATTAAGTAAAATATGCAATCAAAGCTAAAGAATGATGGGATGCAAGACCCTGCTAGGTTGTCCGTTAATCGCGACTTGCTTGAATTCCTCCTAAGATTAGTGTTAATTACTTGAACGAGGCACATTTTAATATTAGAAATTGATCTCAAAGTAAGCCTAGCACTCCTAGACAAAATTTCATTTTTTTTTTAATTTTCGGAAATTTTTATTTTTATTTTTATTTTTGGAAAATTTTAATAAAAATATTATTTTATTGTTAAAATATTATAAATTAAAAGGAACCCGGGTCGGAGGGGAAGAATCTGGGCTGGGCTCACAATGGGCCCAGTCCAGCTTCATTTCATTCTTCACTTTTTTTCTTTGCGCCGCGAGCCCATTCGGCCCAATCCAACGCCGGTCCAGAATCAGCCCTTCCTCCACGCGAGCCCAGAACCCAGCCCACACCGGAACCAAACCCAGGGCAGCAAGCAGAGCTCGCCCAGAGGGAGAGCGCGAGAACTCCCCTGTTATCGGACGCGGTCGCCGGCCATGGTCGCGAGCGGACGGAGCCACCGCCCCCCTCGCCTTCGTGGCTCGCAAGGCGCCTCCCGCAAACCAAAAAAACAAGTTCGAACATATCGTAGAGACATCCATACATCAAAGAGGCCAACGACCCAACTCAAGCTCAAAACAAGCGTTAAATCAAACATGTGGTGTGCAAGAGGAAAATGAATCGTTTTGGGGTTGGAGAATGATTGAAGCTTCGCCTACAACGCTTGATGAACATGCAAGGTACACGCGCAACACAAAGAGAGCTAAAAAAGAGGGTTGAGATCCGAAGCGATCGGCAAACCAGGTTATCTAGAACAAAGGAAACGGGCGACCCAACATTAACGAAGGCGAGGGAGGGCCCTAGTCGGTTTAGAGGGGCGGAGATCGACGGACGCGCTCGACGGAGTCAAGCCAAGCCCCTATCGACGCTAGCTGCCCTCGACCGTGATCCTCGGGGCAAAAGTTTGGCTTGACGACTCATCGGGCAAGTTGAGATGGACGCCAATAGGGGGGAGGTCGCGGACGAGGCGCGGAAACCAAAGATCTGGAGCGGGGGAAATGTCGTGAACGCGCTTGGGCCAAGAACTCCTCCCTTGTTCTTCACGTTTCTTCCCTCCCTCCCCCATCTCTTTTTCGTCCCCTTTTTTTGTTATTCACCGATCCTCTTCCCTTTTCTCCTCCCTTCGCTTTTCTTCCCCCGTTCTTCCCCCTTTCGTCTTCTGTTTTTTTCTCCTTTTTTTCTGACTCTACGCGCGCAGTAACCTCTTCCATGTTTCCCCCGCTTCGTCCCTTACCTCGCCTGCGCGCCCCTCTGCCGATGCTTCCCTTCTTCCCCTCAGCAGGTGCACAGCGATTCTCTGTGCGTTGACTGTGCAGGAGGGAGGAGGGAAGAGGTAATGACGGCCCGGGCTGTGGGAAAACGGGCCGATGGGCCAAGAAAAAAGGAGAGGCGGGCCCAGGCGAGCTGGGGGGGCTCTCGCGGGCTCTCTCGAGTTGGGCAGCCCAGGGCCGGTCGGAGGGGACCCCCATCTTTTATTCAACTAATTGATTTGATTTGATTTTTTTTCAACAGTAAAGAGAACAATTAAAATTCTCATTTATTACCAAAAAAATTAAAATTATAATTGATAATGACTTAAAAAGAGTATTATACCGGTAAAAATTAGGTGTCAACAGGTGTATATGGAAAGTGACATGAAGGGACTTAGAATAACATTTATGAGATAAAATTGAGAGTATAGATGAATTCCTTCAGAAAATGGTTTGGATATTTTTGCATTTTGTGAATACAAGTTTTATCTGATGAATGGTTTGATACGAAGTTATAATTTATTGAAATGGATGGGTGCTTAGTAGCCAGCCTACCAAAATAGAAGGGGGGGGGGGGAGACTATCGTGTTCGTACTTATTAGCAGAGTTCTATTTTTAATTACTTTGGTTCTGATTAAAGAATTCTAGCCTTTTGAAATGTAGTCCACATTTGGGTGAACTTTGAGAACAAATGTTATGGTGTGTTATTATAATTGTATTTTTTATTACTATATTTCACCTAGAGAATTGTTTGTTGGTGTTATTTTGCTAGAATTTGTGTGCAATTCCTAATAATTATCTATAGACTAACTAGATCTATCCAGATTTATAATACTCATGGGCACACATGTACTAGTTCCTTTGCTACTTTCACTTACAAAAGTAATGCACACAGATTAGCCAACTTCTCTTCCATAGCTATGCTAACTCAGAATTAAATATCAAATCCCATCAAACGTCAAATTTGTTGACGTGGAGAAATTATTAACAACAATAACAGTAGTATTCCAACTATCAAGCAATGATGATAATAGAATCAAAGCACGTACCTCAACTTCAAATTTAATCTCAACTAAATTCAATTAACTAATAATCACATTGATATCATTGATATGATCAGTAATTGATATACATTTGCTCATCTTCAAGTTAAACAGACGTCACATCAAATAGACCTTATTGATCGCAAGGTGCTTCTCATGCATGTTTGATAAAGTTTTCATCAAACCTATAGTAGTCTTTTCTTTCACAATGTTAATCACAACGTTACATTCCAATGTCAGCTAAATAATACATAACAATTGTCTATCCAGCAATTCACAATTAGCTTGCTTCATCGACTTTAGCTTCTCCCTAGGCAAGAGTAAGTGCAAATTCTTTTGGTACAAGTAGTCTTTAATCTGCATCTTCCAAAAACCAAATTTCTTCCCCTCAAATCTATAGATTCTCATTTTTCCTCCTCTTGTCGCCTTTAATTTACTTCAGATTAGTTAAGCCCGGCTCTGATACCAATTGTTGTGGAAGCCAAGCGATCAAACAATAAATCCGATAAAATGAAAGAAAATAATTTGAACACTAGATTGACGTGGTTCAGTCTTAGTAACGTACAACCACAAGGGGGAGCATCGACAAATTCATTATAGATCCAGTGATACAATGGAGATTACAACCATAATCGAGTCACTCAAACACTCTTAGCGTTTCCCAAGCCCCAACTATATCAAATCACCCATAAGTTTTTTTACCCCACAATCTTACAAAATAATCTCTCATTCTCACGAAGGAATTGAAAAAAATCTTAAACTCACAATATTTAATTGACTTCGACACTTGACTACTTAATGTGATATCATGAACAAATCCACAAAGAAAAGTCAGTGCCAAGTGCTCAATATACGACATTTCAACCTTTTTTTATTGCTTCAAGGTATAATTCACAAGCAAAAGCTCTTTTTTTGATACTCCTTGAATAAAATATCAACTTCTTATATGTAGGCAATGATTTGATCTAGAACATGAAAAATCTTTTTAGGAAAACTTCTCTAATTAGAAAACAATTCAATTAAAAAAACTTATACAATTTAGGAAACCAACTCAAATTAGAAAACTTTGCTTTGTTGGCTCAAACTCAAGGTATAATTTTAACAATCTCCGCCTTGGCTTAATGTTTGTGCCAAGTCGTAATCACCTTGATAGAATCCAAATTTTACTACTACTTTCCCGTAGCTCCCATGAGCTCAACTGACACAAATGTATTCCAAGCTCAAGCTAAGGCTCCCTTGAACTTCACCATAATCGTGAACCTCATCAGAACACTAATTGCACTAACACCAATAACTACTCCATAGGATTTTCTGACATAACCTCCTTTTACCACATATAAAGTGAAACCTTTATTGCATCTATATCTATTAGGAGATTGAACATGTACCTTGTAAATATCAGCAGTTACAACAACTTTGGCTCTGTAAGCTCCACCTTACTATAAGCACCATATGTGTCAATTAGTTCCCTAGTACCTACTAACTCAAGAATTTTTTGTTGTAACTCAACCTCAAACTAAACACTGTTCAGATCCATATAAACACTGCTATCATAGGTAGAAGTTTTGGATACTCATCAAATGTAATTTCTTTGCTGACAACAGTTTAATTTAGTTCCATACATCACAACCCCTTTTCACCTTGTGCCTAAACTAGAAATGTGCACTTTCTTGCCCTTCCATTGAGCGTATCATTACAAACTCCATTGTAAGATGGACAACCAATTATTATAAGAATTCAATAATTAGCAATGTCACTTGATCGCACTTCTTCCGGGGTCTGCCATCTAATTTTAGTCGATGAAAATCTATTCACTAGGCAACTTAGCATACCGGTACTAAAAAGCATTTTACAAGCGGACAATCTTTATTAATATATTGATTATAAATTCTACAACATGTTGTGGTTTTTGGTACTAGTACAGTGTTTCACTATGCCTTCCTTCATGCAAAAATATTTAATAGTTTCAACCAAAACTCTATGTTAATGTTAGTCTACACATGCTTGATTGTCTTGACAGTCTCCATTTCGATCAAAGCTCCTAACTATATGATCCTTGCAATAGCATCAAACTTGTGACTAAGTAGAAAAACCCCATCTTCCTCAAGTAGTCATCCATAACTGTTAGGTTAAACCTAGCATGCTTCTTCGAAGGAAACCGCGTTCACCTGTGAATATCAAAGTGAATTAATTCTGCAATCTTCATACTTTTCCTCATACTTTTACTAAATTGCACTTTTTTTGATCGATCTAAATCACAATATTTGCATTTGTTCAGTCTGTTAGCAACATAACCATATAATATATTCTTTTCACTTAGAACTTTTAGGCTTCTCTTGCAAATGTGCCTTAAACGCATATGTCACACTTCACACTCTCGAGCAGATGCATCTGACATCCCCACAATGAATTATGTCACTATCACACATTAAAGTTTATATACACTATTGTGCTTGATTCCTTTCATCATCACTGGTGCACCTCGAATAATATTCAAAATTCCACATTTTGAAGAATACCGACACTTAGTTGAATCCAGGGCACTCAAGGAAATTAAGTTCTTTTTCAAATCAAGGACATGCTTCACTCCAATCGATGTCCACACAATACCATAATGCATTATGATTCTAACATCGCAAATAGCTATAAAATCGCACTCATGTTGTTCCCCAACTACATTTCACTATTATCCATACATGGACAAGTAGTAAATCAGTTTATATTTGGTGTAGAAAAGTGTGATTGAAATGAACAATTAGAATATATAACCCATCCACTAAACAATGAACATTAGTGATAAACAATACATAATTAGTATTATATGAATTACTATGAACTATAGCTGCAACATAATTTGTAGACTCAACTCTAATTTTCTAACCCTTATCATTTTCCAACTTAAGCCAATCCCCTTTTAAGATGTCTTCCCTCACCACAACTCCAACTGATAGCATCACCGGCTTTAAGACTAATTCATGAAAGATTCTCTTTTACGGATATTCCAACTTAAGGATTGCTACTATTGTTGTTAGATTCTCTTTTATGGATATCCACATTCAAAATTAAATCTTGAATCCCACCCTAAGGAATTATTAACTAGACTAACAATAGTATTTTACTATCAAACAATAAGGATAAGATAATCAAAGTAAAGTCAACTAAACTTCATTGACTAACAATCACATTAAATTCATCAATATGATTAGTAACTAATGTGTATTTGCTTATCTTCAAGTTAAATGGATGTCGCATCAAGTAGACCTTATTGATCGCAAAGGCCTTCTCATACATGTTTGATAGGGCTTTCATCAACTCGACAGTGGTATTCTGTTTCACGATGTTAAACATGATGTTGCATGCCAACATCAACCAATTAACACCTAACACTTGTCAATCTATTAATTCCCAATTAACTTGCTTCATCAATTTTGGCTTTTCCCCAGACAAGGGTAAGTGCATATTTTTTTGGTACAAGTAATCTTCAATCTGTATCTTTTAGAACTTAAAATTATTCCTGTCAAATCTATCGATTCTCACTTTTCCTTATTCTGTTGCCTTTGATGTGCTTTAAGTTAGCTAAGCCTAGCTTTGATATCAATTGAAGTAGAAGCCAAACGATCTAACAATAAAATCAACAAAATGAAAAAATAAATCCAACACTAGATTTATGTGGTTCGGTCGTAGTAACCCGCGTCTATGGAAAGTTGTAGCAAGTTCAATATAGATCAAGTGATACAATTGATATTACAACAACACTTGAGTCACTCAAACATTCTTAGTGTTTTACAAATTCCAATTACATCAAATAATCCATAATTATTTAGCCCCACAATTTCCCATGAAGAAATTAAACAAATCTTCAAATTTACAATTGGCTTTGACACTTGAATACTTGATATAATGTCATGACCAAATCAAGGAAGAAAAGTCATTGGCAAACACTCGAAAAATAACGCTTTAACTTTTCTTAATTACTTCGGGGTATAATTCACAAATAAAAACTTATCTTTTGATACTTTTCGAATAGAACATTCACTTCTTTTATATATTCAAGAATTTAATCTAGAATATGAAATGTCATTTTAGGAAAATCTCTCCAACTAGGAAATAATTCAATTAAGAAACTTATTCAAAATAGAAAACCTACTTGAATTAGAAAACTTTCATTTCTTGGCTTAAACTCAAGACGCAATTTTGACATTCTCCACTTTGACTCATTATTTCTAACAAGTCACAATCGCTTTGATAGAATCCGAATTTGACTTCTACTTTCCCATAGCTTCCAAGGCTCAACTAGCATGAACATCTTCCAAGCCCTAGGCCAAGCTTCACTTAAACTTCACCACATGAACCTCATGAAAACACCAACTACACTTGCATCGTTAACTACTCTACATTGATTTTTATGACAAACTCATTTAACACAGATAAAGTGAAACTTTTATTGCACCAATATATGTTAGCAGTTTGAACATGTACCTTGTCAAATATTAGCAGTTACAATAATCCTTAGCTCTATTGGCTCCACCTTGCTATAAGCACCATAAGTGTCAATTATTTCGCTAGTACCCACTAACTTAATAGTTTTTAGTAGCAACTCTACCTCAAGCTAAACACCGTTTAAATCCATATAAATATTGCTATAATCATTCCTAGTCAGAGGTATCGAAGACTTATCAAATGTAACTTCTCTGCTAATATTAAGTGAACTTAGTTCCAAGCACCTTAACTTATAGCCTCGTTCACCTTGTGTATAACCTAGGAATATGTACTTTCTTGCCATTCCATCGAGCTTACCATCACTAACTCGAATGTTACTTGATCACATTTCTACGAAAGTCCGACATCCAATCACAATCGATCGAGATCTATTCACCAGGTAGCTCATTATATTAAACGCATCCACCTGCCATCCCCTAGTTATACTAGCACTAGAGAGCATTTTATGGGCTATTTCTAGTAATATTTTGATTATCAATTCTACAACATGTTGTGGTCTATTGGCACTAGTATAGTGTTTCAGTATGTTATCCTTCATGCATAATTCATTTAATAGTTTCGAGCAAACCTCCATGCTTTTATTAATCTGTACATGCTTAATTGTCTTACCACTCTCCATTTTGATCAAAGCTTTTAACTTTCTTATCATGACAATAGCATCAAACTTGTGCCTAAGCACAAATACCTCTGCCTTTCTTGAGAAGTCAACGATAATTGTTAACATAAATCCGACACTATTCTTTGAAAGAAATTGCAAAACCTCTGAAAATCCAAGTGAATTAATTCTACAATCTCCATGATTTTCCTCATAGTCGTACTAAATTGCACTTTTCTTTGCACTTAGAACCTTCAAGGTTCTCTTGCTAATGTGTCCTAGATGCATATACTATAATTCAGACTCTTGAACAAATGCATGATGTCTCCATAGTGAATTATGTCATTATCTTGCCTTGATGTTCATACAAGTCATTATGCTCGATTTCTTTCATTATCACTAAGGCACCTTGAAGAATATTCAAAATTCTAGATTCTGAAGAATACATACACCTAGCTGAATTCAAGACATTTGAGGAAATTAAAATTTTTTATTTCAACTCTAAATCATGCCCTACTCTAGCCAATGTCCATACAATACCATCATGCATTTTCATTCTTAATTTGCTAACACTTATAACATTACACTCATTGTTGTTCCCCAACTACACTTTACTATTATCCATGCACTGTTAAGTAGTGAATCGGTTTTTACAACCAACATCCATAATACATCCACTAAACAACAAATCATCAGTAACAAACAAGACATAATTAGTGTTATCTAAATTACTATTAGCTACATATGCAACATTATCTATAGACTCAACTATAATTCCATTACCCTTATCGTTCATCAGCTTAAAGGAATACTTTTTAAGGTGCCTCCTCTTGCCACAACTTTAATAGATAGCACCATTAGTTCTAGACTCACTACATTTGTTTGAAATTATACAACTCCTATTAGCACTTGTACCACTTCTTCCTCTATATTCACCTACTAAGGTGGTAAATAAAGATTCGCTAGATTCTCTCTTTATTCAAAATTATATCTCAAATTCCATTAAACGTCAAACTTATTGAGCCAAATGAATTATTAACAATAGTAACAGTAATATTCAAACTATTAGGCAATGAGAATAATAGAATCAATGCACATATCTCATCTTCAAAGTTAAGCTCAAATGAACCCAATTGATAAGACTAGATACCTATATAAGTTCACTCATCTTCAAGTTAAACATGAGTTACATCAAATATATCTTATTGATCGCAGAGGGCTTCTCGTAAATGTCTGAAAGGACTTTCATTAAACTTGAAGTGTTCTTCTCTTTCACGGTATTAAATGTATTGTTATGTGTCAACAATAGCTAAATAACACCTAGTGCTTGTCTATCTCTCAATTCCCAATTAGCATGCTTCATTGACTCTAGCTTCTTCCTAGACAAAGGTAAGTGCAAGTTTTTTTGGTAGAAGTAATCATCAATTTGCATCTTCCAAAAGTCAAAGTCATTCCCATCAGATTTGTTGATTCTTACTTTTCCTTCTTTCATTGCCTTCGATTCGCTTCAAGTTAGCTAAACCTGGCTCTAATACCAATTGTTGCAAAAACCAAGCGATTGAACAATAAAATCATTTAATTATAATAAACCTACACGTAACAAAACATAATATGTAGTAAGCACACTCTTATCCCTCAACAACAGATTTGTCAACATAAACTTTTGGCGGCCAGTCATTATAAAAAATGATGAACACACACCAAGATCTCCACATCCAGTTGTAAATGTTTGCGGTGTGCATTTAGGTTCAATGCTATCATCACCATCACTATGTTATAATATTAATATCAATAGATGATAGGAACATAGATCAAGCACTTGTAAGAAACTCCTAGATACAGATTGGGAGAGCAAAACCCCAAAATCTAGATTGAAAACTAAATCGGAATAGAAGAGTGGCCAAATCTTGGAGAGATTGTGGAATCACATCATGATCATCCTTCTCAATAGATATCTACTCGATAAATGATTGAATTGGACTCCACAGTCACCTGAGATCTGCTACATAAATTTTGTCACGCCCCTCTTCCAAGTGCGTGACGGTTCTCGATTTTCCTCTTCCCTTCGGCCAAAGAATAGCGACGTCCCAGGCAGGTCACTGGCCTTTAAGTCTCCAGCGGAAGCATGAATCTTGACCCTGTCAACTCCCACAGAACTCACCTCCAAAATCAATCTCGAATTATGTATCTGAAAAATGGTTACCACGACGGGTTGAGATATAAATATCTCAATGAGCCAACCCTTATTCCTAAATTAGGTCTATCCATGCTCTAGGGTCCCTACTTGCGTCTCACATGTCCTTCGTCATTGAAAATTTCGTCTTCTCTCGCTCTCTTGTCAAACTTACTCACTCCCCTAATCTTGTTATTACTCGCGCTCATCCTCTATGAGTTTACTAATCTCCTAGTCTCCTCTTGGCTCTAGCTCTACCTTCTCATCAATCAGAATCTATTGTGATAATCAATTGAACTATTAATAGTTGAAAAAATTGCATGAATGAATTAATAGTTAAATAAATTACGCAAATAACCTAATAATTAAATAAATTACATAATTAAAGCAATGATTAAATAAATTACGCAATCAATGAATCCAGACCGTCCGTGACTGATCTTATACCCTATCTAGCCTTCCCATCTCATCGCCATTTCGCAATTCGACCTCTATTAATCAAAATTCGTCCAACTTCCATTTGAACCTCTTCGATGCCCAAATCATAAATGAGTTTCAATGACTCCACACCCTCTCTATTATACCACGCTCCTAACATTCAACACCCAGCCTCAAACAATCGATTCCAATCCATCGTCCCATGAAACCACACAATTGCTCCTACAAATACTACAAAGGCAATAAACATCCCTAATTAAGGCAAATGCAATTGAAGGTGACGCAAATTTTAAGGCTCCGATCACGCTCGAACTCGATGCGAGCCTCCAATTGCCAGTCTAATTGCACGGTTGGATGGCCCAACCTCAAAGGAGTCCAATGACAACTTTGACAAATTTTTGGCGACGGTCCGGCGAGATTCTGGTGAACTCCGGCGGAGATTCCAGCAACTCCTCTTAACTCCGGGAGGCAAGCCAAGCACATGGATGATGAAGACGGGCGACAAAACAGCTTCGACTACACGAATCACCCACGAATAGACCCGAGTTTGTCCGGGTCGCGATTTGGGTTGAGGGAGGACGACGAGTTGGGGTGGCTTCGATTCTCCTTCCTCAAACCAAATTGAAGCACAAAATTGGTTGGGCCTTGAAGCTGACTCCCACATGAGTCTTTTGACACCAACCACAGCAACTGAGATGGCCAGAGGAGGAAGAGGTAGCTTGTCGACAGTGAGGAGCGGAGGTTAGGGATTTCATGGGAAGGGCCGAAACCAGTCGAGCTTCAATCCATGAAACCTAGAACAAACGGCTTCAGAAACTTCTCAAATTTTAATATGCTAAAAATGACACTCAAATGAACATTTTTCATGATGACACCTTGACCTAAATCCTTCTGTAAAGAGAGCAGTAAATCGTCCAAATTTCTACAAAAACTGTGTCAGATTTCAGAAATCATGTCTTTCAAAAATAACTTGTTTTGAGATCCAAAACTTGTCCGTTTGAGCTGAAATTTGAATATGTTATACTAGAAGACATGGTAAACAAATTTCATGAAGAAAATATTTCTAAATTAGGACCTTAAGAGTTGATAAAAATTTATTTAACACCAATAGGTCACAAAATCCAACAAAAACAGGGGTTCTGTTTTTCTTTAAACGAAGCTGAGATATTATTATTGTAAATCCATAAATCTTGGGTAAAATATATGTTATATATGAATATGTATAAAACATTTCTCAGGAAGAAATTGACCTCAAAATACTATTAAATTTTGCTCCCCAAAATTAGCAAATGGCAAAGGTCCAGTAAACAGATTCAAAAGAAAACCAATAATCTAAACTAAACCATCTTCACTAGTGTTAATATAAATCAGCACTGATCTAATCAAGATAAATCAACAATAATCTAATCCCCTATATATAATCACAACCTAAGAAATGGTCAGGAAGTAGACTCAATGGATTAGAGAATAAATCGGTTCATAGAGACGGTGGCGCGAAGATGATCAAAACCCGAGCCTATGGCAACACCAAAAGAAGCTTGGGAGAGGCTGAGCTGCGGTGAAGCTTGCACAACAAAGGGGGAGGCGTGAGCAGCAAAAGGAGGAGAAGAAAATGAGGAAGAAGAAGAAGAAGAAGAAGAAGAAGAAGAAGAAGAAGGATGAAGAGGTGTGGCTTCTGCTGGAAGGGAAGCAAAAAGCCTCTAGAGTCCACAAATAATATCTCAAGCACTTGAGTAAGTGCCCCAAAAGTCCATGGGTCCTTCAATGAATGAATTCTTCTCAAACCTTCACAAGATAAATTTTTTTGGAGCCCAATTAGACCCCTTAATCAGCCCCTACGAATTTCCACCATTTATCCACTAAATAACTCAATTTGGTAACCCAAAAAATGCAACTAAAAAGGCCCCTCCGAATTTCCAAAAATTCTTTTTGTCCAATTAGAATTTTTTTTGCAAAATTACCATAATTTAAGAAAAACTTTCCAAATATAAAACCACGTATTTTTGGGCCAAATCTCCATAAAATAAATTTTTTGAGATACCGAAACTAATTTTTAGAAATTTCCACATTTTCTCGGAAATTATGATAAATACCCGAAAAAATTCTTGAAGTCCTTGAATCGCCATCCATGTCTAATTAACTATAATCTAAAGCTTAGGAAGGGTTAAGATGCGATCATTACAAATTTATTCAGACAAATAAACTCCCAAAACAGATCAAGAGAGAAAAGAAAGACAAGCAAAATAAAAAAAGGAGAAATCAAGCGATACAACATAGATTACAAGCGATAGAACATAGATTACAACCATACTTGCTTCACTCAAATACTCTTAGTGTTTCCCAAGTCCTAATTACATCAATTAAAGTACAAGTGTTTAGCCCTGCAATTACTCATGAAATAATCTCTGAATCTCACAAATGAATTAAATAAATTGTAAACTCACAAGATTAAATTGGTTTCGATACTTGAATACTTGATGCAATATCATGAACAAACACACAAAGAAAAGTCCTTGTCAAGCACTCAAAAAAGGCACTTTAGCATTTATTTATTGTTACGGGGTATATTTCACATGCAAAAACTCAGCTTTTGATACTCTTCTAAGAGAATGCTAACTTTTTACATATAGGCAAGAATTTGATATATAATAGGAAATATCCTTTTAGAAAATTTTTTCCAACTATAAATTTTTTAAATTAGGAAACCTAGAGTTAAAAAAACTTTCTTTCTTAAATTAAATTCGAGACATAATTCTAACAATTATTAATGGACACCATTGATGTTCATATCACTCTCGCACTCCAAGTAAATTTGGTTTTCAATCATTCGGGCGGCCAAAGTCAACAGGTGGTCAAAGGACTCGACAATCGAGCAACCTTTCCTGGTTGCATGCCATCTTGATTCTTCATTCCTATATGATCTTGCCTCTTCAAGCGCCTCATAGAACTTGGCAACAGAGTTCTATCGCGGTGATCGAATTTTCTTGCAATTCAATTGTCCTGGAAAACCTATGGCCCGCTAAGAGGTACATACCACCCTCTCCCTCTCCCTCTCCCTCTCCCTCTCCCTCTCTCTCTCTCTTCGGTGTAGCTGGTTGTCCGCAATGCCTGGTTTCGCGTGAGGGAGTGCTCAGCTTATAGCACCCATACTGGATCGGTATTTTGCCTGAAAAGTGGACTGAACCAACCCATATACACCCTACTTCCCATTGTTCCACTCGCCCTTGCTTGTTTTTTTACTTTAGACCTAGACTTCACCTACATCTTACAATGAATCGCGACCTTTGAAAAGAAATAAAAGCCATACATTCTAGGATTGTTGCTGATTTTGCAGCGTGGAACGTCAATTACCAATAATTCACTACCAAGCATGCATCGACTAAACTTACGCAGAAACACTGATTCAAACACCTCCATAACATATTCAACATGTTCTTCAAGTTCCTAGGCAACTATAGCACCACAGAATCGAATTTAAAATCTCAAGTAGTTTATCAACTGATATGATTTGGATGTGTCAGGTGTTACCTGATCTATAGCAAGCTGCATGAAGCCCAGAACCTCTGCAGAGAATTGTTCACCGAAGCTACATCATCGTTTTCCATGGCTTTAGGTGTGGTCTATTGTCTCAAACTGCTGGTCTCCATCTCGATCGGTCCGCTAGGGATTCTGTTTCAGGAAGACATACTTCTTCTGTTTGTTGCCTCTGTTGGTAGGTGGTGGAGCGATGTTAGACTCTTCAGAATTTGGTAGTGTCGGATGGAAGATGAGCAGCGGTAATGCTGATGGTAGCATCCGTGTAGTTCGAAGTTCGCCTATGGTGGAGAAAAGAGGATTTAGCAACAAAATATGTATAAACGCACGCATGGGTTAATACCTAAAGAAAGAAGATGGGGAGAGAAAAACTGAAAACCAGATCTGCTGAGTTCACTTACCCGAAAATTGCTTCCTCAGCAAGTGTCGATCATTCTAACAACAAAAGCTGCAAGCCAACTCTACCATTCTCATCTCCACCAGTCGAATTGGAAGTCAACGTAGTGTTGGTTTGCATGCCTTGAGGTAGAATAAGCTTATGATTTCTCCTTGGTACTATTTGACCTTTCTTCTCGGCATACATTTGACAATCTTGCAAGTCCTCTTGTATATCGGTTTCAACCGAATTATCTTCATCCATAAGTGAAATCTTCGCTTCTGAATTTGTTGATTCAAGAGCAACCTCGTACAGTAAAGCTGGATCCATTAGCTGATTGTTTTGGAGCACAACCTTTAAATCGTCCTCTAATTGCACGCATATTATTCGGAATCCCCATTTTTTCACAATCCTACCGGATATAGTAAGGCTAAATTGTGCATAATGCCCATCAGTTTGACCAAAATCAACTACTCCCCACAGCTGAGATGGTATGAAATACTGAAGCCAGATACAATCTGATTCCGACAAAAAGGTATCGTAACGCGGTACCCAATAGTTCCAAGATTCACCATTAACACAAGGTACAAGCTCAAAAGGGACTCCCCTTTTCTGTTCATCATTATCGAGAGCAACATAGAGAGCAAATCCAAGAAACTTGTCATACAAGTCCTCTGAAGCCATGAAAGATATGCAATCCTCTTCAATGGGAAGGACCCACTCTGGCATCTCTCCTCCAGGGAGAGTAATTAGGTAACGAGGGTAACGAAGAGGATTCTATTACAAGAATAGACAGTTAGAAAGTACCGAGTCTTTATTGAGTACCCAAATAGAAAATTCAATTTGAGTTTAGTAAGTAATCCCAGTAAGTTCCACTTCGAACTGGTGCTCTATAAATGAGGAGAGATCCATATAATCCTTCCTTCATTAATATACAAGTCTCATGAGACAGAAATCATTCCCATAAAAGTACAGTAGCCACATCCATTACAATGCATCTGGCACACACTGATTATTCAAGCCAATGACATATAAGCGACATTATCCTTCTTCTTGGTATTGTTAGTCTCTAATCAATGCCATACGGATTATTTATGCCAAGATATAGACAATTTGTTCCGATATTTCTCTTTCTTATTTAGCTTTTGAAATGTATTGGTTTTCATTTTATACCATCCACTAGATAAGTGATTTAAAAACGCTATTCAAAATTATGTGTTTACATGTGATATAAACCTTATCAATTAATGCCCATCTAAAAAACATCAATTATTAAAGTTTTTCTTGGCTGCATAATAACTAAAATTTCTTATGTAAATTACCTTTTATATAGGGTAATTTGCTACATAAGTTAATTATGCTGCCATGTTTCGTAACTTTATTTGATATTAAATTAATAGTTTATGGTAAAAAAAAATCAAATGACAAAGCTTGTGTCTAATGGAAATGAAAATTTTGGGTTCTAATCCTCGAAAACATCAATGTTATTTATTTAATTGACACTCTTTTTATTTCCTTTAATGAAATAAATGTCGAGGGAGGAAAATGGAGCCAATAATTGTGCAACATATGATATAGCCATACCACGCTATTCTATCCAATTTTGCATTATTGTCTTGATATGTCTTTAACCAAAGAGTTTTCACAAGCAGCGAACGTGTTTATCCTCTTCAATCAAGGCCTGAGTTCAAATCACCAAATTGGCACTTCTTTTTTTTGCGACTCCCAGCAACATAAACCTACATGTCCTCGGTAATTACCCAGTGTAAGTGGGTTTGACCATAGAGGAGATTATCCCATCCAGTGAAGATTAGTTAAGTGCTAAAAAAAACTCTGAGATACGACATTGATATTGAGAAAAAAACTCTTACATTCTTTTGATAATTTCTCATATGAGAATACGCATTCATATAAAAAGTTTGACCTCACTTTATATTTGTTTGCTTTTCTTAGGCCTCCACTTGTTTTTTCTGCTATTTTATTAGACAACAAGCACACCCTTAATCCAGCATACACTCCACATCGACGAGTGTGTGCATGTGTCTGAGAGAGAGAGAGAGAGAGAGAGAGAGAGAGAGAGAGAGAGAGAGACAGAGACAGAGACAGAGACAGAGAGAGAGCCTAACCAGGTCAGGTGTGGAACTATCAGCCATGGTGAAGCCTCTATGGACAAAATCATGAAATGCAGTTAAATCTCCGGTATTTTGCAGAGATTCGCAGCCATCCGCCAGAAGACAATTCAAAAATGGTGGTAGCTCATGAATCTCTTGTAATTGATGACTTTCTCTAACACTCAAATACAGCAAATGATCACGCTTATTGATGGATGCAGGAAGGCCGGTAATATTATTTCCCCCCAGAAATAAAGTTTCCAACAAAGGAAAACAGGAAAGATTCTCGAGAAACTGTACTTCGGATAGATTACATCCATAAAGATCCAACCAACCTAAATTTGAGAGTCCGGTCTTCATGGAGAGATCAGCTGAATCCTCGTACTCTGGAAACCCCATTAAATTTGTGCAAGAGTTCACTTGCAAGTTTTCAAGTTTTTGTAACTTATAAATGCTAGATGGAAGATGTTCCAAGTTCTTGCAATCATTTATAAACATTTCCTCCAAGGAGACAAGATTTTCTATTGATGCAGGAAGTCCTTTAATCGCTGTGCATTGTAAATAAAGCTTTTTTAAACCTTCGAGTTTATGTGGAATATCAGGGAACCTATCAAATTTGGAGCAATCAGAAAGATAAAGAGCTCGCAAATTTTTCGACTTGAGCACATGTGGAAAATCACTAAGTTCAGAGCATCCCCTTAAATTTAACACTTGTAACTTGTCATGATTTACGATGGACTCATGAGCTTCTACCAAGCTTTTGCAATTATAAAGATTTAATTCCTCAAGATTTGGAGTACACGAGAAGTCAGGCATATGAACCAGCAACTGGCAGCAACTGAAATTAATGTACTTCAAATTTTGGAAGTCCTGCAAAAAGCAGCGAAACCAAGTTTAGTAAACATTTTGAAAGGGGAAAAGGGGGTGCTTGTATGATGATGTTTGATGCACTTAGGATTGGAGAACTCAAAATGAGCTGAAATTTGGTAGGCTACTTAGAAATAGGTCGCTGATCAAAACTTATAGCTATGCTATGACCAATGTCATATTTTCACATTTCAAAATCATTTGTATGGGCTTTAGGCTAACTTTTGTTATTTTAGTGGCGTTTTCAAAATAATTAAGTTCCTATTGTAACGTTTCCTATTATAATTACGTAAACTATTGTAATTATGTTTCTTATTATAACACCATATAAAAATGATGTTTTACAAAAAAATGGTGTTTTACCTACTCACGCATGGCTGAACTGGTGGATACGTTTTTTTCCCACAATTGGGTTTAAAGTTCAACTCCCAAGTATGGTTTTGTGATTTAAGTCGGGGACCCTGGTGATAGGTTACTAGACCAATCTCCCTGAGGTATTGACTCGCAAATACATAGGTTTGAAGAGTTGGTGGAGATGGCTGGCAGAAAGTAGGAATCTCCGGTGATAAAAAAAAGCTTTTTGATACTTTGATTTTGATAATCACAATCGACAGAATGATTTGTTTATATATCAATACTTAACTCATGTTAGTCAATTTTCTATTGCATTTTGGCATCAATTAGTATTAAAGCACAGGTTGCTTAAATCAATAGCTAAATAGAATTGCGTTGGTCGTGGATGGCCATCTTATGGTAGCCGGGGGCGTGGAGTCATTTCTCAAGCAGATGAATAGCCTCATCCAAGAGATCCATGAGACATAGAATTTGAAGAATAAGAAAGACAAGTCTAGGATTTGGAGCAACAACTTGCGGAGGCCTTGGACATTCAATTCGAAGAATGATTGGAGGTTGCGGATCCATTTGGTGATGAATATGAGGATGCCAACCCTTTTGGGAATTTGGACTAGAGAAGGAATCGTGGAGCACATCCTAGAAATCAATCATCTTCGCATATCTTGAGATAAATATCAAGATTCCCGAGTTTTAGGTTTAGGTTCATCCTTATGAGTTTGTTAATTGGTTATATATAGTAGAGTGGATTGATATTAAAGATATGATTGAAGAGCAAAAAGTTAAATTACTGACTATTAGACTATGAAAACATATCTCAATATGGTGGGACCATGTGAAAAAGTATCGTGCTAGAGAAGGAAGATCAAAAGTAAACTGCAGGGATAAGATGAATAAATTGTTGCAAAATAAATTATTGCCTAATCATTATAGACAGGAGGGGTTGATTGAGTATCACAATGTTAAGCAACAAAACTTAACAGTTGAGCAATATACTGAGGAGTTTGATCAATTGTGGATGAATTGTGATATAGTTGAGGAAGACAAGCAAATAATTGCTTGATATTTGGCAAGGCTATGATATAAAATTTCTAATATTGTCCAATTACAACAATTTTGGACCTATGAGATGTGTGCAAGTTGGCCTTGAAGGTGGAAGGTCAATGTAAAAGGGAGAACACCAATTCCAAATGCCAGAGTCGGTGGTTAAGTAGAGAATCATAAGAAAAAGTGGGGTACCTTCACCCAATTCAATACTAGTCATAAGAGTGTAAATTCTAAACTTGCATCTAAGGAAGTGTAGAGTAGTACTGGAGCTAGCAAGGAATGAACTATAAGCAAGTGATGTTTCAAGTGTCAGGGACAAGAGCATTTTGCTATTGATTGTCCGAATTGATAGATTGTAATGCTTGTTCATAATCCCCTATATGATGAAGGCCTAATCTATGATGAAATCGAAGTCAAAGAATGGGATGTGGATCTAGAACATGAAGAGATTATTTATATTGATTCTAGTGAGCCTTTAGCCATTAGAAGACTTTTAAATGTTGTGGTGGCGGACAATGATAATGGCTTAGAAATAATATTTTTCAAACTAAGTACACCAATTGAGGAAAAGTATGCAGCATGATAATAGATGAAGGGAGCTAGGATAATATGGTGTCAACTACCATGGTGGTGAAGTTGAGATTGAGAACAAAAGATCATCCTCAGCTATACAAGCTATCATGGCTTAAGGAAGGGAACTATATAAAGGTGAGTAAAAGGCGTCTTGTACAGTTTTCTTTTGGAAAAACTTATAATGATGAGGTGTGGTGTGATGTAATCTGAATAGATAACTATCATATTCTATGGGGAGAATGTGGCAGTTTGACATAAGTACACGGTATGATGGCTTTGAAAATACTTAAATCTTCAAGAGAGATAGTCGGACCATTACTCTAGGTCCTTCAGATTGGAGAAAGAAGGTGAAGAATAATTTGTTGTTTATGTCATAGGAGGCCATGAACGTGCTTGAGCTTTTTGCCATTGTGATGATAGAATGGAATTTTGAAAACAGTTCCAAAATTTCTATCCAAGTTCAGCCCTTACTTGAGGAGTTTGTTGATGTTGTACCAAAAGAGATGCCGCTTGGGTTACTACTTGATGAGATTGATACCCATAACGATGAAGTAGATTCGTGGGCGAATCTTTTTTTCTAGCACAAGAGTATGATGCACTTAGGATTGGTAAATTTGGAATGAACTGAAATTTGATGGGGCTCTAAGAAATGGGTTGCTAATCAAAACTCAGAATTATGTTATTACCGACGTTGTATTTTCACATTTCGAAATTATTTACATGGGTTTTGGAAATGACTTGGCACTAATATTGTATTGAGAAATGACTCCACAATTTCAATTATTCGGCAAAGTTTGCACCAAGTGGTGTCTCGGGACACACACACCGCCAAGCTTTACCCATTAATTAGTTTTAACATCACTTTAGCATATCTCGATATGAAAATTTAATTTTCTAATGATGCACTGACTTTAAAAAAACCAAATCTTGAAATATCTTTCTCTTTCCACATATATGTATAAAACTTCTTTGTATTGTGTATTCTATTAACAAAAAAAACTTCTTTACCAAAAAAAAGAAATCCATTGAGTATTTCTAATAAAGTTGTTCGGTTGATTTTTCAAATGCCAATTTTGCTGCACGAAAAAAATATTTGCAACGCAAGTTGTTAGGCTCATTTTAAAAGAAAACAGAAAAGTAGTTTAAAAAACATAGGAACACCACTTCCTTTTGTGTAGTACCCCATATAATACGTGTATATATATACACACATACCATGCATACATACATACAAATGAAGTAGATAATAAAAAGGTCTATGTAGGTAAATGCTCACCTTAAATTGTTTTACCAGTTCAGTGATATTGCCTTCGCTCATATTAAGTCCCACTAATTTCTTTGGACCAGAGGAAAATTCTGGAATCCATGAAGCACCGGAACATTCAAACCATCTTAGCCAATTAGGAAGATCTACAGCACCCTGGAAAGAATTACATATATTGCGCAAAATGAGCAATCTCAACCTTCTCATTTTTGTAAAAGCACCGGGATCAATACATATCCATGTCGGCTCAAGTGGCTCCAACACTATGGCTTTTACAGCACAATCTCCCTATATATACAAGACGATTTGAGTTATGCATATCTAATAAGTAGAGTCAAAGATAGGGGGCAAAAGATTTAGTCATATTCACAAGACGTACCATGTTGCTCGATAGAACATCAAGAATATCATCATATAACCATAGTCTGCTCCGTCTCTTGGGATCATCTCGACATTCTTGGTTCACAATATCTATACCCATCGCCTGAATCAAGTCATGCATTTGTAGTGGTCCGTCCTCAATGCTTATCAAGGACCTCTCAATGAGAATATCAAATCCTACAGTTGTCTCAAAGTCGCAACTGTCAACAACTTTCTTTATGTAGTCACAACTCTTTCCCTTAAAGAAGCAAGCAATGTGGAGAAAAATCTCTTTCTCATTTTCCTCTAGTCCATCATAACTTATTTTGAGCACATCATTAATGGTTTTGTTGGGGATTCTAGAAAGTTTTCGTAGTGTACTTTCCCATACATCTTCTCTTCTACCACATAAGAAGGAGCCCAACACCTCAAGTGCTAATGGGAGGCCTCTAGCATGATTTAGAACACCATCAACCAAATCTGTCCTAATTTCTAATTTCTGGTGTGTTGGAAAAGCATGATTGCTAAGCAGCTCGCGAGCTTCACTGTCATCGAGTGCTTTAACTTTATACACATGATCTTGATCAATCCCATGACAAGTTAGCAAATGCTTATCTCTTGTAGTAATAATAATTCTACTTCCATTACCAAACCACTTGCCTTCTCCTACTAAAGCATTTAATTGGCGCAAGTCATCCACATCGTCAAGGACGAGGAGAACTTTTTTATGACGAAAT
Source organism: Melaleuca alternifolia (assembly GCA_019926035.1). Lineage (NCBI taxonomy): Eukaryota > Viridiplantae > Streptophyta > Magnoliopsida > Myrtales > Myrtaceae > Melaleuca > Melaleuca alternifolia. The sequence continues at coordinate 619,596 of JAGKPW010002568.1, read as the reverse complement.
CTATGTTGTATTAGATTAATACCTCTGCCAACGTTGGATACTACTAATCTTTTCCGTAGTGATAAAACCTCATATAGCAAATTTTCTTGCAAAGGAACTAAATCTCTGCACTCTTTTGAATTTTCTCGAACATTTGCGAGAAAACATGAACCATCAAATTGTCTAAACGTAGAATTGTAAAGGGCTTTTGCTAAAGTTGTTTTCCCTATTCCTCCAGGCCCCCACAGCCCCACCATGACGGCATCGTCATCATTAGACTCGAGGTTTAACATGGTTTTCAGCTGATCGACTCTGGACTCTATCCCAACCGAATGCTTAGCAACATGCAAAGGTGTTCGGTCCAGGTAAGTGGAGATCTCCTTCACAATTCTTTGTATAAGCTTTGACTCATCTCTGTTAAAATCAGAGAAAGAAGTTGGAGCATCTTTTTAGCGATTTGAATAAGCAAATAACGAGCAATCATTAGATAACAAAACAAAGCAGTGCGTCACATTTTCATATAATCACAACCAAAACAAAATATATTCCCCTCGAGTCGAATTAGAACTCCAAGAGCTCCACACCAATCAAAACAACCATTTCGGGTTTCAACTTTTAGTCATCCAAGTGATTCATACTCTTTTGATTTATATACGACAATTTACTTACTTTTCCTTTCGATTGTTATACGTGATATATCTATACGCTTCATCAAAGAGAACGATTTAGGACTTTGAACGGTTGTTAAGATTTTGATTCCGAAATTATTAAATACCGGAAGTGCGATACCTTTGCCTTACATGGCTTGCACACACAAATTATCAAGTATATGGCGTTGCGAACTGTCTTATTACTTCCAAAATAATGGGATAAGTGCAATGATAGTATTAAACATTTTGTCCATTGGGACATCAAGTTTTAATATTATGAACTATCATTCATGTGTGTCAATTTACATAATTTATTACAAACAATCTTTATATTTACTTGTAAAGATTAGTTTATGCACAAATTGTGAACTCCACTCAACTTACCCATTGTTCAAATGCCATCCGGACAAGCTGCCAGCATCGAAAAGAGCTTTCTTCCATCTTTTCACTTTCTCCGGATCCTTACTGAATTTGGACTCGTGCTTAGTGAGAGCTCTTGCATAACTCTCTCTGCCTGCTCTCACTTCTCTTGGGTCCACTTTATAAAACACTGGTAGAACAGTCAGGCCCTTTTGCTTCTTGCACTGCATAATCTTTGCCAACTCTTCCAAGCACCACTGAGAGGAAGCATAATCATCTGAGAAAACAATGATTGCCATGCGTGATTCTTCGATGGCCTTCATAAGCGCCGGCGATATTTGATCTCCTTTCCTCAGTTCCTCACTATCAATGAAAGTGTATATTCCATTCTGGTCTAAGGCTTTGTAGAGATGACTGAGAAAGCTGTTGCGCAGGTCCGTGCCTCTGAAACTCAAGAAGACATCATAAATCCCTTGAGGTTTCGATTTCGATGAAGAAGCCATTAGATGAAGGGGTTTAACAATCGGCAATGACTATTGGCTTAAAGTATTGATAGTGTTTTCAGGTAGTCGTTCACCGTTTGATCTCTTCTCGATTTATTCTCCCACTAGATGACAGAGGCGCATGATTGTTTTTAGGGGTAGGATCAACAGAGAACAAAATTAGAACCTTGGAAAGTGATGGTGCTGAAGGTGTGAACACGTGGACTTATTTTCACCACGCGTTAGTGGAAAAATTTGAGGTGGTGGCCCCCCTCTGCGTTATTCCGATTCTTTGATTGAAACAAGCTTGTTCGTGGCCGACAGAAGTGGGGGAGAAACAAAGTTTGGGGCGGTGGTTTTTTGGGATCTGCTCATAGGCTCACTAACCAGAAGAACTTTTCTGGCTTCCTCGAAGCGGTATCCCCAAACTTTCGAGTGATTTCATCTGTACTAAGTAATAGTTTAACACATGACTACTCAACGATATTTAAAGCATATGACGATAACACTTTTTAATAGTCAGATAATCACAACATACCTCACCAAATGTCAAAAGAGTCCTCTTTCAGTGTTCATTCGTCTAACTTTGTGTTAACAGATAAATTTTTGCTTGGAGACTTTTCATTCATTTCATAAGAAAACTAAGAATTGAGTTCGTTGCTAGTGATGAGATCAGATCCTTTAACAAAAAACATTTGCTTAGCTTAGTTCTATACCCACATCTTTCATTACAGTTCTCTACATTCGGAGAATGGACACATTTATGTTTAGGTACAACGCATTCAAATTAAACAAAACTTGTTTGCATCCAATAAAACAGGGGCTCGACTATGAACTAGAACTGAAAACACCAAAATCGTGGGAGTTAGCTTCAATTTCATGACAGCGCCAACTCCACGATTGTGGGAGAAGGTCTTGATTCTAATACACAGGAATCGGACATGATTCCAAGGTAGTGGAATTGGTCCTAGCTCCTTGCTCTGGAGTTAGATATGATTCAGAGAATGTGGATCACGATTCCGAGAGTTGTGGGAGTTTGGGTAAAAAAACTTTCAAGACGGGGATTAGATGAGTCACGGCCGGCCAAGAGAGCGGACTGTCATGGAAAAACAACTGGTTTTTTAAAGAGGATTTTTTGAAGGAGCATTATACAGTCAAGAGATTTTGATTACACAAAAAGTCAAACACGGTCAAAAGCTCATAGAGGGACCCTGGATTGAGGGCCAAAAGACAGAGCAGACAAGGAGATCTGGAGTTTGAGAAGATTGATTCGGTCAAGTGAGCTGGCCAGCGATGAGATAGAAGGGGGGAAACAGAAAGCGGTGTCATCTGGTCATTGATTAAAGAAAATCTGTATGCGAGCTTCGGAGATAGTGTGAGAAAATGACTCTAAAAAAGTAAAACCGATCGTGAGCTTCAAGGAGGGATGGCTTTCGGTGGCTCTGGAATCCAAAAAGGGTGATAGAAAATCAGAATTAGACAAGAATAGAAAGCGGGGAGTGAAAGAAAAAGCTTGAGAATCAAAGGTCGCTGATCTTGAGGAGGGACAAGAAGCCAGTGACGCACACAACGGGACCACAACTCATACACTGCTCACCATGTTAAAGTTTGCTGATTCCTTCACTTTTCCGTTCATATTTTGATTTGATCGGAATCAAATTCCATGTCTGCCACTCTGGTGATTTGTTTGCAGTGTCCCGAAGCCGCGCATGTGTTAATGCTAAGGTGTCCATGAAAAATTGCACGAGTTAGGAATTCCTGTACCTGTTTGTAGATTCCACGATTCGTTTCTTACACTATCTTCATCTAAACTTCACCGTCTTAATCCCCTTCGCATGAACTTGCCAAGGGGATGAATCATTTTGCCCCAGTTGTTCCCTTTGCATGATGTTGTTGGCCTGCATATGTTTCGTCCATGTTCGGCCCCTTGAAGTATCCAGGAGTGACCTCGTTGTTTGTTTGCATATTTTGCTTTATCCAGGGCGTCTCCGTTGCGTTCGATTTGCCTTTACATTAAATTCAGTGTGTATAGTTTGTTATTTGTGGCTTCTGGAATCTCATCGTCGTTTGTATTAGTGTTGGCCTTTTACCTATGCCTTCATCCCACCCAAAATGATTGAATCTCTTTACCGATTTAGTCGTGCATATAGCTTTACTTAGTTCATACACAATCAATTAGCTCTTAGTAAGATCAAATCATAGTAGTAACGAAAATAAACTGTAAATACACGATAAAAGGAAATCTAGATGGCATGTTAGCTGATTTTTCAAGAGTAGTTGATTCAAAGTCAATCCGGTTTCATCTAGTGTAATATTAATCTTTGTCACCTAGATTATTTACTTTAGTCCATGTTAGTTTCTATGCATGACTTACAAGGATCTTATCCTGAAACTTAATAACGAGATGTTGTACATATTGCCCGATACAATTCGTATTATTTTTTTTTCACCAATTACTTTTTGTTATAAATTAATTGGCTTTTTATTTGTTTGATTATGCTTAAGTGATAACTTAGATTTCCGTTTCTTCAGAAAAAAAATCAAAAACTACAAAAAAGAAAGAGAAAAGATTGCATGCAAAGTCTTTTATAAAAAGGAAAAGTTACCCATCACAAGAATTAGATTTATGTAGAGTAATTAAGTTTTCGAGTTCATGAATCTTTAGTTTGCAAATGTAAGCCGTCTCCTGTGTCTTACTAGGCTCCTAACCTTAGTAGCAACTCTAGTTAAAATCAAGGGAGTCTGTGCGAAGCGCAAATCCCATATTACAATTGCACTTGCTTAGCAATTCATTCAACTCGTGAGGCGATAACATGTTGAAATAAGTTCTTCAAAGAAAATAAGTTCTTCGAAGAAGATCAAAATGAAGTAATGGTTTGCATTCACAATAGCGAGACTTTTCTGGAAAAGGGACAAATTTTTTTGAAAATTCAAAGTCATGAGCTTTCCGCGAACGTGAATAGAGTCGATTGATGAAAGACAACGAGGGATCAAAGTTTGGACAAATATATAAATAAAACCAATGATTCTTCAAGGAAAGTTAAAATCGGTGCCAAGGGGTGGCACTCCTATAGAGAGAGTGTGACTTGGCGCTTGCAGCCCAAGCCTATGCCTAGTGCAAATTCTTTACTGCCCAGAGGCCAGAGTCTGATAAGGAGTGAATCGAGGCCCTCGTTCGATATCTCTACGACGCTCTGCAATGGCCCAGTGGCCTTGAGTAAGGCCTGAGGTTCCTTGTGCTTTTGATATTTCCATGTAAAAATAAAGGGGCCGAAACACTTTTTTCTTCAAGGACTTCTGTTGGCGAAACTCTTGATGTAGTTTGAATATGACAAAACATTCCAGGGGAGCTAATATGTGTATCTGATTTGGTATTTGACATGTATCAAAATGGAAACATATGAAAAACTTGTAAGAGAGAAAAAAATTCATGTTGCAAAGTGAATATATTGAAATTGAGATTATTCTAAAAACGTTTGATGTTGAAGGGGGTAACCAAAAAACTATTTCAAATGGACGGAAAAGAACAATGTGTAATCATAAAATTTGATGAGAATCTGTTAATTTGAAAAAGATATATTGTTTTGGATGATTTTGTGAATATAAAACCTATAAATTTGTATTTGTCTAATGTTATAGTTTTTAAAATATCTGAATTTAAATTTGTAGTTCACCAAATGACATATTTGATAAAATATGAAGATATCTAAATTTAAATTTATAGTTCACCAAATAGTAGATTGGATATGATATGAGAATATCCGACTTTAAATCCGTAGTTCACCAGACAGTGGATGGGATGTGAAGAAGTTCATGGATTTCTTATCCGTTCCTATCTAGTTATATCCCATTTAGAATTTTGGACGACCAAACGCAGCCTATATGTATATAGTCTATATGTAGGAGACGTTTACAACATGAAGGACTTTCTTACTCTACATATGGGAGAAGAAGAAACTGAGTGGAAACCGCTAGATTTGAAAGAACCTTTGGAATTTGATGAAAAAGCTAGAGACATGGGAATTATTGAGTGTCTTGGATGGGCCAGATAGAATGAGATCAATTCGGACAACATGAATACATTAATATGCTTGGAAGGATCTAAGAGTAAAAAGTGAATGAATTGAGATTAGGTGAAATTGACAAATTTGGATGTACCATACTGCAGATGAAGTTCATGCTATGGATGAAAAGGACAATATTCAAAGTACCAGGAAACAAAGATGGAGCTCTTAATCAATTTGGTTCAAATTTAAATTAGTATTTTGTAGCCACCTTTTTCAGGCCTTGGGATACATTGAGAGACTTTGTGGAGAAGTTAGATGGGGCTTGCCATTTTTTACTCATAGAGTGAATATCAAGGGAATTTGTGAAGTAATCTGATCTATTTCGGGAAGGTTCATTAATTATCTTTAGCTAATGTTTTTCAGTTAATAGCAACTCCTGGAAAGCCTAGAAAAGCCTTGAGCAAGGCCATTTAGCCTTGCGTTGGGCTGGACGCACTCTAGGCCTATGCTTGCATTAGTCGCGGTTTGCCAAGCAACAACTAGTCGCTAGCTAAAGGGTCGCTAGCTAAAAGGGCCACTAGCCCTTTTGATTGCCATGGGGCAGGCTTTCAATAGGACCAATGCATGTCACTTCACATTCATTGAAGCCATGAATAACGTGCACACAGGCATAGTGTCCCAAGCCTGGCCTGAATAATTTCGGGCTCAAGCATTGGGCAACTCGAGCATGGACACCTGGTTTCAGGCCTTGATCTCGATGAACCGGGACTCAAGCGCAGGGAATCTAGGATGACCACTAATGCTACAAGCTTAACCTCAATGGATCGACACTCAAATTCTATGGACCCACGTTGAGGCATTAGGGATTTAGACTTGGCCACTAGAGACTTGACCTTGGTTTCAATAGATTTGATCTGGGACGATTGATTCCTTGGCCTTAGCCTTGATGGTCAAGGCTCACAGATGAGCTCTAGAAATGTGAGCTTGAGCACCAAAAACCTGAGCATGACTATTGTTGATTGTTGACTTTGTCAAAGACCCTAGCCCAACTGCTAGGGACTTGGGCATGATCCTTATGGACCTTATCGAGGTTTCGTGGTCGGATTTTATGATTGAGCTCAATCTCGATAGATCTAGGTACCACCACCAAGGGCCTAAGTCCAGGCACTAAGGACTCGATGCTTGACGCTAAAGACTCATAAATGAGTGTTACGGTTTCTGTGTCCAATTATAAAGTATATTTCATTTTTTTAGATAAATATTTTTCCTAAATTTAAGTATAGGTTTTTTATTGACTAGGAAAACCTTTTTTGTTCACTCATTTTCCTAAACAATTTAAACGACAGAAGTTGAGAAAAATAATTTCTTTGGATATTTATTTTCACGAAAAAAATGAAGACTAAAAATTTTGAGCTTTTGTTTGAATAACTCACTAGCTATAGTGATTATGCCATATGTTTTATCATTATTTTGGTTTGATGACCATTGAATTTCTCAGGTCATCAAAGAAGGCATGACTAATTTTAGGATTTCAAAATTTGTACGTTAAAGAGTGATGATTTCACGATGAGGCCACGGTCCGAAGTCTGATGCTTATGGTTGGGCAAAAGCATAGCTATAGCAAAAAAAAAAAAATTGACTGACAAATTGCATCATCAATTTTGAACTTGCGATTAGTGTTGACAAACCTTTTAGTGTATAGATCGAGGCTACGGTTTAACTTTATTAATTGTTTTTATATTAACATTATGAATTGCTTGAGATAAAGCGGACACTTGTCCGAACGGAAGAAATAAGTGGAGTTTCATTATATCATTAGTTTTATACCAAAACTTTCAATATTTGTGAGAAATGATTCTTAGTTTATCTTAATCGTTTCCATAGTCTGGTAGAAGTTAATTTTATCTTCTTCTTCTTCTTCTGTCAAGGCGCGCATGGAGCTTCACTTCAATTTGCCAAAAGGCCCTATTTATGAGAGCCTGGAGGTCCCAACTTGCAAATTTCATTACTTCTAATGATGGTATTCCGACTCTAGTGAGGCAAATGAAGTAGCAGTACTGAGAAGGTATCAAGGAACTTTTCTCTTTGCTTAACCATTTACCGTGAATAAAACTGTCAAAAAGTTTAGAATTAAATTGACTATTTTAAAACATTTAGAATTATTTTAGCTGTTTAAATTTATGATTATTTGAACAATTATAAAGAGAGATCTACTATAATGCATAGTCATTCCTCACATTTAAGCTGTCAATATTTTCTGCCATTTATTTATTGCTTATTGTGATAAGTTTACATTAACTCAGAGACTAATAAAGCATGGCTCTCTGATACAAAATAAATAGCAAACATTATAGCTTTTAACTCTTCAAGATTGAGACATAAATTATTATTATTTTGTTCTAGTGTGAGCTTTGTAATGGGTAATAATTATCGCCTAAAAAACATGGTTTCCAAGTATGCGAAAGTATGATATCTCTCATTTTCGCTATCAGAATCAAGAGTAGATTAATTGGAAACCCTTTCAATTTGGAAAAAAAAAATACTTGGACACCCCTTGCATTTTCAGAAGCACTCTGCCCCTTTGTCAATTCTTAGATTTTAAAAAAATTTGCTTGAGCAATGTGAATTATCTTCTTTTAATTGTGGCCGGATCAATAAAATTGACTTGGAATTTGTAAAACTCCACTATTTAAGGAAGAGACCCGAAAACAGGGTCCCCAATTAAATGACCCTACCTTCTTGATTAGACGTACACAATTGCTTTAGTGTTGAAAAAAAGATCTTGCATTGTGAAACATCATTGGTCATCCTTTGATCCCAAATGTGCAAACCCAAACTTAAACGTCATCGTCTTTCACGCTCAAGTAACAGTTGAGCCGATTCATCTCACAGTTCGGTCTCGATCAGTCTAGAAGTAATTCCTGATTTCAGACAACAAATCCCTATGAAGCCGATGAAGTACAAAAAATTATATTCTTCAATAGTGTTCATGTAAACTTGTAGAGCCATTTGACCTGATACAAAATCAATATGAAACTATATGTTTTTTTGGGTAATGATGAAAGTATATGTTATGTTCCGCGTACTTACACAATTTTGTCGTCATGCTATTTCAATCTGTTTAACATCTTTTGACCTGCTTAATTATATTCTGTCTTTTAAATGACGGTTTAATGCATACAAAGGAGGATAGTAATATGTCAATTGCACATACAAGAACTCATGGTATGAACAATTTGCTCTCTAAATGGTGACTTGGTTGTTCATATTCAAGCTGTTTTTTGAATACTTAATTGCGACCATTATTTCTTTTAATCGATGAAATCCAAAAAATGTCAATGAGGGGGTCTTAGTGCATTACGAAATAGCGGGGGGCTTTTGGTGACTTTGATATAATTGAGAGGGTGTCCAAGTAATTTACCCTAGAATCAATGTTGCTACAGGAAATCAGATGTCAGTTCAGAAAATTTTTCGCTAAAATTTCCAAATAGTTCTTTACATTGGAATGTAAAGAAATATTATTAAATTGGGGGAGCCGAGCTTTATGGATCTATACGTAAATTTATCTTTACCGAATTGTGACTTAATTACAATATCAAGAAGTTGGCGGGCTAGGAGTAAACCGGCCCATGTCGGGAAGTGGCTTCCGGTAAGTTCTTGTTTTGAGTTTAGTTCATCTTGTTATTACATAGCAGTGGGATTCTCATACTTCTTGAAAAGAAATTCTGCATCCTAATTTACCGCATGTATATGAACAACGGAGTCAAGATGGGGCCATGTTCCTGCTTAAACAAAATACTAGCCACTAGTCTTTCTATAAAATAAAGCAAACCCTATGGTTTGTACATGGCATTTTATCTCTAATCTCTCCATGCATTAAGGTCGATATGTAAGGGAAAATATGCAATTTAGGTCACTTGAGAATTCAAGGTGACATAATTTTGAGAATGAATTAGACGACCTGACTTGTAAGAGCTATGTGCTCTTGACGTATGTGTAGTGCACAGTCGGTTACAAATTTCCCTAAATTGAAAATTTGGGGTTAAATTGGTTCCTAAACGAAAATCGAGGCCCTAAATTCAGATGCATCCCGACTGGCCAGTCACAAAGTCAATGAAGGAGAGCTCATGGGTGAGGAAATTGAGCGACGGAACACGGAGGACATATTGGTCGATGGAACGTCGGGGATTGTTACTTAGCTGGTAACTTCTTTCATGGCTATTTGAATTTATTCCACGTCAAACGCCATAAGTTTTTCCATTTATGATTTTAATGGAGTTATCGTATTGACCTGCATTTATAACGTTGATGTTGAGAAAACATAAAAAAAGTCCACTTACTTGATTGAAAAACGAGTAAAAGTTCAAATTGTGATGAGAATTCAAGGTGATATTATTTTGAATTTTTCATATTTGATGATTTTTTTTCTTTCCTTTATTATTATTATTTTTTATTGAGGGCCAACAAGGGTTGCCAACCAACCCTAGCCAACCACAGGCAAGGGCATCCCGACCTTCACATAGTGGCCCATGAGGGCCATGACACCTAGTACCAATAAGGCTTGGTCGGTGGCCCTTGCCGACCTTTAGTCCAAAAAAAGTAATGAAAAAAAAAATAAAACTCAAAAAATAAAAAATCTATTAAAACTTTCATGTCAATGCTAATTGTGTCATATAGGATAGCTAGTGATCACGCCAATGATTTTTGGCCTAAATTGACAGGATATACTCAATCAGTAAATGTGAAAATATTTAGGATTAAATTGAAAAAATTAAGAATTTATAATTGAATTGACACAAGTGTAATAAGTTTAGGTGATAATTGTCTCCCAAAAGTAAGGCTAAGTAATTATGCAATCGGCAACCAAAGCAAGTTCAGAAACTGACCTCATGGCCCCGGAGCTAATTGAACGCAATGACAGTATAAAGCCACAACCTCCAAAATTATCGTTTGCACAGCCATACTGTACTTTATTTATACCAAAAAACGGCTAAGAGTCATCTAATCATATTTGAATAAACAAATTTTATGGAAGTTCAGTTTTATTTCAATATGAGTATGTACCAATAATTGATAATACTGCTGTGCACATCATGCAGCAATCACAGATCACATAAAGGGAGGGAGCATGCTGAAAACTTCTATGCAACTTCTGCAGACGAAAATTCAGTCCACCACCCACTGTTCAAGAAGAACATCAAGAGTTTCCGTCTCTGCATGTCATGTTGCCTAGGAAAACCCAAGTAGAAAATAAAAAAAGCATATCAAACTTCGGAGCTTTGTGAGAGAAAGTTGCTCTTGGTGAAGTTTCAACATAAATTTAAGAAATTGCATTTCATGAAATATGTTTTCTCCTCCACGTTTATTTGTTTAACTAGGAGTGGATAATGTGAGGGCATCAATTCAGGACAACATCAAACTGCTGTTGCCCCAAAATATTCAGAAAGGGGTGGAGAAGCAATGACAGACGTACATTCTGCGTCTCATTTGCCTTGCTTCTTCCTACCGCCATAAGGTGCCCTTCCTCAACAATCACACAGCTGTTCAATTAAGGTATAATATAGATAAAGTACAATGTGAAATCATTTATTAATTAAGACCGAAAATACTAATAATCTTAATTAGAAAATAAAATAACATATCAAAAATGCACCTGGTTATCGAAAACCAATTTCTTACACAACTCGAACTTCGAGGCTGTCCTGAACAAGTTTTGCCTTATCAAAAAAGTGAATGAGTTCTATTGTTAAGAGGAAACAAAATAAGAGTCGGAATTTCTCTCATACGTGCATACAGGCAATTTAAGGGGAAATCAACATCAAGTTGCCAGCAGTAGCAATATTTCAGAATCAATATGCAGCTACTGATGGAATGAATCCATATCTCATAGCTATAAGGTCAAGATCTTGCAGGTCCTGTATAATATACTGGTCACAAACTGCCAAGTAATGATTATTAATACATACTCATCACTTTCAATGGATTCAGATGGCAATGGTAGTCCGTTGCCTCCGCTCACCGGCCTTCATTGGCGTCAGTTCGATAAGGGCTCTGTTTCAGAAAAGACGAACTTCTTCTGTTCGTCACCTCCATTGGCAGGTGGTGGCCTTACGTTCGTCAAAGCTTGCTGGTGTTGGATGGAAGAGGAGCAGGGTGACGCTGAAAGTGGCGTCGGTGGAGTCCGAAGTTTGCCTATGGCGGAGAAATTAGGATTTACCCAAATAAATAAAAAGGTTGAGAGGGAAAAAATAAATACAAACAGGGAAGATAAAAAGATGAGAAAGAATTAGTTAAAAGTAGGTACCGACAGCGCATTACAGGTTTGTTTGGGAAAGGAAAGCGAGACAAACAAGAAGAAAGAAGGCATTTTAATGAAGATCAGCTGACTTCACTTACCTGCAAATTGCTTCCATAGCAAGTTTCCATCATTCTAACAACAACAGCTGCAAGCCAACACCACCATTCTTATCTCTGTCAATCGAATTGGAACTCAACATAGTCTTGGTTTGCATGCCTCGAGCGAGAATACGATTATGATTTCTGTTCAATATTATTTGACCATGTTTCTCGGTGCTAATCTGACGATCTTCCAAGTTATTTTGCAGATTTGTTTTGGCCTGAACTAGTGAAATCTCAGCTTCTGAATTTATTGAGTCGTGACTAACCTCATAGAGAAAAGTTGGATCAAATGACTGCTTGTCTTGAAGCATTTCCTCTAAATCATCCTTTAGTTGCTTGCACAATATACGGAATCCCCACTTTTTCAAGGTTTTACTTGATACTGCAAGGTGCAATTGTACATAACTCCCCTCAATTTGACCAAAATCGACTATCCCCCACAGCTCATATGGTGTCATATACCTAACCCAAATATGATCCGAATCCAACAATCCAAATATTTGATTGCAGACTGGATGTCTTTTGCCGTTAACATATACGTCAACCTCAATTAAGCCACCCTGTTCTTCTTCATCCTTTCCGACGATAACACAGAGAACAAATCCAAGAAATTTGTCATACAAATCCTTTGAAGCCATGACGGATACAAAACCTTCTTTAACAGGGATAACCCACTCTGGCATCTCTTCTCCAAGGAGGAAGACAGTGAATTCAAAAGGACGCTGTAGTAAGATAAACCGTTAGTGTACCCAAATTTGTGATTAGTACCCAAATAGAATTACTCAATTGGAGTTTAGAAAGCAATCCATTTTCGAGCTAGAGCCCTACAGATGCATAGAAACCCATTGATCCTTCCTTGACATTGATATACAAGTCTCATGCGATACAAATCATTCCCCTAAAAAGTATGGTAGCCGCTTCCATTCCATGCCTATACGGGCAGAATCTCTTTTCATTTCTTTGCTTTTCTTAAGCCTTAAATCTTGCATTTTCTGCTTTTGCAATATGCAAGCACACACTGCAGCCCACATACAATCCACATGAATGGGGGAGAGAGAGAGAGAGAGAGTCTAACCTGGTCACGTGAGAAAACTTGATCCATGGTCAACCCTCTCCGAACAAAATCATGAGATGAAGTAAATTCTCCAATTTTTTGCAGAGATTCGCAATTAATTGCCGAAAAAAAATCCAAAAATGATGGAAGCTCAGGAATCTCTTGTAATTGATGGCAATCCATAACTTCCAGATGAGTCAAACTATCACGCTTGTTGATGGATGTGGGAAGGCTAGTAATTTTATTCTCCGCAAGAATTAAATGATTCAACAAGGGAAAACATGAAAGATTCTCAAGAAATTCTACTTCGGACAAATTACATTTCCTAAGGTTTAAATAGCGTAAATTTGCAAGTCCAGTTTTCATCTCCGGATTAGCTGAATCCTCAAACTTTGGGAACCCGATAAATTTTGTGCAACCTTCAAGTGACAACATTTCAATGCTTTGCAACTTGTAAATGCTAGATGGAAGACTTACGAGGTTCTTGCAATTACCTACATCCATGCTCTCCAAAGAGACTAGATTTTCAATTGAGGTAGGAAGTTCTTTAATAGCAGCCCCTCGTAAAACAAGCTCTTCCAAGCCTAATTTTTGTGGAATATCAGGGAACCTTTCAAGTTTTGTGCAATCTCTGAGAACAAGAGATCGGAGATTTTTTGACTTGAGCACATTTGGGAAAACACTAAGTTGAGAGCACCCACTTAAAACCAACTTTTGTAACTTGTCATGATATGCAATTGAGTTGTGTGCTTCAACCAAGTTTTTGCAGTTCTGAAGATTCAATTCCTTGAGATTTGGAGTACATGAGAGGTCGGGCATACTAACTAATGACTCACATTCATTGAAACTAATGTACTTCATATTTTGAAAGTCCTGCAAAAACAGCAAAACCAACTTGGGTAAACATTTTGAAAGTGATTTTAATAATTTTTTAATTCCTTTTATCAATTATCATCAATTAATTATTTTACAGTTATTTTACACATGGACAAAGATGTGAAATTGGTTATTCTATTGAATGTTTCACGTGATTAATGTCAAAATTTTAATTTTCTTTTGATGCAATTATCTTCATAAAAAAATTCATACCTTGAAATATTTTTCTCTTTCAACATATATGTACAAAATTCCTTTGTGCCATCTATTTTTTACAGCAAAGGTTTCCATTACATATTTCTTGTAAAGTTTTTTTAGCTTTTCTCCAAATGCCAATTTTGCTGCACATAAAAATAGTTTAACCAGCAAGTTATTAGGGTCATTTTAAAAGGAAAAAAGAGAAGTGTTTCTAAAACACAGGAATAACACTTGAGTGTACTAGGACATATAATAAGTATATACAAAAAGAAGTAAATAATAAAAAGGTCTACGTATGTAAATGCTTACCTTCAATTGTTTTAGCACTCCTGTGATATTGTTTTTGCTCATAGCAAGTCCCACTAATCTCTTTGGACCAGAGGAAAATTCTGGAATGGAGTGAGCACATCCATGCCATTCAAACCATCTAAGGTCATTAGGGAGACATATAGGACCTTGGAAAAAAATTTGCACATTATCCAAGATGAGCAATCTCAGTCTTCTCATATTTGTAAAAGCATCAAGACCGATCCACATCTCTGTTGGCTCAGATTGCTCCAACACAATGGCTTTGACAGCACAATCTCCCTA